>OY756930.1:2271727-2860123 GCA_963580335.1 Leptographium flavum | reverse complement strand
AAAGACCAGCGTCGATAGGACGGCGGCGAGGGCGAGGCAGGCCGTCCGGCCGGGTCGCCGCCGTCTCGAGGACAGCGACAAGGGACTCGGATCCACGGCAAAGGCGGATTCGAACTTGGGGGCCATGTCGAGGTCGTGGTCGTGATCGCGGATCCAGGCCGAGGTGGTTGTCGTACAAAGACGGAGGAGAGAGAGAGACAGCCAAGACGGAAAGTCGGCAAGACCCATTGCGACATTGTGGAATGGCAGGCGCGACTGCGGCACGTGAAGGGCGCTTTAAGCCTATCTTGGCGGGGATTCAGCTGCGCCTTCCGCGCCTGCGCTTACGGTGTCTCGGTCCGTTTCTGTCTGTTTTCGCTTCTTGTTTTCATTGCATGTTTTCTTTCACTCGTTTCCCTCGTTTCCCTCGTTTCCCTCGTTTTCCTTGTTTTCCCTCCGTCGCCCGCCAGACGATAGTGTTTCGTCTCGCCCACCCCGCCGACGCTGCCCACTCAGCCATGGGAGGTCGCCAGGGTCGGCTGAAACCAACGCTTCGACATCCATTGGAGCGATCGGCACCGGCAAGAGCAAGCTGAACGGTGTCTTGACGTTTGACAACACACGGCACCGATGCGCTGGCAGTTTGCTTTGGGGATCTACCGTCACTGCGTCACTGCTTCACTGATCTGCCGGACCTGCCACTGACGCCTTCGCCCGCATTGACTCATCTTGCTTCTTTCCAGCAACACCACGCTCTCCCGCCATGGCTGCCCCCAGTCCAGCGCTGGCTGCCTTTCTGCAGCCCTTTGATGTGGAGCGGGATCGTGTGGTGTCCCTGTCGCGCGAGTTTGCCAGCACCTTTCGACGGCTCGCGGCCGAGTCGCCTGACCAGTTCTTGCCGACACCCATTTCCGAGTCGATCCTGCTGCCGCCGCAGACGGAGCACCAGGGCCGGTGAGTGCAGGCCATTGCCGCCTGCTGAACGTCGTCCGTTTTGCTGATTGCATGTGCCGGTAGCTATCTGGCCATTGACATGTAAGCCACAGTGTCCGCCGCGGCGAACGGCAGCTAACTCGAACGCCGGGCAGTGGAGGAACCAACTTGCGCGTCGGCTTCGTCGAGCTGGGTAGCAAGGACCAGCCAGGCCTCCGGCGCCTGTACGAGCGGAGCTGGCCTATCCAGGAATACCTCAAGAGCGAGAATGCCGACAGCCTCTTTGCCTGGATCGGCCGCTGTATTGCGTCGGTGGTGCGGCAGGGCATGGCCCATTTCGCTCTGGCGGCTGACGAGCTGCTGCCCATGGGCGTCACCTTTAGCTTTCCTATGGAGCAGGAGTCGCTGTCCAAGGCCCGGCTGATGGCCATGGGCAAGGGCTTTGCCATCACATCCAAGCTCGACCTCGGCTCGCACCTGATCAAGGGCTACGAACAGGCGCGTGCAGAAACCGAGGGGACGTCTCTGCCACCCATTATGGTGGCCGCCATCATCAACGATGCGGTGGCCACGTTGGTGTCGTTTGTGTACGAGAGCCAGGCGCATGCCAACCGGCGGGCCGCCATGGGGCTGATTTGCGGCACGGGCAGCAACGCGACGCTGCTGCTTAAGAGGAGTCTGCTGCATCCAGCCAAACGGCTACGCACGACAGCGCCCACCGATAACGACGAGACACGAATTGCCGTCAACACCGAGTGGAGCATTAACGGCTCCGAGGGCGCTCTGCGGACTGTAGGCTTTGTCAGCCGCTGGGACGACCAGTTGAGCCAGACGGTCGAGGTGCCAAGCTTCCAGCCACTAGAATACATGACCGCCGGACGCTACCTGGGTGAGCTGGGCCGCATCATGCTGCTCGACTACGCCACGGGCGTGCTGGGGTTGCCTGCGAACGCGTTGCCAGCCAAGTTTTTGCGGCGCTTCGATCCGCGTAAGACGACATTTTTGAGCCACTACCGACCAGGGGGGGCCAAGTCGTTGCGGGCCATGCTTGAGGACGAGTTTCCCGTGGGGGCGGACGGAGCGACCGGAGGGAACGGAGCGAACGGGACGGGCAGAACAGCCTTTCGGTGGACCGAGGAGATTGCCGAGGCACTCTATTACATTGCCAAGGCCATTGAGACACGAGCAGCGGCGATTATTGCGGCAGCGACCGTCGGCCTGCTAGATTTTGCAGGCGAGCTGCCGCCATCCACCGTCGGGTGCCCGGCAATGCCCCTCGAACTCGTCGTCGGCTACACGGGGGGCTGCATCACCAATTTCCAGGACTACCTAGTTGACTGCCAGGCGTTTCTCGACGCGATTGTGGCTCAGCGGTACCGCGGGCGGCCGCCGGTGCGCATCGTCCTGAGTCCGTGCCACGACGGCGGTATCAAGGGTGCTGGCATTCTGGTGCCCGCTTCTTTAGCGAGTAAGCGGAATAGGTGAATGTGAGACAGACAATCAATGAGGTGTCCATCCGTGTCAAGACATGTCCACTGCACGTTCACGAAGCTTTGAGACCAGGGGGGAGCTCCTGGTGCCTGAAACGGCCATGTGGATTTCGGGCTTATTAGGGCCTGTCCAAGCCTATTCAGTCGCTATTTTCAGACGACAGCCGCTAGGACCCAAACTCAAAAGCAAAACCTAAAACTTATGCATCTTCGTCCCCTGTCGGTGGACTTTGGGCCGCTCCACATGCGTGTATAAAGAGGACGAGAGCGCTGTTCGGGGCTTGCACCTGTCTCCCCATCCGTTCTTTATCCTCTGGAAGGTAGTTTTGTCGTTGATCGGCAGGTCTTTTGGTTCTTTACTTCTTTACTTCTTTTGGTTCTTTTGGTTTTGATTCTTTCGCTCTTTTGTTTCGATTCTCTCGTTCCTCTTTCGTTACACTCTCTTCACTCCTTCACAATGCGCTCTTTCGCTCTCCTCGCCTGTGCCGCTGGCTGCATGGCCGGTAAGCTGCTCCTCTCTGCCACGGCAACAATGTCTGACGTCCAGCCCCGTACGCCAAACGAGCGGCCTCGACCGCGGGCCTGTGCTTCATTGTCGGCTCGACCACGCTGCCGGCCGAGACGGCCACGGCGGCCGAGGCACTGGCCGACACGATTACGTGCTCGACGACGACGACGACGATTGCGGGCGTGCCAGACGTGACGTCGGGCAACGTGTCGTTTAGCGACATTGACTTTACCGACTCCAAGAACTCGACGCTCGGCTTCTCGCTGGCCCAGTTTGCGACGGCGACGCCGCTGGCCAGCACGGACCTGGCGCTGTTCCAAAACGAGCTCAACGTGTACGTGGCGACGGAGGCGGGCATCCGGTCGGTGGGCGGCTCGCTGGCGGTCAAGGTGCCCAAGTTCTTCCTCGAGTTCCAGGTGTCGCGCATCCAGACGGCGCAGGGCAACGCGCCGACGGATGCGGGTCTGCAGGTGTCACACCTGCTGCAAAAGGTGCTGAGCAACGCGGCGGGCCAGAGCCAGGCCTTGCTGGACGCAGTGACGGCGCTGTCGACCGAGCTGAGTTAGGTAGTAGAGAGAAGAGGTAGAGCTAGGTGGACAAGAGAGGAGAAAGCAAGTGTGGTAGAGGAGGAGAACAAAGATCAATGCCATCTAATTCCTATTATATGCCATCTACTAGTAGCCGTCCCGCTTGGTGCGCTCGACAGCGGTGCCATTGGCCAGGCCGAGATGCTGGACCATGGCCTCGCTAATGGCGCCGACGTCGGTCGTGATAGACACCATGTCGAAGCCCTCGGCCAGGCGCTGGCGGGCCTGCGCGCCGTCGGAGCCTGTTTGTTAGGGTGCGAAAGGGGAGGCAGATGGCTGGAAAAAGGACTTGAAAAGGGGCTGAAAAAGGGGCTGGAAAAAAAAGAGACGCCAGACATACAGAAAATGGCCGCTCGCTTGCCGTGCGCGTGCGCCGCTCGGAGCACCTGCTGGATGGCGGCCTCGTGCGCGGGCCCGCCGCGGACGACGCCCATCTGCAGCGCCAGGTCAAAGGGCCCGATGAGCAGCACGTCGAGGCCGTCTACGGCGGCAATGGCGTCGACATTGTCCACGCCCTCGCGCGACTCGATCTGCACGGCGACGACGAGGCTGCTGGCGGCGTCGACGTCGTAAGCGTCGCCGGCCGCGACGCCGGGGAAGCTGTGGATGGCGTACATGGGCCCGTAGCCGCGGGAGCCGTGCGGCGGATACTTGGACCAGCGGACGACGCGGGCGGCGTCGGCGGCGGAGTGGCACATGGGCGTGAGCACACCGTGGGCGCCGGCGTCGAGGGCGCGCTTGATCAGCCACTCCTCGGCCCAGGGAACGCGGATGATGGGGCTGGCGCCCTCGGCGGCGATGGCGGTGACGAGGCCGTAGTAGTCGCGGTCGGTGATGAGGCCGTGTTCGGCGTCGACGAGGACCCAGGAAAAGGAACCGCCGGCGGCGGGCGTGGTGGCGGCGGTGCGGAGGATGGTTTTGGCGAGGGGGGCGCTGGGAAAGCTGTGCTGTTAGGGGGGAGAGAGAAAGAAGGAGAAGAAAGAAGAAGGAGAAGAAAGAAAAAGAGAGAAGAAGAAAAAAAGAGAACAGAAAACAGAATGAAGAGATAGCACAACCGATATCAAACAGCGCGCCACTCACGTCAACCAAAAGCCAAGGCCTTTGCCGCTGGCCAGCGCGGTTGTCAAAGAATTCTTAAAAGACATGGTCGGTAGTTGTGACGTTCAGGGCGAACTACGAAGAAACGACGAAGACGACAGACGAACGAGAAACGACAACGACAATGGCAAAGTCAATTGGACAATTGGACATCAGGCGTCGCGGGCACTCTGGACATATACGTGGGGTCTCTGGCGGTTGTCAGCAGCGGCACCGGCTCGGGTTCGCGTCATCGGTTGCCGAGGGCAGTCGACCGACGGGATTAGCTGTTGGCTGTTGGTCGTCTTGCTGCAGGTCGATGGACACACCAACATTTCCCCGCATGGGGGAAATGTTGGAGAGTAGAAAAAGAGAGGAAAGAGAGGAAAGAGAGGAAAGAGAGGAAAGAGAGGAAAGAGAGGAAAGAGAGGAAAGAGAGGAAAGAGAGGAAAGAGAGGAAAGAGAGGAAAGAGAGGAAAGAGAGGAAAGAGAGGTCAAGAGCAAAAAAGATGTATATCGTGGACGAATCGTGAAAATCAAATCAAAACAATGGCGAGTAGCAACCAGTTCACTCGGCAAACTGACATCCCGCCGACTGACAGCCGTCGTCGGGCTCTTTGCCGAGGAGGCCCACCGATGTCGACAGGATGAGGGGAATGATGCAAGGACAGTGCGGACGAATGAGTATTCGCACGGAGAACCAAGATACCGTGCATATTACAGTGCAAATGCAAAATTCTAATATCCACACGGCCACTATCTTATCTCGATAAAAAAATCCGAGCAAAAAAAGGCAAGCAGAGCAGAAACGCCCAAGAGAAAAAGCCCGTCTTTCCATCGACACCGACCGCCGACGACAACATGCCGCACTCTGAGACGGCCGGGCCCTTGGCCAAGCGCCAGAAGCTGAGCGTAGCCGAGGCGCCGAAGCGACAAAGCGAGGCTGGCTCGACTATTTTTGCTCCTTTCCGGGTAGGTCTTTCTGTTCTCTCGTCTCTTGCTCTTTTTTTTTTCGCAGTTTTCTTTCCTTTGCCTGCCTGCTCTCTTCTGACAAGCAGACGGTCGGCCTCGTCTCCCCCACGGATGTCCCGTTCACGGCCCTGCCCATGGGCAAGACGACCTTTCAGATCACCACCTCGGTCGGCCGGGCGCTGCAGACGTACGATCTCCGGCGCGGCCTCAACCTTGTCTTTGTGACGCGGCCACAGACGCCACGCAACATTACGGCCACGTTTGCGTGGAAAAAGGTGC
The DNA here is from genome assembly GCA_963580335.1 of Leptographium flavum. NCBI lineage: Eukaryota > Fungi > Ascomycota > Sordariomycetes > Ophiostomatales > Ophiostomataceae > Leptographium > Leptographium flavum. The sequence continues at coordinate 2,854,298 of OY756930.1, read as the reverse complement.
TGTTTGCGGCGTGGGGTGGCGCCGGGGCCGACGATGAAGCCGATGCGTCCGACGAGTCCGACACGGTCCCCCGACAGGGCTTCTGGGTCTTCCAGCGGGGCCGCAAAGTGGCCGAGATCCCGCTGCCGACGGACCTGGACGAGCCGCTGCGGCAGATCCTGGTCTTTGGGTCGTGGATCGTGGGCCTGGGGCGCACGCGCATCGAGGTGTGGAAGTCGGCGACGTACGAGCACTACACAACGCTGCAGCCGGCGGCGGCGGCGGACGGTGGCCACGAGCTGACGGGCGGCATGTGCACGATGCCGACGCTGCTCAACAAGGTCTTTGTCGGCCGGCGCGACGGCTGGGTCGAGATGTGGAACGTCAGCGCGGGCAAGCTCGTGTACACGATCCTGCCGCCGCGCCGCGACAGCGGCGCCGTGACGTGTCTGGAGCCGACGCCGGCGCTGTGCCTGTTAGCGATTGCGTACGCGAGCGGGCCGCTGGTGGTCCAGGACGTAGTGCACGACCGCACGCTGCTGGCGCTGGACGCCGGCACTGCGGGCGTGACGGGCGATGGCGAAAACGACGCACCCGTGTGCTCCATCGCCTTCCGGACCGACGGCCGCGGCGCCGGACAGGACGGGCGGCGTGACGGCGTCATGGCGACAGCGTCGGCTGCGAGCGGCGACGTGACCTTCTGGGACCTCAACGGCGGCGGCCGCATCATGGGCGTGCTGCGCGGCGCCCACGACCCGCCCGCGGCGGCGGCGGCAGCGGGCGCGGCCGAGGCGGTGCGCGGTGGCATCAGCAAGATTGAGTTTCTGCCGGGGCAGCCGGTGATCGTGACGAGCGGACGCGACAATGCGCTGCGGTCGTGGATCTTTGACGAGACGCCCTTTTCGGCGGTGCCGCGGATCCTGCACACACGCAGCGGCCACGCCGGGCCGGTGCGCAGCCTAACCTTTCTGCCGAGCGACTTTGACGGCGTGGACGCGGGCAACAAGTGGCTGCTGAGCGGCGGGCGCGACCGCAGTCTCTGGGGCTGGAGTCTGCGGCGCGACGGCCAGAGCAGCGAGCTGAGCCAGGGCCACCTCCGGGCCAAGGCGCGCAAGATGGGCGTGCTGGCGGCGGCGGCGCTGCGGCACGGGCCGACAACGACGCTCGAGGACCTCAAGGCGCCCGAGATTACGCACATTGCCGTGTCCCTAAACCGCGACGGCGGCATGGGCGCGCTGCCGGGCAAGCAGCCGATCTGGCAGCGCGTCGAGCCGAGCAGCGGTGGCGCCGGCCGGGCGCGCAACCGGCCGACGCGGGCGCTGGACGCGGAGACGGCGAGCCTGACGGGCTGGGAGAGCGTGGTGACGGCGCACGAGGGCGACGCGTGCGCGCGGACCTGGTTCTGGGGGCGGCGGCGGGCCGGGCGATGGAAGCTGCCGACGAGCGACGGGGCGGCGGTGACGACGGTGGCCATGAGCCCGTGCGGCACGTTTGCGCTCGTCGGCTCGGCGGGCGGCGCGCTCGACATGTACAACCTGCAGTCGGGCCTGCACCGGCAGCGCTTCCCGTCGCGGCTGACGCCGGCCCAGGCGCGCCAGGTGCAGGTGCAGCAGCAGCTGCGGCAGGCCGACGACGTGGCCCAGCTGGCGGCCGCGACTGCGAGCGCCGGCCGCCGGTTCCTGCCGGGCACGGGCCGGCACCGGCAGGCCGTCACGGGCATCGTGGTCGACAGCCTAGTGCAGCACGTGGTCTCGTGCGCGCGCGACGGCACGGTCAAGTTCTGGGACCTGCTGACCGGCCACCTCGCGACGCAGCTGGACTGGGGCACGACGCTGGGCGTGGCCGTGACGGGCGCGCGCTACCACGCGGCGACGGCGCTGGCCGCGTTTGCGTGCGACGACAATGCCATCCGCGTCGTCGACCTTGACAAGCAGACGACGGTGCGCGTCTTTTGGGCCGGCGCGCCGGCCGGCCGCGACGGCCGGCCGCGCGAGCAGCTCAACGACTTTTGCTTCTCGCACGACGGCCGCTGGATCGTGGCCGTGACGCACGACGACGCGCGGCTGCGCGTCTGGGACCTGCTGACGAGTCACCTGGTCGACTCGGTCGTGCTGGCGCGGCCGGGCCGGGCCGTCGCCTTTTCTGGCACCGGCGAGTACCTGGCCGTGGCACCCGACGGCGCGCCGGGCGTCGACCTGTGGACGAACAAGACACTCTTCACGCACGTGCCGACGCGGGCGGTCGACGAGCAGGCAGCCCCGGCTCCGGTGCTGGCTGGCCCGACTGCCTCGGGCGAGGGCGGCGTCGGCCTGCTGGAGGCGGCGTTTGGAGAGGCAGACACTTCCGACCACGACGACATCGACGACGACGGCATCGCGCCCGCCACGGTCGACCAGCTGAGCGCCGACATGACGACGCTCAGCCTGGTGCCGACGAGCCGCTGGCAGACGCTGCTGCACCTCGACCAGATCAAGCAGCGCAACCGGCCGCTGCAGGCGCCGAAAGCGCCAGAGCGGGCGCCGTTCTTCCTCGGCGCGGTCGCATCAGCGGCGGCCGAGGAGGACGGCCGCCGCGCGGTGGCCGCAGTGACGGCGGCGGGCGCCTTGGAGGCGGGACCTGTGGTCCCGACCGACGCGCGGTCGCGCATCCTGACGCTGGACCACACGCGGGCGCAGCAGGCGTTTTCGAAGCGACTGCATGCGGGCGCAGCAAACCAAGACTGTACGTTGTCTTTTGTTCCTCACTTTCTCTTTCCCTCACTTTGTTCGATCTCTTTTCCTCACCTCGTCCGATTTCTCTTATCACATTTTCCTTCTCGTTTGCTCGCTTCGCTCGCTCTTTTCTAACAGTCAGTCTCCCCCTTTCTCGACCTCCTCAAAGAGCTCCCCCCCGCCCAGGCCGACCTCGAACTGCGCTCGCTCGCCCCCGAACAAGGCGAGCTCGGCCTGTTTGTCCGCGCGCTAACCAGCCGGCTGCGGGTGCGCCGCGATTACGAGCTCGTGCAGGCCTGGATGGCCGTCTTTCTGCGGCTGCATGGGGCCGCGGCGGTGCGCGGTGACGACGGCGATGGCGATGTCGACCTAGCGGCGGCGCTGGCCAGCTGGAAGGCGGTGCAGGACGGCGAGCGCGCGCGGCTGGACGCGCTAGTAGGATATTGTGGCGGCGTCGTCGGCTTCCTGCGGAGTCCGCGCAGTTGAGGCAGCGGGTAGAGAGAGTGAGGGGAAATTCCAAGCTGTTCTGCGCCCGAGAGAGTTGTAGGGAAGATGGGTCAGCCTTACGTGAAAGTCCCGCAAAGACGTTGACGACAGCTCCGCCATGGCTCGTGGAACGGCATGCAAGACAGCCGACCAAGGGCTTACCTAAAAAAATGAAGCACGACCAGACTAAGACCGGCATGCAAGAAGAAGAGGGAGAATGAAAGTCGCCAGCGATGAAAATGTGCCTTGTAGTTGGCGAGCGCTAAAGGACGAGCGCTAAGAGGCCCAATAAAGCGGCGCGGTCCTTTCCCCGTGTGGGGAATCGGCAGGTTCAGGGGTCGTTTCGGTGTGTTTCTGGCTGCGGCTGGGCCTGCTTGGATTTGGTGCCGTGTCTCACCCCATTCGGTTCAGCCCTATCATGCCGTTTGGTCATCTCACTGTATTTTTGCCTTTCGCTTTCCTTTTGTTCAGCCCTGAATTCGGGACCGCGTGGGGGTGCAGTCTTCTAGCTAAAAGGACAGAGCTGCCCGCCTTGACGACAAGGCGCAAATTTGGTCGTAGTAGTCTGCACAGATCTTTTCTTTTGCCTCCCTTTCCTCGCCCTGTCCTTTCTGGTCAGCTTCCGCTGGCGCGTCCCATCCGGGCAACGTCGAAATGTCCGCTACCAGAGCGGCAATCAAGGCGTATTGGCCGTGCCAGCAGCGGGCGATGATCCGGTCGACGGGATCCGCAGGGTCGGTCTCGGGAAACTGCGCGTCCAGGAGACGATCCACGCGCTCCGCGCCGTCGAGCTCCGCATAGACCTGCGTGCCGCGCACCATGTACCAGAACACGGAGCCGAGCGCAGACTGCTTTGTGATCGGCCCGGCCACCCCAAAGAGTCCACCCCATTTCACGCGGCGCTGCCGCACATACGGCTCGTAGCCGACCTCGACGTCTCGCCCGACCGGGAGGGCATAGCCTAGGTCGATCAGCCGCAGCTGGTCGCGGTCGTCCAGCAAAATGTTCTGGGGCGAGAGGTCGCCGTGGGCATAGCCAATGGCCTCGAGACACGCCACGGCAGAGGCCAGCTGCCACATCCACGACACGACGGGCCGCGGCCGGTAGAGCCAGCTGATACGGTCGTGGAGCGTGCCATGGGGCAGAAGCGCGAGAAACGAGAGGCCCGTGCCGCGGAACCAGCACGGAACGATGAATGCGCAGGCCGTTTGCCGTTCCAGCAGCCCAAAGACGGCCTGTTCCTGGCGCAGCTGCACATCGTCCGCCTCCAGAGGCATCTTGGCCGTCAGGTCCTCGGCGACCTGGATCTCCACCGAGTCGCCACCTAGACCAAAGATGGTCGATCCGGGACAGGCAGTGAGCACATCCTGGATGACGGGATTGAGGGTGGCGACCGCGCGGCCAGCGGCCACGTGGTATTTCGCCAGCTGATTGTACGTCCACTTGAGGCCAACCATTGCGCTGTCCGCAATGCCTGGGTGTTTGACGAGGAGTGGATTGGGTGATGGAAAGCGATCATGGTTGCGGAGTTTTCCCCTGCTATACGCGACTATGAACAAAGTTTTGGGCCGCAATCAGGCAATCGACGCTGTTGCCTAGCAGTTTCACAGGCCTTTGAAATACCATCCTTCTCCTCCACGGCACATTTTTCAAAAACGTTCTCGCCCGCCGCATCAAGCGCGTCCGACCGCACCCAAAAGTTGGTCACCTCGATGATGGCCAGCGCGCCCGCCGGCTTCCCCTGCGCCGCAAGGCCATGGTAGTCGAGGCTCTTCATCTCGAGCAGCTTGCCCTCCATGGCAAAGACAGCCTCCTGTACCCGCTGCGGCGCCATCGTAGTCGCGTCCCGCGGCGTCAGGCCCGAAAGCGCCCACTCGGACGTGCCGTAGGGGACATCGAACGACGTCGCGTTGGCCGCCTCGACAAAGTGCGCCGACAGCAGGTTGATCACGCACACGCCCGTCTCCTTGAGGTTGCGCTGCGTGTCCTGTGGTCGGTCCGGCCGCGCCGAGAAGGCGATGACGACAATGGGGGGGTCGTGGTCGACCACCTGGAAGTAGCTAAACGGCGCCAGGTTGGGCATGCCGTCCCGCGACACGGTGCTCACAAAGCTTACCAGCCGCGGAATCGCTAAGACGAGCAGCTTGTAGTTAGCGAGCATGCTGCGGCCCGCGCCAGCCAGGTCGATCTAGACGTGCGTCGCCGTCGCGGACGCCGCATCGCTAGCCCCGTCACCGTACCGCCACGCCGGCGCGGGCGTCTGCGTCACAACAATAGGCGCCGCCAGATCGAACCGCTCCCGCGACGCCTCAGTCTCGGCAAACTACTCCAACGTCGGCACCAGCACAAACGGATTAGGGGCCGGTGCCTTGGTGCTCTGCTGGCGTGCGGCGACAAGGCTCGTCGATCGTGCCGCGCGGACAGCAAAGGGCCTGCGGAGAGCTCCGAGACTGGGCCGCGGAGATCGCATCGTAAATGTTTGGGGATGCGAAACGGTGACGGATTCGAAAATCCGACAGAGGAGCTGTGTGATTACTAATCACGGGAGCCATGAATTGAGTAACTAGTTATGGCATAGTTTATATTATCTAGTGCGTTCGCTAGGAGGGCTAAAATCCTCCACGTGATCACGTGTACTGTCACCACGTGACCCATACAGATGACAATGGCGTAACTCTGCGAGATACAATCATATGATAGTCCAAAGACGGAAATTATGCGAGGCGAAGAGGAGCAAGAGAAGAGAAAGAGGCCAAAAGACTGAAGAGAAGGAGATGCGTGTTGGTTGAGGCTAGTTGGTGTATCGAGTGGGGTGGTTTTTGCGACAGGCCAAGTCCCCGGGAATACTTCTTACCCTCTCTCTATCTGAACGACTGAAAAGATCATGATAGATCTCAATAAAGATTTACGATTAAGTAGCAGCTCATGATCGATCGATCTTGATCCTGATTTCAAGTCTCTATTGGTAGATCGACTATGCTTAGAAAACCTCTCCCAACAGCGAAGATACAATGTACAGAGTAATGCTCCTCTTCTCTATGCCATTGTTTTGCAATCTTTTGTTCTACAGGGCTGTGTTCGCATGTTCTCTTCTACTCTGTCCATCCACAGAGACGCAGGGGAGAGTGGTGCTAGTGAATGTGCATGATGCTCGTGTTCGTACTCGTATGTTTGATGGAGGGGTCCCTCGGCGGATGGACCAACCGCCAAAATGTCGTCTCTGTTTCGAAGAGGCGATTTGGCATGAGACATTTGTAAGGGAGTACGCAGCGGCCGCGCGTAGAGACAGGATCGAAGCGTCGGACGTGAAAGCAATAGGGCTCGACTCGGCTGGGCAAGCACGTCGAGCCGTTGAGGAAAAATAGCATGTTGACACTCCCAGAAAGCCAGAAACAAGGCAGGCCGAGCATTGGTACACAACTTGCGCCGTAAAAGAGGGCGATCAACAACTAGGCGGCACGCTTGCTGCTCTAGAGAGCGAAACCAGTTGCAAGTAGACGATACTTTCGTCATGGAAGTGGTCCGCGACCGCACCTACCAGACCATTCTGAAGAAAGAGGACGCCGGCCCCGAGCTGCAGGAAATCCATCATCTTGGAATGGGCGCATTCTTGCATTCCAGCCCTCGATCTTTGGTTCCATCGCTGGCCGTGGGCCTGCCGCATCGGCCACGGCCACTCCGAACTAGCACAGAGCCCCCGGCCCCGGATGGACGGAACACAAAGGGAACGAGAAAAGAGGAAAGAGGGGAAGAAAAAATGGAGAAAAAAGGGCAGAGGTAGACCATGGGAAACGGAGAGAGAAAAGTGGAAAGCGAGACGGAAATTGCAGATGCTAATGTCGAAACGCATCCACTGGACTGCCGCCGTCTCTAGCGAGGATTTCGGCTGTTGCCTGGCGGTAGGCGACCAGCCGCTGGGCCTAACCGCTCGGCCCTTCCGTTTTCCATGCCCCTGTAAGCTGCCGCAGCAGGTCGCTCGTGCCAGTGCCCGCACGACAGCTCTGTCACGTCCGTACCCGGGCATCGACACCCGCCGCCCCAGCCGTATCCGCAGTGGCCCGTCCCCTGGGAGGCACACGCTGCGCCGCGCCACGGCCACTCTTCGTCTGGACAAAACTTGTCGGCGGACAACGCGCCGCCCGTTGCACATATGCCATCGGACCGAACACTCCTCCGAGAAAATAGAATAGCCCGCTGCCAAAGGGGGGGAAGGAAGGGGGTTCTATCGCGGGCACATACCGTTTCGAGACGGGACAGCCTCTCCTTGACGAAGTCCTACGGGCCGAGGGCGCGTTCTGCAGAAGACATGAAGCGCCAGCGTAGTGCAGTCATAGCCCGGATCGAGCAAGAGGATCCATGGCAGCGCGCAGCGCGAACCACGGCTGCACGCCAAGTTGTGTCCGACGCTGCCGAGATCGATGGAGACAGCTGGATGGCCGACGACCTCGCCGTCGCTGGCAGTGCCAGTCGTTGCTATGTGGCCATGGATGCCCCTCTTGGTGCTATTGTTGATCACGTATATACCTCTATCCGCCTCCTGCCCGATCGGGCTCGCCGAAAACCACACTAAACCTAATATGGGCACTGGTCGCAGGCAGGACGAATAGGATGCGGCGACGAGGAAGCTAGCAGGCTACCAAGCGAAAGAACGAGGCTAAGGAGCAGGGCCTCTGTTCGCCCGTACGTTGTATAAAGAAATAATATAAACAAACAAAAAGCCACCCAAAAGGGTCCTTTCGCTCTTGTCGCCTATTTCGTGCTGGAATTGACGCCGAAAATAGATATTCAGCCGTCCTGGTGCTCAGAAAGAGGGGCGGCACTATTGGCAACCGCAAAACTCTGGCAGCAGGCCTTTTTTTGCGGGTATGAGAGAGGGCGAGCGTGCTTTTGCCTTATTTTGCTGCGGAGCCTTTCCGTCCAGAGCGCCGGTCATCCTCGACCTCTACACGCTCCCCACAGTCTCGGTACAGTCTCCCCGATAGGCACGCAGCCGCTGCCGATAGCATGGAAGCCTGGGTGGCACGCGTCCGAGACGTTTGTGGAGATCAAACAGAGAAGCAAAAGGAAAGGAAAAGGGAGCAATTGAATAAAAAAAGAAAAGTAATGGGAAATAAGAATGGGAAAGAAATGGAAGAAGAATGGAGGAAGAATGGAAAAAGAATGGAAACAAGGGAAAAAGCAGAGAGGAAGGAATTCATGCAACGCATGTACGTACTCCTGCCAATGCACTTTTTCCTAGCCTTTGGGCCTCGTTGGTTACTCACTCCCGTTTTGCTTTTTTGTCGCCTGCCAATTCCTTCACACGTTCCTCACCTCTCTAGTTACCATCCTCACGCCGCCTTGGGCGCGTCGGCTCTCTCGCCCGAGCGCGATGTCATGCATATATTATCCGAACCCTCTTCCATGCCCGCTCCCTGCGCTGCCGCTGTACAACGTCCTCTGCTGCCTCTGCCGTCTACTGCCTGCATCCTGTCTTCTAACTGTCTGCGCTCTCTCCTGTTGTCCGTCTTGAACCGTCTGGGCCGAGCTAGGTGGAATTTAAAACATCCGTCGTGAGTTTCTCCTCCCCCATCCATGAATCACCGCTGCTAACGGACAGGGGTATATAAAATAGCCGTCTTTCCGCAGCACAGACGACCAGCCCATACGTTCCATACTGTTGTCTACACGACATTTCCCCACTTTGCACACTTCGACCATGGCTAAGAGCGCGTGCAAACACGAGTGGATCTTTATCAAGACCGACAACAGCATGCTCGAGTTCTACTGCGGGGTCTGCAGTGCCGGGCCCTTTTGGGGCATCTGGGAGTGCAAATTGTGCGACCGCAAAGTCTGCCAGAGCTGTATTCAGCGCGTCTAACGCGCGGGAACTGTGGAGAAACTGCAGAGACGTGGACGGACAAGACGAATTCAACGCTTAGTCATACATTTGTTGTTTGCCTGTTCCGGTGACCTCCTCGCTCGAACACCGTTCTTATAATGCCAGACCGGACCCGTCGCCTGTCCAGCGGTACATGCCTAGCAGATCCCGCCGTCGGCGGTCGCCCGCGCTGCCCAGTATGCCGCGGGTGCTGCTTCCGCTCCCGCCTCCGTCGTCACCGCCGCCGCCTGGTGGGACTCGTCCACGCACCTGGGCCAAGGTGCTGCGCATGACCCGTGAAAAATTGCGCTGGTACTCCGTGTTCAGTGTCACGGCACAGGCCTCGTGGGCGCGTACAATGGTCTCGCAGGCGCCCACGACGCTGGCACTAGCCTCGAGCTGCAGCTTGTCGGCAAGGAGCAGCAGCAGGAACGAGCCCTGCAGCAGGTAGATGCCAAAGAAGAAGGGAATGAATTCGAGGCCCGGATCGTGCTCAAGGATGTTGTTGATGGCCTCGGCGGCGTCGACGGCATGGCCCGTGGCTGTGATAAAGTCGGGCGAGCTGATCCACTGGTCCTCGTCGTCCAGCAGACTGATGGGGTCCCATTTGCCAGCCAAGAGAACGTGCAGTGCGTGCATGACGTGCGTGCCGTAGCCGACCACGATGCGCGTCTGCACGTCCAGCTCTGTCATGCGCGAAGTCAAGGCACAAGGTGATTCGGAGCCGGCGCCGGAGCCTCCCGCCGAGTGCACCGACGGTGTGCTCACCGTCTGGGGGGTGGTAGCTATATCTGCAGACATGCTGACGTCATTGCTCTCCACACCTGTGGTGACGTGTGCGGCGGGACTGAGATGCTGCTGCTCAAACTGTCGCAGACTGCGGCCGTACGTGTCGAGGTGATGGGAGATGGCCGCGACCTGGTCCTTGCATCCACGCGAGGAGCGGAAAGCGGCGCCAAGGTGCGCATGGTTACGCGCATGTTGCAGGTCGACAATCTCACCGAGAATAGTCATGAGTGGCAGAAAGAAGCCAAAGATGCTGTGGCCGCGGCAGACAAACGAGAGGCCTCGGGATTGGTCACCGTTGCTGGCGCCGAGGGTGAGCAGCGGGTCCGTCATGGCCAAGCCAAAGTCGCCGTTCTGCCAGGCCGTCTCGTCCAGAGGCTGCCGTAGACCGTCGCACTCAACGTCGAGCAAGAAGAGCGGGCGGTTGTAGCACAGGGCCAGGTGGCGGTCGACAATATAGAGGAGCCACCAGATACGACGGCGTTCCTCACGCTCCTCGCTCTCCTCGCGGCCGTCCTCGACTGAGATGTTCATGGGCAACTCGCGGCCCAGCTTCATCTCCCGCGCCAAGGACCAGGCAACGTTCCACCAACGCATGCTGGCACTCTTGTATTCGCTGGCCGAAATGACCGTGGCCAAGTGAATGTAGGTGACAATATCGTCGAGCGTGGCGGGCGTCCCGGGAAGGCCCTCAGACGAGTCGACCAGCGGCCGCAGCAGCCCGACAGCCAGGTCCAGCAGCTTCTGACAGATTTTGGCGCGGGACGAAGGCGGGCCAGTCAAGGGAGAGCTCTCGCTGGTCTGGGCGGCCACCCAGAGCATGCTCGCCAGCAGGGCCGGTCGGCAGGGCCGGGGCCGGGTCGGGTGCATAATCGAGTGCTTTCGAAAGATGAAGCCGAGCACGTGAGGCGACATGGGGTGCAGCTGGGCGGCCGAGGAGCTAGAAAAGTAGAGGTCAATGAGGCTGCAGGCCAGCGGCAGCGAAAGGAGGCCGCGGAGATGCGGTACCAGCGGTGCGAGGACAGGGTAGCGCAGCCGAGTGGGATCGTAGCTGGCCGCGCCGGACATGGGCATGGTCGTGACAGGCTGGTGGAAGAGCTGCAGAGCCGGCGGTGACATGGCCATCCAGGGCGGCGATGTCGGCTCGTCGATGGCCGAAAAGGCGCCTAGTCCGGCCATGGAGAGGCTGGTAGTATAGGCAGCCGGGCTCTGTGTCTGTAGAGCGTAGGACAGCTCAGGGTAGGCGGAGAAAGCACCTGGCGTCTGGCTAAACGAAGTCTGTGGGATGGAGCACAGGGGGCCGTCAGATCCCAGGGTGGGTTGCCGCTGGGAAAATTGCATGCTTGTAGGGCCAAAACCGTCGAGGTCAAGGCCGACGCCGTCAAGATTTGACGGCTGTCTAGAGTCCAAGATGGCGGGGCTGCTGCTGGCGGGATTGTCGACTGCCGTGTCGTCTGTCCCACTGGGTCTCGGAGCAGCGGCCGCAGAAGAGCTGTTCTGGCTGTTCTGGCTGTCCGTCGCGGAGAGAGAGCCGTCAACCTGACTGATCTCTTGCACGGGCGCGCCATTCTCGTGGCGGCCATGGCCTTTGACAGCCGCCTGCTGGACAAGGTTCTTGCGAGATGCCTTGCCACGCTTTTTTCGTTCGCGAAAGTATTCGCATCCGAGGCCAAAGTCTGTTGGTCAGTGATGAAGAGCGAGCGTAGAGGAGAGATAGTTGGAGAAAAGGAAATGAGCAGAAAATCATGGAAAGGTGTAGGGCTGAAAAGGAAAAAGCTTTGGCGCCGGAAGAAGAAGGTGCAGGCCAACACTGAATCTAACGCAAACAGGCAAATCCCACCCATCTCCTCGCCTCATACCGATGCAATGGGTACACGGATTCTGGCCGTCACACTTTGTGCGCAGCTGGTTGCACTGGTCGCAGGCGCGGCTGATGCGGCGGCGGACGCGGCCTCCGTCGCCGCCCCCGGCCGCATTCTGGCGGTGTCTCGGCGGCGCTCCGGTGCGCGTGGAATGTGCATTGGGCGCACTGTCATGTGGCGGCAGCGCACGGGCGAGTGACGAGCTCTGGGTGAGGCGGTCGGGAGGAGGTGTTGGCTGTGGTTGTGGCAGTGGTGGTATCATTGTGAAGTGTGGCAGAACAGATTGGTGGGTCTTTGGACGTGCACGTGTACGACTGGTCAAAGCCTGACGGACGGAACAAGGCTTTCTCACAGCCTCGGTGGAGAATAGGCGCGCAAGTGCAGAGACATAACAGTGAGCGTGCAGGCAAAAGGGCAGGGGACAGTCGGACGAGAGGACGAGCGGAGAGGGAGAGACGACGTCCAGATACAAGAGCCGTTGCGTCGATCGAGGCAGAGCGCGCCCATTCAGTCGAGAGAACAGTCGTTTCCGATTGCAAAAGCCCAAAGCTCAAAGCCCAAAACCCAAGACGCGCAGAGTACGTCGCACAGTAAAAACTTGCCGGCTCATGTGACGGGGTCCAGCGCAAGACAGGATCGCGAAGTGGAGAGAACTGACGCCGAGTGGAGAAGCAGTTGATTTATTTTTATTCTGCTCTGGCTCTGCATCGTCTTGCCACGCCCTGGCCCGCGGTCATGCGATGCGGTCAGGTGCCGGGGCAGCTCGTCGAGAGTAGTACTCGGGTCTCCACTCGCAGAGAATACTCCAGGAAAGGTCTTGGAGGAGCCCTCAATGCACTCGGATGGACCGTCAATGAGGCATTTCTCCATATTCGCACACTCTGGAGAAGCGCTAACCGTTAGCGCGATTTCGACCTGGAATATGGGGGAAGAGCGGCGGAGAGTCAGTTGAACATCTGCCAGACACAGCTCATGACAGAAACGGACTTTCTGTTCATTGAATTCGTCTGTGCAGCCACTTGTGAATTAATGTAGCGGAGTGGGCCATCAGGCAATGGGCCAATTGGCGTCGAGTACAATACGTTACGATGATTGTTCCCAAAGTCCTAGCATTGTTCGTCGGAATGTTTTCGCTCTACGAATTATTGCACACTCCAAGAGTCACACACCAGAGCACACGCGCTTTGTGGCCTTGAAGCCGCTAGTGTATTCAAATCTATATTACTCCCCGACAGTGCTCAACGCCAAACAGCAACATCGGCTTTTAGTTGGCCGCCGGCGGGGCCTCAGTATAGCCATCAGCCACGGCGCGGTCCTTTTCAAGCGCCTTCATTTCAAGTCCCTGACCCTCCCCGTCACTGGCCTGCTTCTCCTGGAACGTAAACGCATCCGACAGGTTGACTGCCAAAAAAGACTTGGGCAGTTTGACCCTGCTATGTTAGTGTGTGATAAAACAACCAGCCCGCCACAGTCAACGTACTCGTGAAACCGCCCCCGCAGCGTCTCAATCACCGTCTTCCAGTCGTTGTGGGAAGTCAGGCTGCGCCGCGGCGCGCAGCTGATGCAGTGCCGGCTGTCCAGCTGCACGTCCAGCGGGTCGTACACGTGGCAGCCCGGGCTAATGGTGATGCGGATGCTGTAATGATACACGGGTGTTTCCACGGCGCTGTCGCTATCCGTGCCGTGCTCGTCGTGCTCGTCGTGCTGTCCATCCTTGCTCTCCTTGCCCCCCTTGTCCTCCCTTTTCGGCTTGCTCGTCTCCGACTCGTACAGCTCAAAGCAGATCTGCGACAGGTAGTCCAGCTCGGGGATCGTCGCCCGCGAGATCTTGGTCTCGATGCCGCCCTCCAGGATGCAGTTAAGAAGCGTGTAAATGTGCGACTCCTTGGTAAAGTAGAAAAACGACTTGACCTCATCCGACGCCTGCATCTCCTCTAGGTCCTGCACCAGCTCCTTGAGCAGCGGCAGCGACGTCAGCAGCCCAATCTCCAGCTTCTCGCTGTCCGAGATGCCGTACTCCTGCGGGCAGATAAAATCAAACAGCACCTTGGCCAGCTGGTACAGCTCCCGCAGCGGCTCGAACCGCGCGTCTGTCTTGGCCTTTGTCGGGCTGCTGTTGCCCTTGTACAGGTGGAAGTACTGCTCCGCCGCTGGCGGTTCGTTGGCCGCGTGCCGCAGTCCAGCCATCCAGGACCGGCGTCGGAAGATGCGTCGCATAGATGCCCGGTGGCTGTTCGAGTCCGACCGGCTTTCCTTGCGCGGTGGCTCACGCTCCTTGGCGCCCCCGTCCTTATCGTCAAACACCTTGCATCCCGAGCTTATCGCCGCCGCCAACCGCGAGTCTTCGAGCGACCGCCGCTCCTCAATCGAAGACGCCGCCTTTTGGGCCGTGGCCGGTGGTGCAGGGGGTGGCGATGACACCGGCGCGGTTTCTTTGGCTTTGCCCAGTGGCGCGCCGTTCGTACCGGCCCAGTCCTCCTCCTCGAGCATGTGCTTCGGAGGTGTAAACACCCACTCGAGAAAAGCCCGGTTGTGCAGCGCATCAAACTTCATCGTGTCGTACAGCTCCGAGATCTTGCTCGGATCGACCTTTTCCAAGTCGCAGAACTCGCCAAACAGCTTGTCCCAACGCTCCCGGAATAGCTCCGCGTCTTCTCCGCAGCACCAGCGCGACTGGATCCCATTGACCGCATTCGCCTGCGCAATGAAGCTGGAAATAGATTGCGTGCTTCCGCCTGTTGCGCCCGTTGCGCCCGTCACAGCTGTTGCACCCGTAGTGCTCGATGTGCCTGTTGTACTTGCGGCCCCTGACGTGTCTCCCGATGTCGACCCGACCACACTCGACGCGCCCTCGCCTTCCCCGGGCAGAGGCCGCTCGAAACTAGAGGCGTGCGAAAGGCTGGGGCTTGGGCTGGTGGCGCTTCCGCCGCCATTGCTCGCCGCACCGTACAGCTTGCTGTAGTTGTACTGCATCACCCGCCGGTGAAAGTTCATCAGCTGTACGACGCGTGTCTGCACTTCTGACGGCTCCGGCATGTTGTCAGGCCAGGCAAACTGGGGCGGCCGCGCATTGTCTTTGCGCAGGAGGCCCTTGAGCTTCTTCTTGACCTTGTCCATCTCGTCCTTTGCCGCGTTCGAGTCGTCCAGCAGGCTCTTTCGGATCGTGATAAAATCCGACGGCAGGTCCTTTTCGCCCAAAAAGGCCGACGCCCAAATCTGCGCGCTGGTCGTCACCCGGCGCTCCGAGCTGCTAAAGACGTGTACCTCATCGAGAATGTCGCGGTTTAGCAGCATAAAGTCGTTGCGCATGTTCTCGCCCAGCTCTTGGGCTTGATAGCGTGCAGAGTGTGTCGGCTCACCGCCCCATTTGACAATCAGCTGGAGCTTGTCCAGCACCAGGCTGTGCTCGGCCGCCGTGAATTTGGACATCGTCACGCCCGAGAGGGAGTCATGCCTCCGCGGCGCCATTCGAGTGGGAAGCCCGCCGTCCCTCACCGAGCTCTGATCACCCGTGCCTGCTTCCACAGTGGTCACAGCAGCCGCAGCCGTGGCCTCAATACTGGCACTGTCGGTCACAGCTTGTTCGTTGACCGGGGGGAAGGGGGCGATGGCTTCTTCAACTGTCTTCTTCTTGCGGAACATGGGCTTGATTTGCACCTTTGTGCCAGGCCAGGAACCCTTCTTGACAAGCACGTTGCGAAGAGCCACAAGCTTTCCGCGGTCTTCAATGCCGGCCTTCATGGCTGTATCGACTGCATTGGCGACGCTTGCCAGAGCTGCGTCACCAATCAGCAGCACCTCTTCCTGATGGCCCTTGAGAAGCTCGATAAACGGTTCGGTGTGGAAGGTAAACTTGTACTTTTGCTTGGGCGTGCGATCGGCGTGCCGGATCACGGAGACGACACCCTTGAGCTTCCACGAGTGTGCCGGTGGCGGTGGCGGCGGCTGCTCGGGCTCATCGACATCCACAAGTGACAGGGGCGGCGCTGCAGCCGCTGCATTGATTGCGGTGTCGTCGGCAACAGTCTGCAGCGATATGGTGCTTTGATAAGCCACGGGTATCGCGCCGGGGAAAGACCCGGGCATGGTGCCCGGAAACGATCCGGGCATAGTGCTGGAGCTTGACTGGGAGCGCGCCGTCTTGGGAATGAATGCGTCGGATGTCTGGGTGATGTCGGCAGCCGGACTGCTAAAGATCGGAATGGGCTTCTGCTGCTCTTGCAGAGGCGGTGCTGACGGCTGCTGTGGCGGTTGGGTGGCTTCCTGTTCTGCAGCGTCGCGATGGGCATCGGTCACTTCCCGCTCTTTGGAGAGGTTCTGCTGCAGGGAAATCTGCGCAACAGTCCGCGCTTCGCCTTCCCCAGCCGCTGTCGGCTGGACCGGTGGTGTCGCGGCCGAGCTAGATACCGGCGGAGAGGAGGCGCTGCTGACAGTCGTCGCCGGTGTGGCCGAGGTGGAATCTGCCACGCCGCCAGACAGGGCGGCGGCGGCGGCAGCGGTGGCAGCGGCAGCCACGGCAGCCTTGCGCATCTTTTCCTTGATGAACATGCTCTTGAGAATGTTGGCCGAGTGGTCGTAGTAGTCATTGTTGTCCTTGACAAAGCTCCAGCCGTTGACATCAATGACGTAGCTCTTGCCGCCGGCGCGGAGCAGGTCAAAGCCACAGATCCGCTGGCCAAAGGCCGTGGAAATCTTGCTCGCCATTTCCTTTTCCTCATTGTTGAGGGCGGTGACGTAGCGGATCTCCTTGCCGTGGGTGTTGCGGCGCACGATGCCGTCGACGACGGGCGACTTGCGGGTCTCGGCATGGCAAAAGGTCGGGCCGACAGTGTAGGCCTTGACGTCCTCGGCATTCTCGACGCGCATAAACTTTTCGTAAATGTAGCTCTCGGTCGGTTGGGTGATGGCGCGCGGGACGGTCAGGTCGGCAATGTACTCGGAGCTCTTGTTGCCAATCTTGCGAAAGAGTTTGCGGGCGCCGCCGCCGGCCGACTTGGGAAAGTAAATGATAATGTTGTGGTCTTCGCCGCTGGTCGGCTTCTCGACAAAGGGTTTGCGGATCGTCTTGCCGTCAACGCTGAGGGTGTCGCCGTCATCCAGCAGCTCGACGACGGCAGGCGGTGGCAGGGCGGCATTGGGGTCGGTGGGCTCGAGGACGGCGCCGCTGACATCGCAAATGTGGCGGGTGATGTCGGGGGTGAGGATGGCCGGGCCGCCGTCGCGGGTGACCTCGATGCGCTGCGCCGTGGGCACGCCAATCTTGTCGAGCAGGCGCAGGCAGGCGCGGCGGTCCCAGAGGATCTTTTGCAGCGGCACGTCGTTGACGCAGAACGGGCGGCGGGCTTTGACATAGGCAATGGCTTTGTCAAGCGGAAAGCCGTCGGAGTAAAAGGAGATGAGGTAGTCGCTGCATGATTAGGATGAGATAAGACGGGCAAGAAGCAAGACATGACAAAACCCACCATATTGGCCAGTTCTCCACCGCCTCGTCGAGAATAACCTTGTCGCCAAAAACCACGACATCGAATTCCTTCTTGGCCACCAACCGGCTGAGGATGCTGCGGCTCGGTTTGCTGCGGGCCTTGGCGTCCAGGGCGCAGACGCCAATGACGCCCAGCGGCGCCGGCCGGGCCTCTTCCTTGCGGTGGACATAGTTGCGGTCGCTGCTGGGGCTCTGGCTGCTGGGGGCCGTGCTGCCGCTGAAGCGCCGTTGGGCCCGACTGCGCGACCGCGTCGGCAGGGTCGTCGAGGCGGATTGAGGCGCACGGGGCACGGCCACGTCGCCGGGCCGCTGCAGTACAAGGGGTGACACGCGGCGCGCCATGATGTCGTGCAGGTGAGAGGTCGAGGCCGACGGGAGGATGGTCGCCGAGGAGGTCGTGCCGAGGGCGGCGGCAAGGGATGAGGCTGAGGAGGCGGTGGAGGGGCGGGTGGTCTGGCTGGCCTGGCTGGGGGCGGTCGTGGTGGTCGGACTGGATGCGCCGACAGAGCCAATGGTGCCAGTAACCGTGGCACTGGAGAGGCCGGCCTCTGAAGGTGAGGCCGGAAGGCTGGCCAGAAGACTGGCCGGAAGACTATTCGGTGCTGCCGGGTCGGGGCCGGGGCCGGTGCCAGCCGCCGGGGCCGAGGCATTGGCGTCGGCAGAGGCGCCGACGGCAGGCATTGTTGTGTCGCTCATGGCCGGCCTGGGGCGTGGAGGCGCCGGATGGCAATGGGCGAGAGAAGAAGCGGAAGAGAGGCACTGAAGGGAGAAAGAAGGCGTTTTGGTGGGATTCTGGTGGGTTATGACTGTGTGCCCGGTTGGGCAGGAAGGCGCGTTGGGAAGGCGCGAGGCAGGTCTCGCAAGATCAGGTGCACAGAGCAGACAACCTGGCGGGAACGAACGAGAGCGCTGCGGCGAACGGGCGAACCGCGGCGAGCGCAGAATCTGCAAGGCTTTCAGGGCAGCAGCGACTGGTGGGGGGAGGCGAAAGAGGCAAACTCCTGGAGCGCACAAGCTAAAAAGAGGAAAGAGGCACGACGCAGGGACTAATAAGGCCCAGATGCATGGAGGACTCCGTCCTGCACTACGCTGCCCCGTCGCTGCACGCGGGGAGAGGGCCGAAAGGAAGCGCTGCCATTGGCGGAGAGCAATCGCAATGGCTTGTGCGTATGCTGCCATGGGATTCCTCATTGTCGCGGCGGATCGCTTGGGAGGGATGGGCTTGCCGCCTACGGTGCCTTGTCGCCGCTGCGTGCAGGAGACTAGGCGTAGTCATGGGTCTGTCTGCGCTGTTGTTTTTTTTCTTTTCTTCCGTCGTGTTGTGGCGAATGCCATCATCAGAGCCCACAGCGGTCGCCCGGCCTGCGGTAGCGTCGCGCTAAGAGGTTGTTGCGCATCCGCCGTGTCGGTGAGGATCGATTGCAGCAGACCGGCCGCTGAGCGAGCCAGGACGCAATGCGTGCCGGCAAGTCGGCCAAAAGGATGTTTGACGTCCTCCATGCGCATGCTTTGTCCAGAGAGTGAGACTCGTTGCTGTTCTCGTCTATTACACTTACTCAGTACCCCCGCCAGACCAGCGAATCAGAGGCTGCGGACGGAGCACAAGGTTCAGCTACAGCACGTCGACGCCGATTGCAGCGCTGACCGGCCGGTTGGGTCCCCGGTTTCGGTTAGCACCTGGCCTGGCATGTGCTGTAACTGCGCCAGGCTAGCCACTGTGCGCCCTGAACACCCTGCAGCCACCAGAGGGGTCCACACGGCCGCAGCGATCGGTCACATTCTCCGATGCATGCTGCGTTGGAAGAGGCAATGGCACACGTGCCCAATTGCCCAAAGCGAGTCTGCAGCTCGACAACGCAACGGACGAGGCGCAGCCACACAGCGAACAACACGTAGCGAACAACCAATCAATCCACGCGTATTAATTCGTACATGCACAAATACAGTCTCTTACACCCATGCGTGTCCTCTTACCGCTCTTTGCCGTCTTGTCCCGGTTCCCGTGCTCGTCTCCTCTTCGTCTTCTCCTCGCCTCTTCGTCCCGTCTGCTCCCGTCTCCTCTCCTCTCTCCTCACCGCTCACACTAACGTCGCTAGCTCCTCCCGGTTCGCCCGGTACAGCTCCTGCGCCTCCCGCTCCCGTCGACTGACGTACGCCACCTCCTCCCGCAGCGCCGCCAGCCGCCGCCGCACGGCCTCCTGCTCCGACCGCGCCAGAATCGCAAAGCCGTTGCGCGCCGCCTCGGCCTTTTGTTGCGCCGCGTGCGCCTCGCCCATCTTCTTGCGCAGTAGCTCGGCCCGGTGCTTGTACCCGCCCAGGTGCACCGTTAGCCGCTTCTCCAGCTTGGCGCCTTTCTCGGCCGATGCCAGCATCGCGTCGTGAACGTCCTGTTGGTTAGAAGAGCGTAAAGTGAAAAAGTGGAAAACGGAAAAAACAAAAGCACCCACCACAAAGGCAGACCGTAGCACCGCCTCCTCCTCCTCGTCCTCATCGTCTCCGTAGCACCCCAGCCCTAGCAGCAGCGCGTTCGTGCCCGCATCAGCCGCCCGCACCAGCCCACCATAGACTGTCTCAATGGCCGCCGGCGGCGGTGCCTTTTTCGCTTCCAGCAGCACCAGCAGCCGCGCTTCGGCTAATACACTGTCGTTGAGCGTCTGCAGCGGTGGTGCCGCAGCTGCGGCCGCCTTGCCCGGAGCCTTCCGCGGCCGCACGGCGCCCGGAACCGGGTACGTTTCCGCATCGTGAGCCACCAACAGCGCCGCCTCGCGCGCCACCAGTGCCTCGGCCGGATCGTCCAGTCGCGCCGCCCTCTCGAGCAGCGTCGCGAGGTCCACGGCCGCCGGCCGCGGGAGGTCGCGCTGCATCACCTGCGTGCGCCGCTTGCGCTCTAGCAGTTCCTGTGCCTCGCGGCGCTCGCGCTCCCGCCGGTCTAGATCAGCGCGGTCTTCGGGCAGGGCATCGGCGTCGCTGCCGGCACCGGTCGACTCATCCAGTGACGGCTCATCGGGCAGCTCCAGATCCCACTCCGTGTCCTTTGGTCGGGGCAGCGCCGCCAGCCCGCGGGCCAGCTGGTTGCGTGCCGCGTTGGGGTCGCTGGCCGCGTTGAGCGCGAACCCGTCGCGCGGCGTCCGCAGCGGCGTCTGGCCCGGTCGGAGAGGTGTCGCCAGCATGCCGCCGACGCCGCCACCGCCGCCGCCATTCCGCAGCGGCGTGGCCAGTGGGTTTGGCGTGGCCAGGACCTGCTTGCGCGGCGTGACGGACGAAAAGCCCGTCGAGCCGGCGCCCTCACGCAGCGGTGTGTTCTCGCCGCCCAGCAGCGACGACTGGGTCTCGGTCAGCGCGCGGATGTTGCGGATTTCGTTGGCCACGCGGTCCTCATCGGGCGCGGCGCGCGGTGTGCGGATGGGCGCGCCGGACTGCACGGTGCCGTAGTTTTGCAGCAGGCCGCGCGTGGCCTCGTTGTCGCTCGCGCGCGCCAGCGTGTTGGCCCGCTCGCCCAGGGCGCCCATCTTGACAATCTCCTCGAGCTCGGCCTCGCTGACCTGGGGCGCTGGCAGGACGAGCGCGCGCCGCTTGCTGCTCTGCTCGGCCTCGCGCAGGCGCTGCTGCTGGCCGGCCTTGATGGCGGCCTGGTGTGCAGCCTGGGCGCTGTCCTTTTCGCCCTTGCGCTTCTTGCGGCCCTCGTCGTCGTCGTCACCCTTGTCGCCCTTGCGCTTGTTGGTCGCGTTCTGCTGCCGCGGGTCAAAGGCAGCGCGCAGTCGCTCGTTGCGCTCTGCCTCCTCGCTCGTGTCGTAAAAGCCCGGCGCCGCCTTCTTTTCAAACGGAATGTCGGCATTGTAGTCCATTTCGCCCGTCTTGCGCGTCACCACCTTGATGTTGATGCCGGCCGTCTTGAGTTCGCGCCGCTTCTGCAGGTTCGCCAGCCGCCGCGACTCCTCCTGCTGCCGCTCCCGCGCTTTCCGCTTCGCCTTCTTGCCCTGCGTGTTGGCCAGCCGCGCCCGCGCCTCGCTCAGCATCTCCTTTTCGTCCTCGTCCAGGTCGATCGTGTCCGGTCGGGCCGGCTTGCTCTCCGGATCTGGGTCCACCTCGCCCGGCCGCAACCGACGCACATTGTCGGCCGTTGGCGCCAGGGTCTCGCCGCCGTCCGGGCCCATGAGGCCCAGCTCCGACGCCTCGCGCTGCTCCGCGTCGTCGAGCAGTCGTTGGTACCGCTCTAGACACTGGTTGGCAGTCCGGCCCACGATGGGCGCAATGGTGCGCCACTGCGTCGGCATCAGCTTAGCCAGATGCAGCAGCTTCTCGTCCTCGTCCTTGCTCCATTCGATCTTGCGGATGCTGGGGTCGAGGTACTCGTTCCACCGGGCCTTGCACTGCTTGGGCGTCTTGCGCGCCAGCAGCGACGACACGCGCGCCCACTGGTTGAGCCCATACTTGGAGATGGCCGCCTTGAGCACCTCGTCCTCAATGTTGGTCCACACGCCTCCTTTTACCGCGACCATGGTGGCAGTCTTGTCGGCGCGTCGCCGAGGGCAAAGGCTGCGGTGGAAGGATCGATCGTATCGAGATGGTCAGCGTAAAAAGATCGCAGGAATTCCGTCCACCGTGGCGGCAAATTGTGGTCGTTTGTCGTGGTCTCGTCGGTGTTTCCCATTTCACGCGACGACAAGCAAAGTGACAAAATCTGAGTGGCGAGGCTGAAGTGTGGCTGAGGCAGCCACCGCTCATTGGCCCAATCTAGCTAGCGCCACAACAAGCTGGCGACGCGCTTTCGACCCCTTGGGCGCACAAGGTTCTCTGCGTCTCCCTTGCCGACAGCGACACATGTTCTCCGGCGCGAATCCGGCGACCGCACACGTCCTCAGGCGCCCGACGATGCCTCCGGATTCAGAAGAGTCCTCCGAGGCGGCGGGGTCGCAGGACGCGCCCACCGACGCCAAAGTGACACTGATTCCGCCTCCGAGCATTCCTTTGCTTTCTCCGACGACACCAGCGCTGGCGATTCCGGCCGGCGATGACCTGGGCGGGGCAAGTCCCGGTCCCTGGCAGCTGTCCCAGCCACCAGAAGCAGACGCGCAGCCATCGCCGCCGCTGTTCACGACGATCCCCCAGAAGCGCGTTGGCGACGAGGACCACACGCCGGTCGTGCGGTCGCCGCTGAACCCCGACGCGCGCGCCACGCCCGATGCGCCCGGCCCAGGCGCCGTGCCTGCCGTGCGCGAGAAGCGGATCAAGAAGGAATCGCTCAAGAAGCGCGAGTCCAGGGGCCCCGAGGCGACTTCGCGTGGCACGCCCGAACCACGGCGCGGTGGCGGTGGCGGTGGCGGCGGCGGCGGTAGCATCGCTGGCAGCGGTGCGGGCAGCGGAGACGGCGTGGGCGACAGTACGGCGCACGATGGGCTGCCGGTGCGGGTAAAGCTGGCGGTGCCGCTGCGGCCGAGCGACTTTGACCAGCCGGCGAGTCCCATCTTCCGCAGCCACCACAGCGCCGAGGTGGCGAGCGGGCAGGAGGTGGAGTTTTTCGAGTTGTTCACGGAGCAGTAGGTGACCAGGACCGGGGCGGCACACGTGGGGGAGACAGGACTAACCGGCAGACCCATCAACCGGCGCGGCTACGTGTACGAGAGCGGCATTGCCGACCCGCGCTTCCCGTCGAGCAACTACTTTCGGCAGACGGAGCCGAAGCCGCACTATGCGCACTTTTGCTTCGAGGACGCGCCGGCCGGCATGTTCTTTGACCAGTCGGGCCTGCAGGTCAACGGCGACGCGGGCTTCCGGACGACGCGGGCCAACGTGGCCGCGCGCCAGGGCCGCTGGTACTGGGAGTGCAAAGTGACGCGGGGCATTCTGCGGCAAGCGCCAGCGGCCGGGGCGGCGGACGCGCGCGGCCACGTGCGAATGGGCTGGGCGCGGCGGGAGGCGTCGCGGGATGCGCCGGTGGGCGCCGACGCGTACGGCTACGGCGTGCGCGACCGCAAGGGCCAGCGGGTGCACCTGTCGCGGCCCAAGGACTTTTTCCTCGACGACGAGGACGTGCGCGAGGGCGACGTGATTGGGCTCGAGATCCAGCTGCCGTCCGAGGCGCTGCACCGCAAGGTGGTGCAGGGGCTGTACAACCCGGCTGTCGACCTGGATGGTGGTGAGGCGGCCGGGCGGCCGGACGGCAGTACCGGCGACACGGCCGAGGGTCCGAATGTGCTGCGCGACCGCAACCCGTTCCGCTTCCAGACATCCAAGCTGGTGTTTGAAAAGTTTGACTACATGGCGAGCAAGGAGCTCGAGGACCTGGCCAACGCGGCGCCGACGCTGTCGGCGGCGTCGGCGGGCGCAGTGGAGCCGCCGAACCCGACGCACCCGGTGCCGTGTCTGCGAACGCTACCGGGGTCGTTTGTGCGGGTGTACAAGAACGGCGTGCTGCAGGGGACGCCGTTTACGGGTCTGCTGTCTTTTCTGCCGCCGGCGTCGTCGACCAACGGCAAGATGCAGGAGGGCGCGCGCGAGCGGCTGGACGACGGCACGCTGGGCTACTACCCGGCCGTCAGCACGTTCCGCGGCGGCGCGGCCGAGGTCAACTTTGGGCCGCACTTTTGGTATCCGCCGCCGGAGCTCGAGGCGGCCGCGGTGGACGACGTGATGATGGTCGACGTCGGCGGCGGCAGCAGCAGCGACGACGGGCCGGGCGGCGACCGCAGTCCGGGGCTGCCGGCACCGACGCCGCTGACACGGCTGCGGCCGGTGGCGGAGCGCTACGAGGAGCAGATTGCCGAGGACATTGTGTACGACATTGTGGACGAGGTCTACTTTTGGGTCCTGGACGGCTGTCCCGACACGGCCGAGGACGTGGCGATGGAGGACTAGGACGGGGATTGCATACGACGGCGTTGCTGTGGACGAGGCTGGGATGCTACGGAGCACAATGGAAGAGGGGGATGTCGGACCAAGCAAGGATAGATTTCCAACAGACCCAAAATATCGACCCAAAATACGAGACAGTTATTAGTCATCAGCGTTAGAGCGCCTTGGTCGTTGCTGGTGCTGTCACCGTCTCGCCTACTGGGGGCGGCGGCAGCAGTGCAACTGTGGGCGGCGCCTCGAGGGCGGCTGCGGCGACGGGCGGCGTGACGGTGACGGTGCCGTCGGTCGCCGCAGCTGCAGCAGTGTCGCCGGCTGCAGCAGTGTCGCCGGCTGCAGCAGTGTCGCCGGCTGCGGCCGCCTCCTTTTCGAGACGCACCTCGCGGCCGCGTTTGTGGCAGTACCACAGGACAAAGAGGAGGACTATTGGTCAGACGAGGCCATGGGAAAAAAAACTGCAAACACACACAGCACGACTCACTGAACAGGGCCACGCTCCAGATCGCGCTCGTTCCGATAAAGGCCGGCCAGCGCAGCTTGAGCGCGTGCATAATCGCCTTGAGCATCGTCACCAGCGACCGCGGATTCGCCAACGCCGGCAGCGCCAGCGACTTGGCCGCGTCCTTGGCGCTCGCCGCCAGACCGGCGCCGGCCTTGTGCTCGTACGCGACGCCCTGCGACTCGGCCGCGGCCGCCAGCAGCTCGGGCGCCAGCGACGACGTCAGCTTGCGCGGCAGCTGCGCGACGAGCTTGCGCAGGCTCTGGGGCAGGCGCTCATAGCCGCGCGCGAGGGCGCCGTCGCGGTCGTCGAGCAGGTGGCGCAGGTCGTCGGCCGCCGTCGGCACGCCCGTGACGAGGTCCTGCAGCACCACGACGAAGCGGCGCACCAGCACGGCCGACTCGCCCGAGAGGGAAAAGGGTTTCTTCGAGGGCGGCGACGTGTCCGCGTTGATGCCGGCGTCGGCGGCGTCCCCTTTGTGGCCCCCGGCCGCCTCGTCCAGCCGAGCCAGCATCTCGGCCATCTCAGCCCGCTCCTTGGCCTCCTCGTCGGCCGCGACGGCATCGGGCCCGGCATCGACGTCGGTCTGGCCGGGCACCACCAGATGGGCCGGGTGCGGCGCGGCGTCGTGGCGGTGCCGTGACAGCAGCTGCGAGAACCGGCCGCGATGGTGCACCTTTTCCTTGGTGGCCGCCTCCTTGTCCTTTCCTTTGTCCTTTATCCTACCCTCGTCCGTCATATCCTTCTCCTCCTTCTTCTCCTCCTCGTCCTCCCGCACAAACGACTCGCTGTCGCTGTCCCACGTCAGGTCCGGTGTGAGCACCCGCGGCGGCAGCGGCGGCCGCACTCCGTCGTCGTCGCTCTCCTCCTCCGAGTCTGACACATGCCGCGACCGCGTCAGCCGCTCGAGAAAGGACTGGTCGTCGCTGCTCAGCGCGCCTTCTGTGGTTGTCGCGGTGGCCGTCGTCCCGTTTGCCTCCTCTTCTCGCTTCTGCTCCTCCATCTTCTCCTCCCGCTTCTCCTCCCGGTGCTTCTTGATCTTCTTGTACGTGAAATACTCGAGCATGGCGGCGGTGTGGACGGTTTGGCGTCGCCCAGTTCCCAAGACGCTCAATATACGCTTAAATACGCATGGCGACGCAGCGCTACGTAGCCGCTGGCCCAAGTGGGCGGCCGCCCTGGAAAACAGCGCTAGAATCGGCGCTACACAGAATCTTGGACACTCGACTGCACAGCCTCCTTTCTCGTGCTGTCTTGTCTCGACTACTCATCCCCGTCTTCCACCTCCTCTTCCTCCTCCTCCTCCGTCTGGCTGTTGCCTAGCCGCATCGGCATCACCGCCGCCGCCACCGTCCGCGGCAGCATCGCCCGCACCAGCTCGTCCACCCCCTCGCTCGGCCGGCCCTGCCGCTTCTTCCGCTTGTACACGTCCGTCAGCGTAATGGCCCGTTCGCCCACGTAGCCCTGCGCCTCTGTGCTCGGCGGCCCGTCTGCACTGTGCACCCACGCCGTCGCGCACCGCGGACACGTGCGCGGTCCGCCGCCCGCCGCGCCCGCCTGTGTCCGCCAAAAGGCCGCCGCACAGCGGTCGTGCAGCCGCAGCGTGCACGTCGCGCGCGTGCAGCGCTGGCCCGTCGTGATCATGTCGCGGCACGCCGCACAGTACTTGATGCGCTGCCACGCGTCCGGCCCGGCGTCGGCGTCCTGGTACGCTGCCACCAGAAACGGCTCCAGCTCCAGCAACGCCCGCGTCGTCGGCGTGTAAAAGCCGGCCGCGCTCTTGTCAAACCAGCCTTGCCGGACGAGCGACTGCAGCAGCACGAGCACGACGGAATGCTTGAGGCCCTTGTCCCGGTTGGCGGCGGCGGCGGCGGCGGCGTTGTTGCTGCCACTGCCACTGCCACCACCGCCTGGCGCCTCGCTCGCCCGTCCGGCGGCGGCCCGTGGTGGCCGTGACAGCTTGATGGCCTGTTGCGCCGTCACGCACAGCGCCTCGAGCCGCGGCGTATTGTATGTGTCAAACACGGCCGCCAGCAGCCGGTGCACAAACGCCAGCTTGCGCGGCGTCAGCAGCACCGCCAAATGTGCCTTGTCGTCGGGATCTGTGCTGACCAGGGCCCACAGCCGCTCGCCGCGCACCTGGTCGACCGCGCTGCGAATGTCAAAGTCCAGCGGCGCCAGCGCCTGCCGCGCCTTGTCGACAAACTCGTCCAGGTCTGCCTGGCTGACCTCGTCGGGCCGTAGTGGCAGGTTGTCCCCCTCGTCGTCCCCGTTCCCGTTCCCGTCGCCAGCCCTTGCGCGCCGTCCATTTCTTGTGCGCTCTCGATTGTCCTGCGTCTCGTCGTCGTCTTCGTTATCGTCGTTGGCATTCCCCTCCCCCGCCTCCCGGTCTCTGCTCGCCCCCCCTTTGCGCCCAGCATTGAGAATACCTGCCAGCACCGGCTGGGCCTGCTTCAGCGTCAACGCGCCGTGGGCCATGAATGCCTGCAAAAAGGCTCGATTGCGGTCGTCGTAGCCGGGCGGCAGTCCCCATTGCGTCTGTCGCCGTCCGTCGCCGCTCTCTTCCGCGTCGTCCTGCTGCATGGCCGCGTCGGCCCCATGGCTGTCATCGTCGCCACTTTCTTTTGCGCCGCCGGCGGCCTCTGACCGCGTGCGTTTCCGTCCGGGCCGCGGCATGGTCGTGGCAATGGGTAATGGGTGGTCAAAGTACTCTTACAGGTAGATTTTGTGCAAGGAAAACGCGACGCGTTAAATGGCAACTGTGGGGCATTTACAAGTCCGTTTGCAGCAATCGATTCGTGCTTGTACGGAGCACTCCCTATCACAGGAACCAAGCACGGGGAACATGTTTCCAGACTACGCTAGGGGTACTATTTCAACAGTTCACAGGCAGACGGCCAGCACTCGTACGGTTCCATCCCGGGTTCAGCGCGGCCCCACCAATCACAAGGAGCTTGGACCACCAGGCTGCAGCGGGGTTTCTCTCACCAAATCCCAAGACAACTCCCAAATCCACCGCCCAACGTCCTCCCGTTGACGCACCGCCACGACCACATTCCCTCCTCTCACACACGCCTCTGCCGCCCGGCCTCATCCCATTCGGCCACCCGGCGCTCCACCATGGCCAACGCCAACCCCTTTCTCTCGACACAAAAGGCGTCCGACGCCGTCGCCGCCCTCCATCCGCTCGTCCTCTTGTCCATTTCCGACCACATTACCCGGCACGGCCTCCGCAGGCTGCCGGGCCCCATCGCCGGCGCCATCCTCGGCCAGCAAAACAGCCGCCAGGTCACGCTCGAGCACACCTTTGACTTTCTCATCCAGCCCGGCCCCAACGACGCGGCCCAGGTCAACCCGATCTGGTTCCGGGACCGGCTGGAGCAGCGTGCGTGCAGTGTGGTCCGGCATAGGGCACAGTCCTGGATTCCCCCCCTCTTCCTAACATACTCCCAGTGCGCCTTGTCCACAAGGACCGCCAGCTCGACCTCGTCGGCTGGTACACGGTCCTGCACCACAGCGGCCCGACCGTCCCCGTCGTCCAGATCCACGAACAGCTCATGCCCCTCTGCGGCGAGTCCACGGCCGCCGTCCTGCTGGCCTTTCACCCCGAGGACACGCGCACGCCCTCGGTCGGCGGCCGCCTGCCGCTGACCATTTACGAGACCAGCTACGAGCCCGACGAGGGCGGTGCCGTGGCCGCCCTACGGCTGGCCACTGCCGCCGTCCCACCGGCGCCCATCGACAGCGGCGTGGACAAGGAGATGACGGACGTGGGCGACGAGCCGGCGGCCGCCCCGGCACCAACGACCGCACCTCCCCTGGTCGTCAAGTTCCGCGAGATGCCCTACACCATTGAGACGGGCGACGCCGAGATGATCAGCATCGACTTCGTGGCCGGCGGCGTGGCCAACGCCTCGGCCGAGAGCGCCGCCGCCAGCTCTAGCAACCGGGACCGGGCCGTGGCCATTGAGGCCGGCAACCGGGGCAAGCGGCGGCTGGTAGCGGCAGCCGATTCGGACGAGGGCAGTGCTGCCACCGCCGCCGCCACCGCCGCCACCACCAGCGTCCTCTCGCGCCAGGACGAGGAGCTCATTGCGACGCTGACGACACGTGCCAACGCGATCCGCATGCTGCACTCGCGGCTGCAGCTGCTGACCAGGTACCTGGCCAGCCTAGAGGCCAGCGAGGCCAGAGAGGCGAGCCAAACCAACCAAACCGAGAGCACCGACAAGGCACCCGCGTCCGCCTTGACGGCCTCTCTGCCCATCCTGCGGTCCATCCAGGCGCTGGTGCAGCGGCAGCCGCTCGTGGCGCCCCCCCCCGTCGGCGGTGCCTTTGAGGAGGAGCGGCAGCGCGAGGCCAATGACGTGGCGCTGACGACGCTGCTGCTGGACGACCTGATGGAGAACATTTCGGGCGTGCGGCAGACGAGCACCAAGTTTAGCATTATCGACCAAGCACGCACCAGCCGGGCCGGTTCGGGACGGGGCTTTCGGGGCCTGGGAGGTGGCGGTAGTGACGGTCCCCCGATTCTCGACATAATCCTATAGGCAGGGTCATTAGGCGACATGGGGCCGGGAAACCTGGCAGCGATGGAGTCGTGGGACCCTGAAGATGACTAGTTGACAGCCAGCAGATCAGAGATCAGAGAATCCTGTACGCGGGCATTTGCCGTAGCTCCGATATGTCCATTGTATTCATGCCAGCCATGACGGCCAAATCAAATAGCGCATTCTCCGCCTCGACTCCTTTTCCTCTATCCGTCGTTATCATTACCGCTACAGAATTCGTCTCGAAAACACGCCCAAAAACGCGCACCGCTTCACTCTGACAGGCCTTCAATGACCACCTTGATGACCAGGTTGCCGTCCTTGTCGGCTGTACGGCCAGCTATCTCAAAAGCGCTCTTGGCCGCCTCGAGGCCCTTGAAGCGGTGCGTCACCATGCCGTCGAGGTTCGGGATCACGCCAGCGCACAGCATGCGAATTCCGGCCGCATAAGTGTTGGCATAGCGGAAGATGCCGACAATGTCAATCTCGCGCAGGTGTGCCACTGACAGCGGGAGTGTCTGGATGGGCGTGCCCATGCCGACCATGACGACCTTGCCACCCGGCTTCGTGGCGTACAGGCTCGTGCGCATCGAGATCTCCTTGCCCGAGCATTCAAAGGACACATCAAAGCCCTCGTTCTCATCGTCGTCCACGAGATCGGCTGGCAGCTGCGTCTGCGCCAGCAGGTCGGCGGCTATCGTCTTGGCACTGTCGAGCTGGCTGGACAGGCTGTAGAGCGAGGCAGGCGTGGCGGCGCCCGAGCTGTCGGCGGGCGTCGAGGCGCCGGAGCACTCGCTGTAGATGGACAGGCCGCTTGACGAGAGGTGCAGCGGGCGCGGCACGACGTAGCCGTGGGTGGCGAAGCCCTTGGCCAGGGCAAAGTTGACACGGCCCTCGTCGACGTCGGTAATGGTGACCTCGGCGCAGCCGGCGCTGCGGGCCACAGCAGCGGTCAGCAGGCCGACGGTGCCGGCGCCGATGACGAGAGCGGTCGAGCCGGGCAGGAGCGCGGCGCGGTTGACAGCGTGGATGGCCACGGAGAGCGGCTCGAGAAGGGCGGCGGCGTCAAACGAGACGTGGTCCGGAAGTCTGTAGCGTTAGAAGCCGTCATCTTTGCGTCTCTTCGATCGGGTCTAAACCTCACTTGTGACACCAATGCGCCGGGTGGTTGACGCGCTCCTGCAGCGTGCCCTGGTAGTGCGGAACGCTCTTTGCACTGCTGCGGAAACGCATCTGCTTGCACAGGTTGTAGCGGCCCTTGCGGCAGACGGTGCAGTTGCCGCAGGACACACCGACCTCGAGGGCTACCCGGTCGCCGATCCGGAGTCCCTTGACCTGTGGCCCGAGCGCGACCACCACGCCCGACGACTCATGGCCCAGCGAGAGCGGCATGCAGGCGCACAGGTCGCCATTAGCAAACTTCTTGTAGTAGGACACGTCTGAGCCGCAGATGCCCGTCGACCGGATAGCCACCTGCACCTCGCCGACGCCGGGATCTTCAATGGAGCGGATTTCCTGTCGGGTCAGTCAGTGCACTGGTTTCTGGAAGCGCTCCTCTGCCGCACTCACCATCCGCAGGTCCCCTGGTCCATGCAGGACAGAGGCACTAACGGCCGAGACCTTGGAAAACGGGGAAAACGACGAGACGGCCTCGTCGACCACGGCGGCGGGAGCCATCTGCGCGTGGGGGTCCTCAGGTCAAGTGCCGGTGAACAGGGGTGAGCTACCCTTTTGGGGCTGTTGAGTAACAGAAAGAGCGAAAAGAGCGAAAAGAGGCTCTGGAGAGCTATGGGTAGCGCGGGAGCCGGCGTGGGAGGGCGTGGGATGGGCCGAGAGCAGCGTGGGAGGGTGCAGAAAAGGGTGCGATCCTCCGTGTAAATGGACTATCGACACACGTAGGGCTGGGCAGGAGTCAGAGAGCAGGGCGGAAGAGCAGACGGGCACTGGGGAACGAAGCAGACCAGCCGACGAGAGCAGAGAGACGGCCGCCCTTTTATCGACGAGGCGCTGGGAGATAAAGCGGCCAAAGTAGGAATAGCTGCAGAGGGCAGGGTCGAGCAGGAAAAGGGCCGGGGCAGAGGAAAGCACTACGCTCGTCCTCTGTCCGCTGTCCGTTGTCCTTGAGGCAGCGATCCCCGGCGCCTGAGCTAGCTGCCAAATTGCTGCACGGCAGGCATGATTCGCATCGCGCGCAAGCGCACATCGTTGTGGGACCTATCGCTCAGGGTCGAGCTTGCTGTCGCCACAGATGTGACCGTGGGCGACCGTTGTGCAGAAAGCAGCCACTCACACGGCGCCGAGCTATCGCCGTTGGGCCGGGGCAGAGAAGACTAACGCTGTCGTTTAAATTGTGGCTTCGAGCGAAGGACGTAATGAGGACGATCTGCCCCGATTCCCCGCGCCTGCCGAGTCTTTGCTCTCGGCTGTCTCGCCTTTCGGATGCGTCCCAAGAACAGCACGGACTGAACGTTGGCCGCCTACCGCGTACGCTGTTCTCTCGCAGAGACCTTTGGGTTCCTTCCGACCTGCATCTCCCCGACTTGGGCACTCCGTACTCCGCTCGCTGCGAGATACCAGCCGCCCCCTGTCGCGCGGTGGAGGCAGTTATTTGACCGTGCAGACGCCTGCAGAATAGCCCCATAAGCCGGAGCTGGGAGCGGGTCAGAGGCAGGCTGGCACACAAGAGATATAACCAAGTGCGACGCACTGCGTTAGCCGGGCTGCAGGTCGGTCGGTGGAGCCGGGCTGCTCTTGTATCGAGACATTCCGTGTCCCTTGCTTCGCCCGTCCTTGGCCCGTCCTTGGCTGAGGCCGTAGACGCGCAGAACTCGTCTCGCAGCGAAATCTCAGATGGCTCTGACGACAGACGCTTGGGCCGTGGTTCTGGGGGTCCGAATGCGGCCGGCATATGGCAGAATCATCCGCGCTGGAGGTGTGATGGCCGAGGTGTGGGTGGAGATGCAGTTTCTGAACTCCGTGGCAAATCCTGGCAAGATACAAGATGACTTTGGTGGGGACTAAGATGCAGGATACATTGCAGCTGTGGGCGGTCGAAGCGGCAGGAGCAGGAGAAGCAACCAGGAGGAAGGAGCTGTCCAGCAACACAGCAAGGCTGTCACATGGTATCTTACAGTGCTTGCACAGTAGCTGACAGCACTTTGGGCAGCCGTCGGTCGCAAACATGCCAACGATCTTGCCTGGAAAACCCGTGCCTTTGAGCATGGATAAGGTGAGCACCAGGGTGTTGCATCACGTACCCACCGCGCGCATCATGGTATTATCTGCTTGCTGTGTAAGTCGACGGCTGTGCACGAAAAGAAGGACAGTGCGTGGCTGCAGGACGCTATGGATTGCAGCGTAGCGCTAGTGAGGCAGCATTGAAAGCGGCACAGCCTGCAGTAGGAGCACGTTTGGCGTCTGGCGTTCCTTTGGATCCAGATGTGTAGGGGTGTGCAAGTGCGTGGGCATCGTGCTCGTTACTTGGCGCGCTGACACAGCCCGACTTTTCCGTCGGCTTTTTCGTCGTCGCCTGCCTCGGCAATGGACCGCCGTCTCACCTGCAGCTGCAAGGAGCTGCACGAAGCTGCAAGGAGGAAGAGCTGCAGTAGCCGCAAGGCTCGCCTCTCCTCTCCGCCCGCCGGTCATATCTTTGCACTTTCCCTAGGTGCGTTAGCCAAAGGGCACCGGTGTGAACGAGACGCATTGGTGGCTCTTGGGAGTTGCAAAAGTCTCTGCTTCCACACTCTGGCACCCTCTGCGGCGTGCATCGGCACCCAAGCCATGCACAGGATTTTCCCTGCAGCCACCGATATCCACTCCCCGTCGAAGCACCCTGTTGGCTTGTTGCAAAAAATGGCACGTATTCAAAAATCAAAGCATGATGCCACCGTTGGGTCTGGCGAACACGACAATGTTTCAGAAGGAGCAGAGATCTAGAAAGTTTTCCCCCTGACAAGGCCCAATCGATGGCCATCGTGCGCCGTGCCCAACTCGAGCCGTCTGCTGGATCGGCAGATGGGAAGTTTGTACTCTGTAAATGCCATGGCAATCGCGATCGCCCGCATGGGAGAGGTTTGTCCCTGTTTGTCCCTGTTAGGCCGCAATCCCAGTCCTCGACAGCCAGCGCATCTCCTGATCGACACCGTTGGGTTGGACGTCGAACCGGACTGCACCAAACTGAGAGATCCGGGCCGCGTCGGGCCATTTCGAGGGCGAGCCGTCGTGCGCTGGGACGAGCTTGCTCACGCTTCACATCCTTCTCGCAGGGGAAAAAAGCTGGTTGCACGGAATACAGAACAACATGGTGAAAATAGACATGACCGCCTCATCGCATCGCTCCTCGATCCACCTCTCCATCTCTGCCCACTCCCTCCTACTGCGCAATTTTCAAAACGTGCTCGTGGCCAGCCGGCTGGCCGCATTCCGCGCGTCTACCCGGTCGTCGTCCTCCTCGTCAATAGCCCCTATTAAGCCCTTGAGCAGACCGCTGCCCGTGGCCCCCCCGGCAGCGCCCGCAGCCCCGTCGGCGTCTTCTGCGCCCTCTTCGCCAGGCCCGCGGCCCAGCACGGCGTCGGAGCGGCGCGGCACACCGCTCCAGGCGTCGCCCTTGGGACCCTGGCTGGCGGCGAGACTGATGCGGCGCACGTTGACGGGGTGCGACTCGCGGTTGAGACGGCTGAGGCCGCCCGAGTTGTCAATGCTGCGTATGTCGCCGCGCACCGTCTCGAGCAGGGAGAGGGTGCGGCGCTCGGCCTCAATCTCGCGCACGACAAACTCGCGCACGCTGAGGCGCAGGTCGGCCGACGTGCGGGCAAACCAGCGGCGGCGCTCAAAGACGAGGTTGTGCGTGACGCGGGCCGTCTTCTGCTGCAGCTCCGACTCGTGCTGGCGCGCGTCGGCCAGCGCGACAATGGCCTCGTCGACCTTTTCGCGGCGCACGTTGGAGCTGCCGCGCAGCCGGTCGGCAGCGTTCATGCGGCTGCGCGAGCTCTCCTGTGCCTGCAGCAGCTCGCGGATCAGCAGCTGGCGGTTCGTCAGCGTCTCCTTGAAGATGAGCGCGTCGGCCGAGTGGTACGCCAGCGGATCGCCCAGTGTCGTCGCCTCAGCCGTCGCCTGCGCCGCCTGGTAGTCGCCCGCCGTCTGGATGACCTTGCCCAGCTTGCGGTACGCGTTGGCCAGGCCTGTGTGCAGCTCCTGCACGCTCATCGCGCCCAGCTTGACGCCAAAGTCGGACTCGGCCAGGCCGAGGCCTGCGTCGTTAGTAACTCCTTGCGGCAAAATGAACACCCGCAAGACTCACCTCTCCGAGCCTTGACCAGCTTGTCCACCTTGTGGCCGGCATCCATGGTGCCGAGGTAGAACAGCTTGACCGTCGGCCGGGTCTGCTGCAACTCGGGCGTGTCGTCGGCCGGCGGCGCAAACTGCTTGAGGATCTTGCGGCGCACGCCCGTGGCCGGCTGCCTCTTCTTGACCATGGGGCTGTAGCCAAAGTCGCTCTCGGCAAAGAGGACCATTTCATCGTCGTGCATCAGCACGTCGTTGCTGCACACGTAGTTGAGCCAGCGCTGCATCAGCGCCTTGACCCGGGCCTCGTCCTCCTCGGTGCCCGCGCCAGCCGACGTCAGAGCAGCCGGCACAGCCGGCACGAGAGCCTCAGGGTTGGCTGAGATCAGGTGGTCGGCCAGCTTCTCAAACTCCGAGTGCAGCCGGCGGATGTCGCGTATCTGCGTCGTGCGGAAGCTCGGCAGGTTGGTCTGCGCAAGCGACGTTAGTAGGAGGAAAAACTCGGTAGACTAAACAAACGCACGTAAACGTCAAACCGCAAGATCGGATCCTTGCGGCCGGTGCGCTCGAGCGCCGTGATCTTGGCCTGGAGCTTGTATTTTGGCTGCGGCGGCCGCTGCGGCGCGGACTCGGCCGCGGACTCGGCCGCGGTCTCGCCAGAGAGTCTGGAGGCATCGGCCGGCTGAGGAGGCAGCGGTCCTTGGACATATTGTTGCGGCTGCTGCGATTGCTGCGACTGCTGCGGCTGCTGCTGCGACGGCGGGAGGTACGGCTCCTCGGCCTGGAAGGGCGTGGTCGAAGAGTCCCCGCTGGTGCTGGCACCGGCCAGTGTATCGTTCAGGCTCTCGTCGGTGCGGACACTACCGGCGGTGCCCGGCCGGTGGTGGTAGTCGGGCTCGGAGCCAAAGAGCCCGCCAGCGCCGGCGTTGGTGCTGGGGATGGGCGCAGCATCAAACGGCTTCTGATAGGGCGACTGAGATGGGTCTCGGGGCGCACGAAAGGTCGAGTGGCCACGGCTGGGCGACGTCTCGGGCGAGCCCCAAGGATCGACGCCGGCGGTATCGGAATCGTGCATGGTGGCGCTGTAGTCCATGGCGGTGGCGGTTCTGGGTTGCGGTGGCGGCAGAGACACGGAAAGCCAACAGGGTCCGGCGGCAGACGCGAGGACGGCAAGATGGCTGCAGCGGCGCAGCGAGGAGAACAAGGAGCGGCAGCAGAACCGTCTGCAAAAATTGGCTGATGATTTGCGGTCGACGGAGAATTGCGAGACGGCAGAGAGGCGTGGACGGAACCGATTGGCAGCCGGGGTGGGCCGCAGACGACGGACTCAGAAAGCTCTCCTGCTCAGCAACAGGTGGACGGCTTGACGAGGGCAGCGTGGTGGTGCAGTCGTGGACGAACTATGGCCGTGGAGCTTTGTTTCGGGGGTAGCTTCGTTTTGCCGCTGCCTGGATGGTGAGAGTGTGGCTGAGTGTGGCTGGTGCGGCGGGACAGTCAGGTGACATTGGAGGAAGCTTGCAAGAGCTCTCCGACGACAGTGTTTGATAGCTAGCTCCCAAGGGCGCCAGATCTGCCGCATGGCGCTTGGCACGTCTGAGACCCCCCAGCGGGTATGGGTCACGTGGGAAAGCACGGACCCCAACTGACGCAAAAGCAATAATAATAATAATAATAATAATAACAGTGTTTGATAGCGAAGACACGCACGACGCTGGCATGATTGTTCCGAGA
The DNA here is from genome assembly GCA_963580335.1 of Leptographium flavum. Lineage (NCBI taxonomy): Eukaryota > Fungi > Ascomycota > Sordariomycetes > Ophiostomatales > Ophiostomataceae > Leptographium > Leptographium flavum. Next base: position 2,818,220 of record OY756930.1, on the reverse strand, counting down.
AATACGGCGCAATGTGTGCGAGTGCGCATGCGGCTGGTGCTGGCAGGCCGGCGAACGGCGCCTGGATGGTGCTTTGCCCGCGCACACAGCAATGGGCCGGCCTTGTATGATGCAAAGACGGCAGACATTCGCAATGTCGGCATCATTGCGCACGTTGATGCGGTAGGTCGAGAGGGGATGGATGACGGAGACAGCGCTGACGGCCACAGGGCAAGACGACAACGACAGAGCGCATGCTCTACCACAGCGGCGTGACGCGGCATCTGGGCAGTACGTGTGCGCAAAGAGGAACGAGGCAGAGCAGAGCGCATCTGACAGACAGGCGTCGACCATGGCGACACGATTACGGACTTTCTGCCGCTGGAGCGCCAGCGCGGCATCACGATCCAGTCGGCCGCCATCAGCTTCCACTGGCCGCCGCTGCAGCACCTGGCAGCGGGCGAGACGGCCAAGGCGATCAACCTGATTGACACGCCGGGCCACCAGGACTTTCGGTTCGAGGTCGACCGCTGCCTGCCAGTGCTCGACGGCGCCGTGTGCATCATTGACGCCGTCAAGGGCGTGGAGGCGCACACGGAGCGCGTGTGGGCGACGGCGCAGCAGTACGGCATCCCGCGGCTGGTGTTTGTCAACAAGCTCGACCGCGACGGCGCCTCGTTCCGGCGCTCCGTGCTCGAGGTGGCCTCGCGCCTCGGCGCATACCCGCTGGTGTGCCAGATCCCGCTATGGGAGCGCGACGCGCGCTTCGTCGGCGTGGTCGACGTGATCCGCCGGCGGGCGCTGCGCTGGAGCGCCAGTGGCGGGAGCGGCGGCTGCACGGTGGTGCCGGCGGCGACGCTGCAGGCGAACGAGGCGCTGTGGGCGGAGATGAAGACGGCCCGGACACGGCTGGTCGAGCGGCTGTGCGAAGAGGACGACGAGCTGGTGGAGGCGTTTGCCGAGCGCGGCGTGGACCTGCCGGCCGACATGCTGGTCGCGAGCATCCGGCGCGTGGTGGCGCAGTCGGGCGGGCGCGTGGTGCCGGTGCTGGCGGGCTCGAGCCTGCGCAACATTGGCGTGGAGCCGCTGCTGGACGCGATTGTCGACTACCTGCCGAGCCCCGGCCGGGGGGGCGACGTCGAGGTGCGCATCGGCACGGAGACGTGGCGGCTCGAGGACGTGCTGGAGGGGGAGGACAAGCGCAAAAGGACCAAAGGACAGAAGCAAAAGGGCCACGGCCACGGCCACGCGCCGGCGGTCGGTGCGGTGGCGGCCGTGTTCAAGGTGGTCAACGACCCGCAGCTGTTTGCCGGCACGCACGGCATGCTGACGTTTGTGCGGGTGTACCACGGCGCGCTGCACAAGAACGCACAGGTGTGGAATGCCAACATGGGCGGCTTTGAGAAGCCCTTTCAGATCGTGCAGGTAGCGGCGTCGCGCGTGGGCGAGGTGCCGTACCTGGGCCCGGGCCAGATCGGCGCCGTGACGGGCCTCAAGACTGCGCGCACCGGCGACACGCTGCACATTCTGCCGAGCCACAGCCACGGCATGCCGGTGGCGCGGCTGCGCACGGCGACGATCCGCGCACCCGAGATGCGGCCGGCCGTGGCCTTTGTGTCGGCTGAGGCATACGGCACCAGCGAGACGCGGCGGCTCGAGGAGGCGCTGGAGCGGCTGTCGCGCGAGGACCCGAGTCTGCGCTGGAGCAAGGACGACAAGCTCGACACGTTTGTGCTGTCGGGCATGGGCTCGCTGCACCTGGACATTGCCATTGACCGGCTGCGCACGGCCTACAAGGTACAAGCGACATTTAGCGACGTCCAGGTCGACTACAAGGAGACGCTGACGGTGGCAACGGCGCCGGTCCGTGGCGAAGTCGACCGGGTGATTGCGGGCAAGCCGGGCCGGGCAGCCTGCACGGTGACGATGGCGCCCCGGGAGGAGGGGGAGGAGGGGGAGAACGCCGAGGACGAGGTCGACGACGACGACGAGAACGAGGGCGGCCAACGCCGCGTCCTGGAACGCGACGGCAATGTCTACGAGATTCACTTTACACGCTCGGCCGACCCGGCGCGCGCGCTGCCCTTTGACGCCGACGAGCTGAGCCGGCCGCTGCTGAGCGGCGCCTACGGGGCCATGGCCCGGGGTCCCCGACGCGGGTCGCCGCTGCACGGCTGCCGCGTGGTGCTGACGCTGGACGCGGACGCGGACTACGGCGGCGCGGGTACCGAGGCGCACGTGGCGCATGCGGCGCTGCAGGCGGTGCGGACGGCGCTACGGGACGCGCACGGCCGCGGGCAGGTGGCCGTGCTGGAGCCGGTGATGCTGGTGCACATTGGCTGTCCGGACGACAGCGCGGGCGGGATACAGCGTGACATTGCGGGCGCGCGCGGCGGGACGGTCTTGGAGGTGCGGGAGAGCGGCGCGGGCAGCGGCGGCGAGGCCAAGGTGGAGGGCATCCAGACCGAGGACGTGTATGCGCCGCCGGACCCGTACGAGTCGGTGCAGTCGTTGCGGGAGCGGCAGCGCGGCGTGACGCGGATGCTGGAGGTGGTGGCGCGGGTGCCGCTCAAGGAGATGTTGTCGTACGACAGTCGGCTGCGCAGTTTGACGGGCGGACGGCATTCGTTGACGATGGTGCTGGACCGGTTTGAGCGGGTGGTTGGCGGGAGGGAGAAGGAGGTGTAGGGGGGGAGAAGAGAGGAGAGGAGAGGAGAGAGAAGAGGAGAGAAGGAGGCGAGAGAAGGAGAAGAAAGGAGACGCGAGAAGAGGAGAGAGCGAGAGAGAGGGAAAATGAACGAATGACGGCAAATGCCTCTGAAATGTACGAACAAACGAAACGCAAAGACAAAAGATGGACAGGAATGAGGACGTCAAAAATATTGGACAAGCAGAGGGAAGAAATGGGATGGAAAGAATTCAACGGAAGAATTAACAAAAGGAAGGCAGTGATGCGGCGTGCCTGCCGCAGCGTAGATATCGCCGTTCTCTGTGACCCACAAAAAAGTGTTAACTTGACCTCATCAACTCTCCATGTCGCATCTCACCAACCCCCTGGCATCAGCGGCGCAGCTTGCACGCTGCCAGGCCTGCGCAGCACAGCTGGGCCTGCCACCTGCGCTACTCGACACTGTCTTCTTCGCCGTGCAGCGGCTCGTGCAGGCCGGCGGGCTGCTGCTGACGCTGCCGCAGTCGACAACAGCGCGGGCCAACGTGCTGCTGGCGCGGTATTGGCTGGTCGAGCCAGGCTTTGGGGAAGCGGCGACGGCGCGCGCGAGTGGCAGCGACTATGCCCACGTGGCAGCGGCGGCGCTGTACACGGCGGCCAAGACGGGGGCGGCGCCGCGGACGGCACGCGACGTGGCCAATGTGTTTGCCTTTTTGGCGACGGCAAAGGGCGAGACAGAGGAAAAGACAGACACAAGCGACAGGAACGACACGGACGACCCGAGCGACAGGATCAAACACACACACCAGGCCCAGGCCGCCTGCTACCTCTCCGACGCCGCCTACAACGCGTTCCACAGCCGCGTCCTCGCCCTCGAAGCCCGCCTCCTCGCCGCCCTCGGCTTCGACGGCCACGTCGCCCTGCCACACCCCCTCGCTCTCACCTACCTGCAGGCCCTCGACTTTTTCGGCACCGCCACCCGGCCCACCGACGCCGCCACGCCCGGCCATGCCGCCCATGCGCTTGCCCGCCGCACCCTCGCCTACCTCAACACCGCCCTGCTCTGCCCCCAGCTGCTCTACTGCACCCACCAGCCGCACGAGCTCGCCGTGGCCGCCATCTACTGCGCTGCCAGCGACTGCGCCGCCCACATGCCGCCCGACACCGCCTGGTGGGACGTCTTTGACGTCGACCGCGAGTCGCTCGGCTTCCTCGCCCTGGCGCTGCGCAGCGTCGCCGCCGGCGTCGAGGGCCTGCGCCAGAGCCCGGCCGGGCCGCTGCTCCACGGCGGCATCCTCACCCGCCACCGTGTCGCTGCGGTCGCCGCGCAGTGGCCGTCACTAGACTAACACATCTTTTTGTACGAATACGAGTGACATGCTGCATCGCGTGTTGAACACTTTGTGCATTTTTGCTTTCTCTCGCCCTCTTGTCCTCTCGCCATTTTGCTGTCTAGTGGTATCACTCTGCCCTGTTCCCCTTGCGCGCCTTGACGTCCGCCTTGAGCTTCTCCCACCGCTCCCGGTACCGCTGCAGCGTCTTCTCCTGGTGTGCCCGCTCCTTTTCCGATGCCTCCAGTTGCCGCAGCGCCCTGCTCAGCTCCTTTTCCAGCTCCTCGGCCCGCCGCGCCGTGCCGTCGTCGACCAGTCCCGCGCCCGCCGCCACTGACTCGCCCCCCATTGGCGACCCCGGCCGCATCAGCCGCATGCTCTCCTGGAGGGCCATGTGCGACTGCTGCGCGCTCGCCTCAAAGGCGTGCAGCCGCTTGCTCAGCTTGTCCAGCATCACCTTGAGGCTCTGGTTCTCAATGTACAGCTCCTCGACCAGGTGTTGTCCGTCTTGCTTGCTGCCGCCCCTTGCCAGCCGCTGCGTCTCCTTGGCGTCGGCAAACGCGTCCTCGTCGCCGCGGTCCAGCAGCTCCTCTTCGCTCGCCACCGACGCCGCCATCCGCCGCCGCTGCTCCTTTTGGTCGAAGCTCAGAATGTTGGCGTACGACGCCGTGTGGCCCGTCCGCGGCACCACGTAAAACGAGTCCATGGCGCTGTGTCCGTCGCGTCCAATCGCCCGCAGCGCCGCCTTGGAATAGATCTTGGACAACTCTGGCTCCGCCCCGGCTGCCGGTAGCCCAACCGACCCTGGCCGGCTACCGCGCCGTCGATGCTCTTGTTGCTGCTGTTGCTGTTGCTGTCGAGCGCTGTGTGGTGTGCTTGTTGGTCCTGCGGTTTGCGCAGACGCGGCGTCTGCGTCGTCTGTGCTGCCGGCCTCCTCGGCAATCAGCGGCAGCCCGGCAAATGCGAGCGGCGCCGAGAGCCGGTTGATGATGCTACCGAAGCGGCTGTAGAAGCGCGCGAACCCGTCGTCGGCCGGTGCTGCCGTCGGTGCTGTCGTGGGCAAAGCCATGGCTGAGGCTGTGCTGCTCTTTTCCACCACCGTCGGCGGCACCCAGCTCGGCTTGCCGTCTGGCGACTGCTGCAGCACGCTCTGCATGTGCGACCGCGACCCGTCCCGGCCCAGTTGTCCGTCCAGGTTGCCCGGGGCCTGCTCTGTCGACACGCTCGGCGCCGCCGGCTGGCCGCGGTGCCGTGACCGGATGCCCCGTGCCGACGCCAAATTGGTCGCAATCGACGACGAGAGTTCCCGCGAGGCCGCGTAGCGCCGTCCCGCCCCCGACACCGATCCCAGCATGGTCGCCATGGCCCCTGCGCCGGCCTGTTGTGCCGCCGCCGCCGCCGAGGTCATGGACGCCGACGCCGACCCTGGTGGTCTGCTCGCCACACTGCTCGCGTCCTCGGCCCGCGTCGGGCCCGTGTTGGAAAACTCGCCCCGCGAGACCACGCCCGAGACGGACGCCGTGGTCGTTGTGGTTCCAGACGAGGTCCCTGTGGGGGTCGCTGCCTCTGCGATCGTCCCCGTCCTAGCCGCCACCTTTTCGTCCGTGTCGCTGGGCGGCGTCAATGGCGGCGGCTGCGGTGGCCGTACCGGGTGTTCCATCGAGTACCGTAGCAGCTGGGCCATCCGCTCATGGTGCTGTTCCAGCAGCCGCAGCGTCCGCAGTGCCTCGGTGCTCGCTGTCGTTCGTGCCGCCGTGGCGAACTCGCCCGCTGCGAGCGCGTGCTCCGTCACGGCCACCGTTGTGTCGAGTGCGTGTGTCGCGATCGCCGCCTCGCGCGCATGGTCGTGCGCCTGCATCGTCCGTCAGCAAGCCGCTCGCCAGCAGCCTCTCACCAGCCGGTCTCCTTCCTTACCTTGATCAGCGGCGACTCGTCCATCTCTGCGGCTCTCGCTGCGCGCGCCGTCTAGCGATCAATCGGTCAAGGATCGGATCCAAATGCCCCAAGGATTCAAATGCCAGCGCCCTGTCTGTCGCTTCGCTCTCGTGGCTGTGTGCTTGTTCTGGTCCGGGATCGGTCAGACGATGCCCCCAACATGGCGGGTCTGGATTACATAAGACCAAGACAGGCCATCCCGTGCGTCATTCATAGTCACAGTGCCATGATTCGTGAGCAACAGGAATCCGACAGACACAATCCTGGCTGCCTTGGCCTTCCCAATCGCATGCAGGGCGCCGAGGAAGCCATGCCGTGTTTTACACACGTTTTGCCCCGCCATGCCGGCTGCCTCTTGCGGGCGCAGAACCCGCGCGTCGCCAAGCGATACAATGATCGGGCCACCAGCCACACAGTCTAGACACTGTGACCGTCAGTGCGACGTCGACCCGCATAGGTCACGAAACACTAGCGAGCGCGGTGGAGGACGCCCAGTGTCAAGTGGCCGGTTGGAGGAAGGCACGGTGCGCCGCATGGAGACAACCTTCCCTCTCTAGCAAGGAGTCAGTAAGATGACAGCATCGCGATTTTGTTTCACGGTCTGCCTTTTTCCAGACACATCTTTTGCGCGTCCTTCTCCATCTGCCGAGTATTTTCCATTGCCGCGCATCGCTGCGCCCTTATAACGCATCATTCCCGTATTGCTTACAGCGTGCACCCAACGCGATCCTTCCGATTTCGACTCAGAGGCGCATGACCGTCTACGTTTAGGCACCAGCTTTTTGGCCTCGCTTTTGGGGCCTTCCTGCCACTAGCCACAGACGGGTCACATCTTGCGAAGCACGACGTTTGGCGGTCGGCCGTAGGCCCGCCCCAACAGCCTGCACAGCCGCAATTGGAGACGCCATATAGCACCCAGGGAGCTGCCGGGACGGCCGCGATGATGGAAACCACAATCACCGCCGGCAGCACCGCCAGCACCGCCAGCAGCACGTCGACCGCCACCAGCCGCGGACGTCTGCTGTCCATTGCCGCCCGCCGCCGCAAGAAGTCGTCGTCGCACAGCACCGAAGACAGCCGCGGTCACGGCCACGACGTCGACGAACACATCGACAGCCGCCACGACAGTCACGGCAGTCACGACAGCTACAACGGCCGCGGCCTCGACATCGCCATGTTTCTGCCCACGCGCGGCGACGCGACCGCGGGAGGTCCGTCCGCCAAGGCACCAGACAGCGACCTGTAAGCAGCCAACCACCTAACCCTCTTTTTTTCCCACGTCCCCGTCTGCCCTGTGCTGCCCTGTGCTGCCAGTGGATCCGGAATCCCAGGCAGCACAACAAATACGAGCAGGCAGACACCGCGCGGAAAGGAGATCGCAGCGTCGGCCTCTGTTTGACGCCGGTGCTGACCATTGTTCCGGCGAATCCTACTTTCCGCTTCGGCCGTGCACAAAACTCCGCTTTTGCAGAAGCCTTCTTTTGTGCAGTGTGACCGCTTATTTCTCTCCTGCTAGCTGCCAGCTTGCTGCCTGCTGCTCATCCTGCCGTGCTTGTCTTTGTCGCCCGTCTCTCTAACCGGTTTGCTTCTTGTCGCAGGCTGCCGCGCCCGCCCATCTCCAGCCACCCGTCGCAGATCGGATACCTCACGACGTCATCGCCACTAGTCCAGGCCGAACACAACCTACAGACCGTCCGAACCCCGACCCAGCCCGATTTCGACAGCAGCTTTTCCCGGACCGCCTCCCTCCCCCCCCGATCCTCCGACTCGTCGCTCCGTTCTACGCCCTCCATCACGGCCAGCAAGACCGGCCTCGCCCTCGCGCCGCCCCCGACAAAGATCCGTCGTTCGCCTTCGCCTGCTGGCCGATTCCGCGACGTCTTCCGCGCCAAAAAGTCTGCGGCGTCCGGCACCGCCAACTCCAGCCCCGAGCGTCCACCGACGGACCCTAGCCACGCGGCGGAATCGTCGATTGGCGCCCCCTCTCTGACCGCCCCCCCGCCCGCTGCCGTTGCAGATTCGTCCGTTGGCCACGACGGCAGCCAGAATCACGCGGCCGAGCCATCCCATGCGGCCACAAGCACCACAAGCACCACCAACACAACCAGCACCACAATAAAGCCCACCGACCGGCTGCGGCGTCTGTCCAAGCCGCAACGAATCGAAATTGCCTCGTCTGTGCGGCCAGCGACACCGCCCTCCAGCGAGCCTGTGGCCCCTGTCATTGTCAACACTCCACCCACCCCGACGGACGCCAACCACCCGGTCGCCCTCTTCGGCACCCGCTCCCACTCCTCGGCCGACACGACCAGCGCGGCTGCTCCACCGCCCGATGCCCATGCGAGCAGCAGCATGATCTCGCAGAAACGGGCACGTGCAGGATCTCTTGGGCCAAGCAAACTCTCCAGTTTTACATTGGCTCCCCTCACACCGACTCCCGAGCACGGCCAGCAACCCGGCCCACCCACCCCCTCCAACGGCTTTTTCTCTTCCATGCTCTCGGCCGCACAGAATGCTACAAGCAGCTTGAGCAACGCCGTCACCAGCACCAATCTCAACATTACCGCCCCCTGGAACAATACCGCCCGCAAGCCCAGCAGCGGCAGGGACCACGACGACAGCGCGCACGGCGACGACACCGACGAACAGGGCCCGGAAAGCTCTCGGGGCATCAATAGCGTCGAGGTCGAATCACCTCTCGACCCATCTTCTGCGGCGCCGCCGTCCAGCACAGACTCCAAAGAACCGGCTGTGAAAACTCTTGGCAAGGGAAGCCTTAGCCTGAGTCAGCTTGGCATTGTCGATCAGCCGGAAAAGGAAGAACCCAAAGTAGCGGTCGCACCCCCCCCCGCCGCCCACCTACCCAGAATGTCCGACATCAGCTTCGAATCGAGGCGGCGCTCCGAGTCGGCGCCTGCCGATCCCTCCCTCGTCCACGCGGTGACCAACTTTGCCGACCATGGCGACGACGCCGCCGCCGCCGCGACCGGTCGCTCAGCGTCCATGTCCGAGACGACAAACCACGATGACCACACGCCGCCGCCGACCAGCATAAACGGCGACAAGGAAAAGGCAGCTATGGACGCCATCCAGCGGTCCGGCAGCGTCAGGAGCGCGTTTGGGCGCCGGCGGAACCGCGGCAGCTCGGCGGCGACGGGCGGCACGGCCACGACGATTGCAGCGGCTATTGCGGCAGCCAGCGCGTCCGTGGCCAACCCGACCCTGGTGCTCAGCGAGCGCAAGCTGACGGGCTTTGCGGTGGCGAGCAAACGGCGGAACCGGGACTTCCACACGCTCTTCAAGAGCGTGCCCGACGACGACTACCTGATTGAGGACTACAGCTGTGCGCTCCAGCGCGAGATTCTCGCCCACGGGCGACTATATGTTTCGGAGGGCTACATCTGTTTCAGCAGCAACATTCTTGGCTGGGTCACGACGCTAGTCATGAGCTTCGACGAGGTGGTGTCGGTGGAGAAGCGCAGCACGGCCCTGGTCTTCAAGAACGGGCTAATGATCTCCACGCTGCACGCCAAACACATCTTTGCCAGCTTCGCTAGCCGCGACTCGACCTACGACCTAATTGTCAAGATTTGGAAGCTCGGCCACCCGAGCCTGCAGAGCTCCATCAACGGCGTGCACATTGACGAGACGGGGGGCGACAAGACGGAGAAGATTGAAGACGGGGACGACGCGTCAACGGGCAGCCGGAGCCTGTCGGGATCGGACGACGAGAGCGAGGAGGATTCGGACGAGGTCTACGACGAGGACGCCGAGGACGAGGATATGCATGACGCTGCCTACGCGTCTGATGGCGGCGGCATTGCCGGCGATGCCGGCGCCGAAAAGGCCGTGTCCCGGAAGCCTTCGGGAACGGCGGCGACCAACGGCGCGGCCGCGGACAAGCCCAAGGATGCGCCGTCACCAACAGCAGGCGGCGAGTTCCCCGGGCCGGTGACACACGCGCCGACGGACTGTGGTGACGGGGCGACACACTACGAGCGGATCCTGGCAGACGAGGTGATCCCAGCGCCGTTGGGCAAGGTGTTTAGCTACGTGTTTGGCGCTATGTCGACGACGTGGATGATCAAGTGGCTGGCCGACGACCAAAAGTGCTTTGACATCCAGGCGGCCGACAAGAAGGGCCTGGGGCCGGACAACCGGTCGCGGACGATTTCGTACACGAAGCCGCTCAACTCGTCGATTGGGCCGCGGCAGACCAAGTGCATCGTGACGGAGTCGATTGAGAACATCGACCTGGAAAAAGCCGTGAACGTGCTGTGTGTGACGCAGACGCCGGACGTGCCGAGCGGCAACGTATTCACGGTCAAGACCAAGTACTGCTTCTCGTGGGGTGAGAACAACGGGACGCGAGTGCAGATGAACTGCACGATTGAGTGGACGGGCAAGAGCTGGCTAAAGAGTGAGTGCGATTGCGTGACAGTTAAATATCCCTGGTGCAGCAGCTAACCCACATTGACAGCCCCCATCGAAAAGGGCGCCAACGAAGGCCAGATGCAGTACTCCAAAGACCTGTTTGCCAGCCTCAGGGAAGCGATGTCGTCGCGCGTGCGGGTGGCCGCGCCCGGCGGCGGCGCAGCGCGGCCGCGGAAGAAGGGACGCAAGGGCCGGTCGGCGCCGACTTCGGGGCCCGTCCACACGGAGAGCACGGCCAAGAAGCCGTCGACCACGTCAAGCTGGGGCCTGTTGGAGCCGGTGCACGGGCTGTTAGGCCCGGCGGTGGACGTGGTCAAGCCGCTGCTGACGGGCAACGTGGTGTACGGGCTGCTCGTGGGACTGCTGGTGGCGACGTGGTTTGGCTTTGGCTTCCCGTCGGGCCGGCAGCCGCAGCTGGGTTACGCGCAGGACATTGGCTACCGGGCGGCGTACCCGGAGCGAGCAGCGGCGTACGACGAGATCTGGCAGCGGGAGGAGAGCGAGCTGTGGGACTGGCTGGAGGAGCGCGTCGGACTGGGCCGGCTGATGGACGGAGGGCCGGACGCGTCGGCGTCGCGTAAGCGGGTTCTGGAGCCGCGGGTGGTCGAAGAAAAGCTACGGAGCGAGCGTCTGGACGGTCACGACATCCGCGAGGCGATCAAGGTGACGGAGGAGAAGCTCAAGGTGCTGCGGGAGGTCGTGGAGCGGCAGGAGGGCAGCAGTGCGTGAGGTGGGTGTCGTGGGCAGAGTCGGCCCAACGGCTGCTCTTTCTCGTGGCCGTCGCACGGCAACAGCGGTTGTTTTCTTTTTCTTTTTTTCTTCTATTTTTCATCTTGCTGTTCTGCTTCCCGTCTTTCATTTTGCCTGCCATGTACCATCACGTCTCCTCTGTTGATCCGCCGTGTATCCGGCCGTTCCGTGCGTTCCATGGTGGGCTTCCGCCTCTTGTATGACTACCTCTGCCGAGTCAGCATCTGCGATGGACATGTATTCAGAACTTTGGGGGCGTATTGCAGTATTCGTTCACACAACGCCCAAAGAGGCAGGAGCACCCTGTGTCCTAGGATCTTTTCAGGCAACTGCTCGTACAATGTATTGATACGTGTCTTCGATCCCGCGTCGCATCCCACGTCGCCGCCTTGGGATTGGTCTGCTGCAGTTGTCCGGATTGGTCCTCGGCGGCTTTCCCCTCTTTTCAATCACGCGGTTTTCTGGCACAATCCGTAAGCAGACGCAGTGTCCTGGTCACTGTTCTGGTCGCTTCTCGGGTCCCGGTACCAGAGACGCATGTACCCCAGATTTCTCTTGTGCTGCACCCTTTGGGTAGTAGTCCCGCTGGCGTTCTCTCTCCGGTCTTGATTATCCCTGGGAGCAATTCGACTTCTGCGCCGTGTGGCGCAGGCCATTGTGGCCAAGTTGATTTTACTATAGTGGGCAAGATGCTGACGAATCACGGCGTTTTTATACGCCTACAGAATAAATGCTATGTCCCCCTTTTCCATAAGCAAACGCTCGAAACCATCGCTGTCTCTCACTATGTGGTTCATCGACCGCTTCAAGCACATGCCACTTTTCGGCAGTTTATGGCAATTTACTGTACTTCTCTGTGCTAGTCGATGGGCCTCTTTTTTGCGGCTGCTAGGGTGGCCATCGAAACACCCTATCAATACTGTAGCGGTTAGTCGGAGCACCCGCCACGACTATCCTTCCCCGAACTAACACCCAATCTCCACAGTCCACGCCGCGACAGCGTCGTCCTCGGATCATTCACTATCGCGGCATTCCTGGGCCTCACGAGCGACAAAAACATCCCCAATGGCCAGAAGAGCGCTTCCAAATTCCCAAAGAAGTCCCGTACGGAACGATCTACTATATTACAAAAGGTGATTTTCTTGGCCTGGGGCTTACGGCCCATATTGAGAAGGCGCCAGAAGGCCACGCGGTCAAGTTCCCAAGACAAACCCTTACGATCCCACTGTGGAAGAGGGGAATTTCCAATGCATGCGTACAGAGGCAGACGTGTACCGACGGCTAGGTGATTGCCCCTACATTCCAAAGTTGATCGCATGGGAGCCCGAGTCCTGCTGCTTGACGCTGCAGTTTATGGACATTGGTGATCTGGCCACGTACATGCGAGGCGGACCATCGGCTGCCCAGCCGCCCGATATCGATCCTGCAATGCGTCGTCTCTGGACCATCCAGGCTACCAAGGCGCTGCAAGCTCTCCACGCCGTCCGTGTCATCCACTGTGATTATGTGCCGCGCAATCTTCTGCTTGACTATTCGCGTTGGGGTCGACGCTCTACTTCATCATGACTGGCATGGAGCCGTATGCGGAGATTGACGAGCTGGAAGTCCCGCAGCTTTTCGCAAAGAAGGAGTATCCTGATCTCTCTGGTATTGTTTGCGGACCGGCGATTTTGGGTTGTTGGGAGAGGACATTGACAACCGACCAAGTGCTTAATTTGTTGAACAATCTTTTTGTTGCCGTCGAACCTTGATTAAACTATTATAGTCGCCTGAATACTGGACAGGGCGTCCATAGCTCAAGGTAGTCTACCGCCATAACCCTCGTCTCTGTGTTGAGGGCACTGCTGCTTGCTCTTAGTAGCTCCAAAGTGGCAGGCTTGGGCGTCAGAACAGACAGCTCCCGTAGCAGCGATGTTGTCGCAACCAGTTGACATCCTGGGTTGTAACTTCCGTGCGGGAATCTGGACATTAGCGCGTCGTGTAAACATGGATCTTGCACATTTTCTATCTAGGCAAGCACTGTCTTCCGGGATAGTAGAAACAGAAACAAATTGACGGACAAGGCGCTTAGAATTACGTTTTGAGGATGGGTAGTCTTGAATGAGGAAAACAGCAGGAGTTGGGTGACTGTCGCTTGCTATGTAGTGGTAAAGGAGGGTGGGAGAAGGGGAGGAGTTCGAGCAGCTGCACTCCTGTTTTCATCCGCGGTAACCGTTCTCGCCTTTTAAATGACTGCCTTAGCAAACGCGCTGTTGATAGAGGTGTGTGTGTGTGTGTGTGTGTGTGGATTGTCTCTCTCGTAATCCTCATCCTTCTCGAGTGTAACACTTTGATGCCCTGTCGACGAAACCCTTTGCTCGGCTGTCTGGGGGTTGTCCTCCCAGCGGGTCCGCATGCTTCTCTGCCGTTCTCTGACGATTTCCCCTCCATCGGTCTGCCGAGACGGACGGGGGCGTTGCAGTGCTGACAGGTTCTGGAGAGAGGCCGTGACCAAAGAGATCGTCGCCCGCACCCATCACGCGCAACATACTCCGCCCCCTCTGGCATGGCCACGTCTCCTCGCGATGAGATCACAACCTACGAGAACGCTCTACAATTACGATGTCGGACTGGAGCGCGCGTACGGGTTGGACGTCTATGCTTATGCTTCCATAGCAAGGCAGCCACGACGTCCGTGGCGTGACGGACGGGACAGGCAGCGCAGTGGTGCATCTTACGATGGCGCTACTGCAGCGGCCCAGTAGCTGGACAGCAACAGATGCGTCTGCGGCAGTACTCGAATCGGTTTTCCCAGCTGTCTGTGCGGACAGCCAACACGCATGCTGATTCATTCCTCTGCTCTCCGATCGGCACCTTTCGCGTTGGGCATCCTTTCCTCTTGCTGCGGCCACCGACGCCCATTGTGCGGTGCAGAAAAAAAGGGCCAGTCGATTCCGCAGCAGTGGAGCAGCAAAGCGTCTCGACAAGGAGTGCCCGTTTGATCCCGTTTGATCCCATTTGGTCGCTGTGGTCCTCTGCCTCGCTGGCACAGACAATGGGATGCATCCACTCGATGCAGCCATGCGGGCCAATGGGCCGGTGCCAGCACACCGTGCGCAGCGGCCCCCTCGTGTCGGCATGGGGCCCAACGGGTTTGGCTGCTGCGGGCTGCCGATCGACAGAAGCGCTCGTGGTCGCCCTGCTCGGCCATGGGCAGGTCCGCCCTGGACTTTACAGACTACGAATATCGTATTCTACAAAAACTCTTTCCCCCAGACGACGGACGAGGTGGACCGATGGAGTCGAGCGCGCAGAATGGCCGTCGAATAGGAAAGGTGCAGTTGCGGACCGGCTCCATTGGCCAGTCGGGCTGTGCGAATAAGTACTTACGAGTATTACTTGTTATACGAGGATTCACCGCCTGCAGCTCTTGGGCCGGAAAACGGAAATCGGAAATCGAAAAACGATTCACCAATGCCATCCATCGGTCCGTAGAGACTGGGGCGGCCGATCAGATGCTGGGAACACCAGATGCACGATGAGAGTGAGACAAGCAGGACGCACGTCCGGCAGTCGTTGCGTGCACCGCAGCCAGCCGACGTAGGACGGCCAGGGGGTTGGGTTGCGCAGCAGGACTGTCACAGCCCGTGACAGAGACGTATGACATAAGCATTGTTCAGTTGGGTTGGTACTCGGCCCAGCGTCGTATCTTGGGCAGGAATGCTGGCGCCGGGGCAAGGCACCTAGGTAGCTGCTCTAGACGCGTGGAGAAGAAGGCAGAAACTCTACGCGTTAAGAGGCCGGGACAGCATGCCCAAAAGTGGGAAAGAGCGATGCGACGCCGACGATCGGCATGCCAAATGGAGGCGGAAAGAGAAAGAGAGAGGGGGAAAAAAACTCTTCATGACGGGTGCTGACCAAAAAGAAGCAGGCGTGATGGTCGGCCGCTGCCGTGGCTAAGACGCTGGCTAACGACGGAAAAGAACAGAAAAAGTGAAAAGAAAATTCTAAACGCCGTGCAGCAGATTCGGGGTTTCCGTTTTTCCTCGTGCTTTTTCCCTTTCCTGCTGCGAAACCGCCCATAGCGCTCTGCCGGCTAGCGCCTTACAGTGGGGAGACTCAGGGCCGCCAGCAGCCCACAGTGGAGTCATTCGTTGCCACTATCCGTCACAGCACTGCGTTTCTGCCTGTCGCGTTTTAGGCCACGTCCGCTGGAACGAGTGAAGCACGGAAGCCCGACTCGATCGACGTGTCCGTGACGGGCCTCGAGATATCCCACTAGGGCGAGGTGCAGAGTACAAGGTCGGTGTACCGCCTCGCAACCCCCACACCCCCCCCAAGCACTTGCCCGTTTCTGCCTGGCGACTTCCCCCCAGCCATGGTCAGTCGTTTTGTCTCTTGCCGTCTGAGTCGTCCGTGCCGTCTCTGGTCCCGTTCTGGTCCTGTTCTGTCCCCGTTCTGTCCCCGTTCTGTCCCTGTTCTGTCCCTGTTCTGTCCTTCTCTCCCTCCGACCGGTCTTCGTCTCCCACCCCCCCGCTCCTCCTCCCCATCCCGCGGGCTTGGGCTCCTCGCACCCCTCCCCCTTGGCTAGGCCACGGCCAGCACCGCCAACGCTCCCAGAGGCCATAGCAGCCTACTTATATGACTCGTCTTTCGGTCCTGGGCGCTGCGGCAGATTGACATAACTAGCACACGGTTCGCTCCTGCTTTTCATCGCCCACTACTTAACCAGACCTGCCCGGCTAGTTTAGCCAGTCCCTGCAGATCAACACTTAACGATCCAAGACAGCCCTGCACCTGTTTGTTATAAAGCTGCTATCCAGCAGCTCGTCTTTCTGGACCTTGTTCATTTCTCAGCGTTCCTCCACCATCCACCATCCACCACCCCGTACCTTGTATGTCTCTCGCTTCCCACCATGGCCGCCATACAAAAACACAGCTCTGGCCACAGCACCTCCTCCAGCCGCGATTCCAGGAGCAGTCGTCGCAGCAGTGAATCCTGCGCCTCATCCCAGACCACCGCTCTCACCTCTGTCCTCATGGGCTGCTCTCCACACCACCTCGACAAGACGGCCGAGACAGCACAGACAGCAACGCTCCAGGCAGCAACCCCCCGGCCGATCCCCCGCGTGGTCACCTACGCCGACGACGTTCGCTGCACTCCTCGCTCCCAGCCGCCGCCACCATGCTACGAGGATCTCTCGCCGTCCACGCGGTGCTGTCCACGGGCGTCCACCGACACCCTCTCGTCCAGCGACGATGAGGATGCCGAGGACGATGAGGACAACGACAACGGCAACGAGGCCGAGCGCTGGGACCTGTACGAGGAGCCGCTGACCATGTCCACCGCCTTTGCGCCCGACCACGGCGACAAGACGCCGTACGCGGCCAGCTACCGCAACAGCAGCGAAGACGACGAGCTCGTGATCCCGCCACTGCCACCCTACCGTCACGAGGCGATGGACAGCACGGTGCGGCCGACGACACCTCACGGCTTTGGCCAGCTCTTCCCCAGCGTCGACCGCATGTCCATCCACCACGACGAGCTCACCTCGGACGGCAACATGAACCTGCGTATCGACCTGACTGTGCCCGGCAGCGCCTCCTCCGGCGGTCGCCGCCGGCCCATCACATACCAGCTCTTCCACCTGCGCATGTATGACCTGGCCCGCCGCGAGTTCTCGCTGCGGCGCTACTGCCGTGACTCGGGGCGTGAGGTCTGCAACTCCAAGCTGGAGTTTGAGGAGTCGGGCACGGCCAGCCGCCGCAGCAGCTACGGTGCCAGCATGGCGCCGCTGCAGCGCTCCATGACCTCAGCACTGCGGACGCTGGGCCGCACGTCCAAGCCCGCCTTTCGGCGCGTGCAGACGGTGGGCGGTGCGCTCAGCAGCCACTGGCGCACCGCCTCGTCCGGCTCGACCGGTTCGTCCGGCTCACACGCCGCCGACACTAAAAGCCGCAGCCGGCCGTCGCTAGCCCGGTCGGCCTCGTCCTTTACGTCCCTCTTTGACCGCCGCAGCCGGGAGGAGGACCGCGTGGCCGAGATGCCGGTGCGGCTGCGTCGCCGTCCAACCAACACGATCAAGCTCGAGTTTAGCAACTATGCGCGCGTCGACGTGACGTTCCGCGCGGGCGCCGGCAACAACAAGCACCACGCCACGACGACGACGGCCTACTACGACTTTGAGTGGTGGGGCCACCGCTACACGTGGAAGCGCGTGTCGGAGAAGCACCTGCCGGGCATGGTGCAGTTCCACCTCCTGCGCGACTACGACACGGCCGTCGACGAAGCGTCGGCCACGGCGGTCGCGCACATTGTGCCGGAGCCGCGCTCGCCCAACCAGGAGGAGGCCGACGAGGCCGCCGGCGGCTGGGTGCCGGCCTGCCACATGTGGATCAGCGATCCGTCGGTGCTGTCGGCGATGACGGACGTGGCCGACGTCATCATGGCCACCGGCCTGGTGGCGCTCACCGACGACTGCATCCGCGCCCGCTGGCCCACGGCCGATATGCGCCGCGCCCGCGAGCGCGAGCGGGAGCTGCAGCGCGCCCGGAGCAATACGTCGCGCACGAGCGCCACGCGGAGTGGCAGCCGCGACAGCCGCGACAGCAGCGGCAGCGGCAGCGGCAGCGGCAGTGGCAGTGGCAGCGGCCGCGTCTTTATGCACCTCTTCCACCGCCGCGGGAGCAGCAGCCGGGTCAGCGCCGACAGCCAGGCGACAGCCGCGATGGCGGCCATGACCATTGTTGGCACCAGTCCGCATGCCTCCAGTCCGTTGCGAAATGCGCAGCCGATGGGGACGTACTGAGAGCGGGGTGCGGGAGTGCAAGAGTATAAGAGTACGATACGGAGGTTTTCGTCGGGGTTCAGAACGCGGGTTTTCCACGATTTACGACTATTACCAGCAGAAGCGGCCGAGGGGCCCATGGCTGGACAGAGGCTGCCCAAACAGGTCTAGGGCGGCCGTACAAGGATTGGGGGGTGGAAGGACAGGGGATTGTCTTGTCTCGTTTATGCATGGCGGAATCTGCAGGCTTTTTTTATTCGGGGGCGTTTTTCGTGGATTGGGTTTCTTTGTTATTGGATTCTTTTGGATTTTCTCCTGTCTGGGCGCGACACACAAAGACCACTGTATTCCAGCGTATTGTCCGCCATTCTTTTGCATAGCATTACACCCTTTTAATACGCAGCAGTATACGACCAGATGACTGTCACGCAACGAACAACAACCCACGGACCAGACACACAACACGAGACGCCGGTGGAAAAAGATGCTGATGAATTGGTCCCATGATTTTACTGCTACTATACTAACAAAAACAGACATGGGAGGGGGATGCGTCGGGGTACAGTGCTCGAGGGGTGATGATGTGCTTTGTAGACGGAACGAAATCAAACAGAAAAGGAAACCGCAAAGAGAAAAGAAAAAAAAGACAAAGGAAACAAAAAAGTCACAGCAGACACTGGCTGCGCGGCATCTCGTCAGTCTTCCGGTCCGTCGGTTGTCACGTCCGCCGGCCTACCCGCACTGTCCTCCGCCTGGCTCGCTCAATAGCCGCCAGACGGCCCTCGGGCAACGATGCGAGGCCGCTGTGGAGGCTGAGGCCGCGGCGCAGCGATCGCGGCGCTGAGCATGCGTCGGAGCAGGCACGAGGGCGCGGCCACACATATGCAGGCGGACGGGCGGCGGCGGCGCGCGGCCATGGCGCGACCCAGGGTGCGGCCGTCGGCATGTCCTCCTAGTTCTGGCCCTCCCAGCCGACCCAGCTGCGCGGCATCACGCGCCAGATCTTGACCTCGCCGGACCGCAAGTCGTCCAGCTTGAAGCTCTCCAGCTTGATCTTCTTGCTCTCGCGGCCCTGTTCCCACGCCCGCACCTTCTTCTTCGTCCCGTCCCACTCGCTCACCACGCCCACGTGGTCCGGCTTGCCCACCTCCATGCTGTACTTGGCGTGCATCGCCCCGTGCTTGCCCTGGAAGCGTGCGTTGCGCAGCGTGATAATGTCGCCCGCCCGGATCTCGTCGTTTTGCGTCGTGCTCGCATTCGCTAGGTTCGCGTATACCAGCGCGCCGTACGCCCGTGTGCCCACCGGCAGCAGTGCATCGCGGAACGGCCGGATCAACTCCAGCACCAGCGACTGCGGCGACCCGTCCCCGACCACCGTGCCCTGCTTGGCCTGCACCGAGTCTGCAATGTGCCGCCCAAACCGCTCGTACGACTGCTCCAGCTGGTCCTGCCGCAGGTTGCGCGGCGGCGGCTCGTGGCGCTGCTCCAGCTGCACGTCCGACGAGTCGTTGGGGTCGAACCGCACCGAGATCACCGTCTGCGAGTAGTCCAGGTACAGCACGTAGATATCCCGCGTGATCTCCATCTTGCCGCCCCGCTTGGCCGACTGCGACTCCTCCGACTCGTGGAAGATGTCGCGACGGCCCTGCAGCTGCGGCGGTAGGCCCTGGGGCTGCAGCCACCAGCCCGACATGGGCGCCAGGTCAATGTCGTTTGCTACATGGCCCAGCTCCATCGACGGCCGGTTCACATCCACCGACCGCCGCCCAGACATGCTCGGTCGTGACACGTCCAGCGACTGCCGCGTCGCACGGCTGCTGTGCATGGCCGCGGCCGGCGCCTGGGCGCCAGGCGGTGGCGGCGGCGGCCCCGGCGGGTAGGAGCGTGAGGTCGAGGAAGCAGCAGATCCAGGCGAAAAGGACAGTGACAGGTCGGGTGGCGAGTACGCGCTGCTGCCCAGGAGCGTCGGCGGCGCCGCATACCCCGGGATGGGCACCGGACCACTCGATGCCGCGGTGGCTGAGTAGTTGTAGGGATCGTAGTCATCCTCCTCGTCCTCGTATGTTGCGGCTTCCTTGACCGGCGCAGGAGGCGGAGGCGGCGGCGGCGGCGGGCCCCGGGGAATGTCCACAGAGCGCCGCTTGTCCACGGGCATCGTTGGCGGAGCCTGCGGAGGCAGCGCAGGAGGCAGCATCGGCGGCAGTGTCGGCGGCAGCGTTGGCGGCAGTGTGGGTGGCAAACTTGGTGCCTGGCTCGGCGGCGGCGGCGGCTGGCTCGGGATGGGAGGCGGTGCCCGCGGCGCGCTGGGAATGGGTGGTGGGAACGAGGGCGTGCGCTCCGACACGGGGGACTTAAGTGAGACGCTGTCTTCCAGACTGGAGTCGCGGGCATGGGATTTGAGAGAGTTCTTGTGGTGGACCGGGTTGGCAATGTCCGTGTCGTAGTCCCCCTCGTACTCAGTGACCTCCTCTTCGCCGTCCGAGCTGCCGGCTGTGTCTGCGCCATGTCTAAACGACTCGCTGGGCGCCGCCAACGGTGTCCGGGCCTCTGCCGTCGACTGTCGACTGAGCCCTCCAGGCGGCGGCGGCGGTGCCGGACGGGCCTGGGTCGGCGGTGGCGGCGGAACTGCAGGGGCCGAGCCAGGAACAGGTGGTGGCAACCGGCTCAGGCGCTTGTTCGGTGCGGCCGGAGCAGAGGCCGATGGTGTGGGCGGTAGGGGCGGTAGAGGCGGCGGAGCTTCTGCGCGCGGCGTTTCGACCGTCACGTTGGCCGTCTGCTCCGACAGTTCGTCGTCCGATTCGGAGCCTTCGCTCTGCATCTTGGCAGGCGCAGTGGGCGGCGGCGGCGGCGGCAGCGGACGACTGGCCACAGGTGGCGGCGGCGGAGCAGCACCGCGACTTGGCACTGTCGACACGTTAGTTCTGAAGGGATAGGCATCTAAAGGTCTAGAGGGGAGCGAACTAACCAGTAGGACTGCGCGGAGACGCACTGGACGGTCGGCCGTCATCGTCCCCATTCCGGACAGGGCTGCCTGACCTCGGTGCGTCGGCGGCAGCAGGCTTATCTTCCGACCGGCGCATCGCGAGGCCCGGAAGCGCCATCATGACCGGGACTACGGGGCCACGCGGCTCGTCGTTCGTCTCGCTGGACTGCCGTTCCGGGGCGGGCGCTGCCTTCTTCTTCTTGATCGGCGGCATCGGCGCACCAAACATGCCCTGCATGCCCTGCATGCCCATCATGCCCATGCCACCGCTCATCTTGGCCATTCGTGCGCGCAGCTCCTCACGGCGCCGCACCTCGGGATCCATCTCCTCTTCTTCGACGGCCTCTTCCTCTGGCGCTGCCTCTTCCTCCTCTTCTTTGGGCGCGGCCTCCTCGTCTGAGCCCTCCTCGTCATCCTCGATCGCTTCCTCTGTGTGCCGCTCGGCGACGGGCACAGCGCTCGGGGCAATGATCGGAATCACCGGCTTTGGCACGTGTCGCGGTCTCTCGTCGCTGTCGTCCCGTTCGGTCAGATCATCGTCCTGGCCCTCGGTCGTGTCGCCAGCCCCAGACATGTCGGCGTCATTGCCGTCCTGGGCTTCAGGGTCCCGTGAAGCCTTCCGACGAGGAGCGTGCGGGACGCGTGGCGGGTGGCCCTCGTCGACAGACCGGCGGCCGACCGTGTCGCCGGTGTCTCTCCGCTCCAGGGCCGGGGGTTGCGGCGGACCGCCAGACTCGTCTGTCGTGGCCGCAGCGGCAGGCGCCTCGTGGCTGTCCACACGCTTCTTTGGCGGCCGCTTCGGCTTCTCCTTCCGGGCCACAGCCTCGGCATGGCGGTGTGCTTGTTCTTGCTGCTCCCGCTGGAGTCGGGCCATACGCTCCTTCAGGCTCATCATAGGCTTCGGCTCGTCGTCAGCGTCCCCGCCGCTGTTGGCCGACGCACTCGGCACCAAGCCAGCCCTCTCCGCGCTTTCCTGGTGTTCGGCCTCGCGCTCCTTGATCTCGGGATCCTCGTCACGTCGGTAGAGTTTCGTGGCCGGCACCTCCCGGACCGGTGGAATATATGCATTGCGGCTCGGCGGTGGCGCCACAAATGGCTTCTTGATAAAGGTGCTACCGCCTCCTCCGCCGGCCAGGCCGCTAGGCTTAAAGGGCGTGATGGGAGGAGCTGCTGCCTTGTTGAAAGCCGCTATCCGGTCGCGGAACGAGTTGCCCGAGGGCTTCTCGCCCGCAGGCGGCGGCGAGCCACCCTGCTTTGCCGCAACTGGGGCCGGAGCGGGTTTTGGGGCGGGAGAAGACGAGGGCAGAAAACGGGACGGTTCCGCTGCCTTGACAGGAGACACGGGCGCAGACGGTGCAGACGGTGCAGCTGGTGCAGCTGGCTTCCGGGGAGGGGAGGCAGGCGTCGGAATGGGTGCAGACTTGGGCGAGGCAGCCTTTTCGACCTGCACCGACTTGGGCTCTTCTTCCGGGGCTTCCTCAACAGGCGGATCTTGCTTTGGAGATGGCAGTGCAGGTGCCGAGGCCGGTGGTGATGACGGAGTCGGAGGCGACGCCGGGGTTGCAGGGGCAACAGGAGCAGCAGGTGTTGCCGGTTCTTCGGCGGGAGGTGCAACCGGAGAAGCCACCGGAGCGGCCGCAGCCGCCGGCTCGACCTCACGCTTCGGACGGTTGCGAGTCGGCCGAGGCGGAGCCACAGGCTCGTAGCGCTCGACAAAGTTGCGGGGGAAGATGCCCTCGTGGTGCAGGCCAGCGTCGTCGGTGTACTCGCCGTTGTACCAGGCCGAGTCCTCCTCGTCGGTGACAGTTATTATCTGGCCTACGGGAAACTGCAGGTCGTCGTCGTGTGGCGACGAGTACTCGTAGATCGCCTTGACTTTGAACATGGTGGCTGGCGAAACCTGCGGACGCGCCGTTGGCGATGGGGAGCAGTGTTGAGTGTTGCAAAATGGTATGTTGCCGGAAGGGTTTTCTGGACGCCTGGGTTTCTGCAGCGGCAGGTTGGCTGGCCAGAGGTGGATTCGGCTTGAAGCTTCGACCCCTCCTTTTCCGGATCCGCGGGGAATTGGCGCACGCAGACGGTGTGCAGAGGCCAGCCGGAGCAGGAGAAAGAAAGAGCAGCAGACTGTGGCCAAACAAACACGAGAGAAGCCGGTCTGAATGCCCGCGAGCAAGATGAGGTGGAAGGGCGGGAAGGGTGCAGTAGATATTCTGTTTGTTGGTGTCGAGCATTTAGTGCTCCATATACAAGTATTCGGAGTAGTAGCCAGCTGTCTTTTGCCGTTGTTTGGTGGGGGAGGCAGCAACTGTGCTTGGGCCGCTAAACGGTTCTCCAGCAGGGCCTCGCGCTGGAAAGGAGGCGCTGAACAGCAGTAGCAGCCTAACGGCTTGTGTCGTGCCGTGCGCTGCCGCTCGTTTCTGCGCTGTTTCCGTAGTCTCGCCTCGTCTGGCAGCCGCCGTCAGCTGCCCTTATTCGATGGAGTGATATTACTCTTAATTCTCCTGCTCGCCGGGATCCGTAATGGTTGCATCGACGTCAGCGCATGAAACGGGGCGTAGCCTGTAACCCGTAACAAGGGGCGCCCGGCTCGATGAGAAACGGAAAAGAGGGGCACGGACGCCTGGGAGCGTCCGATCGGACTGCGTCGTAGGGCAGTGTGGCTGTGGCAGTGACGGCGTCTCTGGTGGAGCAGCCGAGATGTGCAGCGAAGGCGGACTGTCTCGCAGCCTAGCCTTGTTGCAATGCGTTGGTAGGCTGGACGACGGGTTGGCGTGGCCGTTTGTGCAACCCGCTCGGCAATGTACCGCTGGGATTAACGTTTGGTGAAATCTCAAGTGAGAATTTTGGCGATTTTTTGGCGATATTTTCCTTGCCACGTCGTTAGTTCTCGGGAGCCTAAAGGACAGATTCTAGGCAGCAGACTGGGAAGGTGCGCGTGGCCGATGACGCCGGGCAGCTTCCTCCGTGATCCCATGGCGGCAGTGCACAGTGTCCCACACGGTCATGCAGGTGGCAAGCCCGAAAGTTGCCCCACAGCCTTTGATCATTATTTTGCGGCCTCTCCCCTCTCGCCGTGTCTTCTCCTCTACGCATACCGGACCGCTACCATGGCCTCGACCGAGCGGCCCCTCAAGGGCATTTTGAAAAAGAGCGCGACGAGCTTGACGAAAACAAAAGCCACTCTAGACCCCGCTAGCACCGCCGCGACGTACAGTCGCCGGCAGCGGAAGGAAGAGGACAATGCCGAGATTGCGCGCAAGCACGCGGCCATCTTACAGCAACGCCGCGACCTGGAGGCAGCCATTTTTGAGGACATTGACCAGCTGTCTGCCTTCCCGCTGATGCGCACGCCACCGTACTCGACCGCCCGCCCGGCGCCGTCGGACGCCGCCGCCTTTCGGCGCCTCGTGCGGACCTTCCAGCCGGGCGACTACGACGACCTGATTGAGGAGCGCAACACGTGCGGCCTGTGCGGCTACGCCCTCTGTGCCAAACCGCGCAGGACATTTTCCGGCGGTGGTGCGTGGAAGTTGTCGGGCCGCGACATTGTGGCCAAGGGCGAGCTGGAAAAATGGTGCTCGTCCGCGTGCGCGCGACGCGCCCTCTACATCAAGGTGCAGCTCAACGAGACGGCTGCCTGGGAGCGCGTCGGCATCCCAGACATTGAGGTGGAGCTGTTGGAGGAGGAGGATGCGAGCACGGCACCGTCCGCACCCACCGCCGAAGCCCAACTGACCCGGGACCTCGCGCGGCTCAAGCTGCAGGAAGAGCGCAGGCTGGCCCAAGGCCAGGAAGCACTGGCTCTCGAGCGTGGCGAGTCTTCTGTGCTGCCTAGCACGGACTCAACCGAGGCAGCGGCGGCGGCGGCCGAGTCTAGACTCCCGCCCACGGTAGCATCGGTCGACGTCCATATTATGGAGAAACCACTCCTTTCTGCGCCCAAGGAGCCGACTCTGGGCGGCAGCACGTCCGACGACGCCCAGATGGTCGAAGGCCACAAAATTCGGTTTGTCAGACAGTAGATGGATGGAATATGGAAGGGTCTCTAGAAATAGCATCGGCATTGGCGGCGTTGGGGAAAATGACATGGAGATACGGATACCCATCAGTGTTTTTGCGGACATTGGCTACGAGAGAAGTCTACGAGAAAAGATCTACGATTCGTTGTCCATGTCTGGCAACTCCATCGAGTGCCATCCGTTGGGACATCTGGGTATGATCGCGTATGAACGCAGAGACCGTACTTCAGCCGTGCAATCGTCACAATAACGACAGGAAGGAGAAAAAGAAATTGGCAATCAAGCAGACGCTCTCTGGTAGTCAGAAGAGCGTCCGCGACACCTTGGGTTGTGCAAACGCGGCTTTTCTTATTTTTGGGGGGTTCCCTTCCTCTGCCTCGGTCCTTTCCTTTTGTCGTAAATCAAATCCTAGCCGTTGCATCCCTTCGTGTAGGTAGGTGAGCAGGAGGGCCCGATCCGCAAAGTCAAGACGCCAGATATATAAAACAGCCCCACGGCCGTGCGAGCTCGTTCGCACTGTCATGGGCGGGTAGTCGGTATTTTTTTGTTAAGATCGTCTATTCGAGGGTGTCGACCGCTTAGTCGCGGCGCGGGGGCCGGTCGCCAAAGCGGCGGCCACCGCGCTCCGTCACCTGCTGCTGGGTGACCGGGACAACATCGACCGGAATGTTCTCGAACTGAAGAGGGGGGTTGATTAGCCAACTCCCTCGCTTCTTCTCCATCCGGAGCCGCCAGGGAAACTTACGCCGAGGTGCTTCAGCAGATCCTTGGTCTCGGTGTCGACGTCCAGCTTGCCGGTATCGGTGTTCTGGGCAAAGTCGAGCGCCGAGATCTCGGGCACATACTGATCCTTGCGCTCGCGCTCCTCCTCCTGGAGCTTGAAAGAAATGCCGCGGACAGGTCCCCGCTGAATACGCTTCATCAGATGCGTGGTGTAGCCGGCAATCTTGTTGCGCAGGCGCTTAGAGGCAATAATGGCAATCTCATCGCACACACGCTTGTTGGTCTCAAAGTCGAGCGTGAGCTTGGGGTAGTACCGCTCAATGATGACCTTGGCGGACTTCTTGACCGTCTTCGTCCGGACACGACCCATTTTGGCTGGTTATGAGAATGTGGTGATGGTGGTGGAGGGGGGCGTGGTTGCGTGGATGGAGGAAGCAAAATTGGCGATGAAAGCAGATTTGGTGTAAATGAAAAAAGATGGTGCACAATTTTTCCCTTGGAATTTTAGTGGAGTTGTTAGGGTACGTGTATGCATCACGTGGAAGTGTGGTTTGGTCTGGTCACGTGCATATATCCGCGTCACGTGATTGTGATATCCACCAGTCGCTTGAAGAATATAGATTTATTTGGTAGTACATAAGCATGCGACATGTCCCATCTGGTTTTGTAATGAACATTGGGACTTGCGTGTCTCCGCTCACAGCCCGAGGCCGTAGTTCTGCGGGCTGCTGACAACCGGCCGCGAGCCAGGCAGAACAGTGCGCACAATGCGGCGCGGGGCGCTGACGGTGCGTGAGGAGAGGAGGTGGACGGGCTGGCCAAAGATGGTCTCCTTGCCCTCGAGCTCGCGCTGGATGAGCACGGCCTCGGCGTCGGCCTCGGTGACGGAGAGGATGATGCGGCCTTGGGAGTTGATCTTGGCGGCCGAGGGGCGCATGGGGATTTTGACGCCGCCGACAATCTTGGGGTCAATGATGCTGAGGCCCGGATGGGTGCGGGGGTTCTTGATGTTGTAGGCCGTCTCACCAAACGGATTGTCCGTGATGATGCCGCCAACACCGAGCTTGGCCGGCATCGAGCCGCTGGCGTTGCGCGGCGCCACAATGCGGCCCTCGACGGGCGGGTGGTACTTTTGTGGGCCGTAGATGGGGTGGTTGTCGAGGTAGGCGGCCGTGCGAAGGTACGACAGACCGGCCGACGGGTGCGTGATGGGCGGGCCATCTTCGGCCCAGGGGTTCGCGGCGCCGCGGGAGCCACCGCCGCCCAGACTACTGACAGGCGAGAGCAGGCCCGTCGAGGCCAGTGCCGAGTTGCCGCCGGCGGCGAGCGACAGCGAAGCGGTCGGGTCGCCCGCGTTGGCGCGGAGGCTCTGGAAGATCTTCCCCGACGGCTCGAGTGGGGCCAAGTCGAGGAACTTGCCCACCAGGCGGTACAGTAGCGGACGGTCCTGGCGCAGTTCGCGTAGGTACTCGGTCAGCTGGGCGTCGGTGATGTCGGCAGCGGCAATGGGCGGCGGGATGTCGGTGCCGGCGTCCATGGCCTTGGCTGAGGCGGCGCGGTTGGTGTCGTCGGCGAGCTGGACGCGCAGAAAGTCGCGGAACTCGGGCCGGCGGGTGCGGACTTGGTTTTTGAGATAGCGCTGGAAAGCGCCGTCGGTAATCCCCGCCAGCCAGGGGCCCTGGAACTTCCAGCGCTTGTCCTCGGCCGTGTGCTTCTTGCTCGGCTCCATGGCAATCATGTCGACCGACTCCTCAAAGACGGACTTGCCCGGCAGGTGTCGGCGCTGCTCAGTATCACTCTGTAGCGTGATCGGGATGCCCATCTCCTGCCACTTGCGCAGCGTCATGGCATGGTCCGTCGCTGTCGCGTAGTCGGTAATCTGCTCAATCGTGTCCATCTCCTTGATCCGGACGATGGGGTTCTTGGACTTGTTGAGGATCTTCTGTGGCAACGGCCGCTTAAGACCCCAGTCTCCGCGTATCCGCGAGGCCTTGGGCGATGCAATGGCCTGCAGGGTCGGGAACGGCCGCGTGGCCGTGTCGGACATGCGTTTGCCGGCGCCGGTCATGTCGCTCGGCGCGGCCGGTAGCTGGGTCGGCAGCGAGAAGAGGCGCGACGTGCGCAGCAGCGCCGCGCCTGGCGTCACAGCTCGTGTCGACATGCTGCTTCAGCGGCGATGGCGGCTGTCGGGCGCAATGGAGAGAGAGTGGTGGGCGGTGGACGTCTTAAGATGGAGGTCAAAATCCCACGCAAGTTTTTGTGACAGAGCCCCACCCAATGCACTTTTAACTGCATAAATTTACTAATACGGTGCGTGATGCTATCGTGAGATGCCTGCTTTTCTTTTCAATAGAAAGAGACAAACAGCGTAATGTAGATGACTTTAATTAGATAGTATGATGGGAAATTCGCTGTATGTACCATGATAAGGTTAGACTAAGGTAGTTATGGGAAAAGAGTCAGGCAAGTAAAAACAGTGTTTGCTCTTTTATCAACAAAGAATTTTCTTATTTTTTTTTAGAATAGGTAGTATTTCTTGCGTGAGACACTTTCCAGTGCTTGAAAAGAATATAACATGAACTGCGAGTAGAGATAGGCACACTATCTTCAGCTCTCTCCTCCCAAAGCCCAAACGTCGCGGCATAAAAGAGAATCTGGAACAAAGCTTCAGCCCGGTGACGGCGCAGTAAGGACGATCTGTTCTTACAGTACAGATACTTCTTAGCTGGCATGCTCCAGCCACTGATACTAAATAGTATGGGAAGCTTTAGGGATCCAGGACGTGGTAGCAGCAAGGAGGGAAATAGATAAGTGTATTTCAGGGACGGAGAGGCAGTAGAGAATGTATAGTGGTCAATCCAGCTCATGGGGTGTTCAGCAATGGATGAAAATCCATGGCCAAACGCCTTGAGTTTCGTCCTCCCACACGTCAAATGCCTTCCACGCACGGGAGTTGGATCCCATTCGGTCGCGCCCCGCCTCTCATATAGAAGGAGGAGAAGTCTGGCCTGCAGAAGAAGAGCATAGAAGGAAGGAACGGGTGGCGCATGTGAAGCGAGGCCCTCGAAACGTCTGGATATCGACACAGTGAACTTAATTGGAGTGAAACACGCGAGGAAAAGGTCAAAGGGTCCTCGATGGCTGGCTGCGACGAAATGAACGAGGCTGGAGAAGCAGATGCATGACAAAGAGAAACCTTCAATGCAAACATTCAGGAAGAGGTGTTACTTTCAAAAAACCTTTCACAAACTATCAAGCTGTTGAAAAAGAGCTTACTCGTAAACATAAGCCCCCAAGAGGTGTGGTGGAGGAAGAAAACAGTTCCCAGCGAGAAGCCAGTGGTAACGTGCGCATAGTGACAGGCACTTTCCCACCGTGCCTTCCAAGTGAGCTCATGGCACCTAGGATGTTCCTTCCCCTTTTGATAGGGGCAGTTCCCCCCCTCATATATTTGTTTTTTTTTGGTCTTTTTCTCTCTCTTCTGCTCTTCTCCCTTCTCCTCTACAAACAAGTTCCGCACTATACCGACAACCACTTTTCTGTTCTTCTTTTTTGCTATCAAACACGATTCAGCGACTCGTTCCAGGTCGTACTCTCCGTACGAGCAGAGACTCACGAAATGGTTGCGAACACACGTGACCCGTTGGACGATATTGAAATCCGTGGAGGACAAGGAAGTGGGTCTCTTCTTGGGTCTTGATTAACTTAATGGGCCTGACTGACAGGACTCGGATAGAACAACTATTTATCTGCGCAGAGACGGGATCTCGGTAAATAACGAAAGCCCGTTATCTATGAGAAGATGCGTCACAAAGAAAGGAGACAAAGAGAAGAGACAAAGAGAAGCAGGTTGAAAGGGACGAAACTGAGATAGCAAGCTGAGGATTGACATGTGGCTCAGTTGTGGCGCATTGGTGAAATCTCAACAGACGATGCCAACCGGACGACCCATAATTCTCAGCTCGCAGTTGCTTAGTTTAGGGGCATTTGAAAGGCTCAGCACGCTTCCTCACTAATTGGCAGAGCATCACGTAACCCGGTAATCTGCTTGACTTGTCTCTCTGTCTGCTTCTATCGATACTGTCTTTGATCGTTAGTTGTTAGACTATGGAACTGTCATCTGACAAGGCGAGGCAGTATCAAGCATAGCTGCCTGATCTATGATCCGAGCTGAGGCGCCGATACGACTCTAGTACGATTTAACGGACGAGTTTCTCTCACAACGCACCGCTGCGCGCTGAGTCACATTGCCACAAATAGCGGTCTGAATCCGTGCCGTGTACTCAAATCAGAGCAGTTGACCGTGGCACGCAATGGATCATGGGGGATTATGAACTGATGTATTTTGGTTTTACAAACAGAGCTCGCAACAGTTGCTGATAAGCAGCAAAGAAAGAATCCGCATGAACCAATCCAAGACCGAACCATGCACACCACCGTTTTTGTACAAACGCCGCGAAACCTGATATCCAACGCAATGCAAACAAAGCAAGCCAACGGATCCGTGGTCGTGCCACTCCCGTGTCCGGTCGGTTGATTCTCGTCCCAGCTCCCAGCCTCTACGCGCAGATGGCCTGACGCGGCTTGGGGTGGCGACGGCGCCGCGGCCGGTCCTGGTGGTAGGCCTTGGCCTTGGGGATCAGGAAGGGCATGTGCGGGTAGCCGGGGCCGAGACAGGCGTGGTCGTCGTCGCCGAGAGCGCCCAGATCGCCCAGGTCGCGGAGACCGGGCCGGACGGCAGCCTGGATCTCGCGCGAAAACGACTCAATGACATTGTCGATGACGCTCATGACGGCCGCCGTGTCGCCCTTGGGGTCGACCAGCTCCACGTCGCCAATCTTGGGGATAGGCTGGTCGGGACGTGGCGAAGCGGTGGACGAGGCGGAAGCAGCGGACGAGGCGGAGAGAGTTGACCGCGTCGAGCGAATCGACCCCGTACTTTCGACCGATTCGAGGCTGTGACGGCGTGGGCGGTCGTTGGTGCCGGCGCCGACGACGAGCATGGTCTCCCGGACGTTGGGAAAGCTAAAGATGAGCATGAGCTTGTTGTAGGGCTCCCAGGGACGGATGGTGTCGGTGCGGACGTGGTCAATGGCGAGGGACCAGACGTGCGGCGCCGTGTCGTGGACGTGGACGGTGAAGTCGCGGGCGGTGTCGTCGTAGCCCATGAGGCCGTGGCGCGGCAGGTAGAGGACGTCGAGGGCGGAGGAAAAGTAGATAAAGTGGTCGGGACAGCGCTTGGTGACAAAGGCGCGGCGGTAGAGCGCCATGGCCTCGGCGCGGGCTTCGCGGCTGACATGCAGCACGGCGGGCGGCCGGGCCGTGGTGCGGCAGCGATCGGCGGCGGCGTCGTACCAGACTTCGACGACGCGGGGGTGGCAGCTGAGCTTCCAGATGGCGAGGCGCAGTTCCGCGGGCAGAGCCGGGAAGAGTGTAAAGGAGCGCGCCATGGGGGGAGACACGGTAGAGAGACGGCAGAGAGAAAGCCGGGGAAAGATGGAGAGATTGAGAGAGACCAAGGAAAGCTGGGGTAGCTAGAGCAGAGCACCAGGAGGCGTACGGCTCAAGGTAAGATGGAAGGCGAATTACAAGATGGACGGCACAAGACCAAGCGACGGGCGATGGCAGGTGAGTCGAGACGCATGACCCGTTGAGTCACAACGACCAGAGAGGCAAAGGAAGCAAAGGAATCACGAGCCCCGGCAGGACGGAAGAAAAGGAGAGATAATGGACGTAACTCAGCGAACAAAGACGATTGGGTTGTTAGACGGGATGCTAAGAGGCCCGCCGGCGGCTGCAGTGCGTATATACAGCAAGTCACAAGTCCAATGCGTCCCAGGCATGTGCAGGCCCAGGCCCAATTGCAGAGCGCGGCGGTTCAATTCAAGCTCGCAAGCAACAAGCGCTTCGTGGCCAAGCAGTCAAATTGGGCGTCTCCCTCGGCGCGCGCCCGACGGAATCGGGTCCTCCGATGCTGGCCGGCCTGGACGACAGGGGGCCCAATGGCAAACGAAAGTAAGATACGACGCAGTCCCAAGTCGCGCCGGAAAAGTGACAAGGTGGAGGTATGTCTAGGTGTGTCTGGGTTTTGGGTTCTGTTCTCGGTATTTCTCTGCCCCGTTGCATTTTTACCAGTAC
Source organism: Leptographium flavum (assembly GCA_963580335.1). Lineage (NCBI taxonomy): Eukaryota > Fungi > Ascomycota > Sordariomycetes > Ophiostomatales > Ophiostomataceae > Leptographium > Leptographium flavum. The sequence goes on along the minus strand of OY756930.1, from coordinate 2,786,493 downwards.
GCATCGTTTGGAGCCATACTGCAGCTTGTAGTGGACCAAAGGGCTGGGCCGCAGGCCTCCTGCAGGTACATGCCCCGACAAGGAACTTGTTGGGTACTTGCGCCGAACTTGCATTTTTCTCCCTTGCTTTTTCCTCTGCCTCGCTTTGCCTCGCAATTTTCCGCATTTCCGTGCTATTTTCTTCCGCTATCGCCCTGTGCCACGGCAGAGTTTTCGCACTTTTCAGTGGCCCGAGCTTGGGTCCAGACGACCGCGTGGTCGTATGACGGATCGTTCTAGGCGGTCGGGGCGCCCAGCCCGGGCGAGGCACCTGATTTTCCACTTTTCGTGTGTCTTGGCCATTCCATTTAGCTCTGCGTGCTGAGTGCAAGGATCCCGTACGAGTCTGTTCCCTATTCGTACTCTGGACTGTACACGTATATGCGTGATTGGCTGGCTCTGCTCCATGTAAGACAACCTGAGGAGGCCAGCTTCTGCGAGTACTTTACTTGTACGACTGACGAAGACCACTGTAGCACGGTTTGTCAATCGCATAGGCAGTCCAGCCGTATCACAACTACCAGCCACAAACTGCTGGCCAACGATACCGAAGACAGTCGCATGGACACCAACTGCTTTCCGCGCTATCCACGACTGCGAATGCATCCATCCAGCACCGGCTGTTGAGACCTCCCTGCCACGAACAAGACATGTTTTATTCTAAATTGGGGCTGGAAATGAAGCTAGAAAATTGCTACTGTTTACGTACAGCGACGATGCCGATTACTCTTCTGTTCGCCGCGTCTGTGTCCTGCCTGACCTGCGATAATACAGTACACCCATCAAAAACACAAATGGCATACGGCCCAAAGCTCCACAACCGCTCGGAAACAACACAAAGCAGCAAAACACATCCCCTTTCCATGTCGCAGCGCGGCCAGATCAACATCCCCCAAACGCAAGCAGCTGTCTTTTCCCTATCACCTCGTTGTCCTAAAGCCTAGTGACGCCAGTACAATCAGCACCCGATTGCCCTTATATATATGCCCGTCGTGGGGCCTGCTTCTTATCAGCCTGAACCCGCTGTCGGTAGTCGTTCTGAACGGACTCCCCAAATCGGAGAACTTCGCCTATTCCGAAGCTAAAACTCCCGGACCGTCGACTGTTCGATGAAGCCTCCGGCCCAGTCTGCGTGGAGGCTGTTGATGATCCATTGGGTGACGGCGGGCGTGCTTCCGGTCTGTTGGAACGCTCCACGCGCACGACAAGCACTGGAGAGTCTTGTAAGCGGTGAAAAACTCTGGGAAAGCATGAGTCGTGAAATGAAAGGAGACGGGAACCGCGTAAACAGTTTCTGCTCCCCTGTCAGATCTCTCACTCCTTTTCTCTTTTTCTTTTTCTCTCTCTTCTCTCTCTCCTCAATCCCTGCTCTCCCCTTACAGAAGCACAACCGCCTTCCCAAGCATGGCCTCAGTACCAGCAAGGACAAGCTCTGCCAGCGTGGCATAGGCGATATCAGCACCGCGACCCGCGTATGGATCCGCACATTTAGCAAGGAATTCGCCCAGGCGGCCGTCCGTGCCGAACACGGCCGAGCCTGAGTCGCCGAAGTGCATAAAAGGGCGCCTTCTGGTCCTTTTTGTCCTTCTCATCGGGCTGCATACCAATATATACGTCCAGTGTCCCCTGCTAGCCGGGATCGAAAAAAATGGACTGGCCTAGAGCAGTTGTAAACGGCTGTCGGGTATATGCAGGTCGGAAAAGAAGTCGTTAGAGCAGGATGAAGTAACGGCAGCCCGATACGACCTCGGACGCGTGCATCTGGCAGTCGACGTCGGCCAGCTGCGATCTAGCGACAGACACACAGCACCAGTGCCACATCCCCTCAGGCCGTGCCGCCGTGTTCCAGGCCAATCCAGACGACCACCGGCCGCCCCGGCAGGGCGACCGTGGTGCTCCCGATGCGAAAGACATCTACGCACGTCCATTACGGCCGATGGCTGTCAGTATACCCGGTTGGACAACAGCAGTGCCGGACGGCATAGTCGTCGATCACGCCTAAGGCATTTTTCGTCGCATAGAACTAGGGAGAGCTATCTAGGGCCACACGCCAGCGATCGTCTCGGTTTTCCAATCGTCCTAGATCTCGACTCTGGTCAAGGCGTGGGCCACCAGCGATGGGAAAAGGCAGCCCGCGGAAGAGGCATGCCTCCTCTTTGACGAGATATGTAGTCAAGGAGAGACGTATAGATGGGAGAAGCCAATAAGAAAGGCTACATAAAGTAAACATGGGCAACAAATTTCAAGTTACAAGCCTACAGCGTCGGTGGTTTAGTGGTAAAATCTGTCGTTGCCATCGACAGGCCCCGGGTTCGATTCCCGGCCGACGCAATTTCTTGTACTTCGCTTTCTGCGAAGTACTGAATTTTTTCCTTTTTGCAAGCATCTTTCTTACTTACACTATCGTGGTGCACGCATTGAATATCATAGGACTATGTATAGCTGGGAACCATTTGATCCATATGACCATCACAGGCAGCGGCAAATCCACTTTAGCTGCCGTAGTAACTAAATAAAGAGAGGTCTTGTCGGTATAAATGCATCGCCAGGTCACGTGGGGGGTCTCGTGACCTCCCAAGTGGATATGGTTAAGCGATTTGGCGCACAAGAGAGAGGAAAAAGGAGGGCTTTCATCAACAGATCAATTGTATATCTTCGTAACCACGAGGACGTACAGGATCACGGTGACCCCTCCAGCAATACAACTATTCAGATCCGACTTGTCCGGAGTGCACCCACAGGTCTCATAATAAACCCCCGCGCCACAAAGGAAACGTCCCAGACCGGGATCCTTGTAGCTCGACGAGACCACGACTTCGCTCTCCAGCACCTTAGGTAGCGGCACGTCCGCTAAAGCTTCGCACCGTCATAATGCCGTACGTCCGCACATCCATGCGGCGCTCCTATACGGCCAGCCAAGAAAGAGTCTGCTGCTGAATGACGAGATGGCGCGAAGACATTGATGTCACCGAACATCACTAAACTACAGCGCTGTCGGCTAAGCATGACATCCAGCCGCTTCTCTTTGCCAATGAAGTTAGGGCCAGGCTTTGGGTGCGCCGTGCCCAGGACGACAGTCAGAGAGAGAAACGACCGGCCCAAAGCGAGTCTCTGTTCTTTTGAGTCTCTGTTCTTTTTTCCCGCAGATGACAGCGGTGACAGGACATCAGGCAGGGCTAGCAGTAGCGAAGTCCCAGTTGCCCGCATACCGGGCTTCGTCCAGCAGCTGCGCATAGTGCGCCGCCTTGGTGAAGGAGCGCTGGGGGGGTTTCCTTTATAAAGCATGTATGCTAATGTTTTTTTCACGTACGGCCATAGATACTGGAGAACACGGGATCCCGTCCGCTCTCCCCTAGTTAAACCAGTAATCGGCGGATTAGTAGTTGGGTCGGTGACGACCAGCGAATACCCGCTGCTGTACGTTTTTTTTCTTTTTTGAAATTTCTTCATATTGACATATGGGTGATGGGGCGGTACACGGGCATGCTAGGGCCCTGGAAGAACTCCAACGGCGAGATCTTGGCGTCTTGGGCGAAGCGGTTCACAAAGACCTTCTTTTCTAGGTCGCTGAGGAAGTACGGGAGGAGGGTGTTGCCAGCTACACCGTAGTTAGTCGGCGCGGTGCATGTTTCCGGCCTCGTCAATGACAACGGCCTTGGCGGTCGACGACTTAAACCTGGCGAAGAACAAGTCCGTGTTTTCGTTCATCGCTGGCGTTGTGCAGAGCAGATCTGCGCTCAAGACGAGCCTCTTCATTATTACACCAGCTGAGTACTCCTGCCAGTTCATTTTGCCAGTCGCCACGACGCAAAGACGGGTGAGTTCCTCCGCACTGCCCAACTCCTGTGCGAGAGTATGGAGGGCGGTGGAAGAGTCGGGGCCGAGCTCATAGGCACCTCTGGCCGGCGACCGCAATACAACTAGCAGCCAAAAGGCGACTGACAGAGGCATCCTCCATCGAGAAGGTCTGCCCCAGCCTCGTTTCGGGGCCGCATTTATGCCGGCGTGCGGACCCTTCAACAGATTCTGGAAAGCCAGGAGCTCGTCCTCTGGTTTATGTCCGCGTATGACCAAGGGCTGACGCCGGCGGCCAGCGTCGCCTTCGGCCCTGTCATGATTGTAGCGCGCCGTGACCGACATGCCGATCTTGTGGAGACTGTCTGCAAAGTTGTCAATGGCCACATGCGTTGGACCCGAGCAAAATGTCTTACCGCACCGCGCCCACATGGCTAGACTGGCGGCGACCAGAGCAGTGGTCTTGCCGGCGCGCACTGCCTTAGGTGACCTGATGTAGTGTTTGTCCGTTCCGGCCCACGTCAGGTGACTGGTTCTGGGCCAGCGGGCTTCGCTTCCACGTGATTTCCTATGTAAGCATTTAGAGATCGCGTGGATTCACGTGACTACACGCCTTCGGTAGAAGACAATGCAAGCTTGAAAGCTCTACAAACAATCATTCTCCGACGAAAGTAGCCTCCCTATAATATAGGGCATGGAGAGATAAATTTGGGGGCTATTTTCGGGCAACTGAGTGAGGACGTGATCGAAGATGGTGTACTTTGACCCTTTGATTTCTAAAGGAAAGGCGGAAGAAGCGAAGGATTAAAAAGAGGAAGAGAAAGAGAAACCTCAACAAAAACTGGTATTCGTGGGCAGAAGGCGGAAAGGCTGGGGCACGGATCTTTGGATTGAAAGGTCACGTGGAAGCGCGCAGCCGGACTGGCGTAGCCAATCAGCGGGGTAATTGATCTATTTCGCTTGCGCAAATTCGTCGAGACAGCACGCACCACCAGCCAACACCCTCTCGCTCCTCGACGCCACCGCGGTGCAGCTCTGCGGATGCTGGCTGCGCGCAGGATGGCATCGACCAAGGCAACGCATGGCGCGCTGACCTTTGAGTTGCTGGCGACGTGCTCGGTACGTTGTCGTTCTTGTCCTGGTCTCTTCTGCCCCGTTCTCACTTGTTCGTTCTGACCCGGACCAGACCACGCGCGCCCGCGCCTCGGTTCTGACGCTGCCGCATGGCCCTGTGCCGCTGCCCGTGTTCATGCCGGTGGCGACACAGGGGTCGCTCAAGGGCCTCACGCCGGCCCAACTCGCCGACACGTCGTGCCGCCTCTGCCTTAACAACACGTACCATCTCGGCCTCAAGCCGGGCCAGGCCGTGCTCGACGCCGCTGGCGGCGCCCACGTGCTGCAGAACTGGCCGCACAACCTGCTGACCGACAGCGGGGGCTTCCAGATGGTGTCGCTGCTCGAGCTGGCCACGGTGACGGAAGAGGGCGTGCGCTTCCTCTCGCCGCACGACGGCGAGCCGATGCTGCTGACGCCCGAGCACTCCATTGCGCTGCAAAACAGCATTGGCTCCGACATTGCCATGCAGCTCGACGACGTCCTCGTCACCACCTCGCCTGACACAGCCCGCATGCGTGAGGCCATGGAGCGCAGCGTGCGGTGGCTCGACCGCTGCCTCGCTGCGCATGCGCGGCCGGCGGACCAGAACCTCTTTTGCATCATCCAGGGTGGCCTCGACCTCGGGCTGCGCCACGCCTGCACCACTGCCATGCTCGCGCGCGACACGCCTGGCATCGCCATTGGCGGCCTCTCCGGCGGCGAGGCCAAGGACGACTACTGCCGCGTGGTCGCGGCGGTCACTGCGCTGCTGCCGCCGCTGAAGCCGCGCTACGTCATGGGCATTGGCTATCCCGAGGACCTGGTCGTCAGCGTGGCCCTGGGCGCTGACATGTTTGACTGTGTCTGGCCGAGCCGCACGGCCCGCTTTGGCAATGCGGTGACGCGCCACGGCGTGCTCAACATCAAGCAAAAGCGCTACGCGGCCGACTTTGGCCCGCTCGAGCACGGCTGCGGCTGCACGTCCTGTCGGTGGGCGTTGAAGAAGAACCAGGACGACGATCAAGGCGGAGGCGCACACGACGCATACCTCCCGCCCATCACCCGCGCCTTTGTCCACCACAATGTCGCCAAGGAGACCGTCGCCGCCCACATGCTGACCATGCACAACATCTGGTACCAGCTCAACCTGATGCGCGAGATGCGCGAGGCCATCCTGGCCGACCAATTCCCTGCCTTTGTCCGTGCCTTTTTCGCCAACCTCTACCCCGACAAGGCCAGCTATCCGGAATGGGCCGTCAACGCCCTGGCCGGCGTGCATCTGGATCTCCGGGCATGAGCAATACGTGTGTATATTAGAGAGCTACGCTTTGACCCAAACCAAACATGCAAACTACCGTCTGTCGTCTCCCGCCGCATCACAACACCACGACGGGGAGGACTGCGGCCACCCACGCCACGAACCGCCCGGCCACGATGTGCGATCCTGCATTCGCGCCGGCGCTGGTCACCGTTGTCTGGGCGGTCACCGTCACGGTTCCGCCGGCGGTGAGAATTGTCGTGGGGGAAGTCGCCGGGGCAGTCGTCGAAGCAGTCGTTGGAGTGCCCGTTGTGTCGGTGCCCAGAGTGGAGGTCAGACTGAAGGCGCTGCCAGACTCTGTCGGCCCAAAGGAGCCCGAATAGCCCGACGCCAAGGGTGCATACGACGCGCAGAACCCCTCAAGGACCTGGATGGACGCGTACTCGCTCGGGTCGGCCGTCTTGAACCACTTGGCACACGTAACCATGTAGCTGTCAAATGCCGTTGTGTATGTGCCGCTCGTGTAGCTGGGAGGTGGGGGGGTCAGCAGGGGAAACAAGAGATCGAACGGGAGCCAGGAACCCACCAAACACAGCTGGCCACTTGGTCGTCGTACATCGTGGCGTAGCCGGGTAGCGCGCTGGAGCAGGACTCTAGGATCAACGCGGCCGACGTGCAGGCGGGCGCCTCGGTGGTCTCACTGCCTGAAGCGGTGGCTGTCGGTGTGGCCGAGGCGGTCCGGCTGGCCCCGGCGGCGGCGGAGGACCGGGACGCGCCTGTCGATGTGGGTGTCGGTGAGGCTACGGCACCGGCACAGGTGAAGCCGTCCAGGCTGACGCTCTGGCAAAAAGCGCTGGCAATGGACATGTCTAGCACAGGCCGTCAGCATTTTGATCGCGGCACGGCGCGGCAGCACGGACAACTCGACTCCTCCGAGTACACGGGCGCCGAGGCGCTGATGTAGGACGCGCAGCTGCCAAACTCCTGGCCGACATAGTTGTCGCCGTCGCAGCAGTAGCAGTCGGCATCGTCTTCGACGGACGCCGCCTGGGGTAGGGCCACGGCGCAGGCGCTGATCAGGTACTCGGCCGTGACGCAGGCATCGACGCCGGCCGAGTCGGCGGCCGCGGGGACGGCGAGAAAGGACAAAAGGACCGCGGAAAGGACGAGACAGGACATGGCGACGAAGCAAGAGGTTAAGGAAGCAAGAACGCAAGAATACGAGGAACGGCCATTCGCTGGTCCGACAAGGTTGAGCCTTTAAAGGCGTGCAACTGTCAACGTGATCTTCCCCACGGGAAAACAAGCTTGTTTGGCCGTCCGTGAGCTAGTGGAAATATGGCGGAGTAGCCATTGGTCCAGAGAGGTCTTTCTGGCGATACGAAGAGTACGAGAAACGCCCGTCAGCACGAGGCGTCTTCCTGCGTGGTCACTCGCGAGAACCCGGCCCAGGCCAACCCGATATGAGTCAGGGGAGAGGAGCCCGCCAAGGATCTTGTCACATTGCTTGCTCCGGTGAGGCGGGCTGCTATGGGCGGCCAGTGGCCTGCCCTGTGGCCCAGTGGAGCGCCATCATGGCGCCACTTGTGGTGGAGAGCAGGACATGCGCCGCATCCCTCCAAGCCGTTGCCGGTTAGCAGCGGTCGTGCTGTTGCGCAGGCGCGCCCGAGCCAAGTGGACAGGACCCGAGGCCGACGAACCACACCACCCTGACGGCATGCAGCGCAAAGAGCCTGCAGCAGGCGCGGCGCAGGCACTGGTCGAAGCCAAGGCCTATCCGGCATCCGGTCGAATCGAGTGGAAGCGCAGCGCGAGTGTCGTCAGTGGAGAAGGACGTTGGGCAATGCCTGGACCCCAGGCCCAGCCGCCCCAGGAAGGGGCCATGCTGTGCGCCTCACCAGGCAGGGGCAGAGGGCCTTATTCCCCAGGGTGGACTCTGGGGCACGCACAGAAGCCAGTCGAGTCTCCTCCACCAAAGAAATCTACGTGCTTTGTACGGAGTCGATGACGAGTTGTTTGTGTACACCGCTTTTACTGATTGGATGGGCCGGTTCTGGTCGTTGCTTGGTTCAGGTGGTTCCTTCTCAAGAGCTTGCTTGGGCGCTATTCCCACCGGTTGACTGTCTGCCTTTTGCAGCGGCCAAGGCTCAGTCGCATTGCAGCTGTTGTAGGATGTTTCCGGGTGATGCGCCGTACGAGGCATTTACGAGTTGCCAGTCGGATCCTCGTACTTTCAGAGTCCAAGGAGAGTATTCGATCCTTCCCTCACCGATGTTTGTCCCTGCCTCGCAACTTTTAAGCTCAATCGAGCCATTTCAACAGCCCAATTAAGCTATTCGAGCGGCTGTCGGACTAGCCGCACAAGCGCATGTCGTGTGGTCTGCCATGCAGGTCCAATGTATGCTTTGTGCCGCAGTACGGAGTATGGTACGGGAGAGGATCTGGTTTGCTCAGTCTTGACTCGGCGGAGAGCAGCTTAAAGGACAATGCAGTACACTAATGCACAGACAATCCTACTTTTCTTTATTATCACGGTCAAATTGACCAGTACGCTTACCCATAGAAACACTGTCCTGTTTTGTTTTGTACTGGGTATCACTGGACCAAATCTCGAGCAGCCAGTTGCAGCAGTGAAGCCCTTCCAGGTTCTATGCTTTGAATGCAAATTTTTGTCACTTGGTTGTCATATTCGGAGTACATCTCTTTCAGTGGGGCAAAAGTAAAACGTGGGCCTGGTTCCGGAAGCATACTCTAGAGTATGCGCTCGGCTGGCAGTTCTGTCGCATACTGGGGAAGCGCCTCCCGGAGGTATTCCTCCCACTCATCCGAAGTGTAGCTATAGTGTGCCTGGGTGAACTCCCAGTATTCCGGATACCATTCAGAAAATGCCCAATCAATAATCGCCGCGACGCGTCCATTGCGAACCATAATGTTGCGTGGCGCCAGATCCGCATGCGTGAAACATGTCTGGTACCGAGACTTGTGCACCTTGTCAACACCAGGGCCAAGACATGTTGCAACGTCCTCTATGGCGAGGTGCCCACGCGCAAGAGAATGGAACTCGGCGTGGTTCATCAGGCCAAAGAACCGAAACCCTATTCGGCAGTCATAAGCGGGATTCTGCAGTGCTGAAGCGGCCAGGGCAGACGACTTGCCATCAGACTACAGCCACCGGGAATGCACCACGTTTCCACTGTCTGGCTTCGACGGGTTACCACTGAGCCACTTGGATTGTGAAGCGGCGCCAACGCTGGGTCCAAGAGCCGTGGACAGCGGCAGAAGCAATGACAAAACAGAGTCAAAAGAAAAGCATCGTGCAATCCCATCACGCTAATGTTAGTTATAATCATACAATAACAAATCCAGACGCTGGCTCTCATGAAACTCCCTCTCCTTTACACGGCACTACACAGTTGTCAGTTGTCCGCATCTTTCGTGGGCGCCGCCGCTTGGGCGACTGCACGCCCCGCGTCGGCGCCTTGGGCATCTCCGCCATGCCAAAGTCGATGCACATGACCGCCTGCAACTCCTCGCTCCACACCGCGTTGGGCGCCCGCTCGTCGCCGTGCAGCACGCCCAGCGCCCGCAGCTGCGCCCAGGCCTGCCTGACGCGCTGGTCCATGTCCACGGCCACCCGCGGCGGCGGCAGATTGGCCTTGATGGCCTTGGTGACCTGGTCCTGGATCTTCCACAACGGCTCCCCGCCATACGACAGCAACAGCATGTGGGAAATGTGCGCGCCCGTGTACGAAATGTACTCGCACACCAGCTCAATGATGCCCAGACAGACGGGCACGAGGCGGCCCTGCTGCGGGGCCACGCGTGCATCCTCGTAGACGCCGAGCTCGTGCTCCAGAAGATGGGCGTGCGGCCGCTGCACGCCCTTGGCCACGAGGCTGTAGCCGTACGGCCGCAGCACCAGCCGGAAAAGCATGCTGGTGGCGCCAAACTTGCCAAACTTGTCCAGGCCCTCGCAGTCGTCGTCGAGGTCGTAGGCCAGCTGCTCGCGCATGCACTTTGCAAACTGGGCCATCGTCAGTGCATGTCGGCCGGGCATCTCGGTGCGCTCGTGCAGCTGCACATTCGGGCACTGCATGTCGAGTGGGCCGCCTATACGCAGGCCTACGAGGCAGGCCTGTGTGCAGTACGGCAGGGGATTAGCTGCAGGCGTGCAAAACGGGTTGTACGGCCTTTGTTGGTTGCTGCTACTGCTGCCACCGCCGCTGCTGCTGCTATAATTCGTAGAGTTGTTGCGCCTAGAAGCAAGCGTCTTGTCGACTGTGGAAAAGGATGGTGGCGGCCGATAGTCTTGACCGTTTTCGTCGTCATCCTTATCCTTGCGTCGCTGTGTGGTCTTTGTCGGGTCACCGCAGCCGTTAGACGTGGCAGGAGCAGGCAAGACGGGCTTCTTGTAGCCGGTAGCGTCATCATCATCGCCATCTGTCGAGTTGCTCCCGCTGTCGCCTTCCAGCTCCATTTCCAGGTACGGCTCCGGCCACGTCTTAAGGACACTATAAGCGCCCTGCTTCCACCGCTGCGTAAGAACCGGCGTCTCCATGCTCAGAACCACGAGTGACAGCACTAGTGCAATGGCCGTGTTGTGCACGTTCTCCTGGCTGCCTGGCTTGTTCGCGTCGGGGGCCACGCTCGTAGCCGGCACGGCCAGATGGTAGTGGAGTGTCTGAGGATCGTTTGGTCGCAGATGGAGCAGGAGCAGCGCCTGGCCCGAGGCGACGTAGGCATGGCACAAGCCAAATTCGATCATGTAGTGGAACGCCTGTGCAATCACCTGAGCCGTAATGCGTTTGACATGGTTCTGCGCCTTCACACCGGCGTCCAAGCTGGTCTTGTTGCTGTGCAGCTCACGGATTACTTCGGCAAACAAACGGGAGTCCTCGTCGCCTGCAGCGTTATGCTCCTGATCCTCTCGCAGCGCTGTTTGCATCGCAACGGCCGGCAACTTATGGGCAGCCTTGTATTCAATGACAAAAACAGGCACGTGAATGCCGTCCGTGTCCACACGGAAACACCACTGGTCGGGGTACACCCGGGGCCGCGGCGAGGACTGCCGCTTGGATGGGGGAGGTCCGTCATCGTCTGTCCTCCCGCGGCTCTCCATGTCCTGCTGGATGGCGGCTCGCATCGACGGCACATAAGCAGGAGTCTCGCCGTTATCGTTGCCATTATCCTCGTGGCCCAAGGCGAGCAGCCCGTATGGGTTGTTCAAGAACCGGATCTTGGTCGGCTGAGCGGAAGCACTAGACGATGACTCGGACTCTGTCGAGGCACGTTGTCTTTGAATGTGCAGGTACTTGTTGGCAATGTACCGGGTGGCCGCCTCGACGGCAAAGCACTGAAACTGCCGCATATCCTCCTCGTCGGCCACCGGGCCATCGGCAAAAAGCTCGGCGAGCATGGCGACACCGAATGCAGGCTGAAAGAGCTTTTCCTCGCCAAAAACGGTCTCAATTCGCCGTTGGCATTCGTCATGGAGGACAGGAAAGTCGTCCCAGCGCTTAAGGTAGAGCGGGTAGCGCTTGTCCTTAACGTTTGCCGCGCCGCCTACAGAGGTCAACTCGGAATTTGTCTGGATCTTGAGTGACAAGAACAGCTTGTGGTGCCACAAAGAGAGATAGGACAAGTAGTCGGTTGGTTTGACCAATTCCTCGGCTTTCTCCTTCTCTTTTATTAGTTGCTCAGTCTTGCGGTTTCCCTCTTCAATCTTGCGATTTCCCTCTTCAATCTTGCGGTCCGCCTGCTCCAATTTGAGAAGAAGCTCCTCGTACGTCGGTTTGTGTGTCGGTTGCTCATTTCCATGCTTCGCTAGGTCGGACTTGTGGACCAGTTCATCGTCTGACGACATGATGATGGAGTCAGATGCCGCCTTTGGACGATGAATACTAGGATGATGAATACTAGGATGATGAATACTAGGATGATGAATATTAAGATGATGCAAGAGTTGGGTTGGAAGTAGAATGAGGACAAATGGTGGGGTTGTTGCTTAAACATAGGCCGTCAACCGAGGAACGTGATCACGTGGACATGCGTAATACTTATTGTCACGTGCAACACGGCTAACACAGCACAGCCACCCCATTGCCACACGTGCTACTGGGACCGTTTCCCATACAAAGCCCGACCGCCCCGACTCCAAACACTTCCCTCCTGCACATCCCCGCCAACGCAACCGCTGCAGAGGCCACACGCGGCGGCGGACCGCCCGACTACTACAGCCAGCAAAACCAGCAGAACCAGCAGAACCAGCCGTCGTCGTATTCGGCAACCACGAGAAGCAGGCCGATCCGTATGGCCAGCAGCAGCCCTACGGCCAGCCGTACGGTCAGCCGCCGTACGCCCAGCAGCAGTACGCCCAGCCGCCCTATGGACAGCAGCAATACGCCCAAGCGCCGTACGGACAGCCGCCGCCGCAACAGCAGCCGCAACAGCCGCCCTACGACCCGAACCAGAACAACGGGCAGGGCAGCGGCGCGGCGCCGCAGGGCGACGACAAGATGAAAAAGACGGGCAAGAAGATTGGCGGCAAGCTGGGCAATGCGTTTGTGACGGGCGTGGGGTTTGCGGCGGGCGCCGAGCTGGTCAGCTCCATCTTTTAAAAGTGGAAGCGGCTCGATTGTTTACGAATGCACGATCGATCTCACAGGAGCAGGGGGTTCCCTGCTTCTCTCTTTGTTCAGTTGTCTGCGCGTCAATTTCGTTCTCACTGCAAGTTACGTACCAAAACGGGTTAATGACCGTCCACACGGAAGAATTCAAACCTGTGCTCGTCGCAAGTCCTCTCCTAAATCCCCCTTCCTGGCCGCACCATGACATAGCCCTTTTCCGAGGGACAGCTGCGGCACGGCTTGGTCTTGTCCTCCTTGCCCTTGGTGCAAGCCTCGGAAGACCCCAACGCACACGATCTGCCCGAGCCAGGCCCGGGGGCCGAGTCCGGCTCCGACTTCAGCTCCGGGTCCGAGTCGGAATCCAGGCGGGACTCGCACGACGACCAGTGCCCCGTGGCATCCGAGTCGGAATCATCTGCCCGCTCCTTGCCCTTTGCATGCGGCTTGGGCCTGGCCTTGCCACTCTCGCCGCTGCTCTTGTTCTTGCACCGTCCACGGTCGTCGTGACTCTCGCTCTCACTCTCGCTCTCGCTCTCGCTCTCACTCTCACTCTCACTCTCACCTGCGCTGTCACTGGTCAGGCTGCTGGCGTCCGACCTATTCGCCCGGATGCGCGGCGGTGGCTGGTTCCGCATGGGCTGACCCCGGACGGGCGCGCCTCGCATGACCCGGGCCGGCTGCGGCTGCGGCTGCGGGCCCAGATACGCGGCCATGTACGGCGGCTGCCGAACACCCCGGGCATCCCGGGCACATCGGGTATCCCGGTCATCCCGGCCATCCCAGGAACGACGGGCTGCATGTTGAGCGGCCGCAGTCCATTGTGCGCAGAGCGGTGTAGTGCCTTGCCGGACAGCAACAGCACATGGACGACTTGCACATAGGTTAGGTCGGCGAGGCGGTTGGACGAGACGCGCAGAGCCTTGGAGCCGAGGCCCCCGGCGGTGACGGCGCAGACGAGGACGGGCATGTTCTCGTCCGGGACGGGGCGGCCATAGTAAAAGGCGGCCTCGGGCGCGACGAGGCGGACAATGCCAAAGAGGTCTGTGGCCGAGGCCGAGGCGGCGTCGCAGGCACCAGAAAAGTACTCGTCGGGGGTCGGCGACGTGCCTGGGCAGCCAACCGTCATGTGTCCGACGGCAATGGCCACCTGGACTACACGACCGGCCATGGTGGTCGAGCTGGGGCGAGCCAGGCCCAGCATGTCCTCAACCCGGTCGAGGCTGTCGAGCATAATGTGGCGGACACTCCAGCCGGAGTCGTCGAGGTCCTTGATGGGCAGGTTGGGGCCGAGCTGGGTGGTTTCGAGGACGCGCAGGAGGCGGACAAACGGAACCGTCATGTCGGCATCGGGGCGGCCGAGCCTGGGCAGCAGGGCGGCGCAGACTGCGGTGTCTGCTGTTCACCGACTTTCGCGGGTTTGCGACGAGATTGACAAACGCACTAACCCGTTTGGGCGCAATATGACAGGCGGGAGTTCACGTGACGTGATGATAATCGCTCTCTAGATAGAGAGCCCATTGGAATGCGAATCCGCACGACAAGTCTCACATATTGCGGCGTGTAAAATATTACCCCTCGGCAGACTTCCGTGGGGCAGTTTCGGTTGCCGCTGGGACGTTTCTGCAGACAGCAAAGTGACGTATTGCAGTCAACAAAACACGTGACCATAGATCCTAGTAGTGGCAGACGCGTCCAGGGGAGGAAGGAACGCGCACAATCGCAATCCCCCTTTCCCTTTGATTGTCCGTACAACAGACGGCAGTTGCAACGCGCAAACAACTCTGTCCAAAGAGCCGTTTTGCTCATTTACTCATTTGCCTCTTTTTCCACGCTTTCGCCTCTTGCGCGTCTGCACCCGCCGAAACCATCCACATTACCTGCGCCCTCGCGTCGATGCGTCCTGCAGGGCGCCCATGCTAGTCTGTCTCGCATCGCTTTAAACATTGACTAAATCGACTGCGAAAGGGAAGGAGAAAAGAAACGAGACGAGGAAGACGAGAAAGACAGGCCAGTCTGAGCGACACCATGTCAGTCCCCAACACGACACCATTGCGGCGACGGCCGTCCGCCAACGACGACCTTGCGCAGTCGCTGAAGCAGCTCTCGCTCTCGACCGGCTCGCCTGCGAGACCAACCGCCGCACGTCCATCGACACGAACGCCCAGTACCCACCGATCACCCAGTGTCGCCAGCAACCGCGGCGGCGTGGCGGCGCCGTGGAGCCCGAAGCTGGGCGGCGTGGGCGGGCGCGAGTCACGGGCCGCCACACCGACGCTGCTGCGCAAGGCCTCGCTCAACTCGCTGCACAATGGCAACGGCGGCGCCGGACACAAGACACCCCTGCGACGGGCCAGCTCGTCCAACCTGCGGTCCCCCGCGTCACCGGCGTCGGCGCAGAAGCGGTCGCCTCTCCTGGGCGCGACCGGAAGCAGCAGTCTGGGCTTCGAGCCGCTGCCGGAAGAGCGGCCGCAGCCGACGGCGGCCGAGATCGCGCACGACCACTTTGCCGCCGAGCTGGCACGGCACGCGGCCGACGTGCAGCAGGCGTCGCTCGGCTGCCCCGAGACCATTGTGGTGCTCCAGGACAACTGCTACGGCCACCGCTTTTCGCGGCCGCGCACGTCGCGGGCCAATCTTGCCACGATTGTGGAGCGACCAGAACGGCTGCAGGCGTGTGTCGTGGGCGTGTCGACGGTCTATGTGCGACTGGGCGGGCGGCACGCAGGCGGGGCATACATGCCGCACCCGAAGCGCAACGGCGGCGCAATTGCGTCTGTGCCGTTCCAGATCCGCAAGACGAGGCGCCAGGTGCCGCTGCAGTCGGCCGCGGTGACCAATGTGCACGGCGCCAAGTGGATGGAGGAGCTCAAGATGATGTGCGATGCGGCCGAGGCTAAGCTGGCGCTCAACGGCAAGGAGCTGCAGCGGCCGGAGATGGAGCACCGCAGCTCGGGCGACCACGGACACGGCGACAGCGGCGCGACGCCCGAGAAGCTGCACGAGGGCGACCTGTACCTGTGCGCGGAGTCGCTAGACGCACTGCAGGGGGCGCTGGGCGGTGTGTGTGAGGCCGTGGACGCCGTCTTTGCGGGCACGGCGCCGGGCGGACTCGGCGGCGGCGGACGGGGGCCGAAGCGGGCGTTTGTCGGCATCCGGCCGCCGGGCCACCACTGCTCGGCGACGTGGCCGTCGGGCTTCTGCTGGATCAACAACGTGCACATTGGCATCATGCACGGTATGCTGACGCACGGGCTGACACACGCGGCGATTGTCGACTTTGACCTGCACCACGGCGATGGATCGCAGGCGGTGGCGTGGCAGCACAATGCACGAGGCGCCGGGCTGGGGCCGCGCAGCAACGCGGCGGCGTGGAAGAAGGCGTCGATTGGCTACTTTAGTCTTCACGACATCAACTCGTTTCCGTGCGAGTACGGCGACGGGGACAAGGTGAAGAACGCGAGCATCTGCATTGAGAACGCGCACGGCCAGAACATTTGGAACGTGCACCTGGAGCCGTGGAAGACGGAGGCCGAGTTCTGGCAGTTGTACGAGAGCAAGTACGTCGTGCTGCTCGACAAGGTGCGCGCCTTTCTGCGCAGTCAAACTGCGCAGCGGACGCTGGGCGGCACGGCCGCGCCGCCGCGGGGGGCCATTTTCCTCTCGGCGGGCTTTGACGCGAGCGAGTGGGAGACATCGAGCATGCAGCGGCACAAGGTCAACGTGCCGACAGCGTTTTACGCGCGCTTCACGCGGGACGTGGTCCGGCTAGCGGGCGAAGAGGACACGGCGGTCGAGGGGCGCGTCATCAGCGTGTTGGAGGGCGGCTACAGCGACCGGGCCATCCTGTCGGGTGTGCTGAGCCACTTGAGCGGGCTGGCGGGATCGGATCCGGCCGTGGACGACACCGCGTACCGACGCGGACTAGGCTACACAATGGGCGGGCAGGGTGAGGAGGCGACGGCGGCGATGACGACGGCGGCGGCCTATGACCCGGCGTGGTGGGCGGCGGCAGAGCTGGACCAGATTGAGGCAGCGCTGGCACCACCGACGCCAGAGGCCGAGACCAAGGCGGCCGTCGCGCAGCCGGCGACGACGTACTCATCGCCGACGCAGTCGTCGCAGGCCAAGATCGTGGTGGCCCCGCGGGTGCGGCGCAGTACGTCCGGGTTGTCGGCACTGTACAGCCGGGCGGCCTCGCCCGTGTCGCGGCCGCCGACGCCACCGCCACCCGAGGTGTCGTGGACGGAGGCGATGCACGCGCTGAGCAAGCTGCTGATCCCGACGGACCGGACGACGGCCAGCTGCAAGGCAGAGGATCTGGCGTCCGAAGCATCACGCGCCCGACGCGAGCGACAGCTATCCGCAGCGGCAGCGGCAGCGGCAGCGGCAGCGGCAGCAGCCCATGGTGGCAGCGGCGTCGTGACCGTGTCGGCGCCAGCCACACCAGCAGCGCCAACACGGGTGTCGCAGCGGGAGCGGCGGCAGGTGAAGCCGTTTGGCATGAGCAGCAGTGCGCAGGAGGAAGAGCGCAAGGCGCGGCGCAAGACGATGGGGGCACCGGAAAAGGTGAGTGGAAGGAGCTGTTGTTTGTGCTCTTGTGAAAACAGACACTGACCAGCAACGACTGCGCGCGGACGGCCCAAACAGCCAGCACGGCGCCTTAGTGTGACGTCGACGGCCGTGTCGGACGCGGGCACGGCAGTGGCGACAGCATCCTCGCCGCCATCACGCGTACCGACGCGGCCGACATCGGCGCAGAGCGACATGGGGACAAGTGCGTTGAGCGTGAAAAAGACACGGCCGGTCAAGACAGCTGCTACGACTACGACCGTTCGCGCGCCTGTACGAGCAAAGACGGCAGCACTTGCGACAACCAGCACCGCCACAGTTCCGACAGCTGCGTCTGCCAGCGGGCGGTCCGTGTCGGCGTCCAAGACGGACGTAGAGCATCTGACAAGCGGCATGCGGCGGATCCGGATCAACGTGGTGACGACGGCGCAGCGGGAGGCACGCGAGAAGGCCAAGGCGGCGAAGACGGAGGTGACCGCAGCAGAGACAACTCCGAAGACCGAAACGGAGTCGACAAAGGCGACCAAAACGGAGTCCCCAGAGCCGACCAAAACGGAAGCGACAGAGGCAACCAAAGCGGAGTCCACAGAACCGATCAAAACGGCCGAGACAGAGGCTGCCGACACAACACCCCTTGCCAAAGCCGTCACGCCGCGCACGTCGCTGCCAGCACTGCGGCTGACCGAGGCGTCACAGACGTCAGACTCGGCCAACACAGACGAGTCGCCGCTGCTGACGCCCAGCACGGAGACAGACAGCTACGTGCCGCCAATGTGGTTGGGCGGCGGAACGGCGACGGCGCACCCGCCCGACGGCGCGCCGCTGCAGTGGACGCCCCACGACGCTTCCTCGCCTACACCAACACCGATGCGGCGCACAGACCTGCCTGTGTTCACGTCCACGTCGGCGATTCCGTTTGCGAAGGGCGCGGAGTAATGACAGTGCGTGTACGGTGTGTGTTATGTATGGGCACAGTGCTGTGTGACATATATGGAGTGCCTTACTGCCGTGTTCCGCCGGCTCTTCTTTTCATTTGCCCTTCTTTCCATAGCCTGTCGCCTGTTGCGGCAGGCCGCCGTTTAATGATATACCCTTGCGCGTTGTTGCCGTCTGGATTCGTCCCGCTACGAGCGATGTCGTCGTGTGACGCTTAGTCATGCAGCAGCTCGGGCGCTATGACGTTGCTGCCTCGTTAAAACGTAATTGTCTCGCGTGTTCTACTGCTCAGCTCTTCTGCTGGTTTCTTCCGTCCATCATCCATCCTTTTTCCCACACTGCAACATGCCTTCTTCCTGTGAGTGTCTCTAGCCTTTGCGCCCAAAAATCTCGTACTGACGCCGGCCAGACAACCCGTTTGCCTTTCGCGATGGCCGCTCGGCCAGCGAGCTGGCGTCCTACCGCGTGGCGACGCTGGCGTCATGGGCGCTGGCAGCGGCGGTGTCGATTGTGTACACGCTGCAGCGGCCGGCCGGGCACCACGGGCACACGATTGGGGAGCAAAACGGGCGGCACGCGACGGGCTTCACGCTCAACATGCCGATTGTGTACGTCTACTGGGGCTGTCTGCTGAGTTCGCAGACGGGCTACATCAACCGGCTCTTTAGCTCGGCGGCCGAGACGGCGGCGGCGGCGGCGGCGGTGGGCGCGCACTTTGTGACCAACAACCTGCTGCACGCGGCCTTTGTGCTGCTGCTGGTGACGGACCACATTGTGCTGGCCGAGGTGGTGCTGGCGGTCAACTTTGTCAACCTGACGGCGCTCAGCCTGCGGCACCCGCTGGCGTCGCACCCGCTGGCGCTGGTGCACGCGCCCGTGGTGGCCGGCCCGCTGGCGTGGACCTTTGTCGCGCTCTTTTGGAACGGCGCGATGGCGGTGCCGCACGCGCACAGCCTGGCGGCGCGCGTGCTGGCCAACCTCTTTGTCTGGTCCTTCCTCGGCTACGGCCTGCTCTTTGTGCTGCTGGGCGACGTGACCATGGGCTTTTCGCTGTCGGTGCTGTGTGCGGCGCTGGGCGTGGGCCAGTTCTTCCAGCAGGTGATTGCGCTACAGTGGATCTTTGCCTTTAGCATCATGGCGACGCTGTTCGTGGCGACGTTTGCCATTGCGGTGCCGCAGTGGACGGGCTACGGGGAGTCGGTGCTGACCGTGGTGGTGTCCGAGGACACGGAGCACGCGCCGCTGTTGACGGCGTGAGGAGGCGAGTGAGGAGAGGGGGCGAGAGAGACAGGGAGAGACAGCAGAGAGGTCAATCTGTCAAGCTGTCTGGTCGGGAAACGTGGGACGTGGTCGCAACGGAACTGGGGCAACAGGTGGAGGGACCGACTGGTCGTGGGAGGAAAAACGTGAGAGGCACAGACTGTCTTGTTAGTGTATTTGGATTTTCGGGGATTGAGCTGCTGCTGTTAGGCACTCTTATCTTATCGCGATATTTTCGCATCGTTTCGCATCGCCCGCAAAGTTTTGCTGTGTCGCGTGCGCCGTCTTGTTCTCGCGCGTCACCGACCAGGTTCCACGAGACTTTTTCCGTTGACCCCCGCCTGGCCATGGTGGACCCCGCTGCCTATGCGGGCGCCTTTCGCACAGGCGCCGCGGGCGCCCGTTCAGCCGTCCGCGCGGCCTCGTCGTCTTCCTCGACCTCCTCTTGGACCTCCTCTTCGATCCGCCGCTTCCCCCTCCCCGGCCTCCATGTCGGCACCGACGTCTGCAACGTGGCGCGCATCTACGGCATCCTGTGCGGCCGCGACGCCGCCGACGCGGGCCCCGCCGCGAGCCGCCCGATTCGCTTTGTGCACCGCATCCTGACGCCGCAGGAGCTGCCGCCGCCGGCCGCCTCGGCGATTGCGCCGCTGCCGGCGCTACCGACGCCGTCCAAGCTGCTGGCCTGGCTGCAGGCGCGCATCAGCCAGATCCACACTCCCGTGCAGGAGTCGCACGAGGCGTACCAGCGGGGCCGCACGCGGGACGAGTCGCTCTGGATGGCCGCCCAGTTTCTGGCCGGACGGTGAGCGGCCCGCACGTCCCTTGTTCGCGTAGGCTTCTTCTTCTTCTTTCCTGACCCGTCAGATTCGCCGCCAAGGAAGCCGTCATCAAGGCCCACCCCCACATCCACCTCACCTTTCAGCAGATCCGCATCGTCCGCCAGCGCGACGACCGCAGCAACGGCAGCGGCCCCCCGCTGGCCCTCCTCCAGCTCGCCGACCCCGAGGCCCAGCGCGCCGGCCAGACGGAACAGGAGGCGCTCATCAGCATCAGCCACGACGGCGACTACGCTACCGCCGTCTGCATCGGCTTCAACCACGCCCAGTTCCCCGCCGCCGCTCCGGCTCCCACCGCCACGACCGACCGCCCACGCTACACCTCCGACCGCGCAGGCCATCCACGGGCCACGGGCGACGCCGGCCGCCCCGTCCGGCCGCGCTACGATGGCGAGCGATCCGAGCGGTCCGCCCGGCGCGCCAGCGACGACCGGTCCGAACGGCCACGGCGTTCACGGTACGACAGTCCCGACAAAACATATTAGGCCTGGTGCGGCATTCCTATCCTAGATATAAAAGCAATGACTAGAGTAACGAGCGAAGCAATTCCGGGATATCAAAAGCCTCTTCATGCCTCCTGGCCCTTTTGATGGGCCGAGGCCATCCCTCCTGGTAAACGCCCTGCCCCGTCTGGCAAAACGGTGACGGGCCCCGTTCGCCAACGCAATCAAACAATACACAATTAGGAAAGATGTCGTGTCGATACGCAAAAAAAAGACAAGGCGTCCAAAAAGTCCAAAAAGACCCAAAAGACGGGCAGCCCCGTCTAGTACGGAATCTTCTCCTCCCAAATGGGCGGCCGCGCCTCCTCGCGCTCCCACTCGAGCTTGCCCTTGTCGTCCAGCACACAGCCCTCGTCCGTGATCGGGATGACTTGGCTGCTGTGCGCCACCTCCTGCTTGCTGATGCCCGCCTGGTCCTCGGGAATCCACAGCAGCGGCGGCTGGCTGCCCACACACGGCGGCAGGTAGGCTGCCTGCAGAACGTCCTCGGTGTAGATGCCCGAGTAGTCGACCTCAGTCGCGGAGCGAGGCACCAACTCGCGCATCGTCTCGTAGTTGGCGTAGATCCACGGCTTGAGGAACCGCTGCAAAAAGTTGCCGTGCGTCACCGGGCTCGTCACGCCAATCGGGTCGTTGCCGCCGCCCGCGTACTTCTCCTGCACGGCCGAGCCGGTGCTCTCCGTCGTCATGTTCTTGGTCATGCCCGGCACGGCACCACTCATCACAGCGCCCGTCTCGATGTCGGTCCGGATCGCCTCTTCGGCCAGCAGGCTCTGCGGCATCTTGTACAGCAGCGGGTCAAGCGCGGCGTTCATCGTGATGTGGAACAGCACGGTAAAGACGAGGAAGACCACCATCAGAATGAGCTGAATGTAGGCCACGGTGGCACCAAAGAGACCGATCATGCAGATCTCGGCCAGGTACACACCCGTCATCAGCTGCTTCATGGCACGCGGGTAAATGAGGCCGCGCGTGTCAATCGCCGTGTCCGTCACAAAGAGCACGTTGTACTTGTAGGCGAGGTAAAAGAGGGCCATGCCGACGCACGCCCAGCCAAGGACCAAGGGGGCAATGGCCGCGTAGGTAATGGCTGACTTGTCAGAAGCAGTTCCATGGAAAGCAAAAACAATAATTCACACAACAGTCCACTCACCAATCACCGTAATGTTGGTGTAAACCGGCATAGTGCTGCCCCACGAAATGGCGCTGAGGCTGGTCCACTTGGTGTACAGGGCGCGCGGCGTGCCGGTCACGTAGCGGTAGAGCAGCGTGAAGATGGCGAGGCCGGTAACCTGGCAGAGAACGCTGGAGGCGACGCCAAGACCCTGGACAATAAAGTATGACATGTAGTAGTTGGAAGCCTTGGGCAGGTTGTTCGCCAAGATAGTGGTGACGCTGGACGGGTTGTCGGCAATCTGCTTGCCAACGGCCGAGGCGGACGAGGCCATGGTGGTGATGAGGAAGACCTGGATGACCTGGAAGCAAAAGTACGCGTTCTGCGTGAACAGCTCGACGCGCGACGTCGACGGCTCGCCAGCAAGACGGGCGCAAACTGTCGGTTAGTACAATAGCAGAAGCAGGAGACGGAAAAGGCCTTGCTTACGCCGCATAATGACCGGGACGAGAGACATGAGAATCGACAGCGCGACCGACGGCAGCAGACCGGTGATGAAGCCCATGATGACCGAGGGCACCTTCTTGAGCCAGCTCAGGAAGAAAATGCCCTCCAGGTAGTTGACGTTGCTGATGACACCAACGACGGCGACGGGAATGGCCCAGAAGATGATCAGGGCGCTGACAAAGGCGAGGACGGCGTACTTGCGCACCGCCAGCTGCCACCACGGCATGCTCAGTGAGCTCCAGATGACGTCGGGCGGCGTGATGCCAATGTAGCGGCCCATGTGCAGACCCTCGTGGTGGGCGATGGACTGGTAGGCGGTTTCGGCCGCGGCCTGCGTCGCAAACTCAACAAAAATGGCAGGAATGGTCTTGGGCATGCCGGCGTGGTAGTCGGCCTGCTCCTGCTCAATCTCGGGGCTGAGGCGGCGGATCTCGTCGCGGCTCCAGTCAATAGAGTCGACCTTTTTGCCAATGAGGCCGAGCAGGCCGGTGCGGTGGGTAGGCCGCTTCTTGCGCGGCAGCCAGCGCGCCGCGATGCTGCCCGATTCGCCGTCGATGGGTGCCTCTTCGCCGGGCTTATCCTCCGAGGCGGCGCCCTTCTTGATGGCCTTTTGGCGCTGCTTGTTGGCCTTCTTGATCAGCGCGACCTCGGCCTTTTCCAGGCGCATGGCGTCCTTGTCACGCTCCTCGACATGCTTCTCGAGCTCCTTGGTGTCGCGGATGATCCAGACGTTGCGGACGGCGTCGCCGTAGATCTTGCGGATGCGGTGCTCGTCGCGCAGGGTCTCGGGGACGCTGGTGAAGAGGACGGTGCGCGAGGACAGACGCTGCGAATAGGCGGGGCTGAGCAGGAACGCCTGGCGCAGGTTGATGTAAAAGACGCACTCGCGGAAGACGAGGAACATGATAAAGGCAAAGTAAATCCACGAAATGAACAGGTGCGCAAAGAAACGGTAGCGCTTCTTCATCGTGCTGCTGTCGACATTGGAGTAGGACAGAATGTCCAGCTGGGTCTGGCCGCCGCCGCCGGTGGCATTGACGGGGAAGAGGACGGGCCAGGTGATGACACAGCCGAAAAAGGTGAGAACAACCGTCATCTGCAGGAAGCGCAGGAAGAGATAGGCATCTAGGGACTGGTGCTGCAGGGCGTAGAGATCAGGGATCTTCCAGAAACTGCCAAACCAGTTGAAAAGGCCGCTGGGGAGATCCGGCGAGCGCTCACTAGGAATTCCAGTTAGCAAAAAGGCGAGGGAATTGAAAGTGCGAACGAATCGCGAGTCCTTGCATACGTTTGCTTCAGCGTGCCGATATAGGTACGCGGCGCATACCAGCGACGGTTGCTGCGTCGCAGAATCAAAAAGATGATAAAGTACACGGCAGCCATGACGGCCACGGGAGCCAGAGTCAGGTAAAGACCTGGCGGTTAGTCGATGAGGTGAGGTCGAGATCCGCCATCTCGTGAGAGGAATGCAAATGCAACGCAACAGCGCAAAACGTACCCTGGATCGACGAGGACGTCGTGGTCGTGTCGGTAGAGTTGGACATCGTGGCGGTCGGTCAGGGCAGTCCGTCGCGGCGCGGGTATCGATGCCAGTCGTCGTCTTCCGAGAGACAAAAATAGCGAACCCAGAATCCGAATAGCAGCAGATCTGGGGAGAGGGGGAAAAGGAGATGGGAATCGGAATAAATAAGAGCGTTGCAACGCGCCCCGGCCCCTGGGCGTACTATGTGGATGGGCACGAAAAGACTGGTAAAGAACCAAAAAGGGCCCGAGACCAAGAGACCATACAAGAAATAGACTGCGCTGGCTGACGGTCGCGTCTGCTCACGGTGGAGATGTCTGGGGAATGGAAGGGAGATTGTATCCGAAATCTACTCCGTAGTATCTCTGGCTACCCTCCAGCGAGAAAAACCCCAAAACCAAAAACAGCAGGGACAGGCCCGATACTAGGGGGGTGTGGATGGCAGGCACGATCGGCGGCCATACGACTATGGAGCACGATGCACAGGCAACGCCGAGTTCAGCTGGCCGGTACCCCCCCTGCTCGCTGGCTAGCGTCACGATTGGGCAGGAGCGACAAGAAGAGGAGACGGGAGGCGCGAAGGAGGCCTGAAATGAAGGGACGCGAGGTACAAGGTACCTCCCTGTTCGACCGCCGAAATCACTGCCATAGTGCTGGAGCCGTGGCGCCAGTGCGCCACGACGTGATCCAGCACAGTCGCCTATGCAGTGCGAGTGGGATCATGTGAAGGCATAAGCTAATTGTACTCAAAAGGCACGTACGTAGGGCACAATACCTGATTTCAGATACGACACCGGTGGAGACAGAATCGCAGCCAGGCACTGACGTCGTATCCAGACGGCCACCAACACGTCTGACGTCGAGGGTCAAAAAGGTATGACAAAGGAGAATCGCCCAGAAAAAAAGCACGAAAGGGCCTCGGTCAGAACACGCCCGGATCCCAGTCGAGCTGAGCGGATGGGCAGAAGCCGTGCGCAACTCTCTAGCGGGATGGGCTGTGGCGCCGGGCGGCGGTAGCGATGCGGTGGGTGTTTGGGCAGGCTAGCGCGCTGATTAGTGCTTGTGGTTAGTGGTCACAGGTGGGACGGTGCCAGCCAGGGAGCAAATTACGGTGGATCGGCGGCAGCAATTTCAGAGTTTTCGGAGCGACGAGAACAGATGGAGGGCAAAGTGCACTACTCAGTAAGAGAACTCTGCTGCCAAGCAGCGCAGACGCGCACGTGCAGGAAGCATCACCGCTGCACACAAGTTGGGAAAAACAACCGGCCGCCATTCGGACTGTTTGGACCGCACGCTTCGCCGAGCGCAAACGCTAAAGTGGCAGCAGAATCCGCTGCATTCCGTGTAATCGCAGAACCGCACAAATATCTGGCGCAGCGATTCATTACGCGTCCCTGCACGACGATCCAAAAAGTACTAGTAACATGCGTTGCTCCGAGGATGCGCAGCGACGGACGGCGGGGCAGTGGCGTCTGACGTAGGTCAAAAAGTCCAATGCGCATTGGCCGTTTTGCGGTGTCACTCTACGTTTTTGACCGCCAAGATGTCAGGCGAGACGCAAGCGCGGCGTCTTCCCTGCAAGCCCAGGGACAAGTTGCCGCATCACAGTCGTTCTAGAGTGTGCTTACTGGGAGACAATTGTACTTTGCACATGCAACATCATCCACGATACCCGAGAAATGCAGCCGGCTATCATTCCAAATGCGGTCAACCGCAATCCCTAGTCTTTTCTTTTTCCGTTTTGGTTCGTCTTTTCTTGTTTTTGTTGTTTATCTTGTCGCAGCCAGTGGTTTTTCCTCTCTGCTCCTTCGTTTTTTTCCCTTTTCTTCCCTTTGTCTGCTGCGATCCAGCAGCCAACTTCCCACATAGCAACCGATTTTCAGCTGCATCGGCAACAACACTACGCAACTGCTTTGTTCCGGTTTGCCACTAATAAGCGGATCTGCACCACGTCGATAGCGCGTAGACAAGCTTCCGTAGATACGCGTAGTGCCTGTGGCCGTGCCAAAGATGTGGCTGCGTGTGTGGCTCACCTGTGGCTGCGTATCAAAAAGGTGCATTAGGTAAAATAATCTAGCTAACTAACTAACTAGTTATCCAAATATTTCACCCAGTGTCGGTATCCCGGGTCCTGTCGTGATCACGTGTGGTTCGGTTGTACGTTGCAATGGATCGGCAGCACTCTAGATCCTGTACGTCCTCCTCTTCCTTGAGGCGGGTATACAGTTGATCTGGTGGTGAAGCTTGTCTTCTCTAAATCTGTTGTGGGCGCGAAGCCCTTACTTAGCTAAGTCAGGAAGAATGGCTATTCCGTTCGCCGCCCCACTTGCAGACTCGACTGCTGTACCGACACCCAGGGCATTTGTGTGCCCCAGTGGGTCCATCATAACACGTGACCATGACCAATGTCTAACACTGCTGTGTGGCTCCCCTGTGGCTGCATGTGTACTATGGCTGTGATGTGGGGCTCCCCTGTGGCTGCATCCACGACGCAAGGGACGACGGCACAAAGACCGTTCCATAAGAGGCCGCATTTGTCGACAACATGTGCATAGGGCTGTTGGATATAGTCTTGGCATCCAACGGCGGCCAGGAACTGGCCGCAAACGTAAATGAGCAAAAGGGGGCAGGGAACAAAGAAAGCGAGGTGCGGAGAGACGGAGGAAGAGAAGCAAACGAGGCAGACGGCGGAATAGAAATAGATATCTCTGGCCTCTTCCGTGAGCATCGTGCCGTGCCGTCTTGGTCTTTGAATTGGTGCCGTCTTGTTCATCGTGCTCTTCCGTCGCCCTCGATCACGCTCTCGCGCCGCACAATTCAAAGTCCTGCATCCATCTGTCGCCCTTCGCCATGGACACCTTTTCGGCCGACCCTCATGCTGCCCGCCGCGGCTACCTCGCCGCCACCGACTATGCCCTTCCGCATCTCTCGCGCTTCTCCCGCGCGTTTGCGCCCGAGGCCGCTCTCCTGCGCCACGCCAACTGCGGCTACCTCTCGACGCCGGGCCTGCCCCCGACCCTGCTCGCCCTCAAGCAGCACGCCCAGTCCCTGTGCCGGTTGATCACCCTGCTCGAGCCGCACGCCCATGACGGGGCCGTGGCCGTGGGCCGGCCGGCCGGGAACGGTGCCGGCCCCAGTGCCGCCGCAGAGGCCGCGACACCCGGCACGACCGCCGCCGACCTCCTCCACGCGGCCGCGCACCCCCCCGCCGGCACAGGCCGCATTGTCCATAACCCCTGGGACTGGCTCGCCGACCTGGCCACGCCGTACATCAACGACGACCCCGACCACCACCGTCCGCTGCACGACCTCGTCAACGAGGTCCAGACGCACCACGACGCGCTCGGCACGAGCTTTCACTGTCCGCTCGCGACGCACCAGGCCCAGGGACGTGCGCCGTTCCAGCGCGAGGACGCGCCCGACCAGGACGATGCCACTGCTGACGTCGTCGCCGTGCCCCGCCGCCCCTATGCCTCTCACCACAACCTCCTCATGCACGCCAACATGTGTCTCGAGCGTCTCGATCACGAGTTTGGCGCCACCGGCGGCCTGCTGTCCCTGCTGCCCGCAGCCTTGAGCACCGGCGAGTCGCGCGCCCGTGCGCCGCACACGACAACGCCGAGCCCGTACCACCCGGCCGCGGTCCTCGACCCCGAACTCGTGGCGGCCCGCAACAGCCTCATCGGGCAGTGGATCACGTTCAGCCAGCAGCTCGTCGGCCGCATGCACGAGCTCGAGATTGCGTACGGGAATGCGCTGGATGCGCTCGGGGGAGAGGCCGTCATGGCGCTGGCGCTCAGGGATCTGCCCGCGGGCGATGGAGACGGCGCCGCAGCAGCCGCCGCACCCACCAAACCCGTCCGAAAGGGCCGTGGCCGCCGCGTCGCGCCGGCCGCGCTCGCGGCTCCCCCTCCGTCGCTGGCCAGCATCGCCGACTTTGCCGTCCAGGACCGCTGGATCCTGACCAATGCCGGAGACGACGTCTGGTCCTTTGTGCACGCGCTGCTCGACCGCGAGGGCGCCGTCGAGGACCTGCGCGCCGCCGCCTGGCTAGCCCAGGGCGTCATCAGCCATCGCGCCACGGCGGCCGACCGGCTGCTGTACGTCGATCTGACGACGCGGTACTACCGTGTGACGGGCACCAACGGAGATGGTAACGGCGAGAGCACTGGCACGCAGAGTGCCCATGGCCCCATCTTCATCTGTCCAGCGTGGGACAAGCACCCCGGCATCCAGCCGGCCGCGGCCGACCGGGAAAACGGCCCGACCGTTGTCATGGTGCCGTACGCGGCCGCGCAAGACGGTGCCATTTCCCGCGTGAGCGCCCTCGAGAAGCGCTACACGGCGAGACTGCACGCCGCGGCCCAGGTGGCCCAGGACAAGACCAAGGTGGACAAGCAGGTGGCGCAGCTGCAGCAGAACAACCTGCAGCTGCAGAAAAAGCTCGAACAGCAAAACGAACAACTCACCGCGATGGCCCAGGAGATGCTGGAGCTGAAGATGATGCATGCCACGAATGGTACAGCTAAGAAGCGCCAGAGATTTCCCTAGGCGGCGGCTGTTGGGGGCTTCTTTTGTATGCCATGCTTTGTTGATTTTGTTTTGGTTGTGTGAATCTGTTTCAAATCCTAGTCACAGATTGAACGTAAACGTGATACTTGAGTAACTTACATGCCTGTCTGCGTCAAAAGAGGAAGGAACGAAGCACAGTCTTACGCCGAACATATTTTGCGCGATATCTCACTTGCAGGATGCATCGTATTCTGACTGTCTCATTTGCCTTGAGCCAGCCCGTAATCAGAAGCAAATTTGACCAGCCAAGCTTATCCCACACAGCTCAGACTTTCACGGTTTTCCCGCTCGTCCTGTGAAACAAAGCGAACCCCCAAATCAATCTCGTAAACTCTCGTTCATCAAGA
Organism: Leptographium flavum; assembly: GCA_963580335.1. NCBI lineage: Eukaryota > Fungi > Ascomycota > Sordariomycetes > Ophiostomatales > Ophiostomataceae > Leptographium > Leptographium flavum. Next base: position 2,757,511 of record OY756930.1, on the reverse strand, counting down.
ATCAGTGTCACTTCTGCCGGTTCTTGATCGACACCTTGCCCTCCCAAGCCATTTTCCACGCGGATAATAGAAATAACACAATCTCGGTCCATGAAAAAAAGTACACTTGTCGGCCTTGCTCCATCCGCTGTCCCTCGCAAACCGAGGAGATGTCACGTGCGTGGCTGAGTACTACCAAATACCGCACCGAATATCCACAGCTAACGAAATCTGTACTGGTCCTCCTTATTTTCGGTACGGACTGCGTACTATTACTACGAATACAACTGTGCAAGCGGGTAATTGGCTCTCTGGTGGCTCCCATGGTTCGGTCATACGAGGCCAGCACGGGCCAATTGCTCCCAGCCCGTTCGCCGTTGCTGTGATGGAGCATATGGTAGATCCACTTTTGTGGTTGTTGCCCTGGCGACGTTGTTTGGAAACAAGCCGCGAACCATCCAGACACCCCCAAGATTGCGTGCGCCCCACCACACAACGCCCTCCAGCGTGCGGAGGGAGGCCCGTGAGTGGTCCGTCCAGCCCGTCCAGCCCGCCCAGCCCAGCTATCGATGGCGATGGGCGATCTCGAGGCCACTTGCGCGATAGCGCCCGGAGGGACAACACGTTACCCCCTGTTGACTTTTGCTCGACTTTACACTCGTACATTGCAAGGGCAGATAGTGGCATGGCCGTCAACTGCTTTTGGATGTTTTCTCGGCCTCCCCCAACCCCTACTCCGAATCCTCAATCGCCTTCTCGCTTCCTTGTTTTCCACTGATCTTCCCGTCGGGCCAGGACCCAGACGTCTGTTGATTGCTTCTTTGGAGTTGTGCCAGGATTCCTTCCTTTGCTGTCTTGTACTTTCTTGCCATTTTTGGCCATTTTGGCTTCTTGCACCGTTGCTTTTCTTCCTCTGCTATTTCTGCAGCTGGCAGCCCACGTGCGGTCCATCGTGGCATTGGCGATGCGCTGTTGAACGTCAGTCCTGACAGACAGTAACGGGCATGGCATGTTGCCATTGACGGCCTGGGAGCACACAGCCGACGGCCGGCAGAGGGCAGAGCACAGAGCTCGCAACACTTCCCGCTCCCGTCCGACAGGGCGCGCACACGCGCGGCGCAGCCTCCACGGGCCGACTGAACCGCACGATACAAAACGCCGAACCCTCGCGGTAACACCTCGCACACACTCATGGATGCAATCGCCCGCCGAGCACAGCTCGGCCAGCTCGGCCGCGGCGCTGCAGCCCCCCGGCGGCGCACAGCAGGACGGCGGCCACGCGCCTCGCGGCCACGGACCACTACTCTCGCCCTCCTCTCCCTCCCACTCGCCGCCCTCGTCAGCGCCTCTACCACCTCGACGCCGTCCGTCTATCCCTATGTGCCGACCGCGTTGCTTGTCCCCAGCAGCAGCGACTCCCCCACGTCGGCCACGCAGGACGTCGATTTTGTTTACATCTTTGCCGCCGACGAGAGCGGCCGCGTCGACCTCCTCAGTCTCAACATCTCCGCCTCCGTGAACACCTCGTCCATCAGCGCCGGGCTCGACACGATCACACAAGGCGTGCCCTTTTTGCCCGACAGCGGACAGGCCAGCATCACCACCGCCTTCACACCATGGCTACTCTCCAACGGAACCATTCTCGTCCTTGCCGGCGACTGTGCTTCGGACGGTAACAGCTCTTCCTCCGCCTGGAGCATTGACCCGACTGCCGACTCGCCGACTTGGTCGAGCACCAACGTCACCATGAGCAGCTCGTCAACCCACACGGCCCCGTGGTTCCTCGGCGGCGGCATCGCCTTCTCGTCGCAGGTCGAGCCGACCGTGTCCGATCCCGACATATATGTTTATGGCGGCATGTGTCCCGAGACGGACGAGCGCGAGGCAACATCGTCGTCGGACTGGCAGGCCAACGCCACCTACTCGGACCAGATGATGAAGCTCGCCAACAGCAGCAGCAGCGCGAGCACCATGGCCTATGCCATTTCTCTCCTCTCCAGCAAAGGCCCGCCGATTGCCGAGGCCGGCTTCACCATGACGGCGCTGAGCCCGTCCCTTGCGAACCACTCGACCGGCGTGGTCACCCAGGAGGTCAGCGGCGTCATCCTCGGCGGCCACACGCGCACGGCCTTTGTCAACATGAGCACCGCCGCCGTGTGGAGCATGCCCGAAGAAGCCTGGTCGTATGTGACGATTGCGAGCGACGATGACTCCTCGCCCTCGGTGCCCGACAGCCGCTCCGGCCACACCGCCGTGCTCAGCGAGGATGGCAGCCGCCTGGTCGTCCTGGGAGGCTGGGTCGGCGAAATTGGCCAGGCGGCAGACCCCCAGCTGGCGATCCTAGAGATGGGCGACAGCTATGCAGACTGGCAGTGGTCCATCCCATCGGAGCAGCCGTCTGGCGATGGCATGTATGGCCATGGCGCGGTGCTATTGCCGGGCAATGTCATGATGGTGTACGGCGGGTACAACATCACGAGCAGCAGCGATAGCGCAGCGCGGCTTGTCCGCAGGGACAGCAGCAGCAGCCTGTCTTTTTTCAACATCACCAGCCTCGCGTGGGCAAGCGACTATACCAACCCAACGTCCAGCAAATCGACATCTTCCTCTTCTTCCTCTTCCTCTTCGCACTCCTCCAGCTCGCGCCTCAGACTCGGACTTGGCATCGGCCTGGGCTTGGGCATACCCCTGCTCTTGCTGCTGCTCTTCTGCTGCGGCCGGAGCCTCTGGCGGCGATACCAGCAGCGACGGCGGCGCAACGAGGCCGTCAACACACTTGCACAAGATCATCGACAGTTCTTGGCGGCCCACGACGAGATGCTCGAGGTCGGCGAGCAGACGGCGCTGCCGCCGCACTGGAGGGCGGGCTATACCGGAGGCTCTGATCCGTACCAGGCAGCGGGCTTTGGCGGCGGTGGCGGCGGTGGCGGCGGCGGTGGCGGTGGTGATGTTGCGCGGCGATCGATCGGGTACGAGTCGTTGCGTGGGTCGTCGCGGAACAACACATCGCTGGGCAGTGAGGCCGAGTTTTCGGATGGTGGGCTGTATGCGGAAGAGGGTATTGCCACTGCCGTCATCGTCCGCAAGCCGACTCGGCAATCCGCCCGCGGACTGTACCAGCCGACGTCAATCGCCGACTATGAGCAGGTAAACAGCATTTCCATTGCCAGCACCAACGCAGCCACTGGAGGCAACAGCACCACCACGGGCGCCGCCGGCGCATCCGGCATCCACCCCATCTATGAGGCGGACGAGGAGGAAGCAGAGGCAGCCATGGAGCACCGGATTGCTGTTGTGGCGGCACTGCGCAGCGTCGGTCCATTCGGCACGGCCGAATCGTCGGGCGGCTCGACCAGCCCAGAGACGGCCGAGGACTCGGTGGTCAGCCAAGCAGATCCCTTTCTGACTCCGGTGGTCACGACCCAGGGCGTGTTTGCTTCGCCCGGCTCGGGCGGCACCGTGCAGCTGGATCCGTTTGTGCGCAGCGCTCCGAGCCCTGATGGCCGGTCGCGGCGAGAGGTCGCCGGAGGAGACGTTGCCGGTCGTCGTGGCCCGATTGCCGGCCAAGATCGCGATGTGCAGGAATGGGTCTCTGGGCTCGAAATCGAAGACCTGCTGTTTGCACCAACCCTGGCAGGCGCAGGGGCCGTGGCGGGTGCCGCAGCAGGGACCTCGACAGGGGGGGCAGTCGGTGGCCTTCCGTCGCAGCAACGTGGCCGCCGGTCGCCCAATCGTCGGCCCAGCCACCAGTCGCACAGCAGCAACGGCAGCCCGGTGCGGGGAACTTTTCTCGGTGCGGCCGCGCTCGACGACGAGGCCCGTACAGCGAGCAACCTGTCGGACCGCAGCGCGTTTAGCTTTTTGACGCGCACCGGAAGCTCGCAGTCGCGGCCCGGCAGACCGGCAGCAGGCCCGTACATCCCCTTGACCCGCGAGGACCCTGGCGGACGGGGTGGCAGCAGCTCCGGTGTGAGTGAGTCGACGTATACCACTGCCATCAGCGGCTTTCACACGCTGCGGGTCGAAGGCCCGAATCTGCTGTACGGCCGATCCGAGGCCAGCGGCAGCAGCAATCTGCGCTCAACGACCTTGGACACGACCCCGTCCCAGCCTCAACCAAGCGGCTATGCACCAGTGCCATCCCCTGGGCCGGAAGAGTATGGCGGGGCTTCGGCCGTGCTGATGCCCAATATGTTGGTCAATGGTCCGTACGATGGCCAGCAAGTGTATGAAGAGGAAAACAACGGCTTTGCGGGGTCGCCGAGCAAGTCCAAGGGCCGACGGAGCCTCCTGGGCAACATCTTCCGTATGATCAGTGGCAGTGGCACGTCGGGGGGAGCAGCAATCGTGGCGTCCGAATCGGAGCATGCCGCCTACTCGGAGAACAGTGGCGCACAGCCGCAGATGGCCAACTTCCGCGACCGAGCCCACGCGACGCTGCTGCGCCGCAAGCAGGGCAGGTTCGACTGGGAGGCAGACGAGATGCGCGATGAAGAGACGACTGCCGTGGGCGGACTGACGGGCCGGATGCACAGCCGGCGCGTTGTGAGTATGCCAGGTAGTTTGAGTGTTGGCGCCAGCGGTGGTGGAGAGCCCACTGCTGGAGCTTCGGGGAGTATCCAGCCGTCGGGGGTGGCCACCAGCGGGACGATTGGAACAGGCCGACGTGACGGCAGTGGCCAGTCAGACGAGTGGGATATTGAGAATGCCGTGCGGACGCGGTCGGTGCAAGTCATGTTCACCGTGCCGCGCAACGAGCAGCTGCGGGTGGTCAACGCCGAGGTGGAGGACGACGAGGATGACATGGAGCACGAGGATGACGAGCCGCCTGCGGGCGGACTGACACCGCCGCCTCCTCCGCCACCGAGACAACCTTCACAGCTATCTCTGCGGCAGGCGCCAGGACTGTTGTCAAAGCCGGTGCCAGAGCCGATGCAAGAGCCGCGACCACTGCCGCTGACGCATCAACCGCTGACGACATCCAACGCCGCCACCGAGAAAAACGCCAAAACGCTTGACACTATGCGAGGTACTCTGGCAGATTCGTTCCAGATACTGGCCCGCGACCCGATCGAGGCGTGGATGCTTGTAGACGGAGGAGAACCCGGGACGGGGAGCAGCTATGTCGAGGACACCAGTGACGCGATTGAACCCGCCCACGTCCACGATCATGATCACGGCCACGATCCTTGGATTGGCTCTGCCATGCCGGAGCCGCTGCAGCCGTTGCGGTCGAACCCAACCCGTCCGTTCCGTGTAGCAACGCCTTCGGCCAAGAAGTCGGCGTCCTCTCTGCGTACGCCCACAGCCAAGTCGTCGTCGTCGTCGCTCTCGCCCTCGACTGGCTCGCCGCATCGTACGGTGCGGCGCAGCACGCCTGGGCCTTCGGATCCAGCCACGCCGACGGCGCTCCGGCTGAAGCCGCCTGGTTTCGTGATGGACATGGTCGACCACATTGAGAGCTCAAGCTCGTCGGGCTCGATGGCAGGCTCGCGGGCCCCGTCGCCAGTCAAGGACATGAGGGAGTGATATGGAGGCGGCAAAGGAAATGTCGGAAAGCAGGAGATACTTTGGGGGCAATGGCGTTGGAATTGGACTCCTTTTGGTGTGTTGGTTGATTTGGATTCGTGTATGTAACCACGCAGTTTAGTTTTCTTTGTGTCAATGTTGATCTGGTTGATGTCTAGTTGATGCCTGGTTGCTTTTCGGAAAGTTGATTGCAGCAAATACAAAGGCCACATTGCTATTGAGTGTTTGGGCAGTAAACGTCGACGAGGAAGTCGCGAACAAGGTAGGGGAGGGAGGTGCAATTTATTGTATCTGTGATTACAATTTTCGGAATCGTGACACGGACAATTTTCCAAAGATAGTTTTCACCAACAACCATTCCGCTACTCAAGGCAGAACTATTTTGTCTATACAATTTCTCCAAAATTTCCCCAGAGCACAATATATATCTTACAATGCGGAATGTACATTACACAAAACTCTACACTGTCCGTGTGAAATTGTTTCGCCGCAGCACCGCTTCAATCAGCTGCCGTCCCGGAAAATCAGCAATCACAATGCCCATGGGCGAGAGGGCCTGGCCGGCAGCTGCCCACTCGCCTGTGCGATCGTTCATGCCGACGACGGAGTGGTCCACCGATCCCGCCGCGGCGTCGATGGGCGTCACGCCGATGCTGGCGCTGAGATGGGACAGAAAGAGCGGCATCGGCGTACTCACGTCCTCGGCCGCTTTTCCGGCCGCCTGCAGATTCTCTTCAATGGCCGTCCACTTCTTGCCGAGATGGGCCATGTCTTCCACCTGCCAAAAGTCCTCCACCTGCAGGAGCTCCGACGACAACTGCCAGGGAATGCCAAAGTACGTCGTAATGTTGAGATTGGGCGCGTCCGAGTCCAAGTGGGAAAAGTAGGGGAACTCCTGCAGCACTAGGACCTTGCCGCGCAACTCGCCCATGGTCGGCACATGTGTCGGAGGGGACGAGACGTCGTCGGTCGGAAAGCGGTATAGATGCTCGGCGAAACCCGCTGCCGTGCGGGCATCGTGCAGCCGGTATTGGGCAAAGGACGCCTCAAACGGCGACAGGCCGGCCGCTTGGCCAGACTGTGGGCCAACGGCGATGTTTTGCTGCCAGTCGGGGCGGATGCTGGCGTCGTCTGGTCGCCGTCCGGGCGGGTCATCCACGGAGCCGACAATAGGCGCGGCTTCTTCCTTTAGACGCAGCACGATCGTCTCGGACGGATTGGCGTCGAGGAACTGAAAGACCGTGGCGGCCACGTAGGCAAACTCGTAGCCCGTGTATGCGCTGCCATGGTAAATGCCAAGCGGCCAGGGGGGGTGCTGCTCTTGGCCGGTTTGCTCCTCGACCGCCTCCGGAGGAACCTGCACACGCGCCCGGATATCCAAGTAGCGCACGCCGGCGCGCAGCTGGGTGGCCAGGTCGCTGTTCTGGCACTGGTAGACCTCGTTGTGGACGCGATGCGTGAGCGTGTCATGTGTTCCGGGCAGCGAGAGATGTGCGAGTGAGAGGTCGTCGGGACTGCCGGCCATCCAGTCGGCATGCAGAGATGCGGCAATGTCAAAGGAAAACGGCGACTGGCGGGATGCCGCCGTGGATACGGAGGGCCAGATGCTCCATGGTCGTGGCCCGGCGAAAAAGAAGGCGCAGGCAACGAGGGCGAGGATGGCCGACACGGAGACGAGCAGACAGCGCCCGCAGGGCCGATGGGCGACGTGGCGGCGACAGGGAGGAGGTGCCATAGGATCAAAGGGGCGTGTGCGAAACAAATGGAAGGAAGAGCTGTCACCGAAGCCTGGCCGGCGGCATCCCGGAAGCTATGACAACAGGCAATGACGTGAAGGTCACATGACCCACGGTGGAAACGTGCGTGTGCTTTGCAATGGTAATTGGCCGAGGATTGGACGAGTCCGCAGCGGCCAGGTGCCCCTAGCACGAGGCGACCCGCTTTTAACGGCTAAATCGCCAGACGAGAAGCAGTCTGAATACATAACAAGTCGGCACATATCTACCTTATCAAGAAGCCTGAATAAGGCAATGATTAGTAGCCTATTTAGGGTAGATCCTTCCTTTGCAGTAACACGAAAATCCTGCGCTCCGTTTTTCCGTATGGAGTACTCTGTGGAAAGCAAGTCGAATTCCTCTGGACATCGTCCTGATAGATGGCGGTGAAGATTGGCAGATCGGAGCTCGACCTCCTCGGCGAAGCCGCAAATGCGTGACTAAGGGGCTTTTCCACCATCGCGATGAAAAAGGGTTGCAACGGCTGTGTTCCAACAGTCAGCGTCGTCGGGCGGGACAACCAAATCTTCGGTGAGCAGGGAGCTGGATCCTTCACAGGTGATAGGCGCGGGGGCGAACGTGTACGTCCAGCTTGGCACGTCGGCATCCTCTACCAGGTCAGCTTTTCGTCTTCTGCCATTGCTCCAAGTGGACTACGCCATATTTGCTTTTTTTTTCCTGCTGGCTATTCTCTCAGCACCTCTCCGGCCCCCTGCCACCGAGTGCGCGTCCATGGACTAGATAGCACGGCAAGCTGCGCCGGCTGAACACAGAGCGTCGTGCGGAGTACATTGCGCCAACGCAAGGCGCAGAGGATCGGTTCAGCCGTGATAACGCCGGTGCACGCTTTTTGCAGCCAATACGACGATGTGATTAGCTCGGTTTCTATTAGACATCGTATCTCTCTTGGGGACACCCTCCAAGTACGTTATCGCTAGCCGTCTGCCTCTCTTAGAGTTGGGCGATTCGCGTGCGGCCAGACTAATCGAAAGTACTGCGGACTGTCTGCTCTCTCTTGTCATCAAGCTGCCGGCATGGCTGCAAATAAACGGTATGAATCGGCTGTTTTGTGAGGCCATGGCCCGGCCCAGCATCCAGACTCTTTGCACGGCTGTTGGGGCCGTTTGGGCCCTTCCAGTCCCTCGGCTACGCGCCCTTCCAGGGCCGCGTCCGACATGACAGAGCCCCCCCGACAGATCTGCTCCACTGGTAAACGGAAACATCGACGTGTCTCGCAGTTCCAGCCCTCGAACGAACGAGAGGCGCCGTGTCGTCCCCCCACATGGCCTGCCCCACTGCCAATGTTCCCGCGCGGCAGCGGTTGGGCATCGTCATCGAGATACGTATCTGTTCGCTCGCTTGCGTGTGCTCGAACACAAGAGGGTGGTGGCCTCGGGGCCGGCGCCTGCGAGATACGCCTGCTGCAGCTTGCCACATTGAGCCACGCCCCGTATCTTGCAGCCTGTTACGCGATACATTGATACCGGTTTTCAGCAGTCGTATGATGGGCACGTTGCGCTGCGGCCACCCACTCAAATATACGACGAGTACGCTTACGATACGTGGCGATACGGGAAGCGAGGCTGAGGAACGGCGAGGGAGCGAGACGCGAGACGTTCGTCCTCTCCTCTTCTTGGCTGCACCAGCAAAACTGGTCGGATTGCCTGGCAGGAAATCCTGCTTCGGCGAACCGTCTGGCTCTATCGTCCACGTTTGCGCATCAGCGCACTATTGCGCTGGTATCGTATCCTACTCCACACACCCTTGTTGGAAATTGCATGCATACGATATTCAGCACCGCTCATCCTCTGTCGGCTGGTGCTCGAATCATTTCGCGTTGCTGGGCACGGTTCGGCGTGCCAGCCTCGAATAAAGGCCTTGTTGGGCCTGCGCTGAACTGCGCTGGGGCCTAGGGCGTGCGGGCGCTTCTAGCGCGCTGGCCTGGCGCTTCGCCAGCTCCCTGTCCAGTCATGATTCCGTGTTTGGGGCGCAATGGAAGCCGCTTCTGGGGCTTCCGAGGACGGCGTCCGCAGAGGTCGCTCTTCCCGTGCATGTTGGCATCTGCATCCTGCTTGCACTCTGCCTATTGCATCCTGCATTCTGCACGTTGCATTCTGCACGCTGCACCGCCTGCATGCCTCGATCAAGCACCTCGTCCTTTTTGCCTGGGCGATTCCACGCGTACTTTGTTCCTGCATCTTCCTTACTTGGCCGTTATGTCGGCACGTAAGGGACAGGTACTCGTACTCTTCAACGGTGGAGTCGCCACACTGCTGTATTTCCGTACAATAGCCTGCTACCGGAGCAGCCGGCATGGTATCGCACACTGACAGCAGCAAGAACGAGGCGGTCTGGCCTGCCTCCCTGCTGGCGCCAGCCCGCGCTCAAACGCGTACGAGTTTGAACAGTCGCATCAACGGCTCATCCACGACCACGAGCAGTGCGCGCGCTGGGGCGGCAAAAAGCACGGGACAACAGCTGATTACAACTGGTCCCTGGGACAGCAGTCCCTGGCCCCCCTGACGATCCACCGCACCTTTTTCCGGCAGATCCAGTACGGCGCGAGTGTACTCGTATCGGACCCCAATCTGCCACCTGGCTAGCGATGGCAGCAATTCTTTTACGGAATAGTGACGTTGCCTGCAAGTGCCCCCTATGAACACATCAACCACCAGCATCTCTTTACCGACTGCCACGACACCATGTGGTGGTCCGATGATGCTGCTAGGGAAAGAAAGGGGCCTAGAAGGGCAAGTATATCCTTTGTCCTTCCTGCCGGGATGACACGGAGGACACAAGGAGAAGGAAAAAGACGAGGACAAATGAGGGGTGTCTGGGCGATGGATCCCAGGCCGCTGGCGCACACATCGCAGCCGACTGGCCAGCGTCAAGGTCAGGAGGAGGCCAGATGACAGCTTTGCCGAACTGCACGCTGCACGCTGCAAGCCACGCCGCTGCCGTAGTCCTTCTGGCCGCGGGGCTGAGCGGCTGCATGGCATTATCCTCGGGTGAAGGGTACGTCGGCATTTGAGACGGCGATGGGAGCGCAGATGTGTTGACTCGTGTGGTCTTGTTGTTGTGGTCGTCTTGTCATTTCCTCGTGCCTCAGCTCCAGCCATCGCCCGTCCCCACTAGCCGCCAGCTGTCTCGCGTAGCGGCCACTGTCTGCAGAGTATGATACGGGTTCTCGTATTGTCTGTCCCCTTTGCTCTCCTCATAGGGCTCCGGGCCCTCGACTCTCCGCGCTCACCGAGGCGCAACGCCAGGCCAGGCCAAGCCACCGGAGAATTCGACAGAGACGGAGAGACGGAGAGAGACGGCCCTTTTCTTGGGCCTTTGGCAGCACAGGGAAAGCCTCTGGCCGTACCCACAAGTACTTTGGGGGACCTCCCAGTATTACTGGCCCGTTCAGCAATACGCCGTCCTCCGTCGTCGTGCTAGTCATCCCGCCTTTTCCCCATCGGCGATGTCCTCGACAGCGTAGGCGCTAAAGCGAGCCTTCGACCGTCGGCTCTGGCTAATTGCGACGTAGTCCTGCCGGCGGGCAGCGGGCAGCACGAAACCGTCGCTGTCGTGGTTGGGTGGCGTCCTGTAAGATACGTACGCGTAGTGATGTCGCCATGACAGGACAAAGCTGCTCATTGCACTCCAGAAATGGAGAACGAACGGAGGACAGGGGGGCGGCATGCAACGATGATGTGCCCTTGTCATATACGAGCCGCCCGTATCTGATACTCCGCCCAGGGATGCCCCTTTGGGGTAGTCGTCATGATCGGCCGTGTCGGTATTCCGTAGCGAGCTGTCCAATCGTTTCCATGAATTCCACGAATACCACACGAAGGCCGTTTTTACTCCGACATGCGCATCGCCAGCCGTTCCGTTACCACATTGCATCGGATAAGATGAATAACTGTGCTCCGTATCAACGGCTAGGATACAGGTGGGCGACCGGAGAAATAATCGCCTTTGAAAGAGGAGGTGGCGGGGGTCACCGTCGGGGGGCTGTCGACCGTCAAACGTCGGACGTCAAACGAGAAACGCCTGTCGATGCACTCCACAGGCCGATCGGCCACAGTCTTTGTTGCATATTGCCCAGCCGTGGAGGTGGCACGGCATCGTTGGCTTGTCCGGGGGGTTGTGTAAAATGTGTGCCAGTAAAAATTTTCGTCTTGCATCAAATCTATTGAAGATAGGCGTCGCCGAGACGTTGGATCACGTCGACGACGAAAAAAAGGCCAAAGAGCACGGAGAGAACGACGAAAAAAAAAAATCGGTCTGGCAGTCGCTGAAAAGGGATATCCATCTTGTCTGTGAATGGCTTCTCGGCGAGAGCGGGATAGCCTGTGGTTGCAGACGGAAGACATGGGGGTACCGAGCTTGCAGGTGCAGCTTGGCTCCTGACAGCTGGACTGTTGTTCCACACCCGCGCAGAGGCAGGAACGGCCGCCGCCGCAGCTGTTTCAAGCCAACTTGCCCAGCTGTTTGTCACACAACATGCGCTTGTGCGCACGGAAGCTGCGCGCCGCCGTCATCGCGCCTTCCGCAACTGCCGACCTGAACATTGCGGGCTGTGCCTTCTATAAGGGATGTCGGACTTGTTACAAAGACTGGTACCTTTCTTCTGGTTGCTGTCCTCGAGTCCAGTGCACGACGTGTTCGTCTTCTGCAGCGCGGACATGTGGCGCTAATCACGAGCTGTCTCACTCGCCGAGAAGGGGCAGAAAAGTTTTCCTGCTAACCACCGCGCATTCGCTAACTGTTTTGGGAATTCTTGCATCGAAATCCACGGCAAAAAAAGAACGAATGGCCAAATCGCCCGTCTTCCTGCGTTCCGCACCCCCCTCTCAGGCATTTTGCATTTTTTTTCCTGGCCTTTCCCTTTTTCCTCCTCTAAATGGCACTTTAGCCCACGCCATGTGTACGGAGTACCGCGTAGTTCCTTCCCCCCCACACCCCTTCCCTCCATCCCCCCAAATCTCCTTTCCATTTCTGGGACCTACTCGGTGGCTCCACCAGACTACCTTTTTATCTTATTTTATTTATCTTTTCCTTCTTCTCTAGAACACCGTAACCAAAAAGAAAAAAGGATAACCCACACCCTGTCCGCCTTTCCGCCATCTGGCCGCCTACGGGGCCTACCAGGGCCTACGGCCTGGCGTGCCTTGCTGGTTCGATTTGGCTGTACGGAGTACGATGTACACAGATACAGCTCCTTCCCACGCCTGTGCCACTGTCTGCCCATGTAGAACAGCCACACAGCCAATGTTCCTTCCCTCCACACCCCCGTCCTGCGTCTTGCTCAACGACCCGCGCTTTCCTTGCTCGTCTCATTCCCATACAAGTAACAGAAAAGATTAAAAAGAGCCCTGCTTGCCCCTTCCTCGTCGCCTTGTCCACCTCTTAGCTTCCCCTCTCAGCTCTACCACGCACAACAGATCTTCCAGCAACACCTACTTGGATTTTTTGGGATCCTCTTGGACAGCTCCCGCTCGGTGTCTTATTCATACGACAGCTTTTGCTTTCCTGGCTTTGCTTCCCCGGCTTCTGCCCATTGTTTTGGTCTTTCGTCTCATTCACTTATACAAAGCTGCGCCTTCCCAACTCCATCGACTTCCAGCGCGCGACCTACATCCGCCTTCCGTTTTCCGCCTTGCGTTCCGCAGCCTCCGGTGCATTGAAAGCCGAGCCGCCACTGCCAGCCGCCTGCTTGCACTGCTCTCAGCCTACTACTTTCCTGGCAAAATACCAAGCAGCTGGACACTGTCCTCCGCTTACGGATCCTTTCCGAAATCCGACCAGGCGCATCCTAGCGATTGCTGCTTCTCTTCTTGGCTGTACGACTGCTTCTTTCGGCTTCTTACACGCCTTCCCTTATTTTCGCTTCTTACATTCTTGCCTCGTTGCCTCCTCGCTACGCTTCGTTGTTTCTATTTGAGATACCCCCGCCTGCGTCATTGCCTTGGCCGACCGTTGCAGCTTCCTCGGCCAGCTCCCGCAGCTATTTCCCACAGCTTCCAGCTCCAGCGGCATCTCCGAGACTCGCTCCTTAGCGTGTTTCTATTCTCACACTTTGGTCCATTTTCGGCTCCTTGATTTTCCCCTGCGGGCTCGAGTCCCGTTTATATACAACCATCTTGATCTGGCACTTTTCCCGCTTCTCTGATCATCTGGCCAATCCATCTCCCTCCTGTGATCGCCTTCCCCACCACAACACTTATACACGCCGCGCCAATCAGACACCACCAACAATCGGCCATGCTCATCAACGGCGAGAAATGGGCATGCGATGCCTGTGTAAGAGGCCACCGCGTGAGCAATTGCCAGCATTATGGTGAGTTTCAATCTCTGGACCATATCGCTACCGTTTTCCTGCTAACCGCCAGACCGTCCATTACAACACATCAACAAAAAGGGCCGGCCAGTCACCCAGTGCCAACACTGCCGATCCCAACGCAAGAACCGCTCGGCGCATGTCAAGTGCGACTGCGGCGAGAAGACCACCAAGTGCATCCATCTGGGCGCCCTCGACGGTCACCGAGGTAAGAGGATTGAACGCCCGGTCGCCCCGGTGCCCGATGCGAATGCGATTGCTAAGAGCCCCTTGCGTCAACAGAGAGCTGCTGCTGCAACCATGGCGGCGATTGCACCTGCTCCCTAAAGAAAGAGGGGGACGCCGCATCCCCCAACCTGACGGAAACGTCGTCCGCCAAGGCTGTCAATGGCGCTGTCGCTTCCTCCGTTCCGGCCATGGCCTTGTCCGGCCTCGGATCCGCCAGCACCAGCGCCTCCAAGACGCCTATCCGCCGCCGCCGCGCCAACACGACACGCTCCGAGGGAACACTGACCTTTGACGAACACGGCCGCCATAAGCCCGCCTCGCACAAGCACACCAAGACCCAAAAGACCAGCCCGTACCCCACCAGCCGAATCAACTCGGTGCGTAGCACCGGCATGCTTTCGAACCTAATGGCGGCATCCAAGTCCGCTAACAACGAAGAAGAGCCGGACGACGATGACCACAGCAGCGGACTCGGCGGGTCTGACAGCGGCGCCGACGACGATTGTGGCTTTGTCTCCATGAACACCCCGGCCTCGACCACCACCACCAGCGCACACAACTCTTTCAACCCCGGAGACCAGGCCGAGCGCCTGTCTCGTTCCGCCACCACATCTCCCCTGCACCTTGACAGCAGCTTTCCCCAGCCGCACCAGCTCAGCGACACCAACCAGCACCTGCCGCCACTGAACATGAGCGCCGTCGATTATATGTACTACAGTCCCTTTGAGAGCGCCGATCAGCCGCTTTTCAGCGCTGGCCTCAAGGCTCCTACGGTCGACTGGAACCAGTTTTTTGGCAACACCGGCCATGGTCTGGGCGGCTCGACCGGAGGCGATGCCGGCAAGTTTGGCAGCACCGGTGCCTTTGGCTTCGCCGGCACCTTTGGCTACGAGTACAACGGCTCCGAGCAGGCGCCAACCATGACCACGGCCACGTCGGGCGAGGTGTCCGAAGCTGAGGACCTTATGGCACCCGGCGTTGACGACTACGACTACGACTACGATGGGGCTAACGACGCCACCAACAGCAGCGTTGCCTTTTCGCGCGCCAGCAGCAGCTACCGCCTCGCGACCTACGGCGATATGCGCCTGCACAAGGCCGGCAACAAGTTCTTGCCGACACCCACAGGCGCCGAGGACGCTGTGGCCCTGGCTGCCGGTGGCGCGCTGGCAGAGGAGGAGACGGCCATCTGGATGCCCGAGTACCAGGGCTTGACATCGATGACCGAATCTCCCGAATCGGACGTGATTTCGTTTTGGGGATCGAAATAGGGATCGCCCCGAAAAGCAACACGAACAACACGGACATTTCGAACATCTCGAACAACCAAACACTACAAAAGAACAGTGCAAACAGTGCACGACTGTCATTTCAATTGCGGCACGGTGGGATTTGAAGGGGCTATTGCCCAGGCGCGAACGGTGTTGATCAGTTGGAAGAATTGTCGTTTCTTCTGGGGGGTATTTTTTTCTTTACTTTTCTTTTGTCTTTCGAGGATTCTTGGCGGATCCATGATGAATGACGACACGACAGCCGGAGCTGAAAACCAGACAAAAACACGCGAATTTGGAGACGCCAGAAGCACGCAAAAGGAGGAATAGGAGAGAATGGCATTTCTTTTGATCTACTTTTTTTTGCTTTACCTTGTTCTGTTTCTCTGTCGTTGAATCTGGCGGCAGGAATTGACTGATGACTCTGAGCTTTCTTTGTTTCTCCTGGTGCCGCGTCCCTGGACACAGTCTCGGTCGCTCCCGTGGGCTTTTCGCTTCTCTTTGTTGCTGTGCTCTGGTTTTCTCTCCGCGCTTACGTATGACGACCAGTTATTAGACTTGGGTCTTTGGTTACTGGATTTTTACGAGCATGGGAGACACGCTCTGGCAAGAGCCTTGGGGACGCGTGAGGCTTTGCGCTTTGGACGGAGTACGAGTACAGGCATGTGATGTATTGCATTTTGGCATACCCTTGGCACATGACACGTTTGCTATACGGAGAACGAATAGACAAACGTATGGGGACAGACACGGTTAACTGGGGCGCTGTGGGCGGCGCGGGCGCTTGGGAAGGCCGAGGGCCTTGCGATGATGCTATGATGTAATAATGGATGCATAAGCAATCGCTGCGGTTACGGAGCCCTATTACGGAGCACTCGGCAGACCCGGAAGGGTGCTGTTTTTGCTGTCTACCGCTGCTGTGGGCTGGTGGCTTTGGGCTGGTGGCTTTGGGCTGGCTCGGGCGCCTATTCTTGCTGCGTTTGGGGGACGGACCCCCACACCGAGGCCTCGCAGCAGTCGTTGTTCGCTCTTTGGGTTAATGGCGAGAAGCCATTTTTTAATTTTTAATTCTTGTTTTGCAGCGGAAAAATCTGCCACCCTTGCGCGGCCGGCGCCCACTCGGCCCCTTCGCCCCGATATCTATGGTTGCATTTATGGTGCTGAGGAAACGGTCAGGCTGTGTCTAGCGAGAGGCTGTCCCGGAGGAATACGGCGTCTGGCGAAGCGAGTATCAGGCCAAACCCCCCAAACCGCCACAAGCACCAGCAAAAGCCCCCCCTCTTCCCTACGGAGATCGCCGACTGGGCAGCTATGGCGGCGATCAAAAGCCACACACAAAACAGAAAAACCTTGCTTCATGTTAGACCTGCATGAGGAAGTACTCTGTATGCACTCCGCTTGCGCCGTACTTTGTACACACCAGCCATCCGGCCGGCTGCCCTCGTGGGCCATACACATTAATGGGCCAGCCCGGGCCGGCCGCGGATATTGGCCGGTGGCAAGAGACAGCGGACAAGCAAGGCTGAGAGGAGGGAGAGGAGGAGCTCCCCCCTCCCCCACGTTCACGCCATCCAGAGTCTGGCAACGCATACGGCGGATGGTCTGCATGGCCAGCATGGTGACAGCATGGCAATGTGCCAGCAGTCGCCTCCACCATCGGCCGGCGTGTTGTCTCCTGCGTCTTCACCGTCTCTCTGACGTGCACGCATTGTCGCATGCGCGGCGGTGCAACGCGGGGAGACGGAGCGCGACAGATCTTGGGACAGACGTGGCCTTGCATGCATGGGATGCATCCATCCGGTGGGCCTGTGAGTACGTTGCCGCCCTGGACCGCTGATGCGGTCTGTCTATGCGATCTGTCCATGTGGTCTGTCCATGCGGTTTGTCTTGCCCGGTTGCGCCTATCGCTCTGGACGGCCGTGGGGTGGTGGACAGGCTCGGTGGACGCCCAGACGGAACCGATGGGCGGCTTCCCGTGGCCCCAAAAAACGGTGTAGACAGAGCGTCGGTCAGGCGATGTGTGCAGCAACGCTACGCGCACCGCCTTGTCGTAGTTAGCGGGCTAGGCCCAGACGGGTGGCCGCGGGCGTGGCAGCGGTGTCCAGCCCATCCCCTTGTGGCCACATCGAAAAGGGGCCAATCCCAGAGGGTCGCTTATACGGGCCGAAAGAGGCAACAGAGGACGGGCAGAGACCGAGAGAGCGACGAGAACCGAGTCGGACGACGGGCGGCGGAAAACGGAAAGGGAACGAACGGAGGGTGGAAAACCAAAACGGAAGACGGAAAACGGCAATGGGCATGGACTTGCCCATTGCCGTTAGGGTTGCTCTGCTGTCCCGGCGACCAGCCGGGAAACGTGCCAACAGACCACACGTCAAACACGTTGCGGCGGCGGCGGCGGCGGCCGAGCTCGACGAGGCGCGGGCGCACTCTCTCCTGACCTGCGAGCACCAGGCACTTGGCGGGATGGACGCCGAGCGATGCCGGTAGGACGGCGATGGGACGTGGCGTGTGTGGTGTGAGGGCCGCGAGAGGGGGGGGCGTCGCTCGTCTGGCGAAAGGCGTCTGCGTGGCCGAGGAGGGCAGAAAACAGACGGCGTCTACCACCGCGTAGGAATAAATACCTGACGCTGCCAGTCTTTGACGCGTTGGATCGATGCGCGAAGCAAGAGTAAGGTGGCAAAACGAGAACATCCAGCAGAGGGAACATGTATCCATACCGGGATGAATTGTGCCCCGGCTACGGCGTACGGAAGAGTTGTCCGAGACGGCATCCCAAGACGGGACAATGACACCAAGCCCGGCAGTCCTCTGCCGCTTCACGGCCGTGAATGGGCGCCATCAGCCGCAATTAGTTCGGCTTGCACACTACATAGTGTGGATATGCGGCTCGGCTGGATGCGGGATGCGTGATTTACTTGCCATCCGGGGTAAAGTGGAAACAAGGTGCGTGAAAAAAGGAGGCCAAGGAACAGAAAAAACGGTTGTGGGAAAGGGAGGATGGTTTCCAACGGCCGCTGCTGCACGATGGGGGGATCTGTGAGGAGGATGTGAGGACATTCAAGAAACAACAGGACAGGGACAGTCGACGCTACTCGGAACAACTCACGCAATACCTGAGATGATCACTGCTATACTTGTGCTTACCCAACCGGCCTACGCGTAGTGTGTCTTTGATTTGTCCGCACGAGGGATACAAGTCGGACACGTACTCGTGGACAGAGTACTCGCCGTTGTCCAGCCGTTCCTGGACGTGGAAACAGCTCGTCATTCTTAGTGCGTTTGCGGGGTGGACGGGATTACCCACAAGTTCCAGCACAATGACGCCACGGCATGTTGGACAGAGGCGTACAGACGACGTACAGGCGAGTTGTGTCTGGTGCAGTCGAGCGTTGTCTAGTGGTTGCAAGAGATCGTTCATTGCGACCGTGATCGTTGCTGACTGGCAGTCGTTCCTCCTGGGCATAGCGTCACGGCAGCCCGTCTAGCTACATGGGGGGTTGCGTCACCTAGAGGGCACGTGAGTGCGCAGGCGAATGCGAGTGCGAGACCGCCGGACTCGTCTCCCCGAGTCGGACAGGCCTTTGGCACGACCAACGCCTCCAAACACGACACCACCTGGCACGATGACTTTGTCCACCCCGTGGCCGGTAGCCCGGCGCCACCGTAAGATGTCATGGGCACGCGCGCATGCGCTGTCTGGCCGCCGCCGGCCAGGCGTCGAGCGCCCCTTTTTTCCCAGGCGATGCAGCATCGCATCCAATATCTCGCTTGTTGCATTCTGACTCTGGCAATTTTGTACGATGACCCACCGGCCAAATGCACGGGCCGCCAGGCGGGCCTAGCGCGTGGCAGAGCCACAGGACGATCGCCCAATGTGCATTGGTGCTAGGGCGCTACGACGCGTTGGTCCTAGACCGGAGGCCGTTGGGGGGCATCGAGATACGATTGTTGGAGCGAACAGGGAGAGAAGAGGACGAGAGAGGGGGAGAGGAGAGATAGAGAGAAGGGGACAGAGGTGAGGAAGGAGAAAGGGAATGAAAAGGCGAGGAAGGAGGAAAAAAGAATAGGAGAAAAGGAGAGACGATCCGAGACAGAACACTATCCATGTGAATATCACGTGAATGCTGTCCTGCAACTTGCATATCTGCCATCAGCATGTTCTCGTGCCAGGAGGCCACCGCGCCGCAGCCGTACGATGCGATACGTCTCCCTGTCGCAGCGGCCACCCGTATGAGTACGTACCGACCGCCAGGCCCGGGCACGCAATCTTACGCGCAAGGGAAAAAGTCGTTCTTGGCGAACGCGCACCAAACCCAAAGCACGACGGCCAATCAAAAGCGAGGGCGACCAGGACAAGGACAGTGGGAACGGCAGACAGAGCACCGTCGTCCCTGGCAGCTTTATCTTTCCTCCGGCTTCCGGCCTGCATGTGCGACGCCGTATTTCTTCTCTCCCCCCCGCCGCCCCTGTGACGCTTGTTTCTGCTTTTGCATTTCTCTTTTTCCTCGTCACACCTGGACGATTGTGAGTGCGTGCGTGTGTTGTCTGCCTGCCTGTCTGTTGCCTGCCTGTTGTCTGTCTGTTCGTGTCTCTGTCTCTGTCGTCTGTCTGTCGCATATCTCTGTTGTCCGTCATTGCCCCTTTTCCCACATTGGGCTGACATTGCAGAACGCCTCTCCCTTCCACAACAAAAAAACTCTTTCGACAGACAAGATGGGTGGTGTTCGTAAGTGCCCTGGAGACCGACAGACGACGCCCGACGTCGACGCCCGACCGACCGTCGGCGCCGTCTCTCTCTCCGCCTTTTTCCCATCCCCGCAGACGTGCGACGAGGCTAATGCAACGGCCCCACAGCGCTCGACGCGTTCAAGAACTTGAAGAGCAAGCTCAAGTCCATCTTCAAGAAGAAGGACGAGAAGAAGGCCGAGGCTGGTGCGTTCCTGTTTTTCCTGTTTGGCGTGTCTGTCCCAGTTCAGAATTGTTCTGACAAAGATAGCTCCTGCTGCTGCTGCTGCTCCGGCTGCGGCTCCGGCTGCCGCTGCGGCCGAGACGCCTGCGGAGACGCCTGCCGCGGCGCCTGCCGAGACACCTGCTGCGGCGCCCGCTGCGGAGACGCCGGCTGCTGCGCCTGTCGAGGCGCCGGCTGCTCCGGCTGCTGCGCCTGTCGAGGCGCCGGCTGCTCCGGCTGCTGCGCCTGTCGAGGCGCCGGCTGCTCCGGCCGCTGCTCCGGCCGCCGCCGAACCCGCTGCCGCACCGGCTGTCGAGGAGCCGGCCAAGCCTGGTGCGTCCTCAAAGAGCGACGCCTCTCCCGGAAGAACCCCCTACTAACTGCGGCAGCCGCGTAAACGGTCGTCTCGCATTCGCATTCGCATCCGCATTTATTTCGCATTCGTTTCGTTTTGCCTTTTCTGCCTTTTCGTTTTTGCTTCGACTCGCAAGGGCGTCGCCCCCCGACTGCTTCCCGCGTCCCTTTTGCCTGTCCATGATATCCACTGCCTGTTGGCGCACCGTGTTCCTCCAAGATACCCACGAACACTGGACTCGATTCTTGCGTATTCCACGTCTCTTTGCTGCGTGCTGCTGTCTGCCAAGTTGTGCCGTGCCTGCTCAATTGTGCTATATCTGTCCAACTCGTGTCATATCGCTCCAACTACGCCTGCTCTAGCTGTCCCCTACTCGGGCATGAAGCCGCCGCCCTCCATGGCAATGTCGTATTCCTCGGTCGTGTCGCTGCGTGTGTCGTCCGGTTCGTGCGCATCATCGTCGTCGTCGTCCCCCCCCGCGACATCCTCCTCCTCGACGTCCCCCTCGACGTCCCCCTCGACGTCCTCCCCCCGGTCTTCCGCTGCTGCCCGGATCCGCGCCCGGATCCGCAGCCCCCGCAAGAGCGCCGCCCACGTCCGCAGCGCCACATGCGTCCGCCGCTCGGCCGCCGCCGCCGCCTCTTGGTCCGCCAGTCCGGCCAGCACCGCCCGCACCGCCTCGGCATGCTCGGCCGCCACCACCGCGCCGCGCAGCACAGCTGTGCCCCGACGCCGCCCGCCCCGTCCCGGTCCACCGGCGCCGCTGTCGAACCGGAAGCCCGTCAGCGCTGGCGCGTAGTCGACGCCCAGCAGAAAGGCCGCCCGCACCGCCTGCGCATCCTCAATGTGCACGCCCCCCGGCGGCACCATGCTCGGCACGTAGACGTCCACGTTGCCAAACTGGTTCTTGGGCACGCGGCCGTCGACCACGGCCGGCGCCTGGTACAGGTCCGTCTGCTCGGGCGTAAAGGCGGGCACGCCATTGGGCGCGGGATGGCCGAGGGCGTCCAAGAGGTCCCCCCGCTCGTCCTCGTCCTCGTCCTCCTCGGCCGTCTTGCGCTTGGGCAGCCACTTGGCCGGGATCTCGTGCGGCCGCACCACCCGGCCGCGGCGGTACCACTTGTCGGCCGTGTAGGCGACGCGCACGTCGCGACGGCGGTAGATGCGCTCGGTCGGAGCCTTGCTGCCGGCGGAGACGGTGCCGACGGCGGTGGCGCCGGGTAGCAGCACCTCGTGGCGGCGCAAATGGCGCGCCAGCGCAAAGACGGGGTGGTGCTGGAAGTCGGCGACGTTGCGCGGCATCGGCTCGCGGGCCTCGGCGGCGCGCAGCTCGGCGTCTTCAATCGTGTCGACGTCCGTGTCGTAGAGGCAGCGGTAGTGGCCGAGGGCGCGGTGCAGCCAGCGAGCGCCGGTGCGAGGAGGAGGACCACCAGGATCGACGGCGGCAGAATCGTCGACTCTTCCCCCGGGACCGTCGACCCGCGCCAGCCGCGTCTTGGCGTTGAACGCCTTGGCGTACCGTCGCGTGACGTCCTTGGCGCTGCCGTCGGCCGCAAAGGCCACGGCATACGCCAGCTGGTTCAGCCGGTCCGACGCCGGCGGCTCCAACCGGTGCGGCCGCCACTGTGTCGCCGTCACGAGCGGGTCGACGGGCTGCCACTTTTGGTGCGCCACGTCCAGCACCTCGACCCAGTACACCGGAAAGGCCGACTCGCCGTGCACGACGTGGGGCGAGGCCGCGGCCGAGGGCAGCGGCACCGCGGCCGAGGGCAGCGGCACCGCGGCCCGCTGTCGTGCCGGTATCGTTGTCGCCGTCGTCGGTCTAGCCAGCGTCGGCGCCGACGCGCGAAAGTCGAGCGGCTGCAGGGAGCAGACGAGCCGCGTTTGGAGGCCGACAGACCGCAGCAGCGCCGCAAAGAGCTGCGCGCCAACGTCGCGGGAGCCGCGCAGCGTGCGGGCAGCCGCCACGAAATCGTCGACGTCGAGGACCGTCTCGGCGTCGGGCGGCAGCACAAAGGCCTGCAGCTGGGCCGGCTCCGTGGCCCAGCGCGGCCGCCGCAGACCGCGCTCGGTGACGACGAAGCGCGCCCGGAACGCGGCCGCCGCCCGTTCGAGGCCCTTTTTGAGCGACTCGGTGCGGCCAAACTGCGAGAGGCCGAGGCGCGCGGGTGGGTCGAGGTAGCCGACGATGGTGTCCGTCAGCAGCGGCCGCAGTGCCGCCTGCACATCGGGCCGCCGGCACCAGCGGTTGCGGCGGGCGGCGTGGGCCAGCAGGCAGAGCAGGTGGACCTTGTGGAGGGCGAGGCGGCGGGCGCGGTCGGTGCGCGAGAGGGGCTTTTTGCGGGCGGCGGTGCGGGCGCGTGGTAGTGGCAAGAGAGCGCGGGCATGGGAAAGGTTGAGCTCTAGGCTGTCGGTCGACGTCGGTGGATGTGTGGCGGAGGTGTTGTTGCTGCGGAAGTCGTCATTGTCGATACTATTGTCGTCGTCGCTGTCGTTGCCGCTGTCGTCGCTGTTGTCGGATTCGACCGTCTGCACGACCGGCTCCGGAAGGACAATGTCCTCCCACTCGACATCTTCGTCGTCACCTTCGTCGTCGTCGTCGTCGCCGACTGTCTCGGCTGCCTCGGCCGCCTTGACTGTCTCGACCTTTGGCTTCTCTCCCGGCCGCTTCAGCCGTTTGCGTGGCGGCTCCGGCCCCTCCGGCCCCTCTGTCCCCTCCCCGACTTCTGCTAGCAGCGCCTCGACGGCTGTCGGCACGCCCAGCCGCTGTGGTGTTGACAGCGGCCGCCGCGGCTGTCGCGGTCGTTGTGCCGCCGCGCGCAGCGCCACGCCGCTCTGGGCCGTCGAGCGTCGTGTGGACACCATCGTCTGGGCAGGCGTGTCGGATCGCTAGACGGGTGCAATCAATGTGTCATGGCGAGAGGGATGCGGGGCCTGGAGAATGGTGACGAGGGACGGCTGTACGTGCAGCAGAGTGTACGGGCGACGGCTCGAACAGTTGCGATTTTGCCACGAAAGCACGTGACCACTACAAAAACCAATGGGCAACCCGCTTCGAGCTTTCCTCGCCACTACAGCTCTTCCGACATACCATGGCCAACCACCGCGGCCGTGACCGGCGCGGCGCCCCCGCCGACACCCGTGACACCCGTGACACCCGTGACACCCGTGCTGCGCAGACCTTGCCGGCCAGCTGGCCGCCCGACGTCACCTACCTGACGACGCCCGTCTACAGCGGCATCGCGCCCCGCCAGCGCCAGCTGCTGCAGACGCCCGAGAGCGCGACGGCCGCGGGCGCAGGCCAACGTGCTCCCGCAGCGCCCCTCGCAGAGATCCCCTCGATCCTGCGCTTCGGTCCCAGCCCGCTCGTCGCGATCCGCACGATTGTCGACCCGCACCACCCGGCGCACGGCCAGCGCGGCCTGTTTGCGGCGCGCGCTCTGGCGGCCGGCACGTTTGTCGTGCCGTACCTGGGCGTCTACCACCGGGGACATGTGCAAGTGAGCGGGTCCGGGTCCGGGTCTCGGACGAAAGAGTCCGACTACGATCTGTGGCTGGACCGGGCGGCCGACGTGGCGGTGGACGCGGCGCGGGCGGGCAACGAGGCGCGGTTTGTCAACGACTACCGGGGCACGGGACAGGCGCGGCCGAATGCTGAGTTCCGGGAGGTGTGGGATCCGCGGCGGGGGGAGCGCGGCATGGCGGTGTTTGTGCTGCCGGCGGGACGGCGGGCGGTTGGGCGACGCAGCGGGGGAATTGCCAAGGGGGAGGAGATCTTGGTGAGTTACGGCAAGGGGTTTTGGGAGATGCGGCAGAAGGAGGGGGAAGAGAAGGGGGAGGGGGAGGAGGGAGAGAGCGAGGAGAGGGAAAAGGAAGAGAAAAAAGAAAAGAAACAAAAAGACGAGAAACAAAAGGGAAAGACCGACGTCGACACCACGACAACGACAATGACCACGACAGACACACCACCCGGCAAGGCAAAACCACTCTCTTATGCTCGCGCAGCAGCAGGCTGATGGTATGAACTTGGTCATGCTTTTTTATGATACGGCCTCCTTCTCCCTCCCTCCTCTTCCCTCCTCCTCTCTTCCCCTCCTTTCCCTCCGCCTCCTCTCTCCCCCTCATTCCCTCTACCCCCATCGCTTCCGGTGTGTTGCCCAGGCCTGTGTCGTCGCCCATAGCCCGGCCCCGGCAAGGAGGAGAATGGCCACGACGAGGCCGGCCTGGCCACCGGCAGAGAGACCAGACGTCGACATGGCCGTGGTGGTGGTGGTAGTGGTGGTGTTGGTAGTGGTGTTGGCAGGCATCGCGACGTGCAGCGGAACAAACGACATGGAATGGAGGGGAGAGAGCGAGGAGTCCGTGTTGAGGAGAAGCGTCGGGACAGTGATCCAGCTGCTCTCCATCAAAACAAATCAAAAAACTACTCGTCACTTGCCAGCCTACTCTCGCTCGCCAACTCCTCACTCGCCACCTGTCCAATCTCCGCAACCATAAAACACATCGTCTGGTATCTGGTTGAAATGCAAGCTGCCGTGGTATAGAAACGCCTCCGCCCAAACAAATCCGCAAATTCGCAAATCCACAAATCCACAAATCCACAAATCCACAAATTACAGACACATCTCAACGCCAGTCTACCCGCCGTCTACCCGCCGTCTAGGTCCGCCACAGTCGCCAGCCCTTTTTCTTGGGCGCCTCCTGCCGGTAGCCCTCCTCCTCCACATTGTGCTGTCCGACAATCGTCAAAAAGACCTGGTCCAGCGTCGTCGGGCTGACGCTAAAGTGCTCGATCCCCAGCGCCGCACGCTGCTCCTCCAGCAGCAGTACCACCTGCGCCAGCGTCGTCGTCTCGGCCGCGCCCACGCCCACCACAAACCGCATCTGCCCGTGGTAGGTCTTGTCGTCCACCTCGGCCCCCGCAAACGTCGCCACCACCCACGCCCGCAGCTGCGCCATCGCCGCCGCCGACGTCCGCGGCGCGCCCCGACACACGACGTGCACAAACAGCCGTCGCCCAAAGCGCGCCCGCAGCGCGTCCGTGTCGCCCATAGCCAGCATGCGTCGTGCCAGGATGCCTGCCCGCCCCGCCAGCGCGTCCGCCTCCTCCATCGAGTGCGTCGTCAGCAGGATCGACCGCCCCGGCGCCGTCGCCGCCAGCGTCCGCCACATGATGCGCTTCGCCGCCGCGTCCAGCCCCGACGACGGCTCGTCCAGCAGCACCACCGCCGGGTTGCCCATCAGCGCAATCCCCAGACTCAGCTTGCGCTTGTTGCCGCCCGACAGCGCGCCCGCCCGCCGGTCCGCAAACGCCTGCAGGCCCACGGCCGCCATCACCGCCATCACGTTGTGCTCGACCGCCGTGATGCCGCGCACCCGCGCGTAGAACCGCAGGTGCTCCCGCACCGTCATCTGGTCCACCGCGTCAAACTGCGGACACACGCCCAGCGCGCCGCGCGCCGCCGCCAGCTGCCGCATCACCGACGCCCCCGCCACAAACACGTCGCCCTCGTCCGCCTTGATGTCGCCCCGGATCATCGAGATGGCCGTCGACTTGCCGGCGCCGTTGGGGCCCAGCAGCGCAAACACCTCGCCGCGCCCGACCCGGAAGCTCACGTCGTCCACCGCCCGGTTGTGGCCAAATGTCTTGGACACGTGCTCGACGCGGAGGTCGTGTTGGCCGTCCTTGTCGTCGATGTCCTCGCCAAAAACGTTGTCCTCTGTCCGCCGCCGCTGCCGCTCCATGGCAACATCGCCGTCTTCGCCGGCTTCTTCGCCGTCTCTCCCGTGTGCCGGTGACCGCCTCCGCAACAGCAGCCGCTTCCACCGGTTGACCGTCGCCGCCACGTCGCCGCTGTCGAACCACAGCAGCAGCCCAAAGTACACGCACGCCTGCACCACCAGGTACAGGATCGGCCCGCCGTACAGCGTGATCCCACCGGGCTGTGTGCTGAGCGACGTGCCCGCGCACGCGACCGAAAACAGATTCAGCGCCACAAACAGCGCCCGCACCAGCGACCCGACCGGCGCCACCGCCGAGACGACAAAGTGCACCACGAGCAGGTACCCGTCGATCTGGTTCACGGGCGCGTACGTCATCGTGCACAGGTACGCAATCATGTAGACGAGGAAGACCACCGCCTGGATCGCCGCCGTGAAGGCGTACGCCGCCAGCTGGCTGCCGCAGAACAGCGACACAAAGTACGCCAGCGGCGCCGACGCCAGCCCGTAGAGCATAAAGATCAGGAACAGGTAGCCGACGTGGAACCACACGTGCGACAGCGCCGCCAACAGGATCGCCACCACCGCCGACGACACCAGCACAATGCCAAAGTCAAACCCCACGTACGCCATCCACAGTGGCAGCGCCTGCACGCCGTTGGAGTACTGCAGCCCGCGCACGTGCTGCCGCCGCTCCAGGTTCGGGTACAGCGCGAAGAAGCCGACGTACGCCGCGCACGCCAGGCACACGTACACCAGCAGCTGCAGCGACTTGCCCGTGTCCGGCGACCACGGCGTCGCAAAGCTGCCGTAGCTGACCCCAATCGACGTGTTGGCCAGCAGCGCGTCCAGGAAGTTCTGCCCATAAAACGACTCTGCCTGGTCCACCTCGTTGGCATAGTACGCCACCGTCGCCGGCGAGCTGTCGTCGCCCAGCCAGATGCCCGCCGGCATCACCGCCGTCCGGTACTTTTCGACCAGCGTGTTGAAGTGCGTCAGGTTGTCCGCCAGCGTCACGTTCTGCAACAGGCCCGTCACCAGGCTCGCCGTCGTCGCGCTGATCGTCCCGTTGTCGCTGCTGCTGAACATGGGCGTGAACAGCGCCTCCAGCGCCGCCACGTCACTGAACCGCGACCGCGGGCCCGCCACCATGAAAATCTCGTCCCCACTGTCCGCCAGGCTCACCGGGTCGTCCTGGGATAACTGGTCCGCCGGTGAGCAGCCGACCGGGCTCTGTGTCGCCACAAACATTGTCACCAGCCCGGCTGCGATCACCGGTATCGCAAACGCCGCCACCGACGGGATCCAGTTGTGCTTGAACACCGTCGCCCGCTTCAGGAACAGCACACGCGCCTGCTGCCAATACCCGATCTGCCGCCCCGACATCAACTGCAGCCCCTGTAGCCCCTTGTCCCCGAGAGTGCCGTCTGCGCTACAGACCTGCACCGCCGTCGTCGCGTCCTTGGCCTGCTTGTCGCTCTTCTCGCCCAGTGCCACGGCGCTGTCCTGTTTCGCGCTCGGGGAATCGGGTGACGGAGTTGCCGCCAGCGCCGTCGTCGCCACCGCCTCGGGCTGCACCTCTTCCGCCAGCGTCAAAAACACATCCTCCAGGGTCGGCCCAGAGAACCTGTAGTCGGCCACGTGGGCTGCCTGCAGCGCCCGAATCACCCGGGCCGCCAGGGCCGACGTCGGCGCAATGTACGTCACCATGTCAAACGCCTCGACCCTGACCACGTCGGCCACGTCAGGCACATCCTGGGCGCTGTGCACCGCCACCGCGGCGGCCTTGTTGGTCTTGGTCTTGGGCACGTGGATGCGATAGCCGCCGCCGAGCTTGTCCTTGAGCGCGACCGACGAGCCCTCGGCCCGCAGCGTGCCCTTGGATAGCACTGCAATGTGGTCTGACAGCAGGTCCGCCTCGTCGAGAAAGTGCGTCGTCATCACCAGCGTGCGCCGGCCGCGCTCGGCCAGCAGAATGTCCCAAATCTTGCGCCGACTCAGCGGGTCCATGCCGCTCGACACCTCGTCGACGCAGCACACGGCACTGCCGCCGGTGAGCATTATGCCCAGCTGCAGCTTGCGTTTCTGGCCTCCCGAGAGCGTTTTGGCCAAGGCGTGCATCTTGATCTCGAGGTCGACCGACCTGACCAGCTGCTGCGTCTGCTCGCGCGAGTCCTGGTGCAGCGGCGCCTTGAGCCGGTTGAAGATGCGAACGTGTTCCTCCACCGTCACATCGTCCCACATGACATTCTTCTGCGGCGCAATGCCCAGGCCACCCGTGCCGTCAATGATGATCCGGCCGCTCGTCAGCTTGCTCGTGCCGGCGATCGAGTCAAGCGTCGTGCTCTTGCCGCTGCCGTTGGCGCCGAGTAGCACCAGGATCTGCCCACGGCCAGCCGACAGCGTCAGGTCGCGCACGGCATGCACCGGCGCCGGCACCTTTTTCGCCCACCCAAAGGCCCGCCGCAGCCGCCCCGGCGTGTAGGTCTTGCTGAAATATTCGAGATGCAGGGCCGGCGTGTTGGGATCTGCCTCGGTGCCGGGCGGGCGCACCAGGATCGTGCGGCCAGTCGTCGTCGTGCCGTGCATGTAGCGGTCAATGTAGATGCCGAGCCCAAAGTAGACGACCAGCTGGATGACGAGGAAGATCCACAGCACGATGCCGGGGAGGTGCCAGGGGCTGTTGGGCGCGACGCGCAGCAGATTCGTGGCCTCGTCGCTGTGCTCGAAGCGGGCCATGTTGGTGATAAAAAAGACATAATTGCAGGGTGCAAAGAGCAGGCTGAGCACGATGACGGTGCCTGTCTGCGGCTGCGTAATCACCTGGGCCACGATGGCGAGGACAATGAAGATGAGCGTGACGGCGACGCCACTCAGCTGGGCGCGGCGGAAAAAGGAGGCGCCAAAGATGGCCATGGCCCCGAGCGTGATACTGACTTGCACGTGGTAGAGGATGACAATGGCCGCGCTGGTGTTGGCAAAGACGGCGGCCGACATGATGCCCGAGCCGATGACCCAGCCGGGCAGGTAAAAGGCCGTGAAGGCGACGTGATACGAGACCAGACGCGCAATCTGGGCCTCGCCCCAGCGACTGCCCACGGCCGAGGTGGCCATCATGGCATCGATCAGCGTCGACATGCCGCTCTCGCGCTCCGTCGCCATGAAGCCGGCCAAGTGGTAGCAGACGCCGATGACGCCGGAGATGAAGCCGACGCCGAGGAACCCGGTAATGGCTTTTTGGTAGGACACGCGGATGACCTTGTCGCGTTGGGCCGGCGTCAGCGAGGTGAAGGGATATTCGTGGACGTCGGCGGCGGCAATGACGTTGGAGGTCCCGTTCTGCTGGGCCACAATGGCCGCGTCGATGGCGTGCTGGAACGGCAGCGTGTAAACCTCGCCGTCGTTGCCGCCCTTACCGACGTTGATCTTGCCGTCGCCGAGCGCGCCGTCCTGGCGGAGCGTGTACTTCCAGATGCCGGCATCGCCCTCCGAGGGCGACGACTGGAATGACACGGCGCCGTAGCACGACGAGACGCCGCGCAGACTGCTGTGGCAGAGCGTGTCGAGCTGGCTGTCGTTGGCGAGGAGCACGGCGGTGCTGCCGGCGGCCTCGATTTGCGGCATGAGAGCGTCGATGACGCCGTCGATGGCGCCGTCGCTAAAGCCACCATTGTAAAACGCCACCGTGTGGCGGCCGGTCGAGGCCGCGATGCCGAGGGCGTCGGAGAGCGACAGCAGCTGACGGGACGTGCCAATCCCATACACGGCATCCGGGACGAAAATGTACTTTGCATAGGAGAAGAAGGCAAGCAAAGCAACCGGGATGATCAACGCGCGGACGGCCGCAGCCAGGCGGTGGCGGAGCACGACGATGCGCAGGTTCTTGAGGACGAGGGTCCAGACCTGGCGGAAGAAGACAATGGCCATGGCGGAGGAGACCGCAGGGGTCAAGCACCGCAAGAGAAAGCGGAATCAACAGGAGGAAGCTCGTCGGATGGAAGAGTCCGTAGAGGTGTAGAACTGCTCCTAGATCTCCATAGGCAGGCAGGACAAGAGAAGAAGGCGCTGGATGGCCCGGGTCGGTGGTATGCAGACGGTGTCCAGGTCTTAATGCGCGCAGAAGAGAGTTGGGGGTCGTGAATCGTGATCGTGGCTATTTGCTATCTCAAATAGGCGGCAAAATCGAAATCATGTGAGTCGGCTGCTGCGGCGCGTCCGTGGTAACGAGGAAAGTGGGCTTCAGGCGCTCCTTCCCCTCGCTGTTTCGGGGTGTCGGGTGTTCGTGCTGTGAGGCAAAAAGGGCAGGGGCGATACAAAGAACGTACGGCTTCGAAACGATGGACGAGCTGAGCGGGCAAATGCAGGACGCGCAGAGGACGACTACGTATATGTGTATTTGGTAATACAGGAAGACAAAGGATTTGGCCAAGATGGCCAGCTAATACTCGGAGCGCATGCCGCAGCTGAACCCAGAGCTGGACGCTGAATGTGGGCCGGATGATGTGGAGTCAACGGATGTCGATCCCAGGACTGGCAAGTGCGACCAACAGCGTGCTCTGAATCTTGCCCAGCAAGATGGCGATCGCACACGACGGACAATATTCTCGGACTTACGAATAGAGTACACGTGAGTCGTTACGCTATGCGGCCATTGGCCGAGCTGCATTAGCTGAACCTGTGACAGGCCCGTTGCTCGTTGCATTGCCTGCAGATAGAGCGGAGCGGTCAAACTCACGGTCCTGCAGCATTTCATCCTACGTGGCATTTGGGATGGATTCCAACAGGGGAAAGGGAGGTACGACAAGGGAAGATGGTCAAGAAAACAAGAAAAATATAAGACAATAAAACAAGCACAAGTAAAAGAACGATGAAGAAAAAGAAAGCAGAACAAGCGTGCCTGCCAAGAACGCCTATCCTCCTCGTTCGACCGCTGCGTCATCGCACGAGAAATGCAGTCTGCCTGG
The DNA here is from genome assembly GCA_963580335.1 of Leptographium flavum. Lineage (NCBI taxonomy): Eukaryota > Fungi > Ascomycota > Sordariomycetes > Ophiostomatales > Ophiostomataceae > Leptographium > Leptographium flavum. Next base: position 2,726,407 of record OY756930.1, on the reverse strand, counting down.
CTGTCTTGGCGGCTACCTAATAACAGAAGCCGTACTGCCGGCGCAGCGACAGCTCGTACGAGTCCTGTAACCGAACAGACATGCAGTTGACGGAGAACAGTTTGGGGTCTGTGGCGTCGCTATGAGAACATAACAAAGTGAAACTGTACCAGGCAGGCCCCCCTGCTTTCTTACATAAGACATGCGGTAGCAACTGCCTAGCAACCGTTCATCGCAGAGGGCGGACTAGACCGAGCGGCGCACAGCCTGTTTCGTGCTCATTGGCTCGCTGCTGCGGCGGATCCCCTGCAATTTCAGCACAGCAGCGCTGACTAACACAACAGGCTGCGGCGTCCCTTCCTAGTCCTTGTGCGCCGGCGCCGAATTCGGTGCGAAAACACTCCATTGGGTGCGCAGAGGCCCCAGATGACCCTCTCACCTGCCGTGCTTTCCGCCACGGGACTTTTTTCTCTCGCTTTTTCGCCTTGTTGGCAGGCTCCAACGGTGCCGCTGGCCGCGGCCGTTGGACGAATTTTCTTGCTGCCGGAATCTCCGGGCCTTGGGCCTTCGGCTGGTGCGGGACCAATGGCAGCCCAGCTTGGACCACCACTTTCGTCTGGGTCGTCCCGCTTACTCTGCTGAATCATCCGGCTGCGGCAAAGCCATTACATAGTTGGCTGGCCTTGCGTCGTTTTGTTTTTTATAACTTGTTGCGCCGTCCAACCGTGCTTGCTCTCATTCTGCTTCCGCTCTGCCCCGCCTCGCCTCGCCGTCTTTCCTCTACCATTGACCGCACGGCAATGGACTGAGCCGCCGCAGACTCTAGGAGGCCGACCTCCCATTCCGTCCCGCTGCCAACCCGCCGCCACCGACAAAACGGTCCGTCGCCGCATCTGAAACGAAACGTGCTCTAGAACGTCGCTGCGCCGCTCCGCCACCACCACCACCACCACCACCACCATGCGCTGGCACCGGAATCCCTTTTTCCACACGGTGGTGCTGCCGCCGTCGGTTGCGCCTTCAGCCCGGGCATCGACCGACCTCGATGGCGCCGCCGCCGCTGCCGCCAACCGCGCGGCCGTGCTCGCTGCTGACGTCGCCGGCCAGTCGCACGGCCCCGAAGACATTGTGCCCGCGCCTGCTGCCGACCCGGCCGACAGCACGCCCCAGGGCCTGCTGGCCGAGGCGGCTGCGCGCGCCGCCGAACAGCAGCACCACCCGCGCCGTAGCTTTCTCTCCCGCCGCCACGAGCCCAAGATTCCCAAGCTCACCATTCTCGAGCCCAGCGACCACCTGACGCCCTACCAGTTCTTTTACATTTTCATCATTGACGGCATGGGCGCCTTTATTCTGTCGGGCGGCATCAACTTTGCTATTGCCTACGGTGAGTCCTCCTATCCGCTGCCGCGCCGACCTTGTGTATGCTGACCGCCAGCCATGTACAAAACGATCAACTCGGACCTCCACCCCATCCGCCTCTTCCAGTTCCCCAACACGATAGCTGGCGACGCCACCGTCACCATCTTTATCCAGTGCGTCATCACCTGGTTCATCGAGCTGATCCTCGTCAACCGCGACCTCCGCACCGGCCACATCCAGCCCATTGGCTTCATCCCCGAACCGTCTCCAGCCCTGATTCGCTGGTTCCTGCTGCTTGACCGGCGGCCCGGGGGCGTCAGCCGGCCCAATAGCAACGCCGGCTCGGCCGACGGTGGTGAGAGTGGCGGCGACAGCGGCGGCGACGTGGGCGGCGACGACATCCGGCGCCCGCTGTCGGCCAACCACCACGATAACTGCCAGTGCGACCAGCACGTGGAGCCGTACGAACCCGGCTCGCTCAAGCACTGGATCTTTTTCCTCGTGTCGCAGCTGATGCGCGCACTCCTGCTTGGCGTCATCGCCTGGATGATCATGTGGGGGCCGGCCATGGGCATCATGACGACCGTTGGCGACTACCACGACCACGATTACTGGTACTCCTCCGCGTCATGGGCACCAGCCATCTTCAAGCTCGTTTACGGCGGTGTGCTCGCGCTCCTGACCACGCCCGCCTTTGCCGGCTTCTGGCTGGTGCGCTGCGGCTGGGCGCTGCAGGCGAATGAGCGGCACATGAACGACAGCGACGGTGACAACGAAAATGGCGACGCGGCCGACGACTCAGGCGGCAACGCGGACGCGAATTGAGCGCACGAGGATGAACACGCGCCGTTGTGCCCTTCTTTTTTCCAATCTTATCTCTTGATACCCGATTGACTTTTCTGTTCTGGGTAGCTAGCCATGGCTCAGCGTCCCGAGTCTTGCATTGTCTGTCTTTTGCATCTCTGCATCTGCCATCTACTCATTCGATTTTGTTTGATTTTGGTACTCTACAGTACAGACCGGTCTGTCCATTGTTTACTCGCACTACCTCCCGGGAGAGGCTGCACCCCCCAAAAAATCTTGCGCTGGCCCCCCATAGAACAGATAGAACCTGACCTGTTGGATCGTTCAGGATAATGATATCTTTTTGATTTTGCTTGTCTCTTGCATATCGTAGTCGGGCAGCCTGATACCCACCGTGGCGCTTGGGCAGCCCCAGAGTTTGCCAGCCGTTCCGCTGCGGTGCTGCGCCTTGATTGGCCTCTGCATTGCCCCCCACCTCTTACGGACTCCCACGGAACATGCCTGGCCGGCCGCGGCCGGTGGCCATTTCGGCTGCCTCGCTCTCGGCGGTCAGGTCCATTTCGTGCATCAGGAGTCGGCCACACTCCGATTCTACCTCCTGGCCATCCTTGCCAATGATCACCGACCGATGTTCGTTATACTCATTGATGAGGTGGGCAATGTGCCGAAAGTCCGTCGTGGCCGTGTTGCGCCACTCGATGCGGAACGGATCCGTCGTCTCCCAGTGGATCGCATTCATCCACGGGGGCCGCACCGTGTCCATGGACGGCAGCGCCGTCATGCGTGCATAGCCCTGGAAGGCGCGTGACTTGTTGATGGAGAAGAAGAAGATGACGTTACGGCATTGCTTAAAGGCCTCGGAAAAGATGTCGCCGTTGCGCATCTGCGTGACCCAGACGCCGTCGTCCATGGACCGCTGCACATTGGTCTTGTTAAAGGACTTGAGAATAAAGTAGCGCGTTTCTGCGCACAGTTAGTAAGCGAAAGAGATGAGGATCATGGGGGGACTATGGGCAGAGTGCGCGATAGGGCAGACGAGGCCCACGGGGAGAGAGGGACGCACCGCCTCGCCGTCCTAGGTGTAGCGGTCGTGGCTGCACAAACGGGGGCCGAGCGTCGTCTAGCGGGCGCCGGGTATACTCGTAATCGTCTCGGTCATCTCGGTCATCTCGGTCGTCTCGGTCGTCTCGGTCGTTGCGTGAGTAGCGGCTGCGGTTGTATCTTGCACTCTCGTCAGATGGTAGCCTTCGCGCCGTCCTCTGCACAACCTACCTGTCGCCGTCAAAGGAGCGCGTCGGCGAGCCTCCCCGGCCTCGGATCATGAACTCACGCCGCGGAGGGTAGCGGTCAGTCTCGTTCTTCCAGCTAGGCGCGCCGAAGACGTTGTCGAGGCTCGTGCGGCGGTAGTCCGGCCCGTCGGGCTCGTCGTACTGGCGCGACGGTAGCTTCTGCGTGTCAGGGGCCGACGCCCGGCCGGCGTCAATGATGCGCTGCAAGGGGAGGGCGTCTCGCTGGCGGAGCGACTCGGGTTCGCGGTAGTTTCGCGGCTGACTCGGCGCCTCCCGCTTGATCGGGGGGGGTTTGGCCGGAATGGTGCTGGGACGGGTAGTGGTGGGTGTAGGAGCCTTGGTAGCGCTCATTATGCCACCGTTGTCGGCTGCTGTGCTGGCCGTGCTCATCGTGGAAACCTCCGTGTCGATGCGTGCGAGCTTTACAGGCCGCTTGATCGACGCCTCCTCCGTACTCGTCTCGAGCACGCGTTTGGCCGAGCCAGGCGTTTGCACGCTGGCTGGGGCCGCAGGCTGGTCTTGGTGATCCATTTCACTGGGCTGGTCCAGAACAATACCGGGCTCGCTGGTGGTGGTGCGGTATTGGAGGAGGCCGAAGCTGTTGAGGCAAAACTCTGCCGGCAGCTCGACCGGAGCGGGCATGCCGGACAGGTCGAGCCGTTTCATCTGGTCGAGATCGGCAATCAGGACGGGCTGCGTCGGGTGAACGCGGCTCTTTCCATAGGTACTGTGGCGAGCCAGCATGATCCGGTTCAGCTCCCGGGCCGCCGTGGCCCAGTCCGGTACAGCGCGCGCCGCGGCGGACAGCTTGTCACAGTAGCCCGTTCCCTTTTCTGCCCACGCATAATGCTCGACCACGTCTTTGCCCCAGTGCTGGGAAACGATGTTCATGGCGCGGGCTTTTGCCTCTGCGGACTTACTGTCGGTGTTGGTGTTGGCATTGTTGGCGTTGTCGATGTTGTTGCCATTACCGTTGCTGGCACCGCTGGCCGCCGTCATATCCATGGAAGAGCGTCGCGATTGTTGGGTGCCCAGAAACGAGACCACCGACGGAGGAACAGACTGCACGTTGGTCGTCAGAAACTTGCGCTGGGCGGACATGCTGGACATGTTCGCCTCCTCCTCCTCCTCGAGCAGCTGCTGGCGCTCTGCCTCGAGGGCGGCCAGCCGCCGCCGCCGGGCGAGGAACTGGGTGCGGTGGGCTACATCGTAATAGTTTGTAAAGACCAGCCAGTCGTGTATATCCTGTGCCTCTTGGGTGGTGGCCGCGTGCGGGTCGGGGCCAAGGAGTGCGTAGAGAGTTAATGGCGCTGCTTCACGTGTGGTTGTGGCTGTGTTTTTCTTGTTTGCATTGTTACCGGTTGCATTCTTTACGTCCTGTGCGGATTGCGTTGTGCCTTGTTTCTGCACTGCTTGCACGGGGGTGGTGTTCTGTATGACAGCTGAAGCTGCCGTGGAGGCAGCAGGCGTTCTTGTTTCGCTGTTCTTTAGGGCCGGTGGATGAGAGGCTTGCTGGCTGGCTTGGTCGGCCTGGCCGGGCGTGTCTGCTTCTTCATGCATTATCCTAGACTCTGTCAGTCCAAACGGCAGCGGGGGAGGCTGGCCCTTGGTCTTTTGGGGTCCTTTTTCGGCCGTCACTGTTGCCGTTGTCACCGTCGCCGTCGCCGCCGTCGCCTTGTTATTCTTCTTTTTGCCCTTGGCTTTGCTAGTTGGGCCAGGTGCCGGCGGTTTCACAGACAGCGTCGCCACAAGTGCTGGCGTTACGGGATCTGTCTCGCTCATCTCCGTGTCATTGCGCGGGAGCAAATCGGCAATGAGGTCGTGAATGTCATCGTCGTCAAAGTCCTGGCGTACCATCAGAGACGGCGACGGAACAGAATCCACGGGAGTTGTCTGGGCAGCGTTCTGGTTGTGCCGATCGTGTTGAATGCTCCGGGCATTTTGGACAACGTTTTGGGTCTTTTGAATTCCGGCCGGAGTACTTTGAAGGGCGTTCCCTGTGCCGTTCTGGTCGTTCTGGCCGTTCTGTCCACTCTGGCCGCTCAGGCCGCTCTGGCCGCTCTGGCCGCTCTGGCCGCTCTGGCCGCTCTGGCCGCTCTGGCCGCTCTGTCTGTTCACACTGCCCGGGACGCTGTGCCGCGGCAGCGTCGCAGACTGCTGTTTGCCATAGGCTGAAGCGGCCTTGCGGGCAATCAGGCTCTCCTTAATGTCCGCCGCCCACGCCTCGAGCTTAATCTTGTTGGCGCTGGCTCCCTTATCCACTGCCGGCAAGGGCTGTCCTGTGGGAATGTAAGCGGCTTCGCTGGCATATGTATCTCTTTGTATTCTTTCGTATGCTGACCCGGTGGCATTTTTGCTCTATCCTCTTTCTGTTGGTGGGTTTGCTTTGTTCCAACTCAGCTGTAGCTCTTTCCGGATCCGGCAGTTTTTCGACTGTTCTATACAGGTTTCCACCGGTAGGGATATGCCGTTGCACTGAAACAAATGACAATGCTTGAATGAGGACAATTCAGACATCACGATAGGAACGCGAACTTTTCGCCCAAAAATAACGCGTATTGCCATTTCATTGGATGTCCGTGTTGGGAAAGTGGGACCATATAACCGCACGAACAGTCAAAACATCGAATTGATCAGGTTCTATCAGTGGGCGTTGTCGAAGAGATGCAATTCTGTAGTGCTGATTATTTACAAACTTTTTTATCTTTTGTCGGATATAACAGTCGAGATTCACAGGTCGGCGCTCGACGACAAACGACAGAGACACCACGACGTCTTACTCATAGCTACGAGTATTCGAGTAGCCCAGACAATGTGTACAATTACGAAAAGGCTGCTATGACGTGGTACGCCTTTCCGCTTTATGCATGACCATACCGCCATTTGTCTGATTGGTCGGTACGGCGGCTGTTTCGCTCAGCCATTTTGCCCCTGTCGGCTGGGCTGGGCCGTCGGCTGTCAATTCGGACCTGCTGGGCGCCTATCTCGCCATTCTGCAGCTGGGCCCTGCGTCGTCTGCCCAGTCGGCTAGCAAAATGGAGGCGCTCGCACTCGTATTGCGCCGTAAACAGGATCCTCCGGGCATATTGGGCAGTAGTGGAGAGAGAGGCCACGGAAACATTTGGTCATGGCACAGTCTCGTTTCGGAGACACACTGTACGATGTCATCTGTCTTCAGCCGTGTACCCGCGACCGCCACAGCTGCCCAGCCAGCACGTCCAGAACAGCACACCACGAGTTTGGGGATCATGTGCAATTGTCGACACAAGGCAGGTTCGTAAGATGCTGGGCGTGCAAATCCTGCTCTGCTGTTGTCGACTCTCTTTCCCATTTCCCCCGTCCCTGAACCCCAAAACGAGAAACCGCCCCGCTCTTCTGGCCTGACAAGCCCACGATTTGGCCATACCACCACTGACGTGCCCGACCGACCGCCTAGCCGCCGTAGCCTCCCGGACGCCTTTCCTCTGACACCCCTCTTCTGCCCGGCGTCTGCTCGACCGCACCTCGGAAAAATCGCTGGTACAGAATACGAACAGGCGGCGAGAAAATTGTGCACCGTGCCGCCTTTGTCTGACCGTGGCGGTAAGACAGCCAGGCCCGCCGGCCCAATTTCCAAATCTCGTAAGCGAGGTGGGAAAATGCAGTCCTGCCGGAATTGTAGTCGTGGCGGCCTTGTCGTGGCTGCAAGGGGCGGTTTTTTTGCGGTCCTGGGTAGCCTTGGCCGACGCCTTGCCACTGTCCCTGCCATGAACTTATACCCCTATAAGCCCCTAACTCCGTCGCCCACCGCCTCCAGTTTTAGGTGAACCGTGCCTCCCGACACTCTGTGAATCGGCCACCCCTCCCCTAACCTTCCGGGTTTACGCCTGCCCCCCCCCCTTCAAATTACCCATCCCGCTCTGGCCACCTCTTCACCAGAACCCACAACCGCACTGTCTGACAAACAGCGCCTGATTTTTTTTCCTCTTCTCCTTCCTCTCTTTATCCTCTCAAATCCTCTTCCTCTCGCTTCTGCACCATCGCTCTCTCTTCGGTCTAACACGACCGCTATTCATCGACAATCGACTGCCATCTTCGAGACCGACTTTCCTGATTCTTATTGTCAAGTAAGTCGCTCCCCATTTCTCATGACGCCTTTCAACCTTTCTCCTTTATCTATCCCTTTGATCTCCTCTGGCCATATAGCCGTTTCACCGCTGCTTCGCTCCCATACTCGGCCTGGATATTCATGTCACCACTGTTCCCTGTCGCCCTAATCACTGCCTGTCTGGCTGCTTTTCTATATTATGTGCCTGGTCGCTTCGCTTCATGTTTGGCTTTAGACATCGGGCATCGAGCATCGAGCATTTTTCGGCCTCGCCCTCCACCAACCCCCCATTCCAACCTCACTTCTTGCTGTACCCACACGACAACAACTTTGGAGCCTTTTGAGCCTTTTTAGTCTAACAGGCGGTAACAGGGAGTCGCGATACTGAACGAAACATAACGAAACGTAACGAAACGACCAAACTAACTCCCCAAAACGACTTCGCGTGCTCGAAGAACCCTCGACCAAGATGACGACGATGGTGCGTACCCCAATGTGCCTGCATATATATATATATACATATATTCTGCACCTTGTGCGTGTTTTGCACTTTTTTTCAACTACTAACCGCTGTCTAGGATCTCCGCGTCGGTAACAAATACCGCATCGGCCGCAAGATCGGCTCCGGCTCGTTTGGTGACATCTACCTCGGCACCAACATTATCTCCGGCGAGGAGATTGCCATCAAGCTCGAGAGCGTCAAGGCCAAGCACCCGCAGCTCGAGTATGAGGCCCGTGTGTACAAGTCCCTGGCCGGTGGCGTCGGCATTCCATTTGTCCGCTGGTTCGGCACCGAGTGTGACTACAACGCCATGGTCCTAGACCTGCTCGGCCCCAGTCTGGAGGACCTGTTCAATTTTTGCAACCGCAAGTTCTCATTGAAGACGGTCCTCCTATTGGCCGACCAGCTGATCTCTCGCATCGAGTACATCCACGCCAAGTCGTTTATCCACCGTGATATCAAGCCCGACAACTTCCTTATGGGCATCGGCAAGCGCGGCAACCAGGTCAACGTCATCGACTTTGGTCTGGCCAAGAAGTACCGCGACCCCAAGACGCACTTCCACATTCCTTACCGCGAGAACAAGAACCTGACGGGTACTGCCCGTTACGCCTCCATCAACACCCATCTAGGTGTAGAGCAGTCTCGCCGTGACGACATGGAGAGTCTGGGCTATGTTATGCTTTACTTTTGCCGTGGCTCGCTCCCCTGGCAGGGTCTGAAGGCGGCTACCAAGAAACAGAAGTACGACCGCATTATGGAGAAGAAGATGACTACCCCGACCGAGGTGCTCTGCCGTGGTTTCCCCAACGAGTTTGCTATTTACCTCAACTACACTCGCTCGCTCCGCTTCGACGACAAGCCGGACTACAGCTACCTCCGCAAGATCTTCCGCGATCTCTTTGTGCGTGAGGGCTTCCAGTACGACTACGTCTTTGACTGGACTGTCTACAAGTACCAGAAGAACGCGCAGGCTATTGCCCAGGCTGCTGGTGCCGCCGATGACAAGCAGCGTACCGACGCCGCTGTCGGTACCCCGACTGCATCGGGCGTCGCCAAGGCCGGCAACAGCTCGCAAATTCTGCCAGGTGTCCGCCCCCGCAAGACTATGGACGGCGCTGGGGCTCATGATGCCAGCCGCGGCGAGCGCATTTGATTGCTACGTGCTGCCTAGTACGGACCGCAATTTTTTCGAGGCAGCTTGACGAGCAGTGAGAGTAGCAGGCATGGCCGCGGGTTAAGAGGGCTGAGGGACATTGGCTTTCGTGTTACTGCCCACGGACTCCTGGACCGCAAGAACGGGTACAAACAGCAAAGCCTGGGGTCACTGGCTCCACGGGCAGCTGGCAGCTTGCGTGCCTCTCTGCCTGATTTCGGCTGTTTTTCCTGTTGTACCGTTGCGATCGCGTTTCCTCATGTTTTCTCTGTTTTCGGGTCTGGTTGGAGAAATGGACAAGTGCACCAGTGCGGGCAACATTGCTATGGATGATACGCTTGTCCAACAGCGGTATGTTTCTGCATTCGACATTGGGCCGTCTGCGTCCAGGACATAATTTCTGCGAGACTGTCGACCAACCACCCGCCAACGGAAACCCGACCGCCGACCCGTATCCGGTTCTTTGTTTTCGGCGCATTCCCCCTTTTGTTTTACGCATCGGTTCGCGTTCCATGTTTGGCTATCTAACGGGACTGGCGCTTTGTGGCGTGCTGCTTCACGAGCACACCGCAGCGATTATGCCTGAGACGGCCGACCAGAGACAAGAATGGCGGACCACAATGCGACACACAAGAGAGCTGCACATCTTGAGAGGCAACACAGGGCTTCCGAGATAAGGATGGATGCTTACTGGTAGCGTTGCACGTCGTGCATGGTTATCAGTCGCACGGGTCACCACTCATCTCTTTTCATGTGTGCTTTCATTTCGTTTCCTCTGCTCTTTTTCCTTTTTTCCTATTCCGTTGTTATGCTTTGATTTGTGTTTCCGATTTCTGCACGCTCAGATTGTTTTTCTTTTTCTCCATCTCCCTTTCTGATTGGTATTCTCGCTTCTGAGGTCGCTTCCGGGGAGGTAAAGTTCGAGGGGACGAGGGGTTTTATTCGGGAGAGATGGTGTGAGGAGGTATCAAATTGCAAGAACTACGAGAAGCGATGGGGAGAAGCCGAACGGAGCGGAAGTAGAGGAAGGGAGTTGGGCAGCGGCGGGAGGATGTCTTTCGAGGCATTCGCCCAAGTTGTCCGTCGGCGTGGGAGGATGAAGGCGGAGGGGGGGGCGGCGTGCGGACACAGACGGGGGAAGAGTCATGGGTCATGGTTATGGACAATCAAGCCGAGCCTCCCAGGCTCATGCTGAGGCGCAAGCTCAGCGTCGGCCTGGCATATCGAGGCTCGGGCGAGGGGCAGATTCCACTCACTATTCACAGCTGGGGTAGCCAGACGTCAACCAATAGATCTATCCCAGAAGAGCGTGTGAGCAGCCGTAGAGATGGTGGCAGACAGCCGAGCCCCGTGCCAAAGCCGAGAGACACGAGTCACGCGGTCTTGGAGGGGTTGCGAGGCAGAAGCCTGACCCAAGATAGCGTCACGATGTAGGCGACTTTGAACAGGGAAGGGCCCACAAAGAGGCACTGCCTCGTTCGGGCAGCTCAGGTGGATACGGACAGCCAATGAGCGCGCAGATCGGGCGCCAGAGCCAAGTGGGCTGGAGGCCAAAGTGCACGTACTAGCGATTATATAGCTTTTGAAGTGTTTGTGCATTCCCCAGCGCGGCTGGGCCAGGTTGTTGGGTTCAGCAATGTGCACACGATGAGCTCTCCGACAGCAGCCTTACACGACCACGAGGACGAGGACGAGCACCGAGACGGCACTATGGTCTCCTTTCCGACGCTAGATCTGCTGCTGGTGACGTTCAACTGCGCCAAGTCAGCCATCGACGTCGCCGTGTTTGCTACCCGTTTGCAGACCGCGTTGAGGGGTCAGGGCGGGGACGTGAACGCGTCGGGCACACTGCTGCCGGACGTTGTGGTGTTGTAGGTGCAGGCGGCGAACAGAGGCGTGCCTCCTCCTCCCCTCTCTCACCGCTGACGAAGCAGCTCTCTGCAAGAGTTCGCGCCGCTGGGCCATGCCTTTGTGGGCTCGTACTTTTTGTCGCCGTACCTGGCACGCTTCGAGGAGGCCCTGAACCAGGCGGCGGCCGCCGTGGAGGGGGGCAAGGGAGATGCGGAGACGGCGACCGAGACGAGCGGCGAACAGGCGGCAGCGGCAGACGACAGCGCCGATGTCGAGACGCCGCTGGTGGGACAGACGTCCACGGGTGGGCCAAAGGCGTTCCGGCTGGTGCGGCAGGCCAACGTGGGCATGACGGGGCTGTTGTTGTTTGCCCGCAATGTGGCGGCCATTGCGGCCGTCGAGGTGGCCGAGTGCGGCTTTGGCGTGGCGGACATGGGCAACAAGGGCGCGGTGGGCGTGCGGATGGCGTACCGGGCGGCTCCGGGCGACGACGCGTCGGAGCTCACGTTTGTGGCCACGCACCTGGCCGCCATGGAGTGGAACGCCAAGCGGCGTGACGCCAACTGGCGCAGCATTGTGGCCGGCCTGACGTTTGGCGACCCGCAGACGGCCGTGCTGGGCACCGGGCCGGGACTGCGGCCGGGGCCCGGACGGCGGCACGACGAGGCAGCCAGCGCACCACGGTCGGCCGAGGAGGAGGCCGAGGCGGACGCAGCCGAGGCGGCCGGCGACGATGCCTGGCTGCTCTTGGGACAGCATGGGCGGGAGGGCGACGACGGTGCGGCGGCTCCCGACGCTGCAGACGTTCGCCGCCGCCTCCAGGACATGTCCATCTTCCGCCCCGACAGCCTGCTCTTTGTCGCCGGCGACCTCAACTACCGCATCGACGCGGCGCGTCCGCCGCCCGACGCCGTCTTCCCCACCGCCGAGACGTGGCCCGACTTTCTGGCGCGCGATCAGCTCACGCTGGGGCGCCGCGCCGGCCGCACCTTTCATGGCATGCACGAGGCGCCCATTCGCTTTCCGCCTACGTACAAGTACGACGTGCTGGACGACGGGCCCGAGGCCGAGGCCGAGGCGCAGAACGCGGCCGAGGTGCGGGCGTGGCGGGAGCGGCACGCGGCCCAAGGGGCACACGCCGCCGACGACGCCGCACTGGCGCCCGTACCGTGCAAGTACGCGACGCACCGGTGGCCCAGCTGGTGCGACCGCGTCCTGTACCTGGACGTTCCGGCAGCCGTGCAGCGGCAGTGGCCCGCGGGCGCCGAAAAGACGCCCGCCGTCGAGGTGCGCGCCTACACGTCGCTGCCGCTGATGCGCACGAGCGACCACCAGCCGGTGTATCTGCGGGCGCGGGTGCCGCTGCTGGGCCGGGCCGGTGCGGCCATCCGGGAGGAGGAGTCTACCGGCGCTGATGCTGCCGGCGACACGAACGGCGCGACAAGCACGGACACCTACGTCGACCCCCGCGAGCACCTGCCGGTGCCCATTGACCCGGCGGCGTGGCAGCGGCGGGTCCAGGCGCGGCGGCGGGAGATTTTGGCGGGCTGCGGGATGCTGCTGTTCAACACGCCGGGCGGCGCCGTGGTGGTGGCCACGGCAGTCGTGCTCGTCGTGGGCGCGTACTGGGTGTGGGTTGGGCTGCTGTAGCGGTGCGGTCATGGAAGAGGCCGTTGGCACAGTACAGTGTGAATATGGAAACGGTATTGTGGTCTATGTATGTATCCTTTTTCCCCTGGCTGAAGCCGCCGTAGCAAAGGTTGTGCATGTGCTGTAAGAAGAGGAATGTGTTGGTGTATCAAAAGCGGTCGTGCCCCCCTTCCCCCTCCCCCCCCCAAAACACACAAAAAGAGTCAAAGGGGTCAACTGAATAAATAAAAAAACGCCAGACGCCTCCTCGCTGTGTTAAAAATCGGCAAAACTACTGTCGTACTGCCGAATCATGTCGTCGGTATAGGGCTCGCTGCTGGCGTCGTTTTCGGGGTAAATGTCGAAACACTGGGCGTCGCCGGAGAAGCGGACGTGCGGCACAATGGGCCCAAGCTGGCGGCGCTCGTACAGCGCGTCCCAGTCAATGCCGGCAAAGAAGGGGTGCGCGCGGACGTGGGCGGCACCGCCGCTGATGTTGCCGAGGCGCTTGGACCGATCGACGGTGCAGAGCTGGCGGACAAAGTCTTGGGCGGCGGGCGAGATGGGCGGATCGCGGGGGAAGACGACGGGCTTCTCGAGGATTCTGGCAGCGTGTCAGACAGCAGTCGGGGACTGGGGGTGGGGCGCAAGGGGACCAGACAAGGACAACGTACTGCCGGTAGATCTCCAGCGGATTCTGGTGCCAAAACGGCGGGTAGCCGGTCAGAAACTCAAAGAGCAGGATGCCGAGCGCCCACCAGTCGACGGCGGTGGTATGGCCCATGTTCTGGATGACCTCGGGAGCAATGTACTCGGGGGTGCCGCACAGCGTGTAGGTCTCGACGGGGTCTTCGGTATCGCCGGGCTCGCGGCCGCCGAGGCGCTTGGCAAAGCCAAAGTCGACGAGCTTGATGTGGCCGTCGGCGTCGAGCAGTAGGTTCTCGGGCTTGAGGTCGCGGTAGGCCACGCCGTCCTGCTGCTCGTGCAGGTAAGCCAGGACGAGCACGATCTCGGCGGCGTAGAAGCACGCTGTCGACTCCTCGAACCGGCGGAACTTGCGCAGATAACTAAACAGCTCGCCGCCCGGGACGTAGTCCAGCAGCAGGTAGAGAAAGTCGCGGTCGGCAAAGGACGCTTGCAGCCGCGTGATGAACGGATGGCCGGCCACGTCCTGCAAGATCTGCCGCTCGTGCCGCACGTGGTCAATCTGCTTAAGCCGCACCACGGTCGCCTTGCGCAGCATCTTGAGAGCGTACACCTGCCGCGCCTCCGTGTCGTCCCGCGGCATCGCTCGCCGCACCAGACACACGCGTGCAAACGTGCCCGTGCCGAGTGTGCGGATGCGCACAAAGTCGTTGAGCCGCAGCCCGCCCGCCCCCGAGCCCGCCGAACTGGCACCGCCCACGCCAATCGGCCGTCCGGCAGGGGCTGCCCGCGCCCCCCGGAACCCGGCCGGTGCAGTCCACAGGCCGCCATTGCCGGCGTTCTTGTTGACGCCCATGTGGATGCTGCCGCCGCTGCCGCTGTTGCCGCTGCCGCTGCCATTTCCGCTGCTGTCGCTGCTGTTCTTCCTGCGTCGGCTGCCGCCGCCGGCACCGCCGCCCTTGATCGGGATGGGGATTGGCGCTGTTGTCGACGTCAGCGTCGAATGGACCGCAGCCATGGCCATGCCGGGCCGCCTCGTCGGGGTCGATCGTGTTTAGCCGTCACGTCGCCGGGGCGTGTCTGCTGCGCGAGACGGTAGTGGAGGGAGCATGAGAGGAGAGAGAAGAGGGCGGCGAGGGAGGGAGGAGCCGGGATGTGGCCGTTGATCCCTGTTGGGTTGGAATCTGTTTCGCAAGTCCGTTTCAGTTGGGATTCCTCGGGGCCGGCGGTTGGCACGGAGCGGATTGCCGGGGAGACGGAGGAAGACGACCCGAGCAGACACGGGCAGAGACAACAAACGCGGCCGCAGAAAGGGGACCGAAACAATGAGAAACCCGCTTGGTCGGTGGGCCTTATTTTGACAGGAGACGGGCAAGGGGTCGAAACGGGCGAGGACAATTTGTGGAGGGGCTTTTCGGGCCAAAGCCGCAGAGGCGGCAGCGCGTCGCTCATTGGCCCGTGACTTTGGAGGGGAATGGCGACGGCTGGAATGGATGCCCAGCCGCTCAGCCGTAGGGACGCGCTATGCCCAGCGGCCAGTCCGGGCAGGACTCGTCAAGGTCATATAGCACCAAAACGGGCACAGTAAAACATGCACAAACAAGAACATGCGCACATGCATACATGCATAATTGCAGTCTTGCTCATGGCATCGATTCGCTTGCAGAATTATGGTCGCGTGCCTGCCGTGTCCGTACCTGCCGTCTGTAGCAACTGCCGCACCAGCGCCGGCAGAATCGCAGATTGGCTCGGGCTTTCTCTGACCGCCCTCACCGCCCTCGCCCTCCAAACGTCCACCCAGCCGCGCCGGCCATCCTCGGCTTTCTTCTTTGGCGGCACAGTAACTGGGCTGTACTGGACTGGTGCCATGCGCACCGTCCGCGCACGGTGTCGCCACGGCCGCTCAGATACTCCGTACGAGTACGTATTGGGTAACCGACCAACCAGAGCCCGCCGATAAGAAACTGCCTCCGCTGGCCATTGGCTGTCGACGGTCGGCAAACCACGACGCTTTGGCTGACCATTGTTGACCATTGACCATTTCAACAATAATCGCTGGGGGCAACGGCCCCTCGGGCAATGGGGTAATGGGTGTTTGCAATTTTTACCTGACGAGAATGCACGTCGCCTTGTTGGGAGGCTGCAGGCGAGATCCATGCTGTCCCTTATCACAAAGTACCCCGTACTTTGGCAAGAGGTTCCGACCACTTCGGGATCTGCCCCGGTGTTCTTACAACCATTCTGGCCTCTCCTGGGCTTGAGGGCATTGTGTGCATGGGGGGCCCGTTGCCAGCATGGGTCGCCAGGCGCGGGGGTGCGCGATCAAGGCCAGCCAGATGCGTCGACCCCCTCGTCTCTCCCCCCTCTCTCTGCCCCGCTGATCTGTGCTTGTACTTGCATCCTGCACCCGAGCGGCATGCACGTAGCTTGGCTGCTCCGTTCTTGTACGAGTATATCCCTCTGCCAGACACGGCTCGCGGACGTGGAGCGAGATACGTAGGTCCCACCAGTGTGGCATTCGCTGTTGAGACACCGAGCAAGTCCGCAGGGCCGCAGGACCGCAGGACTTATGCGTACCCTAAGCTAAGCTGCCGCCGACGGAGAGCAACGGCGTCAAGCTGGCTGGATGGCCTGCGGAAATACGTCGCAGTCCATAGGTTGGCCGCAAGTGGATAATCGGCGGATAGTTGCAGCGCTTTTCTGGCCTGCTCGCTTGTTTGCAATTGCACCTGCGTTCAATGGACAGCAGCAGTCCGGCCGACCCCACGCCGCCCCGGACGGGCGACGACGGTCCAACGGGAGTCTGTATCTTGCCATGTGCTCCGCAGTGTCTTTCCTCTGTCAGACGGACACGAGCTCTCCGTGCGACGTGTAAGAGATTTCACGGCACATCTCTCCACGCCGTCAAATTGCCGCAGCGTGGTTCAGTTGCCGCTCGCCTGCCAGGACACCCCGCTGGTCACATTGCCCACAGACTCTGTCTTCCCGTGTGTGCATGCGGCAATATGTTCCCTGCGCGTCCTCATGCTATCGTCACTTTTTTCCTTTTACGCTTCCCGTCTCGTCTCGATATCGCGCTCGTCGGCGATTGGCTGTAGTGCCCCGCTAGCCGCTACGTAGCGCAGGCCGCCCACCTCAAGGTACATGAGTACATGCAGCCCAAGTATCTTACCGGTCTCTGGACACAGCCCCCGCCACACGTGCCCACAACGTAACAAACGGAGGATCTTTGTCTGTCCCCCGCCTCGAAAATTTGACACTGGCCCCTCTCCGCCAATCCGCCCTTCCGCCACCCATTGCCTCCAACTCCCCGTCCTGGCCATGACGGACGGTCCATCGTAAAGGAAACCAATGGCTTATCTCCCCGGCCGGGAAAAGTGGTCAGTTCCATCTGGCTCGCCTGGGTACCTTTCTTCCCCCTCTGGTCATAGCCTCCCCACTAGGATACTATTTTTTTCCCACGACAAGGAAAAATAGACGTGCCCCACCTCGTCACGGCGCCAACTCGCCTGCTCTTCCTGGTCTGCACGGGTAGTCGTCGTACCGCAGGCCGCTGTGAGATAGTCCCCTGGAACGAGACCGCCATAGATAAAAACGCCGTCTTCCGCTCCAACCCCACCGGCTTTTCCCATCCTTTCTTTCCCAGGATATTCCCTCGCCTGATCTCCCATCAGACTCCTGTGCTTCCTCCCCTCCTCCTTTCTCCCCTCATCACTAGAGATTCCATCTCGCCAACCGCAATCATGGTAGGTCCTTGTCCGTGCTTCTGTTGTCTACGCTGGGCGACGCTGTCTGGTGCCTATCCGGTGGGGTGATCAGCTATCATCTATCATCGATAGTGCATTCCAATCGGTATCGCGATGGCCTTGCTGTTGTGCTTGCTGCTCGGTGTTGCTCTTCATGTGCTGACCAATTCGCTGCCAGGCCACCGACACCTTTGTCTCCAACACGGCTACGGTAAGCACGCTGTCCATTACGCAGGAGAAAAGCCTTCACGGCTTGTCGGACCTGCGCCGAAGGCTGCGGACCTCTCCGAGGACCGACCGATCGAGACAAGATCGTTGCTAACCCGCCCAGCTCGAGAAGTACCTCAAGCTTGACCAGAAGGGCAGCATTATCGCTGAGTACATCTGGATCGACGCCGACGGCAACACGCGTTCCAAGAGCCGGGTATGTGGTGACTCATGTGTCGAGCCGATTGTGGCCGCACGCTAACGACTTGCCCAGACCCTCAAGGAGAAGGACTACCAGGTCAGCGACCTGCCGATATGGAACTTTGACGGCTCGTCGACCGGCCAGGCCCCCGGCGACAACTCGGACGTCTACCTGAAGCCCGTCGCCATCTTCCCGTCGCCCTTCCTCCTGTCCCCCAACATCCTGGTTCTGGCCGAGTGCTGGAACGCCGACGGCACGCCCAACAAGTTCAACTACCGCTATGAGTGCGCCAAGCTGATGGAGGCCCATGCCTCCCACGAGCCGTGGTTCGGCCTGGAGCAGGAGTACACCCTGCTCGACCTCAACGACCGCCCGTACGGCTGGCCCGCCAACGGCTTCCCGGCCCCCCAGGGCCCGTACTACTGCGGTGTCGGCGCCGGCAAGGTCGTGCAGCGCGACATTGTCGAGGCCCACTACAAGGCCTGCCTGTACGCCGGCATCAAGATCAGCGGCACCAACGCCGAGGTCATGCCGGCCCAGTGGGAGTACCAGGTCGGCCCGTGCGACGGCATTGAAATGGGCGACCACCTGTGGGTGTCGCGCTTCCTGCTGCACCGCATTGCCGAGGAGCTCGGCGCCAAGGTGTCGGTGCACCCCAAGCCCATTCCGGGCGACTGGAACGGTGCCGGCCTGCACAGCAACTTCTCCACCAAGGAGATGCGCGTGGAGGGTGGCATGAAGTACATTGAGGAGGCCATCAAGAAGCTCGAGGGCCGCCACAAGGAGCACATTGCTGTCTACGGCGAGGACAACGACAAGCGCCTGACCGGCCGGCACGAGACGGGCGCCATTGACCAGTTCAGCTACGGCGTCGCCAACCGCGGTGCCTCGATCCGCATTCCCCGCGAGGTCGGCGCCAAGGGCTACGGCTACTTTGAGGATCGCCGCCCGGCCAGCAACGCTGACCCTTACCGCATCACGGGCATTATCATGGAGACGTGAGTCTATTCTGGCTTTTTTTTTCCCCGTCGTTTGTTCTTGTCCCGGCCTGTACTAACTTTGTCGCAGTTGCTTCGGTGCTGTGGAGAAATAGATATCGCCCCCACCAAACAGGACGCCGTCTGGCGTGTGCAGGCAGACTCTATAGCAGGGCATGGTTGATGTTGAATGGTGAACACAAAAGCAAATCTTCCCACGCAGCCGTTTGTCCGATTGTGAAGAACATGACATGGGCCAATCACATGACTCGGCTGGGCCGCTGGGACCATCCGGTGTAGAACAGGGACCAGGACAGCGTGAGAGGCAGCGCATCCTTTGACATTCAAAAGGACAAGGCTGTCGCAGGCTCGTCCAAACATAAAACTCCAAACTCCCTGCGATCCGGCAGAGTGGCTGTTGCGGGCTGTGTGGCTGTGGGTTGTCGTTGTTCCTGCACTGGCGGTCAGGTGAGCCGCCTGTCGACCAGAGCTAGTCGGCGCTATAACGCGACATGGTACCGCTATAGCCACATGTACGTCGTACTTACAGAAGGGTGTGCACCCCACCGAGCGTCGCCGAGACGTGCCGTAAATAGCAGGAGCCGCCACGCCAGAGCACAGCACAGCAACGGAGCAAGACACAGCCTCTTCTTGTCTCTGCTTTTCCGTTGTCCCCCCTTAATCAGCCATTCCTTTCATCGGTTTTCCCAGCCGACACTACGACCGCCCGTCTGCCACGCAGCCTGCCCGCCGGGCACCTCGACTGCTATTACTGTGCACATTGCGTTGCGGGCTGGGCAAAGACTTGTCCTTTTCCATCGACCACGAGAGCTACAAGACGATGCGAGCGATGCGAGAGACGCGATAGACGATAGACGACCGCCCATCACACCGACCTCTGGGCGATCGACCCTAGAGCAGACGGCAAACGGGGTTTTGCACCCATTCGGGGAAGCTCTGCCGGCGTCCTGATTTTCTCTTCGACAGCTGTCCACGACGTCGCTTTTTTCCCCCTCCACTTCCACCTCCACCTCCACGTCGACCATGAACTTTTCCAGCTTTGTCCAGCGCGCCCAGCAGCTGCTCGATCCCAATGCGGGTGCGGGCGCCTCGCCCTCGGCAACACCCGGCGCACCGGCCGGCTTTCTCGCGGGCCTGACCGGCCACGGCGACTCCAGGAAACACCCGTCCAAGGCGGCTCTCTTCCAGGGACAATTCCGCCTGCCGGCGTCGCAGCACCCCCTCCACGAGATCCCGGCTGAGCTGACGCTGCCGCCGGCGGACAAGGACATTATCGGCGGCGCCGCGGGCGGCGCCCACGCAGCCTACCGCTACGCCGGACGACTGCACCTGTCCGAGTCGTACCTGTGCTTCTCAACGTCGCCCTCGAGCTTTCTCCCGGCCGCCAGCCACGCGAGCGCGTCCGCCTTTACCGGCCAGACGCACGGCGAGGGGCCAAGCGGCAAGGGCTTCACGCTGCCGCTGGTGGCCATCCGGCGCGTCGAGCGGCTGCACACGCAGACCTTTCAGGTAGGTGACCGCGGCGGTTCTGTTGGATGCGTGCCCTGCTACACTGCTACACTGCTAACGCTATGACCACCAGTTCTGCCTCTCCATCACGACCTGGAACGGACTGTTGTACGAAGGAGCCAAGGATGAGGAAGCCAAGGGACCCAAGGCGGCCAAGGCGGCCGCAGCCGGGCGGGAACAACGCATCACCATTGAGCTCGCGGGTTCGCGACAGGCGTGCGAGCGGTTCTGCGACGGGCTGAAAAAGGGCCTGCGGGCGGCCGTGGGTCACATTGGCAAGCTGCGGCGCGTGGTGGGCGAGTGCTACTCGGAGTATCTGCTGCGGCCAGAGGACCGCAAGGGCTCGATGACGCCGACGGACGCCGGCCTGGGCATGGTGTTCCGGTATCCGGGCGACGCCAAGAAGTTGCGCGACCGGGCCAAGATGCGGCTGTGGGCCGAGTACCTGCGGGAGAATGGGCGCAACGTGACGCTGGTGCGGCAGCCGACGTTTTACAAGCTGATTCGTGTTGGCCTGCCGAACCGGCTGCGCGGCGAGATGTGGGAGCTGACGTCGGGGTCGCTGTTCTTGCGGCTGGAGCAGCCGGGGCTGTACGCGGACACGCTGGCGACGTACGCCGGGCGCGAGTCGCTGGCGATTGACGAGATTGAAAAGGACCTCAACCGCAGCTTGCCCGAGTACGCGGGCTTCCAGAGCGAGGACGGCATCGGACGGCTGCGGCGCGTGCTGACAGCGTACAGCTGGGTCAACGCGGATGTGGGCTACTGCCAGGCCATGAACATTGTGGTGGCGGCGCTGCTGATCTACATGTCCGAGGCGCAGGCCTTTTTTCTGCTGTCGGCCCTGTGCGACCGGCTGGTGCCGGGCTACTACTCGACGACCATGTACGGCACGCTGCTGGACCAAAAGGTGTTTGAGTCAGTGGTGGAGAAGACGATGCCGATCATCTGGGAGCACCTGGTGCGCAGCGACGTGCAGCTGTCGGTGGTGTCGCTGCCGTGGTTCCTATCACTGTACATCAACTCGATGCCGCTCGTCTTTGCGTTCCGCGTGCTGGATGTCTTCTTTGTCGAGGGCCCCAAGGTGCTGTTCCAGGTCGGCCTGGCCATTCTGCGCATTAACGGGGAGGAGCTGCTGGACGCGGCCGACGACGGCGCCTTTATCTCGGTGCTCAAGGCGTACTTTGCGCGGCTGGACGAGTCGGCGCACCCGCGGTCCGACAACCCCAAGCTGCGGGCAGTGACGCGCTTCCAGGAGCTGATGGTGGTGGCGTTCAAGGAGTTTTCGGGCATCACAAACGCGACGATTGCCGACTTGCGCCAGAAGAACAAGGAGGCCGTGCTCAATAACATTGAGAGCTTTGCGAAGCGCACGGCCATCCGCAACCTCGGCCCGGAGAGCAAGGTGCTGAGCACGGACGAGCTGGGCGGCCTGTACGACCGCTTCTACGGTGTGCTGTACGAGCGGCAGCAACGGCACCTGGCCTTTCAGCAGCAGCAGTACCAGCAGCAGCAGCAGCAGCAGCAGTCGCAGCGGCGGCGGCCGTCGGTGAAGCAGACGTTTGAGCCGGTGGCGGGCACGGCGGGCACCGGTGGCGAGGCCGCCCGCGTCGGTATGGGGGCGAGCACGAACCAGATGGACTATGACGCCTTCCGCGAGTTTCTGGCGGGCATGGCGCGGTGGGCGGTGGCGGACGCGCCGGCGACGCCGAGCCGGGACGTGTTTGCCGACAAGGACAAGGCGGCGTCGTTTTCGGCAGCGTCGGCAGCGGCGTACTTTTCGGCCCTGCGCGGCTACGGCACCGGGGCCGGCAATCCGACGTTGCTGGCGCCGTGGGGCGCGGGCCCGGAGCCGGCGGACCACGAGTTTCTGCGGCGGCTGTTTGTGTGCTGGGACAAGGACGAGACGGGCGAGCTGACGCTGCAAGACGTGGTCTGCGGTATTGCGCGGATCAAGGGGAAGCGCGACATTATGGGTTCGATCAACTACTTTTTCGAGCTGTATGACGACGACCACGACGGGCGCGTCGACCGTGAGGGCATCTTGCGCATGTCGGAGACACTGCTGTTCCTGTCGCGGCGCGGGCTCGAGGGTTCGCTCAGCCCAGAGAACCAGGCGGCGGCCGATGCGGCGGCGGCGGCCGCAGGCGTCCCGGACGGGAGCGGCGTCCACCGGACGCCCAGTCCGCTGGGCATCTCGGTCAACGAGCGGTTCCTCGGCAGCGTGAGCGCCTTTATCCGGCGGTGCTTTGAGTACGCGGACCCTGATCGGGAGGAGGAGAAGCCAAAGCCCAAGGCGAAGCCGGAGAAGACGGAGAAGGCGGACAAGAACGGCGACGACGACCTGGCGGCACCCGATGCGTTTGACATTGGCAGCGATGAAGAGGAGGACGGGAGCGAGGAGGACGAGGACGATGACGAGGACGAGGCGAACAGGGCGGAGCATGCGGCGGCCAAGGCCGAGACGGAGCGGGCCAACGTGGCGCTGGACCCGTCGAACCCGATGCACATTACGCTGCCGACCTTCCGGATGGTGGTGCTGGCGGACGAGCTGCTGGAGCAGTTTTTCGAGTCGTCCTTCCCGGCCTCGTTCCATGTCGTGGGCGGGCTGGCAGCGACGGGGTCGGCGTCGGGCGGCGGCGCGGCAGCCGGAGCAGCCAACGCGTTGACTACGTTTGCCAACCTGGGCATTGGCGCCGGGCGGGCAGCCGCGGCGGCGCTGGGCAGCAGTGGGAGCGCAGGCACAGGCACGGCCGGAGGACCACGGACTGGAGCAGGCGGGCCGCCGTCGCCGGGCATGGGGCCGATGGGGCCGATGGGGCTGCAGGCCGGCCAGGCGCTGTCGGGGGCATCGCGGGGGCTGCGGGGCGTGCTGGACAACATTGTGACGGACGGGATGCGGGTGGCAGCCGAGGTGCGCAAGCGAATGGAGGACGCCCAGCGGGAGATGGACAAGAACGGCGTGGCGGGCGGCGCGAGCGGCGGCGGCGGAGGAGACGACGACGACGACGACGACGACCTGGTGGTGACGGCGGGCCCAGGCGGCGGCGGCGGCGGCGGTGGCGGCGTGTTGGGTGGTGCCGGTGACGCCAACAGCGGCGGTGTGGGAAGACGGCCGAGCGTGCGGTCGTCAGACCTGATGCTGCTGGAGGGCGCCGATGCCGAGGCCGACGGCGGCGGGAGCAGCGGCGTGGGGGACGGCAGGAGCGAGCAGCCAGCAGTGCGGGTGGAAGCGGGCGAGCGCATCATTGAGTTTGACGCGTGACGCGACGTTGTATATAGGTATTATTGATTTTGGGGTGTGTGTATTCCCATTTCCATTTCCGTCTTTTACAGCTCCTCCTTGCCCTTGGGCGGGAGGACCTTTGCGAGAAAGGCCTCGACGTCGTCGAGCTCCTGGGGACAGGCCGAGTGCGGCATGTTGCTGCGCAGTTAGCAGTCTGGCGTTGGTTTCTCCGGCGCGGTAGCAACACGTACGGATAGGTCTTGAAGTCGACCGAGTAGTGCAGGCGGCGCAGCTCGTCGCGCGAGCGCTCGCCCATGGCGTAGGGCAGGATGGGGTCGGCGGTGCCGTGGCACATGAGGATGGGCACGTCGGCGTTGGGGTTCGGCTGGCCGGGCCGGGGCAAAAAGGTGCTCTCGAGCTTGAGGGAGAGCAGCAGGTAGGTGGACATGGCGACGATGCCGGCCAGGCGGCGCGGGTTGGTGATGCCGGCAAAGATGGCGAGCGCGCCGCCCTGCGAGAAGCCGCCGAGCACGATGCGGTCGGCCGGCACGCCGGCGTCGACCTCGCGCTGCACCAGCTGCTGGATGTAGTCGCGGCTGGCCACGATGCCGGCCTCGTCCTCCTTGTCGCGCAGGCCCGAGTCGCCGCCGTCAAAGCTGACAATGTCGTACCACCCCGGCATGCGCATGCCCATGTTGACCGAAATGGGAATGCTCGGCGCGTGCGGCAGCACAAACTTGACCTCGTCCAGCCGCTGGCGACGGCGCCAGTTCTCGACGGCCGCGGCCCAGCCGTGGCCCGAGTCGCCCAGGCCGTGGGCAAAGATCACCGTGGCCGTGTGGCGCGCCGTGGCGGGGAACACAAGGGGGGCAGCGCGGGCGGCCATGGTCGTGGTCGGGTTGAAGGAGAGAAGAAGTAGAGAGAGGAGGAAGAAACTGAGAAACAGACAAAGAGAGCAAGAGAGAAAGAGAAATAGGGAAAAGAGAAGCGTTCGGGTCGATGCCAGACGGCGGCACTACGGAAATACGGTGGGGAAGGTGCCATTGTTCGTCCAGAGGTTGCGTCACGTGCTGCCCCGCCGTAAAGGTTGCTCTCTGCGGGCGAATCCCCCAGAACGACGGCACGACGAGGAGGACGACCACCGACACACGCACACCCACCCACACGATGTGGCCACGGCTCGGTCTCAAACGCAGCGGTGCCCTGCGGCTGGCACACCTGCAGCCGCAGTCGGGCTGCCGGGGGCTGTCGTCGACACAGACAGCCGCCACGGCCCACTGGAGCCGCAGTCCGCGGCCCCAGCTGCCGTTTCTCGTGATTCCTGCGGCGACGCCACCCGGCACGGCGACGACACCGGCCGCGCGGAAACAGCACCGGTACTTTGCAACGAAGCGGCAGCGATGGCTGCGGCACGAGGCGCTGGCGTTTGCTCGGTACACGCTCTATTTTTGGGGGGTCGTCACCTGCGTCCTGCTCGGCCAGTTTGTCCTGCAACAGGAGTGGATGGAACAGGCACACCCGACGCCGCCCGAGTGGTCCTTTCTGTCGCGGCTGCGGCTGCGCGGCGCGCTGACGGAGCGGGACGGCAGCGGCGAGGCCGACGAGGTGGCCGACACGGGCTCTGGCGACGAGCCTGTCGATGTCCGCATCATTGACCACGTCAAGATCATCCAGATCCTGCTCGACCTGCTGGCGCGGCTCGAGGACGCGCGCATCGACGGCCGGGATGTTGTTGTCTCGGGGCCGCCGCCGCCGGCCGACGCCGCTGCCGGCCCGGCCGTGGACGCGTCCGCCAAGAGCGAGCCCTGGCGGCGCGGCTACTTTGAGGCCCTCCTGGCCGCCGCCGCTGCCGCCGAGCACGTCGAGGGCTGGGTGCGCGACCGTACCCGCAACGTGGCCTGCCCGCCCGACATGGTCGTCGGGCCGTCGAACCCGCACCCCCGGCCGCTGCCGCCGGGCGCGTCGGGCGCGCCGCGCGAAGAGGACTGCGAGACCTGCTTCCCGGCGCCCGGCGCGCTCTACCGCAAGCTGCTGCACACGCGCGGCCTGACGGCCCGCCAGCGCCTCACGGCCGCGCTCGCCTATGCCAACTACCTCGAGTTCAAGGACGACGTCGACGGCGCCGACGCCGTCTACGGCCGGGCCATCCAGACCGCAGCAGCCGGCCACGAGCTGGGCGATGCGGATCCTCTCTTCCTCGACCCCCTCGACGCTTCTCCCTCCTCCTCCTCCTCCTCCTCCACCGCCTGGATCCGCGACTGGACCGCCCACCCCGCCGACACGCCCGCCTCGCAAAACCTGCTCGACACGCTGACGGCCTACGCCACCTTCCGCGCCCGCCAAGGCGACGTGGCCGCCGCGCTGCCCGTCTTGGTCGCCCTGCTGCAAGCCCGTCGCGCTCTGCCGCAGGCCCTGCCGCCGGCCCTCCCCAGCATCTCCCTGGCCGACGGCGTCTTTTCCCGCGCACGTGCCTTTGTCGCGCCGCCCCCCTATCCGCCGGCGCCCGACGACGGCTTTGCGCCGCCGGCGCCCAGCGCCCAGACGCGTTGCGACGAGGCGGCCCTGCACCTGCACATTGGCGAGATTCTGTACGCGACGGCCTCGCGCAGAAACGCGTCGTCTGCCGCCTCGTGGCTGCCGTTCCGCCATCATGACCGCGCCCAGCACGCCCGCGACGAGGGCATCGCCTGGACCCGCGAGGCCGTCGACATGGCCGAGGAGCAGCTGCGCGCGTTGCAGAGCGACGACACGCGGCGCCAGAAGCAGCAGTTGTTCCCGGGGACCGGACCGGCCGCCATGCCGCCCGCCGACCGCCGCGCCCGGGCCGCTGGCCGGCAGTGTCTCGCGACCGGGCTGGACAACTGGGCCGCCATGGTCGGGCAGCTGGCACGGGACGAGCAGCAGCAGCCGACGGCCTCGTCCACGACAGCGGCGGCGACGGCGGCGGCGTCGACCAAAGGTGCGCACAGTGCCGCGGGGTGGTCCTACTGGCCGGCGTGGCTGACCTTTTGGGGCGACGGCGGTGCCGGCGGCAGTTGGCGGCGGATCAACGGCAACGACGCCAAGCCCGGCCGGTGGACCACGGAGCAGCAGGTGATTGCGGAGCGGCGGCGGCGGGCCAAGGACGTGCTCGTGGGGCCGCCGCAGCCCAAGGGCATCTTCTCGCTGATGGTGGCGTAGGCGTGTGTAGGATAGGACGGGGGGGGAATTGGGCATGGACGGGTGGAACACGGTGCATAGACCATAGATGACTATCGAAAAACTGCTCCTTCTATCGTCTTACGCCTCCACAGCCAGCGTCGCCAGCGAAACGGCAACGTCCTCGGCCGTGGATGGCTTGAGCTTGTCCGTTGCCTCGCCGTCCGTGACGTCCTTGTCGGCGTTCTTGTCGTCAACCTGGTCAACCTGGTCAACCTGGTCGGCTTGATCGTTTTCGGTGCTGCCCTGGACGTCCCGGCCGTCCGAATGAGCCTCGTCCTCTTCCTCTTTCACATTCTTCTCCTTCTCCTGCATCTCCTCCTTTTCCCCCTTCTCCTTCTCGTTATCCCCTCCCTCCTCTCCCTTCTTGGCCATCCACCTGCCCCACGCCTCTTTCCCCTCGTCCTGAATCTCGTCGGCATACGAAATCTGAATGTGCGGATTCTCGTACTCGCTGTCGCCCGCCACCGCTTCACCCCACGCCAGAATCGCCTCCTGCGCATCGATAAACATGAGCTCCGTCAGCCACATCGTCCCCGAGCTGTGCACCGGACAGCCAAAGTGCGTCGTCCGTGTCGTCTGGTCGTTGCCGTCCGGACCCGACACCGGCATGTCCACCGGCGCCGTGCTCGCAATGTACGCCCGTGCCCGCTGTGGTCGTTAGCACACGCGGCCGGCTGTGATTGTGGTGGGCCAGCCTACCTTGCGCAGAAATGCCCGGAAGCCGTCTGTCTGGACGTCGGCCGCCTCGTACAGTCCGCCCAGCAGCACGAGGCTGTCCATATGGGGACCCCAACGCTGCCAGTTGGCCGTCTGGTCCAAGAAGCCCTCCAGCGCGTCGGCACCGCCCGCCAAGGCAATCGCCGTGAGCCGTGGCGCCAGCCGGCCATCCGTTCCGTGGCGCGCCAGCGGCCCCAGCAACGCGCGGAACACGCTCGCCACATGCTCGTCTGCCGTGGCATGGCCGGGCACCTCGTTGATGCCGGCCACCGTCCGCGGCGGGTAGTGCGCCGCACTGGGCCGCGGCATGCCCTGGCGGGACGGCAGACTGAGCGTCCGCTTGCCCTCGGGCCACCAAAAGAGCTCGCCGGGGTTGAAGATGAGAATGGCCGGCGGCGGCGTGTTGCGGCCGGCCGGCCGTCCCGCGCGCAGCCCCTGCACCATGGACACCAGGCTGCCCTTGTTGATGCCGCCGGCGCCGCTGACGACGCGGTGCGCCAGAATGCCCAGATCTTGCGCCGTCTCGCCGACAAAGAGCACAATCCGCGCAGCCGTCACAATGTCTGCCGTTGCCAGCACCGTGACATGGGACTCGTCGGCGCGGGCTCCCAGCGGCAGCCGCACTGGCTGCAGCCCGAGCTCGGCCAGACGGCTGTGCACCAGACGCTGAACGGCGACTGAGACGTCAGCGCGTAGAGATATCGTGGGCAGGACAAAACGCCAAACGCACTGTTAAAGGCAAACCGCTGGCGGTCATTCCAATGCATATTCCTGTTGATAAAAAACTTGAAGTAGTACCGGGGGTCCTCGATCTTGCGAATCTCGTCCTCCTCGTTGACAAAGTAGCTGTCCATTTTCATGTTAGTAAAATCGTAATTTTTTCCTCGTCATTTTTGCATTTTCATAACAAAATCACGTCGATAGAATCGTACCCAAGCTTCTCCAGGTCTTCAGGGAAGACTGGGTCTTCGGGCAGGCCCGTCCACAGGCGACGATACATATTGATGGCTTGGTGAGTTAAAAGCGGTAGAGAACAAGAAAAGATTGCCGTCAGAGTTTCAAGTGTTGAAAATTCAAGACAAATACAGAGCAAGCAAAAGGTGAAGAGCAAACAGAGTTCGGAACGGGAAAGAGCAGGGTCGGTCCTTCTACAAGGGGACAGCCCCACAGCTGAACGTGAAAAGTGATTCCCCTTTGTCACGGATGTCTGAGTCTGGCTCAAACGGACTCTCCGTTTGCCTTTCTCTGTTGCCTTTTGATTTGGTGCATTTCTTCTCTCGTGATATGCGTATCGTACATTTCCCGTCTCTACCAGCTCGCCCGTTTCACGCCCGGAAGCTCGCCTCGTCTGGCCATCTGCCGGAAGTTGAACTGCTTGGTCAGCAATCGAAGAGGAACAGACAGACACAAGAACGTAACTGACCCGTGTCATCTTGAAGTCGCGAAAGACGCCGCGCGCCTTGCCCGATATTGTGCAGCGGTTGCGGATCTGCGTCGGCCGCGAAAAGGCCGGCAGCTGCGTCAGCTGCAGCTGTGCCTCGGCGCGCATTCGCGGTGCCAAAGTCGTGTTGCGAATAATGTGCCGCAGTGCCTGTCTTTGGAGGAGTCAGCTCTCGCTCAATCGACAATCTCCAGGTCTCCATTTCGGACTCTCCAGATCTGCACGTACCTCTCGGCCTCGAAGCGCTCAAAGGTCACGCGTTTGCCATAGTCGCGGATCGTCCAGATATTGTAGAAGCAGCTCAGGTCAATCTTCTTGGGGTGAAACTTGGACATGATGGCGGTTGTGCGGCGAAGCCGAGATCGTGGTGGTCAATGGCCCGGGTATGGGCTGCGAAGCAAAATGTGCCGGATGTGAACATCACGTGGACGGCGTCCAAACCACACACGTGACTGCGGGATCCGCGATAAGCACGCTATCGCTCTGACAAATCGCGAGAATTACGACGATTTTGGTCTCTGGCGACTCTCCTTTTCGACTCTCTACTCGCAATCGACGACCCCCCGATGGCACCTGTGATACCGACACTCCTACGGCGGACGGGCAGCCGCCCGACTACGCCAATGGCGCGGTCGGTAGTGCGCTGTTTCGCAACAATTCCATCCGAGACCGACAGTACCCCGACGACGGCGGCGGCGGCGGCGGCGAAACCGGTGACGACGGTGGGCGTGGGACAAGTGTCAAAGAAGACGCGGCCGACGTATTTCAAGAACACGACGCTGGCGCCGTTCTCAGAGTTTGCGGGCGGCGCACCAGAGGAACCGTTGACACCGTCCGAGGCTTTTGAGCTGAAGACGGTCCAGGTTGGGCCGGAGGGGCGCAAGAAGACTGTGACACGGCTGCCACCGTGGCTCAAGACGGAGCTGCCGACGCCGGGTGCCAATGACGGCCTGCGCAAGATCAAAGCGGACCTTCGGGGCTTGGGGCTGCACACGGTGTGCGAGGAGGCGCGGTGCCCCAACGTGAGCGAGTGTTGGGGCGGGTCGTCGCGGGCCTCGGCGACGGCGACTATTATGCTGATGGGCGACACGTGCACGCGGGGCTGCCGGTTCTGCAGCGTCAAGACGAACCGGCGGCCGCCGCCGCTGGACCCGCACGAGCCCGAGAACACGGCCGAAGCGCTGGCGCGCTGGGGCCTGGGCTACGTGGTGCTGACGAGCGTGGACCGGGACGACCTGGCCGACGGCGGAGCGCACCACTTTGCTGAGACGATCCGGCGCATCAAACAGAAGCGGGCGACGCTGCTGGTGGAGGCGCTGACGGGCGACTTTCTCGGCGACCTGGACATGGTGCAAGTGGTAGCCGAGAGCGGCCTGGACGTGTACGCGCACAATGTGGAAACGGTTGAAGACCTGACGCCATACGTGCGCGACCGGCGGGCCACGTTCCGGCAGAGCCTGCGGGTGCTGGCGCATGCGCGGGCGGTGCGCGGCGGCGTCGACAAGCCGGGCGGCCTGGTGACCAAGACAAGCATCATGCTGGGCCTGGGCGAGCAGGACGAGGAGATTTGGGACGCGCTGCGGCAGCTGCGCAAGGCCGACGTTGACGTCGTCACCTTTGGCCAGTACATGCGGCCGACCAAGCGCCATCTTAAGGTGGAGCGGTACGTCACGCCGGACGAGTTTGAGCTGTGGCGACAGCGCGCGCTCGACATGGGCTTCCTCTACTGTGCTAGCGGGCCACTCGTGCGGTCGTCGTACAAGGCGGGCGAAGCCTTTATCGAAAACGTTTTGCGGAAGCGACAGGGTGCGCACGGCATTGCGTCGGCAGCGGCGACGGCGACGGCGCCGGCGGTCGACGAGGAGAAGACACTGTGAGGCAGCTGAAGCAACTGAACACGATATATAATGTAGGGCCATTTCAACAATAGAGAGTGCCCCGAATGCGGGGAAAGGCAATTTGCACTAGAGCAAACAGAACAAGACGCGCCTGCAAAGGGAATGACGAATCTTGAATCCTGCACGACGCGCCTTGCTCCTTCGTTGTGGCCAAAGACGGGTGCCTGAATGCAAGGGACTTGCAGGCACTGAGCCTATCTGTGACACGTCTCACTTCCCTTTGCTCGTATTCCGGCCCACTCTTCCCTGTCCGGCCGCTAGAGCCGTTGCAGGTGGGTTTCAACCAGCGAGCTCACGAGAGAAGCCGGTTTGCCGTGCCGGTTGTTGGTGTGGTTGTTTGTTGGTGTCTGGCCGTCTGTCTACTGACCATCGGACTCTTGTCCCAATCCGTCTCCTGCAACGCCACCTGGCCGGCCTGTTGCCTATCCGGCGGCCGGCTGCTGCGCACTATTTTCGTGCTGCTGTTTGCTGCTTTTGCTTCTGCCTACAGCGTCTACAGCGCTTACAGTGGAGGGTCATGTACTCGTGTTAGGCAAATCTGGCATTTGGTGCTGGCGTAGTGGGGCCCCTTAACACGGAGTACGGCATGCAATCGTGTGGCTGAAGGGTCGTCAGCCGACACAACCACTCTGTTTGGCTGCTGTGGCCCCAAGCCAAGACCAGCGGCTTCTGCATCTGCGCCTCGTGCTCCGTAATCCGCCCACGTATTATCTGTTTTCTCTTCCCTCCCATTTCCTTCCATCTTCCGCCCCTTTCTCTTCCTTTTCTGTATCCCGCCAACACAGCATCATCAGCACCGCTTTTTATCCTCGCGAACAGCTCCGTCGCACGCGCGCCATTTCGTCTTCTCACCCTCTGTCGATTCTTTCTGCCCACTTCCTCCCCCGAAAAGCCGCCATCATGCCTGCGGAGGCTCCCTATGACCCGTACATCCCGTCTGGGCAGGCTGCGCCTGCTCAGGGCGCTGGCGCTTCACGGACGCAGGTGCTGCAAGCAGTAGGTTTCTTCTCTTCTTCTTGAGATTTGCTTTTTGTCCAAGCACGCGCGCTGGGCGACGTTTACGACCGATTGCTGGATGCGAATGTGCCGCAAATCCCAACGACCAACAATTCCATGCGTCCACAACCATCGCCATCGACGCGCCTGCCTGCCAAGCCAAACCGATTACCATCAAAAGCCGCAACGCGCCGATTGCTTGTCGACGGATGTTGTGGTGTCTGCTCGGAATTCGGTTGCCTAGGCGAAGAGATTACACAACATTCGGATAGGGGCGGAATTAGGGCGATCATACACTGCAGCGATGTCGATGTCGATGGCGATGGCGATGCCGGCGACGATTATGATGGCGTTGCCGACGGCAATG
Source organism: Leptographium flavum (assembly GCA_963580335.1). Taxonomy (NCBI): domain Eukaryota; kingdom Fungi; phylum Ascomycota; class Sordariomycetes; order Ophiostomatales; family Ophiostomataceae; genus Leptographium; species Leptographium flavum. The sequence goes on along the minus strand of OY756930.1, from coordinate 2,694,598 downwards.
ACAGCGGCGATGAGCGCGAGGATTACAACCGACCAGCCGCGACGGGATGCATTTCACAAGATAGCGAGCTCTGCTAACAATGGCAGCAAATCAACGACACGGTCGATGTGATGCGCGACAACATCAACAAGGTCTCACAGCGCGGCGAGCGTCTCGATGCCCTGCAGGACAAGACAGACAACCTGGCCCAGTCAGCTATCGGCTTCCGTCGTGGTGCCAACCGCGTGCGCAAGCAGATGTGGTGGAAGGACATGAAGATGCGGATGTGCCTGATCGCGGGCATCATCATCCTCATCATTGTCATTGTTGTGCCAGCAGGTTGGTTGTTTCCGCTTCGTGCTCTTCTGCACACCAGTATTAACTGCCCCAGTCGTGGCCACGCACCACTAGACGGTTTCGCCAACGTGCCGACCGCCCGCGGGGCACGACCGCTGCGGCGACCAACGGCAACGACTTCTGCACGACTACGGTACCACCCGCATCATCACCACCCCTTCGTTCTGGCAGCGTGGAACGGAAGGGAACGAGGAGTTTATGTTTCTGTGTTTTGCGTTTTGCGTTTCGCGTTTTGCGTTTTGTGCTTGCGTTCTTCTGGTTCTTGTGGTTTCTGCGCTCTACTTGCCACACTTGTTACTGGTTGGCTTCTTGTATTGGCTGGCATCACAGATGGGTCTTGTGCTGGAGCTCTCCCGGCAAACAGAGTCTGTGTGTATGATGGATGGCAGGCGTTTCTTTTAATATACGCTGTTTGGCAGCAGGCCTCGGTTCCGACATCTGTTTTTGCCTCCCAATGGTGATCGCCCAACAAGGATGCCAAGGATCCGGCCAGCCGCACGCTAGATCGCGAACCAAACGTTCCCGATCTTTTCTGCAGCTGATGGCAAAAAAAAGGCAAAAAAAGGCAGAAGTAAAAAAAACTTTTTCTTCCTTGCGTGCGATCTAGCCAATCATGTGACCTTAACGTAGCTCTCAATTTTTCTGCCGTTTTTCCACAAATCTGCCCCTCCCGTAGTGAGTCTTGGGGTCATTTCTCAATGCTTGACACTACAAAACCCCCCAAACCCCCCGTTCCTTGATCACGCTCGCTGGCTGGCAAAGGAGACGTGCATTCGGCGTTGCATTGCACAGATTGGCCGAGGGCGACCAGTCCTGCCATTTCATCTTCCTCGGTTCTTTCGGAGCTCTTGTATTGCCTCGTTTTGTCTTGTTTTCCGCTTCTCTTCTCGACTCCTCTCATTCCTTTGCACATTCACAATGCTCTCCACAACATCACGAGCGCTGCGGGCCACGAGCCGCCGGGGCCTCCGGTGTCGGGCCGCTCTGCGGGCAGCTTCGACAACGGCCCAGCTCTCGTCTACCCGGCGGACGGCAGCGACATCGCAGCAGCAGCAGCAGCAGCAGCCGAAGAAGCAACAGCGGGCATTGTCGGCGACGGCCAGCCGGCAGACGGACCTCAGCACGCGGGGGCTGATGATCCAGGCGCTCAGCTCGATTGGCTCAAAGCGCGAGGCCCAACAGTACCTGTCGCACTTTACGTCAGTGTCGTCGCAGAAGTTTGCCGTGATCAAGGTTGGCGGCGCCATCCTGACGGACTACCTGGACGAGCTGTGTGCCAGCCTGGCGTTTCTGTACCACGTCGGGCTGTACCCGGTGATTGTGCACGGCGCCGGGCCGCAGCTGAACAAGCTGCTGGAGGATGCCGGCATCGAGCCGCAGTTTGAGGAGGGCATCCGCGTCACGGACGGGCCGACGCTGGCCGTGGCCCGCAAGCTCTTTATGGAGGAGAACCTCAAGTTCACGCAGCGCCTCGAGGATTATGGTATTCACGCGCGGCCCATTACGACGGGCGTCTTTTACGCCGACTACCTGAACCGCGAGAAATGGGGCTACGTCGGCAAGGTTAACCGCGTGGCGACGGACGTGGTCGAGGCCGCCATCAACCAGCGCTTCCTGCCCGTGCTGACCTCGCTGGCTTGGACCGAGTCAGGGCAGCTGCTCAACGTCAACGCGGACGTGGCCGCGGCCGAGCTGGCGCGCGCGCTGGAGCCGCTCAAGGTGGTGTACCTGTCGGAGAAGGGCGGCCTGGTCGACGGTGAGGGCGCCAAGATCTCGGCCATCAACCTGGACGAGGAGTTTGACTGGTACATGCAGCAGCCGTGGTGCCGGTACGGCACGCGGCTCAAGATCAAGGAGATCAAGGAGCTACTGGACACGCTGCCGCGCGAGTCGAGCGTGGCCATTATCCGGCCGCAGGATCTGCATAAGGAGCTGTTTACCGACTCGGGCGCGGGCACGCTCCTGCGCCGCGGCACCAAGCTGCTGACGGCCGGCGCGGTCGAGGACTTTGCCGACCTGGAGCAGCTCAAGCACGTGCTGCTGCGCGACCGCGACGGCCCCAACGCGCGGCAGACGGTCGACACGTACATTGACTTTCTGCGGGCGAACCCGTTCCGGGCGTACTACGACGAGCAGATGAACGCGCTGGCGGTGGTGTTCCCGCCGAGCGCGGAGCGGCCGTCGGCTACGCTGGCGACGCTGACGATTACCAAGTCGGGCTGGCTGAGCAACGTGGCCGAGAACATTTTCACGGCGATCCGCAAGGACTTTCCGACGCTGATCTGGACGGTCAACGAGAACGACGAGAACCTGACCTGGTTTTTTGACAAGGCCGACGGCAGCGTGGCCCGCAACGGCAACGTGCTGTTCTGGTACGGCGTGGACGACGGCGCCGAGATTGTGCGGTTCATGAAGGACTTTTCGGAGCACGGCCGCGCCATGCTGGGCGACTCGAACCTGGAGGCGCGGCTGCAGCGGGCGGCAGCGGGTGGCGTGGCCAGCGCGGCCAAGGCGGCGGCGGTGCAGGCGGCGCAGTCCAAGGCGAAGCCGGCGGCGGCGGCGCGGGCCTTTTCGACCATGGCGCGGCGGCCAACGACGGGCGCGCGGGTGATGACGCGGCAGACGGCCATGCGTGCAGCCTTTCACACGTCGCGGGTGCTCGGCCTGGAGGAGACGACGAACCCGAACCCGCCGCTGGGCCGGCGCAACGCGACCAACGAGAAGCCGGCGCGGATCGCCCTGATTGGCGCACGGGGCTACACGGGCCAGGCGCTGATCGGGCTGCTGAACGCGCACCCGCACATGGACCTGCGGCACGTCAGCTCGCGGGAGCTCGCGGGCCAGCGGCTGCAGGGCTACGACAAGGCGGAGATCACGTACGAGAACCTGAGCGCCGAGGACGTGGGCGACATGGAGCGGCGGGGCGAGGTGGACGCGTGGGTGATGGCGCTGCCCAACGGCGTGTGCCGGCCGTACGTGGACGCGATCGAGGCGGCGGACCGGGCGACGGGCCAGCAGGGCAAGATCATTGACCTGTCGGCGGACTACCGGTTCGACGACAAGTGGACGTACGGGCTGCCGGAGCTGGTGCAGCGCGAGACAATCCGGGACGCGTCGCGGATCGCCAACCCGGGCTGCTACGCGACGGCGGCGCAGCTGGGCATCGCGCCGCTGCTGGATCACGTGGGCGGCACGCCAGTCATCTTTGGCGTCAGCGGCTACTCGGGCGCGGGCACGAAGCCGTCGCCCAAGAACGACGTGGAGCTGCTGACGGGCAACCTGATTGCCTACAGCCTGACGGATCACATCCACGAGCGCGAGATCAGCAACCGGCTCGGCCGGCAGGTGGCCTTTACGCCGCACGTGGCCGTCTGGTTCCAGGGCATCCACCACACGATCCACGTGCCGCTGCGGCAGACGATGACATCGCGCGACATCCGGCAAATGTACCAGGAGCGGTACGCGGGCGAGAAGCTGGTCAAGGTCGTTGGCGAGCCGCCCATGGTCAAGTCGATCAGCGGCAAGCACGGCGTCGAGATTGGCGGCTTTGCGGTGCACTCGTCGGGGCGGCACGTTGTGATTTGCGTCACGATTGACAACCTGCTCAAGGGCGCGGCGACACAATGTTTGCGTAAGTGTGCGGCCGGAACGAAGTCGAGGACGTGGCTAACCAGACAGAAAACCTCAACCTGGCCCTGGGCTACGCCGAGTACGAGGGCATCCCGGTGATGTGAACGGGGTGACGGCGGGTAGAGGCAGAAAAATGGCATGGGGACGGTGTTTGCATAAAAGTGTTCAGTGAGTTTGGGTATGTATGCCGTTTTTCAAGTCCGATGAGTCATCGGCAGTTGCCGCGAGGCAAACTAGCGAGGATGCGCTTTCGAGTTAGCGCAGGCTTTCTTTTCCTGTAGCGAGAGCGTATAAATACAACAGCGCCGCGGCGACAGCGAGCAGAACCAGAATCAGTCCCAACACGAACAAGAAAAATTACGCGGTGAACATGATTGAACTGGACGGCCGAACGGGCGAAGGCGGCGGCCAGCTGGTGCGCATTGCCGTCGCTCTGGCGGCCGTGACGGGCCAGGCGGTGCGCATCGACAATGTGCGCGGCAACCGGCAGTCGGGAGGTCCGTCTTGTGGTCTTGTGGACGTGCACGGCTAGGCCGAGGCAGCGGGGTGGCTAACGGACAGGCCTCAAGGCGCAACACGTGTCGGCCGTGGCGTGGCTGGCCGACGTGACGGGCGCGGCTGTCGAGGGCGTCCGGCTGGGATCGAGCACGCTCGTCTTCCGGCCAGGGAAGCGCGGGACGGACGCAGCGGCAGCGGCGGCCGGCAGCAAGGGTGTGGACATTGTGCTGTGGGCGTCGACGACAGCAGCCAGTACGTCACTGATGCTGCAGGCAGTCCTGCCCTACGTGCTGTTTTCGGCACCGGCACCGGCACCGGCTTCGTCCATCTCGCTCGTCCTGCACGGCGGCACGCACGTCTCCTGGGCCCCGTCGTTTGACTACCTCGACCAGGTCCTCTTCCCCGCCCTCGAGACGTGGTTCGGCGTCCGTGTGGACCGGACATTGGAGGCGCGGGGATGGAGCACCGGCCCGGCGGAGCGGTCGGCTGGGTGTGTGCGGCTGGCGGTGACGTCTGTGGGGGACACGGGGCTGACGCCGCGGATGCCGGCGTTGGGCGGGCGCAGAACAGAGGACATAGAGGACGCCTTGCGTCTGATCGATGCCGTTGACGCCACCATTCTCGCGCCACTGGATATGCAGCCCTTGCTGACCGAGGCGCTGGCGCGCGCGCTGGAGGGCAGCCGACTCGCCGAAGCGGGCCTCCACCTGCGGACGGTCGAGGACAGCGGCCACGACGCGCGGGTGTATGTGCTGCTAGTGGCACGGACGGCCACAGGCCAGGATCGTGATGTTCCGGTGCGGCGTTGGGGACGCGACTATTTGGGGACGGAGAATGTGCGGAAGCGGGCAGGCCAGCGCGGGCGAGGCGGACGAGGCGGGCGAGGTGGAAAGAGCGGGAAGAGCGGGAAGAGCGGTAGCAGTGACGCCGAAACGGGAATTCCCGGCGTCTGCGACCGCATCGCGCGGCGGCTGGTCAACGAGCTGGTTGATGAGGTGGACAGTGGCGGCTGCGGCGACGTGTTTCTACAGGACCAGGTGGTGGTGTTCCAGGCGCTGGCGGCCGGGCGGACGGCGTACTGGCGGGAGGAGGTGGCGGGCGCGCTGGAGCGGCTGCGGCTAGACGACACAAGCGAAGACGAGGCGGAGCAGAACAAGGAGGAGAAGCGGCCGGATCGGACGCGAAAGCCGTTTGGCCAGGGCAGCCTGCACGCACAGACGGCGCGGTGGGTGACGGCGCAGATGCTGGCGGTGCGGTGGTTCCGAGACGGGACAGAGTGCGAGGGCGCGCGATGGAAGGGCGAAGCGGGCGAGCGGATGTAAAAGGAAAGCAAAACGCAAAATGCAAAGTGTCAATGCAAAAAAGTACCTGTGAGCTATGTGACAAAATTTCAAAACGGAAGGCGCAACGGAGTGCCTGCCGTAGCACGACCTCTACGCTGCTTCCTCCTTTGCTTTTTCGACCTCTTCGACCTCGACCTCCTTGTCCTTGAGCAACGCCTTGGCCAGATCGCGCAGCTTGAACTTTTGGATTTTGCCGCTGGCCGTCTTGGGCAGGTCGGTGGCCCAGAGGATGTATTTCGGCACGAGATGGGCGCTCATGCGGTCCCGGACCCAATCCTGCGCGTCGGTCGCTGAGAGGGAATGCGCAGAAGAGCCAGAAGGAAGAGGCGAGACGCTTCCACTATCGCCGTCGGCGGAGACGCCCCCTTGGACACCGACGCCGGCATGCGGGACGACAAAGGCAGCGACGGCCTCGCCGTGGCGCGCGTCCGGCACGCCGACGACGGCGGCCTCGGCGACGAGCGGGTGGGCAAAGAGGCAGTTTTCGACCTCGAGGGGGTGGATGTTCTCGCCGCCGCGGATGATGAGATCCTTGATGCGGCCGGTGACGGCCACGAAGCCGTCGGCGTCCATGACGCCCTCGTCGCCCGAGAGCATCCAGCGCCGGCCGTCGGCGTCGGTGACCAGCACCTCGGCGGTGCGCTCTGGCTCGCCATAGTAGCCGTCCATCAAGAGGTAGCCGCTCGAGGCAATCTCGCCAGCCTCGCCGTGCGGCAGCACGCGCGTGGGGTCGGCCGGGTCGACAATCTTGACGGCCGTGTGCGGCATCGCGCGGCCGCACGTGGTCGTGCGCTTGTCCAGCGGATCGTCGGGCTGCGTCATGACGCTGACCGGCGCCGTCTCCGTCATGCCGTAGCAGATGACCAGGTCGTGCAGGCCGAGGGCGCCAAAGAGCCGCGTCATCAGCACCTCGGGCACCGACGAGCCGGCCGCGATGCCCTTGTGCAGGTGGCTCGGCAGCGCGGCCAAGGCCGATGATGCCGCCGCGGCGGTCTCGTGCTGGCCCTGGCCGCGCGACTGCTCCAGCCGTTCCAGCATCGCGACAAACATGGTGGCCACGCCGTACAGGCCCGTGGCGCGGTGGTCGGCCGCCATTTGCAGCGACGCGGCGGGGTCAAAGGCCGGCGACGGCAGCAGCAGCGCGGCGCCGTGCGTCGCCGTCGCCATGTACCCCATGACGCTGCCAAAGCAGTGGAAGAGCGGCGGCGGACAGACGATGCGGTCCGTTGGCGTCAGTCCCATCTGGCGGCCCACGAGCACGCCGTTGTTGAGAATGGCCCGCTGCGACAGCATGGCCGCCTTGGGCTGCGACGTCGTCCCGGACGTGAACTGGATGTTGACCAGGTCATCGCCATGGCCGCCTCCGAGGTCGGCCGCCAGCCGGCCGGGCCGGTGCTCGCCGCCGCGGAGCAGGTCGGGGCGCAGGATCGAGGCCGTGCCGTTGCCGTTGCCCAGCAGCGCAGAAAACGGGGTCAGCGCTGCTAGCCGCGTCGCGGCCTCGGCAAAGTCGTCGGCCGCCGCCACCGCCGCATGGTCGGCCACATTGTCGACCAGCACCACGCGCTCCAGCGTCGGCACCGCCGTCGAGCGCACCGACGGCGCCGCCACATCGTCGACAAGCGCCTCCAGCAGCGCGCGGTTGCTGCGGCCACGGCCGGGCTTGTAGGCCAGGTCCGTCACGGCGCCGGTGACCAACACGCGCACGCCGAGGTGGCGCAGGGCCGCAGCCACCTGCGTCGCCGTAAAGGCCGGGTTCAGAGGCACCAGGACGGCGCCGAGCTTGTACACGGCGTACGTGAGCACGGCAAATTCGGGGCCGTTGCCGAGGCTGACGGCCACGTGGTCGCCGCGCTGCACGCCGCACACGCGCCGCAAACCACGCGCCACCATGTCCGACACGCGGTCCAGCTCCGCGTACGTGTACACCGTCTCGCGCACGGGCGTCGCGGCGCCGGCGCCGGTGCCGGCCGGCACGGGGCCCCGGGCAATGAGCGCCGGCCGGTCCGCGTACCGCGCAACCACCGATGCAAAGTGCTCGGCAATCGTCTCCTCCAGCAGGGGCGGCTCCGTCGGGCCAAAGCGGATGCTGGCCGTGCTCTGGGCGCGCCATGTCTGCAGTCTCCGGCCCGCCAGGCCGAGCGGATCGGCAGCAGCACACCGGCGGCCGTGGCCACCGAGCGCTCTCCGCGCCCACAATCCAGACGGTCTCAACGCGAGTTTCATGTTGAAACGGATCGATGCAGAAATTCGAAAACAAACAATAGAGCGCGAGGAATGAAAAGAAAAAAAAACCAGGGCAAAATGCCCTCGTACCACGACCCCCTCTCCTCTCCCCTCTCTTGCCAACACCTCCGCCTCTCCGCCTCTCCGCCTCTCTCCCTCTAGTCGTCCCCCGCATCTAGAGAATGGACTGACGACATGCCACTGGCTTTCCCCAAACCAACAACCGTTGTCGCTTCCGCCTCCGCTGCCGGCGCGGGGAAGCTCCGCTGACATAATCTACCCGAGGCAATAACGCGCCGAGACCTGTGGTATTGTGTGCTTTGTGTTTTGTTCTCGCAGTGTATGTTTTTTTGGTCTACATGGTTTCATGGCTTCCTGTCCCTCTGGAAGCGCCTCTATAAATCATCCCGTGGCCTAGGGCTTGCTTCCCTGCAAACCGAGTCCGGCCGCCACGATATGCCGCAGCCTTCAATACGCCATGCTAATGCAGTCAAGGGAAATGCAAAACGCATCCATGCGTCCTGCGTCTAAAAGAAAAGGACGGGCACCAACAGTCCGTCGTCTCACTCAAAGATCTCGCCAATGTGTCGCTCGCTCTCGGGCTTCCACGTGCCTTGCTGGTCAGTAGGGCCCCTGTCTTGCAGAGTCTGCACATCTCACTCACCCTCAAAGTCGTGCTTGACAAAGGCCATTGGGTCCTCATAGTCCTTGGCGCCCATCTGCTCGACGCCCGGCGAGAAGGAGGTGATGGGCAGCACGACGACATCGCCGACGCGCTTGGGCGTCTCCATGCCGGTGAAGTTGCGCCAGTCGATCGGGCCCTTGGACGCCGACATGTCAAAGAAGCGCTCGTCGTTGAAGTAGGCAAAGATCAGGTCGGTCCACACGGCCGGGCCGGTGAACTCGACCACGCTCTTGTCCGTCGCGCCCTTGAGCTGGCCGCTGCGCTTCATCTTGAGCGTCTCCTGCGTGATCCGCGCGACAATCGCACGCAACACGGGGTGTCCTGGCTTGGCCTGGATGGTCCACTGGCAGAACTGGATGCGGCGGCTGTACCACTGCGCCCAGTCGGGCCGGTCGGGGTCGGCCTCGATGCCAATGACGAGGCCGACGGACTCGCGCGGCACCGACTCGGGAATCCACTCGAGCGCGCTGCGAATGGCATACGTGTCAATGTCCGTGTAGATGCCGCCGCGGGCGAGCAGGATAAGGTAGCGGAAGAAGTCGGCCTTGAGCACGGGCAGCGGCAGCGCGTCGTAGGCCTCGAGCACCTCGGGGATGGCCGAGAAGAGCAGGCGCAGCAGCTTGACGGCAACGGCGTCGGTAATGACCTCGTGGATGAAGCCAGGGTGCTGCTCGGTCCAGGTGGCCTCCTGCTCGCGGAACACAAAGTCGCCGCTGGCCGGCGTGTACTTCCACGTCTGCCAAATGTAGGCCGGGAACTTGGTGTCGACGTCATAGGGGTATTGGTACGCGAGCTTGTCGTAGAGCGACATTTGCGACAGGTCCATGTGCTGCAGCGGCTTTTGCTTTTGCTCGCTCGAGTCGGCAACGGGGTGGTCGGCGCCGAGCTGACTGTCGGCCAACGCAGACGGAGCCGCGTCCGCGCTGTCGGCGGCCGAAGCCAGATTCGGCGTGGCCAGCTGCAAGGCGTCGGTCGAGTGTGTTCGGGTGGTGAGGAAGATGACGGTGAGGATGATGGCGGCCGCCGCCAGGGCACGCTTAAAGGTGAGCATTGCGAGAAGCGGTGGCGATTCGCGTTTGGACAGTCGAGGCAGTCGGGCCGGGTCGAGAGGGATGGGAGAGTCGAGTTGAAGGCGGCTGGGCGCGAATAAGGAGTCCGGGGCCGAGAGGCAAGTGTCGCAGATCGAGAGGACACGCAAGCGGGCGGTAGACAAACAGGTGCTGAGTCGTCTGGTATACTCCGGTTTGGGGGTGTTTGAGCGGGCCGCAGGGGGTGTTGCTGGTGCAAACGAGCAATCGGCCGCGTCCTTGTCCGGGTCGTGAAACGGATCGGATGCGAGGCGAGATGGGCAAAGGGTCTGGCCAAGATAGGACGAAATCGAGGACAGGGAGAGAAGAAAAGGAGGAGCGAAAGAAGGGAAACGAGAAGAAGGAAAAAAAGTCTAGTGAAGCAATGAACACGAAGAGAAGCACACAGCCGAACCAAACACAAACACACAAAGGCACAAGCCAAAAGGAACACGAAGGGTGATTAAAGTCGGTTAGGTGAAGAAGAATAAAGAAGGTGCAAAGTATGGGATCGACGGTTGGGACGCGGCGACAGACGGAGCCGAGACAGGTCGGTGAGACAGCGCTGCAAACCCGAAGCCGACAGTGCTCGCTCGGGTCGTCCTGTCGGGTAGTTGGCAGATGACAAGGACAGAGTGTGTGTGCCGGGAAGCGGCCTCGTGTGGTACGAGGGAGAGCTTTCTTTTGGTCTCTGTCTCGCGTTGCGTTTTCCAGTAATTTTTCCACCGACGTGGGAGAAGCTCCATGCGAAATAGGGGAAGGCGCGCTAAAAAGACGGCTAAAGACCCGCCGGGTAAAATCCGCGAGCGATCATGCACAAAGTGGCGTTGATTTGCACACGAGTTGGCAGGTGCGACGGCAGAGACAAATGCTTTGTTTGTCCTCTTTGCTCCCTTTCCATGGATTCTCCCCTTGGGAGCGCGTCGGTCTTGGGCGGCGCTTCTCCGAGGAAACCCGAAAAATGCACTGACAGGCGCGTTGGGGTCGGGATGCGGATCCGCGGGAATGAAGACAAGTCCCTTGCATGCACACCAAAACCCTGTGCGCTGAGCGGCCTACGCCGAGCTGTCTACGCCGAAACAAAAGCTGCCCCAAAATACAGCGGGTTCGTGCCCCACCGCGATGAAACCAGGAGCGCTGATGACGACATGGGCGGCGGCCGGCAAGACCTGCCCCGAGCCATTGGGCGAATAGAAAGGCCGGAAAGCCCCACATGAAGACAGGCGGACCGCCAGCAAGCCACGGGGAAGCAAGCCATTGCAAATCACACACCACGTGCAGGGCCGGAGAAGAACAACACTATCATATCGAATCAAAGAGGCCAAGCTGCTGCATAAGAATAAAAGGAAGAAAACAAAGTTTAAAAGGCCCCAGACATAACGACATGCAGTCATCATCACACCTCCACCACGCTCATCTGGGCCGTCTTGGAGTTGATGACGGACAGACTGGGCACATCCGTGTGGCGGATGCCGTCAAAGAGCTCGTCAATCTCCTCGAGCGTCTTGTCCTTGGTCTCGACCCAGTAAAAGTAGACCCAGATGAAAAAGACCACGTTCCAGCTGGCGTTGACAATGTACGTCTTCCAGCCAATGGCATTGAACATGTAGGGGAAGACCATGGTGACAAAGACGCCGCAGGCCTTGGCGGACAGCGTGAAGAGGGCCATGCCGGTGGCGCGGATGTTGTAGGACATGACCTCGGGCGGGTACATGCTTGTCAGCGGGGTGAGGCCAAAGGAGTAGCCGCCCATGAAGAAGAACATGAAGGCGACGGTGGCGTAGATGCCCGAGGTGTTGGTGGACGTGCCGTAACCGGCCGTCATGCCGCCGAGGCCGTAGAGGAAGGCGGTGCAGGTGCCGACCGAGAGCAGACAGAGCAGGCGGCGGCCGAGGCGCTCGGCCAGCAGCGTGCCGGCGATGGCGACGAGAAACTGCCAGGCGCTGAGCACGAGGTTGATCTCCATCTGCATCTTGGTCGACGTGATGCCGGCCTGGCTGAGCATGGTGCCGTAGTAGTACGTGATCACGTTGGAGCCCGTCAGCATGGTCAGCGGCGCGACGGAGAGGGCGAGAGCCAGCCGCTTGCGGTTGGGCGCGCCGCGGAACGTCTCGACGAGGCCGATCTGGCGGCCAGTCGTCTTTTCAAACGTGAGCGTGTCGACAATCTCGTGGTACTGCACCTGCACGGCGGGGTCGTCGATGGAGGTGCCGTTGATGCGCGCTAGCACCGCGAGGCCCTCTTCGTTGCGGTCGTGGTAGATGAGCCAACGCGGCGACTCGGGCAAAAAGGGCAGGATGCACAGCACGCAGATGGGGGCAAACGCCTGCAGGATGCACGGGATGCGCCAGGCCCAGTTGGACGGGTCGATCTCGGCCGTCTGGGGGGTGTGGTGTTTAGCGACGAGCGGGACGACGAGGAAAAGCTTGCACTCACACCATAGCACACGCCGGTGGCGATGAAGCCGCCAATGGCCCAGCAGGTAAAGTAGAGGCCGAGGGCGAGCGAGCGGACGTGCGGCGCCGTCGTCTCGGACACGTAGGCGCTGGCCGACGTCTGGGCCAGGCCCATGCCGATGCCGACGAGCATGCGGCCGGCGATGAACATTCCAATGTTTTGCGCGCCGCCGCTGATGGCAGCGCCCAGCATGTTGAAGAAGCAGCTGACGGCAATGGCCGGCAGACGGCCGTAGCGGTCGGTGATGATGCCGGCCACGGGAGCAATCAGGATGGCGCCTAGATAGACGGCCGTGGAGTTGACGGCGATGGTGGCCGTGGTGAGGTTAAAATACGCCAAGTAGCTCGACATTTCCAGGACGGAGCCCATGATGGAGCCGTCGTAGGCGATGGTGACCGAGTCCACCACGCAGACCGACACCACCATGGCGGTGGTGATGCTCATGCGCAGCGACTGGCTGAGGGCGCTGAATTGCAGCATGGCGGCGGTGAGCGGAAGACTAGATGGGAAAGAAGGAAAAGAGGGCCGGATAATGGCACGAGGCTAGACAGACAGGACAAACAAGGGCGGCCGGCCAGACGACGAGAAAGACAGGACGACAATTATATACACTTTGCACCAATCCAGCAGACCGCCCACCCACGGAAGGCTGCCGCGACGGATTGTCGCGTGGCAGCTATCTCTCGATGACAAGCGAGGCTGCTTTGGCTGAGACTACCTAGGATATCTAAGATACACGAGATAAAGGCGCCGAGGCAGCAGGGCATGTCCGCACCGCCCATTGTGCGGCCTCGCGCTGATTGGCTCGCCGCTCGGGACCCACAGCACTTCTCCGTGTAAACGGCCGCGATTCCAGGACTATTTCAACTTGTTCTCTTAGTTCTAGATAGGAGTTGCACGCTGCTACCGTGCGAGAAATACCGTGCGAAATACACGACACACGCTACTACTCCTCCACCACCACCTGCACCGTCGCAGCAAAGTCCCGCGAGCTCGCGCCGACCTGGCAGACATACGTGCCCGCGTCCAGCCGCCAGCCGCCGCCGATGCCGTGCGGGTCGGGCGCGGCCACGTCGAACCACTCGGCCGCGTGGTGGTCGAGGCAGAGGTCGACACGCCGCGATGCGCCGGCCGGCACAAAGACCTTGCCAAAGGCGGCGAGCGACCGCGGCGCGACCGCGAGGCCGGCCGCGGCAATGGCGGGTGACGGCGCGAGGTAGGCCTGGACGACGTGGGTGCCGTCGCGGGCGCCGATGTTGTGGACTGTGGCCGAGAGCGTCGCAGTCGTCTGGCGCGAGATCGTGCCGGTGACGGCGACATCGGCGAGGATAAAGGTGGTGTAGGACAGCCCAAAGCCAAAGGGCCAGAGCGGCGCGATGCCGCGGGCGTCAAAGTGGCGGTAGCCGACGAGCACGCCCTCGCCAAAGACGGCCGTGTCGGTGGCCGCATCACCGGGGAAATAGGGGTCGGAGCCGTGGTCTGCGAGACGCCGCGGAAAGGTAATCGGCAGGCGGCCGCCCGGGTCGCAGCGGCCCAGCAGCACGTCGGCGAGGGCGTTGCCGGCCTCCTGGCCCTGGTACCAGGCGTGCACAATGGCGGGCACCTGCTCGGCCCAGGGCATCGTGACGGCGCAGGCCGACTGGACGACGACGACGAGGCGGGGGGCGACGGCGGCAACGGCGGCGACGAGCTCGTCGGTGCGCCGCGGCAGCGCCAGCGAGACGCGGTCGACGCCCTCCTTTTCCGTGTCGTTGTTGTGGCCGACGACGAGCACGACGGCGTCGGCCGACCGCGCCGCGTCGACGGCCGCCGCCAGCAGCGCGTCCTCGTCGATGCGGCGCTCCAGCCCGACGCGCAGGCCCGACACGGTGTGGAAGAGCGTGTTGTCGTGCGGCGGCAGCGGCGGCGGCACGACGACATTGTCGACGCGCAGCGCATAGACCTGGCCGGCCACGAGCGACAGCCGCGCCGTCTTGTTCACGCTGCCGCAGTTCATAAAAGAGCCGCCCGGCTGCGTCCAGCAGGTGTTGTCAATCGTCAGCCGCCCGTCGAGGAACAGCCGCGCCTGGCCCGTCTGCGCCAGGCTGAGGTCGTAGTCGCCGGCTGCCGCGACGCGCACGAGGCCGCGGACGCGGTAGCAGTGCGGCTGGCCACGCAGCGCCGCCGGCGTGTCGCCGTCGCTCATCAGGAAGAGGGCTGCGCTCGGCCAGTGCGACGACGCGACAACGGCCCCCGCGAACGTGTGGCCCGCGTAAAAGTCCACCAGCACGCCGCCCGCGCTGTCGTCGGGCAGCCGCACGCGGTCGCTGCCGAGCACCGGCGGCTGCGCGTTGGTGCGGATGCCGGGGGCGTGCACGACGGACACGTCGCCGGCGGCCTCGGCGGCCTCTTGCAGCGCCCCTAGCGGCGTCGTAATGTAGTAGGGGTTGACAGACGCGCTGCCGCTGCCGCCCGTCGTCGGCGTGGCCGCGTTGGGGCCGATGACGGCCAGGCGGCGGACTGCGCCGAGAGCCAGCGGCAGCGTCGCATCGCGGTTCTGCAGCAGCACGATGCCGCCCGTGGCTGCGTCGCGGGCGGCCTGGCGGAACGCGGGCAGGTCGCTGTCCTGTTCGGGGCCGTTGTGGTCCCCGTTGCCACCGTCGCCGCCGTCACCCTCGTCGTCGTCGGTCTGCAAGGCGCCGCCGCGTTCCAGCAGGCGCAGCACGCGACGCACGCTCGTGTCCAACTGCGCCTCGGACACGCGCCCCGCGGTCACGGCGGCCAGCAGGGCGGCGCCGTAGCGGATGGGCGGCCCCGGCATCTCGAGGTCGGTGCCGGCGACAAGGCTCTGGACAGTGTCGTTGGTGCCGCCCCAGTCGCTGACGACGGCGCCCTCGTAGCCCCAGGCGCGGCGCAGGACGTGGTCGAGCAGGACGGCGCTGCAGTCGGCGTGCACGCCGTTGATCTTGGGGTACGCGGCCATGGCGGTCCAGGGCGTCGTGTCGGCGCGCTGCAGGACGTGGCGGAACGGCCGCAGGTAGACCTCGTGCAGCGTGCGCGCGTCAATGGCCTGGTCCATGTTGAAGCGCCGCGTCTCCATGTCGTTAGCCACGTAGTGCTTCATGCACGCGCCCACGTCGCCACCCGCCTGCACGCCGCGGATGTAGTGTGCCGCCATCGCGCCCGTCAGGAGGCCGTCCTCGCCAAAGTTTTCAAAGTTGCGCCCGCCCAGCGGCGACCGGCTCATGTTCATCGTCGGCGCCAGCAGCACCTGCGCCCCCTTGCTGCGCGCCTCGGCCCCGAGCACGCGCCCGACGCGCTCCACGAGCGGCCCATCAAACGTTGCCGCCAGCGACATGCCGCACGGAATGTACGTCGTGTGCGTGCCGTCCGTCCAGGTCGCGCCCCGCACGCCCGCCGGCCCGTCGGTCATCTTGATGCTGCCGATGCCCAGCCGCGGCACCGGCGTCGTCTCCCACATGTTCCGGCCGGCCACAAGGAAGCATTTCTCCTCGCGCGTGAGGCGCTGCAGCAGCGCGTCGACGTCCATGATAAATGTCACGTGATTCGGATACACGAGTCGGCGTGTTGTGCAAAGGGAAGGAGCCGACCGGCTGCCTGTCGCACAAGCACTTTATCACAATGCGTGGCGGACATTTTCGTCGAAATGGCTTTTTCTCCCTCTTCCCGTTTTTCCACTGCCAAGTTGACACGTTCTCTGTCGTCTCGCCCACTCACTCCCTCGACATCGACGCCCACCGCGACTAGCGAGCCGGCGCCAACGGACAAGTCCGTCCGGCTGTCCGCGCAGCCTTGGACGGATCGCGACCAGCCGGACATGGCCGCTGTGTCGGTCACCCGCCCAAGTCCGTTTCCACTCGACGCTTTGGATATTCGCACGCGCTGATTGGCGCTGTCCGGGCTGGCGTCTCTTGCTGGGGGTGTGATATCAGGCCGATGTTGACGTTGGTTTTCGTCGTCGTCGTTGCTTTCGTTACCTTGTCACGTCTCAGTCTCACTTTTGTCAATCTGTCCGAGTTTCATTCTCTGTTCTCTACGCACTCTCATCTCTCACTCTCACTCTACCCCTCTCTCTACTACTCCCAATGGGCTTCGAGGACAGGCGCATTGCCGTGATCGGCGGCGGCCTCGGCGGCATGGCCTTTGCCAACGCCGCCAAGTACGCCGGCCTGACCAACGTGCACGTCTACGAGGCGGCAGCCCAGCTGACCGAGGTCGGCGCGGGCGTCAACATTACGCGCAACGCCAACCGCATCCTCGACGCCATGGGCGTCGGCCCCGACATGCTGTGGAAGTCGTCGCGCGACCCGCCGTGCTACATGGAGTACCGCCACTACCGCACGGGCGAGTTCCTCGGCCAGATTGACGAGTTTGGCGCGCCGCGCTCACGCCAGATTCACCGCGCTCACCTGCTCGAGGCGCTGCGGCGCGGCGTGCCGGACGCGCAGGTCTCGCTCCATAAGCGGCTGTCCTCGGTGGACTGGGTGCCCGAGGCCAAGGCGTACATCCTCCGTTTTGCTGACGGCACGACGGCCGAGGCCGACATTGTCATTGGCTGTGACGGCATCAAGAGCGTGGTGCGCCGCCAGCACCTCGGCCTCAGCGACAACCCGCTCTACTCGGGCCAGATGGTCTACCGCGGCTACGTGGCGTACGACCACCTGACGCCCGACACGGCCGCGCTGCTGCGCAAGACGGTCAACTTCCGTGGCCCGCGCCGCCACATCCTGACGCTGCCCATTGGCAACGACGACTCGCAGACGGCCCGTGTCGGCATCATTGCTTTCATGACCGAGCCGCTCGAGAACTGGACGTCGGAGAACTGGCTCGACACGGCGCCCGTCGACGACCTATACGCTCAGGTTGACGACTGGTCGCCGGCCGTCCAGGAGATCATTACCGGCCTGCGCCGCGGCAGCCCCGACGGCCGCATCCTCAAGCAGGCGCTGTACGTGCGCGAGCCCACCGCGAAGTGGTACGATGTTCAGCCCGACAGCGCCTCGGGCGTCATTTTGATTGGCGACAGCGTCCATTCGACGCTTCCGCACCAGGGTGCGTTGTCTTGATCCTTGCTGCGATATACGCGTTCACTAACAACCCAGGCCAAGGTGCGTGCCAGGCCATCGAGTCCGGCTTTGCCCTCGCACAGGTCCTCAAGAGCTGGCCCGACGCCGACCTCGGCGCGGCGCTGCAGTACCTGCAGGACCTGCGCAAGCCGCGCACCGACCGCATCACGCGCTCCAGCTACGAGACGGGCAAGATGGCCAGTGCCGACATTCCCGAGGAGCAGTGGGCGGGCGCGTTCAACCCGGCCGTGGTGCGCGAGCGCATGCGCTGGGTGATGGAGTACGATCTGCTGGGCGAGCTGGCCAAGACGCTGCCGGTGGCGACGCTGGGCGCAGAGGTGGCGGACGACAAGACGGTGCAGTCGGTGGAGGTGAAGATAGTAGGATGAGTAAGCGTAAATTTAGACTGGCAATGAAGTGAACGAGAATGGAGATCTTGTTGGCAAGAACACAGCGCGGAATGTTGGACTATCGTGTGGCGAGACCCCTGCGGAATCCATGTAGCAGCCTGTCCGCCTCGCCGCGGTGCGTTCCATTCGTGCAGCCCGCGTCGTCTTCTTATCGCGGACAGGCGACTTTCGCAGCGGCACCCCGTCTCTGCCGCCCATCTCCGTGGCCATTTTGTTATCTGGCGTCTTGGCGGTCCGGCAGCAGCAGTAGCCAATGGCCAGCCGGCTATACTTCCCCAGTCCGTGCGGCTTTGGCCTCACGTGCTTGGGTATGGGGTGCAGCGTACGCAGCGTATAGGAGACGATATAAGTCGAGGCGGTCTGTTGTTTTCGGTTGGCTTTTGCTTTTGCTCTTGTTTTTGATTTTGACTATTCCTCCTGCTAGTTTTACACCGGTTCTCCTGCAGAGAGATCGATCAGCCCACCATGAAGGACCTCGAGAAAACCGCCTCCGTCTCCGAGGGCGCCCCGTCCGTGGTCGCCCTGCCGGTCGAGCCGCAGCTGCACGGCCGTCTGCAGCGCTGGATGCACGCGCTCGACAACGTGTCCGGCATGGAGGTGCGCGGCATCGAGCGTGTCGACGAGGAGCACCGCCACCCGCAGATCACGGCCGGCTCGTACGTGCAAATGTTTGTCATTTGGTTTGCCATCAACTGCACCGCCAACAACATGACGCTCGGCATTCTCGGGCCCGTCGCCTTTGGCCTCGGCTTCCACGATGCCATTGTGTAAGTGTCCTCTCTTTTCTCCTCGCTTCGCTCGTTCTCTTTTCTTCTCCTCGCTTCGCTCGCTCCTTCTTTTCTCCTCGCTTCGCTCGCTCGCCGCTCGCCCCGTTCTTCTCTCACCGTCAGATGCTGTCTCTTTGGCACCCTCTTTGGCTCCGCCTGCACCGGCTACATTGCCAGCTTCGGCCCCATGAGCGGCCTCCGCACCCTCGTCCTCGCCCGCTACACCATGGGCTACTGGCCTGCCAAGCTCTGCGTCGTGCTCAACATTGTCATCGAGGTCGGCTACGGCCTCGTCGACTGCCTCGTCGCCGGCCTCATCCTCTCCGCCGTCAACGGCCACGGCATGAGCGTCATCGTCGGCATCGTCATCTCCGCCGTCATCGCCTGGGTCGTCGCCACGTTTGGCATCACCTGGTTCCACACCTTTGAGCGCTACATTTGGATCCCCACCGTCATCATGCTCTTCATCCTCATCGGCTCCGCCGGCCCCAACTTTAACGCTGCCTCTGCCTCCTCCGGCTCCGGCGCCGTCCTCGCCGGCAACCGCCTCTCGTACTTTTTCCTCGCCGCCTCCGGCCCCCTCGGTTGGGCTCCCGCCGCCGCCGACTTTTACGTCTACTACCCGCCCAACATGTCGCGCTGGGCCGTCGCCGGCCTCACCGGCGGCGGCATCGCCACCGGCAAGCTGCTCATTGAGTTTCTCGGCATCGGCCTCGCCTCGGGCGTCGCCACCGTCCCGTCCTGGGCCGCCGCCCTCGACAACTCCACCGGCGCGCTCATTGCCGAGGCCTTTGCGCCACTGCACGGCTTTGGCAAGTTCTGCGCCGTCGTGCTCGCCCTCTGCGTCGCCGCCAACAACATCCCGGGTACGTATGCGGCCGCGCTCAACGCCCAGATGCTCGGCCGCTGGTTCGCCGTCGTGCCGCGGCCCGTCTGGTCCACCGTCGTCGCCATTGGCTACACGGCCGCGGCCATTGGCGGCCGCGCCAAGCTGCTGTCCATCTTCCTCAACTTTCTCTCGCTCATCGGCTACTGGGTCATCATCTGGATCACGCTCGTGCTCGAGGAGGAGTGTCTCTTCCGTGGCTGGCGCCGCCGCCGCAACCCGGCCGCCCACGGCGCCGTCGCCTACGACTGGGACCGCTGGAACGACCGCAGCTATCTGCCGCTCGGCCTCGCGGCCCTGGCGAGCTTCCTCATCGGCTGGGCCGGCGCCATTGTCTGCATGTACGAGACGTACTACACCGGGCCCATTGCGGCCATGGTGGGCAACGGCGCAGATGTACGTTGTCACTCTCTTATCCCTCCTGCTTTCGCTTCTTTTCTAACACACACACAGATGGGATTGCCGGTGTCGATGAGTTGGACCGCGATTGTGTACCCGCCGCTGCGGCTGCTGGAGCTCAAGCTAGTAGGGCGGTAGCGGACTGTAGATGTAGATGTAATTGTAATACTGGTAGTTAGTCAAATAGCAGAGAATGTGAATCGATCAAAGGAAATCCACTCAGAATCGAATGAAGAAGCTTTTTCCAATTTCATCTATCCCATCAAACACTTTAGTGTAATGCAGTATATTCATCCAAACGTATGCTCTATGCTATCGTCGTCATTCGGCCTTCTTCTCGTGCAGCCGCTCGAGGTAATCGTCGTAGCGGAGGTACGCACCCAGGAGTACTTCTGCCGCCGCGGCGCAACTGTCTGGTTAGCAGGGTTCAGCAAAAAGGCCGTAAGAAAAGACGCACTCTTCCGGCCGCGTGTACTCGGCCGGGTTGTGGCTGACGCCGTCGCGGCAGCGCGCAAACAGCATGGCGGTCGGACAGCGGTGGCTGGTGTAGCAGCTGTCGTGGCCGGCGCCGCTGACGAGCTCCATCTGGCAGCCCATGGCGTTGGCCGAGGAGCGCACGCACTGCACCATGACGGGGTCAAAGTGCAGCGCGGGCGAGGACCAAAAGTGGTCAATGGACACCGTGAGGCCGTGCTGCTGGGCCACCTCGGCAAAGCGCGCGCGGCAGAGGGCCTCGAGCGTGACGACGTCGGCGTCGAGCGGCGCGCGGAGGTCGAGCGAGAGCCGCACGTGGCCGGCAATCGTGTTGATGCTCTGCGGCGACGCGTGCACGACGGCCACGGTGGCGCGGGCCTGGCGGTCGTTGAGCTCGCCCGTCGTGGCAAACTCGTTGACCGAGACGATCATCTGCGCGGCGCCCAGCAGCGCGTCGCTGCGGCGGTCCATGGGCGTCGTGCCCGTGTGCGCCTCGCGCCCGGTAATGTCGACGTGGTACCAGCGGATCGACTGCACGCCGCGCACGACCGCCACGGCCTCCTCGGCCGCGTCGAGCACGGGGCCCTGCTCAATGTGCAGCTCAAAGTGCGCCGTCAGCGGGCTCGCCTCGTGCGTGCAGGGCGTCGCGCCTTGGAAGCCGATGCGGCGCAGCTCGCTGCCGAGCGTCGTGTTGGGGTCGGCCAGGTCGGGGCGGCTGTGGCCGTACTCGGCCGTGAAGGCGCCGGCCCACACGCCCGAGGCCAGCATGGCCGGCGGGAAGCGCGCGCCCTCCTCGTTGGTCCAGTCGACAATGGCCAGCGGCGCGTACGTGGTGGCGCCGGCCGCGTGCAGCGTCTTGAGCACCTCCATGCCGGCCGTGACGCCGAGGATGCCGTCGTAGCGGCCGCCGGTCGGCTGCGTGTCGAGGTGCGAGCCAATGGCCACGGGCGGCAGCGCATTGTTGCGGCCCGGCCGCACGGCAAAGATGTTGCCCATGGCGTCGACCGTCACGGTGCAGCCGCACTTTTTCGTCTCAGCCATGAACCATTCGCGCACCTTGCGGTCGTCGTCGTTGCCCGTCAGGCGGTCTATCCCGGTCAGCTGGCGCCAGCCACCAGGGGAGGGGGAAGGGGGGGAAGAAATTGCTGCATATGCTGCATATGTTGCTGCTACTACTGCTGCTACTGCTGCCACGTACTCATGCCGCCATCGGGCGTATTGCCCCATTGGCACGACTCCTGCAGCGTATCGTTCATGCGCTGGCCGTTGGTCTGGAGGCCGGTGTACTGCTTGGGCAGCGCAGTTGACAGCTGCACGTCGACAGGAAGAGAGCCCATGGTGAAGGCGGGGGAGGAGGAGGTGGAGACAGAGAGAGGCAGAGGTCGCGAAGAACAGAAGCGGAGGGACAGAGACAGAGACAGAGACAGACAGTGACGGACAGAAACGGATGGATACACAACCAAAGACAAATGCAAAGAGAGTCCTCGGATCGAAATGCCAGATCGAGAGGCGACGCAACAAAACCAGCGGAAAAGTGCCAGGAAATCAGACACCGCAACCCGCCCCGATAAGCTGGCCGCGGCAGGACGGAGAAGTGCTGCAGCACTCTCTCTAGCCATCGCCGGTATAGATACCAACGGGCGCGTTTTGCCACCCGTCGCGGCGGCCGCGCAAGTCCGCTGGACGACAGGCCTTATCAGCGCCCAATCAGCCGGCAATCAGCGACCAGCGCGCAAGTCCGCGCCGCCATTTCCGGCCCTGGCCATGGCGACCAGGACATCTCCACGACGTCTGGACGGAACGTTGTCCGAAAAAAAAATACAGTGCATGCACGAGCAGCGCGGCAGAGCCACGGCCATACACATGCGCAATGGCAGAGCACTGTCAGCGGAGCATTCTGTCGTGCGCGCGGTGTCGGCGACGGAAAATCAAGGTGGGTCAAAAAGGACTGAACATGACAGGGGGAGGGAACAAGACCTGCTTCCACGTGGGCGATGCGTGCGAAGGGGACGCTGCTGTGCGCGGCCCATTGCGCCTTCCGCCGGTGACCCAACGTCGAACGCGCGCCTCGCAGCGTCGTCGGACCCGTCACGGCCCGTCTCTACATGTGCTGACTAAGCAGTGCGACCGGCAGCTGCCGTCGTGTTCGCAGTGCGTTGCCGCCAAGACCGAATGCACCGGCACGTCGGCCCGCGCCCGTGCAGCGGCGGGCGCGCCGCGCGGTGGCAGCACGAGCGCGGCGCCACCGGTCGAGGTGCCGCGCAGCATCGTGCAGCACCTCGAGTCGGAGATTGCACGCCTCGAGACGGAGCTGCTGCAGGACGGACAGCTCGAGGTCGTCCAGGCGTCGGACATTTTGCTCGAGATGGAGGGCGTCGGCGGCGGCGTGGCGGGCAGCGGGGCGGCACCGCTGACGCGAGAACGACCGGCGGGTGTGGCCTCTGCGTCATTGTCGTCGGCGGCCCCGGGCCTACGCCGGCCGTCGCCGCTCCGGGCCTCGATCCTCCGGAGCGCCAGTCTGCAGTCGGTCATCGCGGCGACGCTGCCGTACGGCTCCGGCGCGGCCGACCTGCTGTCCAAGGTGCGCATGGGCCTGACCCCGTCGTCGGCCAAGGTGCGCGAGCGGCGCGCGGGGCCGCCGGGGACCGGACCGCTCGGCGGCGGCGGCGGCGGCGGCGGACTCGTGACGGGGGCATCGGGCGCCGGATCGACCGCCAAGGGCCGCTCGGCCACGCACTACCTGCAGGCGCCCATCCTGCGCAGCATGCCGTGGGACATTGTGCAGCGCCTGCTGCGCAAGTACCTCAACACGATCCAGCCCGACAGCCCCTTTCTCGTCGCCGCCACGGTCACGCAGCAGTTCCAGGCCGTCGGCGCGGCGCTGCAGGCCCTCGACGGCTCGGGCTCGGGCTCAGGCTCCGGCTCTGGCTCCGGCACCGCTCCCGGCGTTCTTCCGTCGCACGACTTTCTCGTCGTCTACCTCGTGCTGGCCGTATCCGTCACGCTGGGCACGGCCAACGACGGCCACGAGGCGCGCTGCGTCGCCCTGTCGGCCTCGCTCTTTGAGGAGGGCATCCAGCACCTCTACGGCCTGGCCGTCTTCCCCTCGGACCTCGCCTGGCTGCAGACGATCCTGCTGGTGCTGCTGTACGCCACCGTCTTCCCGCGCGCCGCCAACGTGTGGGTGCTCTCGGGCGTCGCCATGCGCTCCTGTCTCGAGCTAGGCCTGCACCGGGGCGGCGGCGATGCGGGCGACCCCGACAGCGCCGACGGCACCACCGACGGCACCACCGACGGCACCGACGCCGATCCCGACGCCGACCTCCCCCTCCGCGTCTTCTGGGCCGCCTACAGCCTCGACCGCTCCATCTGCTCGGTGCTGCAGCGGCCGCTGTCGACGCCCGACGCGGCCATCAACGCGCGGCTGCCGGCGCCGCGGCCCGACCACCGCCCCTTTTTCGGCTCCATTGCCTACCACCGCCTGCTGTCCGAGATGCTGCACGTGCACTTTCACCGCGAGCCCGTGCCGTCTGCGCTCTCCTGGGACGCCTGGCTGGCCAGCATGGAGCGCCGGCTGCAGGCCTGGTACGAGGGCGAGGAGGCCAGCCCGTCCAGCCAGTCCAGTCAGTCCGGCCAGACGGCCCCGACCAGCCAGACGGCCCACTCCGCCTCGACGGCCCACGCCCACCACGCTCACCTCGCCCACAACACCCACAACACCCCCGGACATCCGCTCCCCTCCCATCCCTCCCCCCTGCACCCCCCCCGCTTCCCCCCCGCGCTCATGCTCGCCCGCGGCCTCATGGTCCTGCACCGCCCCTCGCCGCGCATCCCCATGCCGCCGTCGCCGTCGCTGCTGCGCGCATTCGAGGCCGCCACCGCCGCCGAGCGCATCCACCGCGACCACCTGCTGCGCGGCGTCTTCCGCCGCCCCTGGCTGTCGGCCCACTACTCCCTCGAGGCCGCCACCGTCGTCCTCTTTTGCCTGCGCCACGGCTACGCCGCCATTGCCGCCCGCTTCTCGCCCGCGCAGATCTTTGACATGGCCAAGCTGCTGACGAGCAACCTGCTGGCGATTGCCTCCCACGGCTGGCCCGAGGTCGCCGTCTACGCCGGCGCCTACGAACGCCTGCTGGGGCCGCTGCTCGAGCGCGTCTTTGGCGCCACCTCGGCCACCTCGGCCGCAACCGCCGAGCTCGACCCGGCCCGCTTCGGGCCCGCCCAGGACGCCGAGCTCGCCCGCCTGCTCTACCCGGGGCCGGCCCACCTCGAGAGCCTCCGGTTCGGCCTGCGCCAGCCCCAGCAAGAACTCAGCCCCTTTGATTTCAACCTCTTCATGCTCGACGATGACCTCTGGGACCCCGGCCTGCTCGACGGCGGCCTACCCCCGGAACTGCACGTCGATGCCTGGGACATGTCCGAGGGGATGGCCCTGGAGATGTAGCTGTTTGTGTAATGAATCCATGTACGACTTGAAATGAATTGTATTTGGTGCCTTTGTCACCTGTCTCCGTTTGCTTTGCCAGATCGTCCGTTGTCCATCGTCCGTCTTTCCCCTCCCTCAAATCGGCCGCAGGCCCCGGCCCAGGTACGTCTGCTCGCCAAACTCCCGCTCGGCCACCTGGAAGAGCGGCAGGCCCATAAAGTAACCCGCGTCGCCGTGGCCAATGGCCGCGTGCGTGCTGTGGCACTCGGACGTGCCAATCGTCACTAGCGGCTTGCCCGTGCCCGCCATTGACGCGTCTGCCGCCAGCTGCACCTTGCACAGCTTCTCCAGCAGCACAAACCACGCAATCGTCGCCTCGATTGTCGGGCCCGCCGTCAAGAGGCCGTGGTTGCCCAGCAGCGCCGCCTTGCGCTGGCCCAGGCACTCGGCAATCTCCTTGCCCTCGTCCGTCGCCAGCACGAGACCGGCAAAGTTGCTGTGCGGTTAGCGAGGTTCGGGTCGCAGAAATCATTCGTCTCGACGTCTCGACGGCACTCACGGATACAGCGCGTGGTCCTCGTAAAAGACGCAAAAGTCCTGCGTCAGCATGTCCAGCGTCCGGCCGGTCGCGCACATGGCCCGTCCGTACAGGCTGTGGCAGTGGGCCGCGCACAGGACGTCCGGCCGTGCCTTGTGGATCTCCGCGTGGATGGCATATGCCGCTGTTCTGTCAGAATGGTCTCTGTCTTGCTCCATGGACTCACTCGCACGCACCGTAGTTCAGCCGCAGGTTGTTGCCGCCCTCCACCACTTGGCCCTCGTGGTTCACCCGGATCAGGTCCTCGTCCTTGATCAAAGAAAAGTGGAGGCCTGTTCTTGTCAGTTCTTGTTCGGATTCTCTGATGCCCTGATTCTCTGCTCGCTTCCCCCCACCTACCAAACGGATTCACCCAGAAACTCGTCGGGTCCACCGGATCGCGGATCGTAATGTGGCCAGCCACGCCGTCTGCAAACCCGTTGGCCGCAAAAATCCGGTATGCCAGCGCCAAGCGATGCTTCAAAAACTTGCGCTCCTCATACTTGTCCGTAAACACCGGCGGCAGCGACTCGTCGTCCCGCACAAACGCCAGCGCCGGGTCGCCCGAGCGGTGCTCTTCCACTGCCGGCACCTTGCTCGCCGGCACTTTCGTCTCCGTTGCAGAGGGGGCCATGATTGGTATGATTGCTGTGTGCGATATGTGGTGGAAGACCGTCTGGTGGTGCAACGATAAGGCTGGGATGAGAGTATCCGGCTTAAAAGGCTGCGCTTGGGTCTTTGTCAGGCGATTCTGTCCGTCCAAGAGGAAGAACTCGCCGTCACCACCCACCTGGTCCCAACAGCCGTCTCACAGCGGGCGCTGATAACGCCCGTCGTCGCGCTCGCCCCCGAACCCACCCGTCGGCCCTCCATCTGTCCGCTAGCGTGGACATGCCGCCCCTCCATCGCGTCCACCGCGGACTTGTCCGCTCGCCTATACGGCCTCGCCTCTGTGCGCTGCATGCCGCCTGCATGCCGGCCGGCATCATGCAGAGCGTGCCGTCGGCTGCAGCGTGGCCAATCTGCAAGGCCGAGTGGCGACTGTCTGTGCCTGACAGCTCACGAGCCTGTGCTGTCCCCCGTGCTCGCCATTTGTCCACCATGGCATCCACGGCTGCTCCGACCGCCCCGACCGTCCCGGCTGGCGCCACGGGATCGCGTCACTTCCACATTGTCGCCCTCGAAACCATCTTCTCTGGGCCATTGCACGTCACCGTGCCTGCGCCGCACACGTGCACCCTCGTGCAGTATGAACGCACCGACCGCAGCCCAGGCAGCCGCGAGCTCGCCGACCGGCTGCGCGATGCCGACATTGCCATAATCACCACCATCCCCATGCGGGCCGACATTCTAGCTGCCGAGACCACACCGCGTCTCGGCCTGCTCGCCGTCATGGCCTCGGGCACCGACACCCTCGACCTGACGGCCTGCGCTGTCCGCGGCATCCGCGTGCTGAACAGCCCCGGTTGCAACATGGAGTCCGTCGCCGAGCACGCCACTGCCATGTACTTTGCCGCTCGCCGCCGCCTGATGCCCTCCTTGCGGCCCCTGCTGCGCGGCCAATGGCCCGGCCGGGGCACCTTGTTGCACACTGCCGTGCAGGGTCCTGGTGGCCCCGTCGGCACCCCCGACGTGTGGCCCCGTGGCTGCCATCAGGAGACCGCTGTCATTGTCGGCTATGGTGGTGTCGGTCGCCATGTCGCCACGCTGCTGCGCGCTCTCGGCATGAACGTGCTTGTGTCTGGTCGCAAGGGTGACACAGCCGCGCCGGCCCCTGGGCGCATCTCTTTTGCCGAGGCTCTCCGCATCGCCTCTGTGCTCGTCCTCTGCTGCCCACGGACGCCCGACACCGTCAATCTGCTGTCGACGGCCGAGTTTGCTGCCATGCAAAAA
Organism: Leptographium flavum; assembly: GCA_963580335.1. Classification (NCBI taxonomy): domain Eukaryota; kingdom Fungi; phylum Ascomycota; class Sordariomycetes; order Ophiostomatales; family Ophiostomataceae; genus Leptographium; species Leptographium flavum. Next base: position 2,667,461 of record OY756930.1, on the reverse strand, counting down.
GACGCCCTTCTCATCAATGTCTCGCGGGGTGGCATCGTTGACGAGGACGCCCTGCTGGCTGCCCTGCGCGATGGCGAAATTGGTGGTGCCAGTGTCGACGTCTTTTCCACAGAGCCTGCCAGCCCCGAGAACAATTTTCTCGTCCGTGCCGCTCTCGAGGAGATGGACAAAGATGATGGCAGCCGTGATCGTCGATCGCTGAATCTGGTCGTCACGCCGCACACGGCCTGGATCGCCTCGGCCACGACTGACAATAACAACCGCGTGCTGCAGGAGAACATTGACGGCTACATTCATGGAAATGTTGTGGCTGGGCGAGTCAAAGCATGAGTCTAAAAAGAGAAGATTGAGCCCAGAAAGAATAGATGCAAGATGCAGAACATGTAATTAACAACGGGAAACTGCGTGCAAGTGGTCATATTAGGAAGGCGCGATGGCACAATATGGCATCAATTGGACACCTTTGCGGAAATTTGAAGAACAAACCTTTATGCCTCTATTTTCTATTCCATTCTTTGCATCACCCATCCAAGTCTACAACTCTCCGCTCTGGAAGGCGGCGACGGGCTTCTCGACAGCCGCACGCACCACGTCCGCGAGTGAATCGGTCTGGTCCAGCCCAATCGCCTCATTGTCCATTTTTTCATACAGCGTTCCACCTTCGGCCCAGATACGGCGCAAAGTGAAGAGATCAGCAAGAGGCGCGCCGCTGGCACGGCCGGCCTTTTCAATTTCCATCAGCTCCGGCAGGCTGATGCGGTGCACGTCGGTCCATGCGGTGCCGCCGGTCTGGCGCTCGAACTCGGCGAGGATAGCAGCCGGCGTGGTGACAAACGAGTGGACGTGAACGGCACGGCCATCACAGACATCGGGATGCCGCAGCACGGCGACCAGCGCACGGCCAACATCGGCCATGGAGATCAGGCCCACGGGACCGTCCGGGTTGGCGAGATAGGCAGTGTGGGTGGCCGGATCGAAGCTGCCGACGCGTGGCTCAGCGGGCAGGTTGCCCACAAACAGATCGGCAAACGGACCCGTGACGACATACGAAAAGGCGAGGTTCTTCTGGGCTGCCAGGGTGGCACGCACGCGTCGCTTCTTCTGGTGGGGGATCTCGGTCGCGGAGGCGGCGCAGTAGGCAATGTCGGTGCCAAACTCGGACGGCAAGAAACGGACGACGCTGGGGGCGCGGCTGGCGAGCTCGATCAGGTGGGATTGCTTCTCGATGGCGTTGCGGCCGACGGCCGAGACGACCGTATCAAAGTCTAGGGGATGATTAGCTTGGGCAAGGCGGCACATCCACGCAGACAGACCTTTGTACGCCGCCAACACATCCTCGTCGCAGTCGATGCTGCCGGTCCGCACAACAACCCCCTTGCTGGTATAGGATGCGATCAGGTCCTTCTTGCGAGCAACAGTGTCGGGCGACGTGAAGATGCCAATGGTGTCAAAAGTACTTCCAGCGTGCATCAATGCGTCCAACAGGACCTTGCCAATGACACCCGTGGCCCCCAGGACGAGGATCTTGCTGCTCGGCGGTGCCATGGCGGGTTTCGGCTGTCGTTTCGGTTGTCGCCACGGCTCTATCGATTCGACACGGCGGAAAGAGAAAGCCAAAACGAGAAAAACATACGATCACCGCGACATGAGCCCACCCGGGATCTCATATCCCGGCGAAGACTCAGCGACGCGCACGGCAAGCCGCCTGGAAGCGGCTCGGGGGGCGACGGAGATGCGCGCTGAGGGGGGGCGGCCGCGTTCAGGAGGGGAACTAAGTCCCGCGGCGAAGTCCGCGCCACGCGTTGGCGCGACAGCTATAATTGAGCTGCAGCCAGGGTCCAGACAGTTCTTGCGACAGCAGACTCTCAGCCAGGGCATCTTCAGACATTACCAGGCATTACAAAATACGTTTGAGGCACGACTCTCCCGCTCCAAAGCCGACAAGAACCCGCACACTACCTTATCTGCCACCATGGGCAAAATCGTTGCCGCCGTCGGCCTCTCGCACGCTCCGGGTATGTTTGTTCTCCTTGTACGTCTTGCGCACGTTCCTCACTGACGGAAATCAACAGGTGCCATTGGCTTTCCCGAGACCGCAAAGCCGGATGTGCGCAAGCGCACGGAGGAGGCGACGCTCGCGCTGGGCCGGACGCTGACCAAGGCCAAGCCGGACGTCATCTTTGCCTTTCTGGACGACCACTTTGAGAACTTTTACCGAAACCACATGCCGTCGATCGCGGTCCCGGTGGCCGAGTACCACATTGGCCCGGCGGACCAGTGGATGGAGCCGCTGCACATCAAGGAGAAGACCAAGTTCCCCGGCAACCCGGCGGTGGCAGAGCACCTGATCCACTCGCTGGTCGGGCAGGGCTTTGATGTGTCGCGCACGGGGCCGGTGGAGTTTGGCAACAACCTGCTGATGCCGTGGGTGTTGATGGAGGCGGACCTGCCGGGCGTGGCGGTGGTGCCCATCTTCCTCAACGTGTTCACGCCGCCGCTGATGCGGTACAGCCGGGCGTACGCGCTGGGTGAGGCATGCCGGATTGCGGCCGAGACGCTGCCGGGCGACACGCGGGTGGCCTTTATGTGCACCGGCGGTCTCAGCCACTGGCCACCGTACTGGAACCCGCACCAGGCGGGCGACCCGCCCAAGGACGACTTCCTCAAGCTGATGAAGGAGTACCAGACAGTGGGCAAGTCGGTGCTGAAGCGGGTGCCGGACCTGTTTGTGCAGTTTGACGACTACGAGATTGAGATGGCGGCCAAGAACGAGTACCCGCTCAACAGCAGCCACCCGCTGGTGAACGCGGAGTGGGACCTCAAGTTCATCCGCAAGCTGGTGGCCGGCGACTCGGCCTGGCTCAAGGCGCTGTCGTACGAAGAGGTCGAGGAGGAGGCTGGCCACGGTGGCCACGAGGTGCTCAACTGGGTGGCGATGAGCGGCGCCATGGGTGGCGACAAGGCGAACCTGCTGCTGTACGAGCCGGTGATTGAGTGGATCTGCGGCATGACCTATGTCGACTACGAGCTCGAGGGGCCATCGTCGTACATCAAGGAGACGGACGGGACAAATGGGACAAATGGCACCAACGGGACGAACGGGACGAACGGGACGCACTAGAATGTAATAGAATAAATGGAATTGACACATGTTTCTGTATCTCCTTGTTGATGCGCTGGTGTTTTTGCCGGTCTCGCTGGATTGTCGCGGGATTCTTCCGCGTTCTCTAATTCCCCAAATCAACCGCTCCAGATTCCACCATCTGTGTCTGCTAATTTGCCACCAATCTACCGAGAATCTGCCGGCCGGATTGCAACGCCCATACTTTTCGCACTCAACGGCGCTGATATCCGGCAGGTGCATCCAATACAGCCATCCGCGGCGTCGAACTACTTCCTAGTTTGGTCACTAATACGCGTTGGGACGTAGCGGGCAAGTCCGTCCATGGGGCCCCAGCCGTGGCTTCCTATCGCGCTGCCCTGACTGGCTGGCTACGTGGCCTCCAGGCGGGGACTCTTAGCCCCTCTTTTGGTTCCTCGCTGCTCTTTCTCTTATCACCAATTTACGTCCACTAACAGCAGCGCCAATGTCACCCGTCTCCAACCGCCGACGTCCGGTCACAGCGATAGCAGGACGAGAAGAGGGGAGGGGTGAATGTGACGGAAAGCGGGGGCGTGAAGGGATCAAGTGAGGCTGATAGCGACCAGAGATATCCGATGCCAGAATCCGGTGAGGAGAAGATGGCGATTTGGTGCTTTACGAAATCGAGCTGCTCTGGTCTTCTGTCGGATCTGCGATTTCTCTCCTCCACCAAACTCGTCCCACCGGCGATGCCACCATGACCTCATCGGTAGCGGCTCCGGCTGGCACGCCCCGGCCGCCATCTTCACACTCTCCACGGCCGGCCGCCGCTTCAGCGACCACTCCTACGAATTCGTCCTGCATTGTCGCAGAAGACACACCACAGCCCCCCGTGTTGCCGATCCGCCACGCGCTCCAGCAGCTGCTACCCACGTGCCAACGCTGCCGGCGGCTGCGACGGCGATGTGACACACAGCTGCCCAACTGCCGACCCTGTCAACGGGCCGGCGCAGAATGCACCATATTTGACCACGCCCTGAAGCAGACATTACCGCGCGCGTGAGTGTTGACATGGCGTGCTGATTACCATTTATCCTCTGCCTTTTTGTCCGCTGACCTCTGCCTTTTCCCCAGATACGTCCAGTCTCTCCTCATTCGTGTCGAACATCTCGAGGCCGTCAAGAACGGCACAACCGGCCCCGCTGCCAGCCGACCCAACGGAGTTTCGCGCTCGCCAACCGTCACCGCTTCAGGCTCGACCCCGGCGCCTGGTGCGGCCAGTCCGTCGACCCTCTCGATCGGCGGTAGTCGTGGAGAACGGACGGACGGAACTAACTGTGCACCTGCCTCGGCCTCATCGTCCGCGACGCCGACCGTAGCCGGCTTTGATTCATTTGACGTTGTCGTGCCGTCGGCAGCGTCGACGGACAAGTCGCGGTACTGGGGTGCCTCTTCGGTCTTTGCGCTGACCGTTGAGATCCTCCAACATGCGACGGCGCGCGGCTTTCTGACGGCAGCGGAGGCCGCAGGCGAAGACGGCGCCGGCCAGTCATTTGTCGACGAGCCGACGCAGCTGTTACCACACACATATGAGCACGCGTACGGCGATGCCGAGGACAATCACCACCCCAGCTTGGCCCAGGGCGAGGCACCACCCGAGGACGACATCCGCGCGCTGCTGCAACTGTACCTCGTGTCCGCCAACCAGCTGTACGGCTTTGTAGACCCGGCACAGGTCGAGGCTGATCTAGCCGTGTATCTGGTCGTGCGGCGGGGACGGGGGGATGGGATGGGAGGGGGCGTCTCGGCACCATCGCCGCCGCAGGTGCATCCCTACTTTCGCATTGCCATGATGTGCGCCATTGCCTGTGCGACGCGCGCGCGCTACCGGCCACCACGGACGGCCGAAAGTCTGGCATACTATGCCGATGCGGCAGCCTACGTGGAGGAGGTGACGGCAGAAGTATCTCCGGCGTCGTTGCAGGCGCTGCTACTCTTGATTGTGTTTTGTCTGTTTTACCCACGACGAGGAAACATGTGGAAGCTGCTGGACTACGCCTGCCGGTTGACCATTGAGCTGGGCTACCACACCGAGGGCGGCGACGAGGACGAAGCAGAGGGCGGCGACAGCGGCCACGGGATGGCAGATGGTCCGGGTGACGGCGACAAGACAAGCAGCCAGGCGGAGCGCGAGGCGGCGCGGACGCTGCGGCGTTCGACATTTTGGGGGCTGTATGCCATTGAGCGCATCGTCGGACAGCTGTTTGGCCGCGGCAGCGATCTGCCCGAAACAATCATCACAGCAGCATACCCGAGTGCGCTAGCCGTCGGCGGCGCGGTGCCGGTGACGCCAGGCATACCGGGGGTGTCGGTGGCGGCAGTGGACGGGCTCGACCAGCTGGACCGACTGGATATGGACATGCTCCTGACGCCCATGACGCCGCTGATGGCGCCGCCTCTGCCGATTCCCGTGCCGGTGCGCATGCCCGACCAGCCGACATTGCAGGCCATGAGCATCGCGCACCACTATCGCCTGGTCTACCTGCGCTCGGAGATCTTCCGATCGCTGTACCTGCCGGCAGTACCCTCGGCTGATGGACACGGACCCGGTGACGAGGTCGGTGGCAACAGCGGAGGACACAACGGAAGCAACCACGGCACCAGCACATCCGAGGAGGACAACCTGCTGGGCCCTGGCCTCGGTCTGACCTGGTTGCGCAACCAGCACCACACGCTGCTGGCCTGGCGCCACGAGCTGCGCGACGTGGGCGAAGACCTGGCCGGCGTGGCCACGGTCACCTGTGATGTCGGGTACGACGCCACCATGTGCTTCCTCTTTCAGCCGCTGCTGCTGCGGGCGCTGCGAGCAACGGCCGACGACCCGGGGATACAGCCGGCAGGACCGACAGCCCCGAACGGCTCGGCCGCGGCCTCTTGTACGACGCCCATCCTGGTCGTGGCCTCGGACCCGTTCTACTCGTCCATCCGTCTGATTCGCACGTATGAAAAGATCATCCGCGCCCCCGAGCACTCGGCCCTCGGCTGCTACCCCATGACGTTTATGAGCGCACACTACATTTATCTCGCGTCCAGCACGCTGCTGGCGCACGCTTTGCTGCGGCTCGACGGCCGCACGCACGTGTTGCCGCCCATGGGTGATACGGAGGCGGCGCTTCGGCGCACGAGCACTGCGTCGCCGCAGCAGCAGCACCAACAGCCACAGCAAAAGGACCATGACCAGCATGCGGGCGATGGTGCATCCTCGACCGAGCTCGACTGGGGCGCGTTTGTGGACATTTCGAGCTCTTGTTTGATTCTGCTGGCCTGGTGCGGCGAGCGCTGGCCGGGTCTGCTGGGGATGCTGGGCGTCTACCAGCGGCTCTTTTCACGGCTCATCCGGCAATTGATTCAAAAAGGCGTCGTTTTGTAAACGTGGGGAATTACAAGAAATCGGATGTAAGGCGTTTGAAATGATGTGATATGAATGCGCTTGACCGAATTGGGGGGGGGGGTCACAGCTGCCTGTGGCCGCCTGGGGCAAACAATCATGCATCCTAGTGGTTAATCTTGAGAGAGAAATCCACGTGCGGGACGCCTTGGTGGATGTAACTGGTAGATACAATATCAATATCTATACCGTGATTAGCCGTGAGAGCACAAAAAAAACGAGGCGGGACCAGGCTGGACCAGGCTGGGCCAGGCTGGGAAGGCTGGCCGGTGAAGAGGAAAAAAAAACGCACGTTTTGAGGCAAACATTTCGATGTTTCTGTCGGTCAGACCGCCCGAGACTTCAATCAGGAAACTGTGCGGGCGCGTCGCCCAGCGCTGACGCAGGCTGGCGGCGGCTGCCTCGGCATGGTCGCCCGTGGCAAAGTTGTCGAGCATGACGACGTCTGCGCCGGCCGCGAGGGCCTCGTCGGCCTCGGCCTCGTCCTGGACCTCGACTTCGACCTTGAGGGAGAAGCCGGCGACGCTTTTGGCGGCGACGACGGCGTCGGTGATGCTGCCGCGGCTCCAGACGTGGTTGTCCTTGAGCATGACCATGCTGCTGAGGTCCATGCGGTGGCCGTCGGCGCCGCCGACGAGCATGCCGTACTTTTCGACGAGGCGGAAGCCGGGCGTCGTCTTGCGAGTGCCGGCCAGACGGCCGCGGAAACCGGCGGCGCGCAGGCGCTGCAGCACGTCCTGCGTGCGCGTGGCGATGCCGGAGCAGCGCGCCAGCACGTTGAGGGCGACACGCTCACCCAGCAGCAGGCCGCGCGCCGGCCCCGAGACAGTGGCGCACTTGGTCTTGCCGCCGCCGCTGCTGCTGCTGTCGCCGACGGTGGCGCCCTCGGCCACGTCCCAGACGACGGTGCAGCCGCAGCGCGCAAAGATCTCGTCGACAAAGGGCACGCCGGCGACGACGCCCGGGCTCTTGGCCCACAGTGTCGCCGTGCGCGCGACGTCGCCGACAACGAAGCCGCCGTAGTCCATGGAGGGCGTGTCTTCGGCCAGCCAGCCGGTGACCTGCTCCTTCCACGACGGCGATAGCAGGGCGCCCAAGTGGCCCTGGCTGAGGGGCGTAGGTGGGAAGTCAGCCATGGTCGAGAGGGCAGGCAGGAGGCGTCAAAGGGAGGGGGAGTGGCGTCAAAGGGGGATTGTCGAGAATGCGCCGGGTGCAAATGTCCCTCCAGAGACCTGTGGTATTTAGTCTATCTAGGGTAGAAGCTGACTCATTTTTGCCTAGGCCTACCCGACCGCTATGTCCGTTTTCGCAAGATACAGAGTACGAAGCGGGAATAAGTACTCCTCGGTACAGAGCCTCCACGGCAGTCAACCTTGTCCTTGCTAGACCCACAGTGTATTGTCTGCCCCGGCTGACTCCAAACGCAGCCAACAAGGCGTTCTCGTGATAGCCGCTCGGATACATAAAGTAGTTCACCAAAACATGTCGCGTTCTGGCTCTCTCTTTCTCTTGCCTCGTCCATTCGTCCCTGGCTGTGGCCTCGTATTCCAGACACTTCTCTCCTCACTGCATCTCCCGCCATGAAGCGTTTGTCCGCGTCGGCTTTGGGCCAGGCAGAGGCCAAACGGCCGAAGCCAGCACGGGCAGCGACCACAAAGGCCACGCCCGCGGCGCCCAGCAAGGACAGCAAGGACAGCGCGCCTGCTACGGCCGCCGCAGAGACAGACTTTCTTTTCTTTTACGGCAGCAAGACGGGCGAGTACGCCCTCTTTAGCCAGTTTGCAAAGGCCCCTTTTACGGTGACACACGCCGGCATCGCCGCGGCGCTGGACCTGCCGGTCGCGCAGGTGGACGCCATTGTGGGCAGCGGTTCGGCAGAGACGGCGGTGTCGTTTGCGGCCGCCGAGCAATTCATGATGTACTGCAAGGCCGTGTGCTTTGACGACGCCGCGGTGGCGCCCCAGATATTGCGGGCCACGACGCCGCTCGAGATGAAGCGGCTCGGCCGGCAGGTCCGCAACTTCACCGACACGGCCTGGAACCGCGTCAAGCGGGCGGTCGTGACGGCCGGCAACGTTGCCAAGTTTGGCCAGAACCCGGCACGGCGCGCGCTGCTGCTGGGCACCGGCGACCGCGTCTTGGTCGAGGCGGCGCCGCGAGACCGCATCTGGGGTATCGGGTTTGGTGCCAAAAACGCTCTGCAGCAGCGCGATCGATGGGGGCAGAATTTACTGGGCAAGGCGCTCATGGACGCCCGAGCGACATTGAGAGCGGACGAGGCGATTGACGCGTCGGGCAACTGATCGCCCAAGGCGTCTGGCCTTTTGTTTTTCGCTGCGTGTGTTCTCATGGCCAAGGATTGTATACTGTAAATAGCAATAGACTGTACGTTTGAGGCGAAAGAATGAAGCCTCGGACTTTCCCCAAACCAGTCCGCAAGGCATGCATGTCTGCCAATTATAAAGCTTTTTTGCGTAACTATAATCGCTGCAAGCTGCAGGCATCTGGCGCCTCGTTGGACTCCGCTGCGCCCAAAATCGGGGCCCTCGGTTTTCCGTACCGACCGACTCGCACATTTGTGCCGCCCCGCCATGAACCTTCCAGAGGACCTGCACGAACGAGCGATACGGCAGCATGATCGCCTGAATGTGCAGGGACTGTTGTTTTACTCGCCCACAGCGGGCGAGCGAGCCCGGCATGCAGGGTTCGACGTGCGTGGCGGCTTCCGATGATCGGCTTCTCTTGTCCCGTCCTCTGCTCTCCCGATTCGCTAATCCTCTCCGCCTCAGTTTGAGTTCAAAGCGTCGCCCTCCATTGCCCGGAAGCCCGTCCTCGCGCCCGACGCACCCGAGCGGCGTGGCCGCGGCGGCCCCTTTGTCGACCCGGACCCGGCCTTTGTCGTCGCCCGTCCCGGCCCCGACCATGTGCTCGAGCTGAGCATGCACGCCATGCTGCGGCCGCACTACGTCCTGCACACGCGCCTGTTTGCCCCGCAGACCGACGACCTCGACCACGGCGACCTGGCCGCTGCCTGGGCCGTCATGCAGCGCGTCGCCGCCGCCGCCGCCACCGGCGCCACCGGCGGTCAGGGACCGCCCATGATGCTCTACAACTGCGGCTACGCCGGCGGCGCCTCGCAGGGCCACAAGCACGTCCAGGTCTTTGTCGCCCCCGACCCGGGCTTTGCCCTCTTCCCCGACCGCGTGCCCGACGGCGGCCGTGCCGCCCACGTGCCCTTTCAGCACATGATCGCCCGCCTCGACGGACCAGGCCCCCCCGTCGACCCGACCCGCCTGCTGGCCACGTACCAGCGCCTGCTGGGCCAGGTGCGCGCCGCCCACGCGGCCCACCGCGCGCGCCACCCCGACGAGGCCCACGAAGCCGGCTGCTCCATGGCGGCGTACAACGTGGTGCTGACACCGCAGTGGATGTGTCTGATCCCGCGGCGGCGCGGCGGCAAGGACGGCACCGGCGCCGGGTCGCTCGGGATGCTAGGGCTGCTGTGGCTGCGGGACGCCGACGAGCGCGCACACTGGACGCAGCTGGGCATGACGGAGCACCTGGTGTGGATGGGACTGCCGTGGGAAGACTCAAACGAGGCATGAATTCTGCGCAAAAGACCTGGAATTTTTACAGCGTCAAGCGCTTTCTAGCAAACAAATGAATATATCTATTGCCCTGTCTTCCCCCGTTCTCCCTGCCACCTTGTCTCCGTCTTCTCCTACAGAGGCGCCACCCAGCGCATGTTGATCTGCTTCTTGGCCACCTAAATAGTCAGTACAACAGGGAAAAAAAGAAGGAAAAGAGAAAAAAAAAGGACATACCATAGGCCGCAGCACCGCCACGCCGACGGCCAGCGCCGCCACCGTCGCCAGCATCGAGCCCTTGCCAAAGCCCGTGTCGAGCAGGTCAAAGGCCAGACTGGGCGTCACGCGCGTGCCAAACACGTCCAGCGCGCCGTACGCCAGCACCAGGCTCGTGCTCTCCACGTGCGTCGGCGCCGCCACAATCGCCCGTACCCCGGCCACGTCGCGCTCGTGCGACAGGACCAGCCGCGGGTCCGTCTCCAGCACCGGCGTATACCGCGTCAGGCCCTCCTCGGCCTCGGCCGGCGTCGGGTCGCGCCCGACGGGGCGCCGCGCATCGAGGACGGCGCCGACGCGCGGCAGCCCCAGCACGCCGTGCGTGCCCGGGACGTACGCCAGCAGCTGCCGCGTCGTGATGCCCTGCCGCGTCTGCGTCACCGTCAGCGCGCGCAGCGGCCCACCGACCACCCACGTCTGCGCAAACACTGCCGGCAGACCCGGGACGCCCGCCGCACTGGCCGCATTCATCCCGTCCGCCAGCTCCTCCAGCGGCTCGACCGACGACGACCACGCGCCGTCGGCCCGCTGGTTTGGCTGCGCCGACGCGTACAGGTCGCTGACCGCCAGCTGATGCCCGGTGAGAGCGGCGCCGTCGCCGAAAAAGGTGCACGCAAACGTGTTTTCAAACAGCACGCACGTGACCGGCTGCTCCGCATCCACGCCCGTGTGCGCCGCCGCCGCCAGCACCTGCCCCGAGACCGTGTCGACCAGGTACGTTGTCAGCACCGCCACGTCCTCGCCCGCCACCACCGCCACCACCGCCACGTTCGGGTTCAGGTACTTGTACAGCACCCGCCGGTCGCCCAGCACCCGCCCAATCGACGCCACCGGGTCGTGCGCCGGCCGCACCGCCACCGCCGCCAGACGTCCGCCCGCCGGCGGCGTAAACGTCCACGTGACCTCGGGTGCGCACGTCTCCGACGCCACAAACCGGAGGCCCTGCAGCGTCGCGCCGTGCCGGACCACCACCGTCTCATGCGGGCACCGCTCGACCGGAATCGTGCCCGCCACGCGCCCGCCGTCCAGAATGGCCAGCTCCCACGGCCCGGCAGCGCTCGTGACAGCCGCCGTCGCAGCAATGGGGGCCGTCTCGTCCGACGTCATTGCCCGCAGCAGCGCCAGCGACACTGACGCGTCCGTCGCCTCGCCCGTCTGCGTGCGCACCGCCACCGACAGGCCCGCCGTCGGCCCAAAGACGGTCGCCACGCCCTGTGCCTCGTCCACGTGGATGCGTCGCACTGCCCACGGCTGCCCATCGGGCACTGCCACCACCTGCCGGCTCCAGAGGACCGTGCCTGGGCTGGCCGCGTCGAGGCCGTACAGCCGGCCGCGCCGTGTCGCCAAAATGGCAATCTTGTGGAAACCGAACGCGTCGGTCGCAGGGGGGCCGTCCGTGGTGGTCGTGCTGCCCAGAATGCGGTTCACTATCCGCTGCGCTGTCGCCTGCACGTAGGCCGGCAGCCGCTCGAGGTCATCAATGTGGCGTCGCACCCGGTGCACATAGGCTGCCAGCGGGTTGCTGTGCGCCTCCTGCTCGAGCGCCCGCACCAGCTGCTCCGACTCGGGCCGGTCCGCCACCGCCGCCGCCACCGCGCCCGTCAAGCCCTCGGGCCGCGCCCACGCCAGCTGACCGTTGCGCACCAGCACCCAGTCGTCGCCGTCCGTCACCACGGCCACCCGCACCGCAAACTCGCCGTGGTCGCTGCCGCTGTCTGCTGGTCGCGCCACCACCTCGGCCGACGCTACGCCCGCAGCCCGAATGCCGTCGCTGACGGGCCACCGGTCGAGTGTGCGGCCCGTGGCCGCTTCCAGGAGCACCACCTCGGCGTCGGTCACGCGTGTCAGGTAGACGGCGTCGCCGCCCACGCTGGCACTGATGGCCACAGCACCCACCCCTGCTGCGGCTGCCAGATCGTAGACCTTGCGGACCGCACCCGTCGCCGCATCCACGTGCAGCACCAGCCCGCCGTGGCTAGCCCGTCCGTCCAGCAGCACGGCCGAGCGCGTGTGCACCGCCAGCAGGCTGTGGGCCGTCTGCACCCGCACCGCCGCCGTGTCGCTTGGCAGGGCAAACTCGTACCGCGTCGGCCGCGCGCCAACGCCCAGCACGCTCGCCCACACGCGCGACCGCGCCGCGTCCGTCCAGGCCACGACCACCGCTGCCGCACTGCCGCCGCCCACCAGTAACACGTCGCCGCCGGCCCCCAGAGTCTGCTCCTCTAGTCGTGCGCCCGTCGTCCCGTCCAGCACGACGGCCCGCAGGCTGCTCGCGCCGCCAACGCGGCTAACCACAAAGACGCGTCCACCGGGACCGGCACGCACCTGGACGGGCGCGCTGTCGGCCACCGCCTCGCGGTGTTCCCAAATCACGTGTCCGTTGGTGCCCTGCAGAAGCCGCACCACCGTCTCGTCCGCCTCGTCAAAGAGCGCTAGCACATTGTGCCGCGATGCCCCCGTCGTCTCGGCCGCGGCCACATCCAGGCCGACGAGCTCACCCGCAAAGCCGGCCCACCAAAGACTGCGTCCTGTACCCGCGTCCCAGCCGTGCACTGCATCGCCTAGCCCGGCGGCCAGCCAGCCCTCGCCCTCGACCGCTACCACGCGCCCATGTGTGCCATCGTGTGCCGTTGTCGTCGTCGTCGTCGTCGTCTCCTCCGCCGTGTTCTCCTCGTCCTCCTCCCCCAGCAACTGCCGCCAGACGAGCGCGCCCGATCCGGGATTCACGGCCCCCAAAACTCCTTCGTCGCTCAGCGTGTACAGCAAGCTGGCGCGCCCGGCAGCCCGCGGCCGGTGGAAAAAGGTCGTCTGGTCTTGTGGTCGTCCGAGCAGCTGGTAGTGAAAGTCAATCTGGCCAACTTGGTCGCGGTACACCATGGCCTCCGCGACTGGCGAAGCCAGCAGTGCCGCCACCACCGTGTAAAAAGCCGTTCGCATCGCTTCTCTGTGCGATCTTTGGGTGTGGTGGTGGCCCTTTCATTCGGTCACGTCACGGGTCGAGGCTTTGGGGCACGGTGCTAGATGTGGCTGAGAGATCTGTGGCTGGTGAGTTGCCCCTTATTGAGTATGCATATTGGTCATGACGCACGTGACCACAATACTGCCCTCTGATTGGTTGTGGGGGACCCACCCCACAACAGTGATTTGTCTCTGTTGTCATGTAATTTTACTAGCCAATCCTCCTACCTAGTAACCTAATGCCATCAGCCACTAACACCCCTTAAAAGGGGGCCAATTATTATCCAGCACAGTAAAAGCTAATTGTGGGGTGAAATAATATTAAGATTGATTAGTCATAATAGGTGTCAATAATTCAAGTGGGTCTGTCAGATATATGCCCCATGTTCGGGAGTTTGCTTTTCTGCGGACCATAATTGAGCCTCAATCGTACCATAATAAAAACGGTGTCCAAACTGCAAAGCCATGACAGTTAATGATTGAGCTATTCATTCGCCAGATCTGTGCGTAATGATTGCCATCTTCCCTTCGCGCCGTCCTGATGGAACACTCGTACGATGTGCTTTCTTCTGGTTCTCCGGCGTCCCACACGAGCAAGCATCTTGACGGCGCCAACGAAAAGTGATTGTTTCCATTCTGTGAGCTTGCGCTTCGCTAACTGTACAGCTGCCAGAAACGGACCGCATATGGCGCCCCCGAGAGTGTTGCCGGTGCCGGCGCGGGTGAGAACGACAGTCGCCGCAAGAGAGCCAAATCCGAGGAGATCAAAGTCGACCTGCCGGGTATCAATCTTCTGTCTCTGCAGCCACAAGCGGCCAAGGATGAGCTGGACCCCAAAGTAGTCGAAGAGAACAAAGAACTCCATCAGCATCCCAATGAGCCTACGCAAGCAGGCGACTCAGAGTCCGCAGACAAGCGGCGGTACAGCGGCATAGAACTGCAGCCAATGACACGGCCAATCTTGCTGCAGCAGCTTGTCAACGAGGTCAAGGGCATCTACGTCGGCCTAGTCCTAGTCGAAAACAAGTGCATTGAGATCGACGCCGCCGGCGGCAGTGCGGCCAACAAATACACCGATGAGCAGTGGCAGGCCATCGTCACGCTGCACCGCACGCTGCTGCACGAACACCACGACTTTATGCTGGCTTCGCAACATCCGACCGCCTCGCCGGCGCTGCGCCGTCTCGCTCAAAAGTACGCCATGCCAGCGCGCATGTGGCGCCACGGCATTCACAGCTTTCTCGAAGTGCTGCGGCATAGCCTGCCTGAGGCGCAGGAACACATGGTTACGTTCATCTACATGGCCTACTCCATGGTAGCTCTGCTGTACGAGACGGTCCCTGCCTTTGGCGATACCTGGATTGAGTGCCTGGGCGACCTCAGCCGCTACCGCATGGCTATTGAGGACAACAACCAGCGTGTGCGCGATAACTGGGCCGACGTCTCGCGCGGCTGGTACACCCTTGCCGCGGATCACGCGCCAACGACAGGCCGCCTGTATCACCATCTGGCCATCCTTGCCCGTCCTTGCGTTGTCACCCAACTTTTCTACTACGTCAAAAGCCTGTGTGTGTTGATTCCATTTACGTCGACGCACGAGTCTATCTTGACTTTGTTTGACCCGATCCTTGCCGGCTCGCCGCCGCGTGTGGCGTCTGTTGGCCTCCACCTGACCAAGCTGCACGCTATGCTATATACTGGCCGCGATATGGGCAGCTTTCTTGCGCTCAAGCGCCGGTTCATCTCCACCCTAGACAATTCTATTGCTAGCAGTCGTCAAGCATGGAACCAGACCGGCGCCCACATTGCAGTGATCCAGATCTGCGCCGTCCTAGGCTATGGCGCAGACGACAATAGCCTAATGCAGCTGCTTCGCCAGGCTGTTGCCACCGCGCCGGGCCAGGGTGTACCTCCTTTTGGTCCTGCACACGTCGCGCATGTGCTTAACAAGACTCATCACCAGGTAGATCTAGAGCGCGAGACAGACCGCATCGTTTTCTCGCGGCTAGGGGACCACAACTGCTATGGCTACATTCACGTCCGGATGATCTGGCTGAATGCCATGGTCTGGTTGAACGGCATGGCTTACATCGAGGGCAACTTCTTGTGGGAGCGACTCGTGGACTGCCTTAATTGCATGATGGACGAATATCACATCTATCCGCGCCTCGAACAGGCCTCGATCATGCACATTCGAGCAGACTTTTCGGCAAACGACAGGCCACTGGCCGAGGACGAAATTCCCAGTCCGCCACGACAGCGCGCCATCGAAGAAAAGCCGCTCCCGGAGGACTGGTCCCTGCGCGGGCTGCTCTTTGCGCAGCACTACCTTGAGCAGACACCAGAGTGGTTCAACTGCACGGCGATTGACGATGGCGAGCGTATGATGGAGTCACCGGCCCAGACGCCCATTCGTCGTGAGCGCATCCTTTGGCTGGCTGTGCAGCTGGCAAAGGCAGAGCGCTGGATCCGGTACGACAGGACTGTGCACCGATTTTTCGTAGCACAGGAGATGGTCTCGCTCGCTTCCAAGACTTTGCGCAAGATTGTCCCTCTGGACGACCAGATTGCTTCAGACTCGGACGAGGTCCCACGGACGAGCATGCCAAACATGTGAAAAAACATACAGACCAGCCGAGCATACTGATATAGTGGTAGGTAACCAGAGGCTACCTGGGGCAATTCCTGGCCATTATGGTCGTTTGACGAGGAGCGCTCGAAATCAGCGAGGCCGGCGACGCGAGGTTTCAGTCTTGCCCTTTTACCCTTTTCCGCTACTGTTATAACGAGGCTGCGTCACAAGTCCTGCCAGACCGCCAAGGAGGTCTTGACACCAGAATGGGGACGAGGGGATGGTAGTTAGCTGCCGGCGAAATGGCCGGACCACCCACCGGGGCTGGCATAAGTCAACTCCAAATCCATAAAACACAGATGGAAGAGAAAATGAATAAATCCGCAGATCGCAAAAGCCACAATCATATAGTTTGTACAGGATAGATGCATGGCGATACTGAGCGCGAACACTTGGGCAAAGAAACGTTCGCAAAAGGCGTCCGGTGGGGCTTACGATGCCTTGTTTCATTGGTTTGGAGGCCAGAGCGAGTGGGGTGCCAAGTACCCCGTATCGGCAAGGGCAAGAATCAGGATGGTCTCCAATAAGCTGCAGGAGGATGCATCCCGTTCCTGGCACGGCGTAGCCGCCAGAATTGGGATATTTGAAAGGGGAATAGCTCATGTAATATCGAATGATCCAGTCGTATCAAAGGTCAGGGAATGTTGGCTGCCGTTCGGCTCTATCCCCTCCCACCGCCCACTTGTCTGCTTCTCCTCTTTCTTCCCTGCCCCTCTCTTCTTTATTCTCATATTCTCCTTCCTCCCAGAGAGTGTTCAAGTTGCCTCTTCCAAGTACTCGTTGACGTGTTCGTTTATCCTCTTTCGTTTCTGTTCGGCTTCGATTCGGCTTCGATCTGACTTCGATCCGGCTTCGATCCAGATTTGATCCGGCGCATTCGTCGTCTCCATGCAGTCTTCCATTCCCGCCAGGGAAGCCGTTTCCACCGTCGTCTCAATGTCTCTCTCGATGACTGCCGACTCGGCCCCCTCCCACAAGCGAATACCCTCCCACGGCATCATATACCTCTAGGACTCCGTTAGCCGTATCGCTTTCCTTCTTCCACTACCATATCCTCAACCGAAAATTCGAATGGATATTATGTCGATTCC
This sequence comes from Leptographium flavum, assembly GCA_963580335.1. Taxonomy (NCBI): domain Eukaryota; kingdom Fungi; phylum Ascomycota; class Sordariomycetes; order Ophiostomatales; family Ophiostomataceae; genus Leptographium; species Leptographium flavum. The sequence continues at coordinate 2,650,387 of OY756930.1, read as the reverse complement.
GCGCTTTCAAAGCTTGGCCTGATGTCCAGCCCGAAAGTCAACATGCACGCCCCATTTTTATTTTATTTTTTCACAAAAGGCGCCCTGCCAGGCAACTGCCTTCCCCATCACTTACGGGGCGCAATCGTCGTCTGGCTTTGGTTGTTCAGGCATTACATAATGCACCATCTAGGTATTTGCCTCCATCGTAGAGGAAGACTGATCATCCGTTGAAGACTGCGGGAAGATTTCAGTGTTCCCAACACGTCTTCGCCAACTCCCAATTCACCTCTTCGACCTCCTTGTCCATCATCAGAGCCGAGACCGGCCGGCGCTGGTTCACGTGCCCGCTCAGCCTCCCTTGTGTCTTCCACTGCTGCCTGGCACGTGAACTGTCTCCTGTCTCCGCCCGGTTGGCCTCAATCAAACTTGGCAAACTCGAGATATCCCATCAGCTTCTCCAAGGATCATCCATCGATCATCAGGTCAACTCTGCATCGTGCAACAGGTGTCTGTCTGCTCGTCGAAAGAAAACTTTCAATTCTGCAAGGAAGGGTGTCTCCCAAGACTGTCTCTGCCCAGACGTCTCGAGGTCCTCCTCCGCACCATCGACATGGCCAGATCAAGCAACCGCTCCGACGCAAGCTCGCCCAGCCGACCACGCAAAAAGGCACGTCGTAGCCGCCACCAGTCCACCTCATCGTCATCGACTCATGTCGGCAATACCGTCCTCAACGTTGTGACCATGGTTCACGGCGACGGTAGTGCTCACAGCATGACTCATGGACACACCGGTCCTTCTGTACTCGATGGCACGGATGGTGCTGCGGGCCTGTTCGCCGAGGAATGCCTCCTTGAGAATGTCGCGGGGTGTGTCTTGCCCGGCCTTGCCGAGCTACCCCAGACTGTATACCACAGGTAAGATGGGAGAGGAAAGAGGAGAGAAGAGAAGACGGAGAGGAAAGAGGAGAGAAGAGAAGACGGAGAGGAAAGATGGGAGGAATAGCAGAAGAAACAGGAGAAGAAAAGCACGGATAGGTGGGGTGTGGATTCTTTGAAATACATTGGACAGAGCTTGGGCCGATAAAGAGCGCTGACTGATACGCTTGCAGCAACAGCCTAGCCATGGGCGGCTTGCATGGCCCACTCTACTTTCGCCGCGATGAGCCAACGCTCTGCGCGGGTGCTGTCTCTGCCGGTGATACCCATCTCTGCCGCCAAGAGGGGGTGGCCAATGCTCTAGCCAGTATTAACAGGCTCTTTCCCGTGTTGCCTGTGAAGGGAGTTGCGGCAGAGGAGCCGGTCGCTCTGGAGTATGCATAGAGCGTATATGCTATGCATGCCGATCGTGGCGTGCTGTTGTTGTTTCAATCTGTCCCGCCAAAAAAATAGAAAAAAGGGAAGAGGCTTCTACTTGTTTTTTCGGTCATCAGTACTGTATCTACATCTACTCTACGTGCATCTGACGAGCCATCGGCAGGCGCCTGCTGCCTTGAGTTGCCAAAAATCGAAACCCAGTTGTCACACCTGAATTCCTGCGGTATTACTGGTCTAAAATGTGATTGCCTCCAGAATACTCATACGATCCGTTTCTCGTTGTGATTAGTCCACGCATGCTCGTTCGTCATATCTCGACGCTTCGCCACTTGAAGTGAGGTTTTTGCCTCGTGGGAGGCCATTCACGCTACACGTCCACAGTTCTCGCCCCGACTGGGCCCCAACCTCGCGGCTGCTGCCCCGTTTCAACCGTAGGCATCCAGACGCCTCGATAACTGGGGGCTCGTAGTGGCACGAGTTATCGTATGCTACGTAGTTGAATGCGACAGTGTTCCGATAAGAGCCCAGCGGTATCGAGTTTGAGATGATATGCTACGTTCACTTGGAGAAAACGAAAACCCGAGCACTGTTGTGCTTGGGAAGAACTGCCGTGTAAAGTTGAAAGGAAATGACAAAGGTGGACGACCCCTCGATGGATATGGCGCGCGCTGGGGACACACATTATGCCTAGACAATATTCCCAAGATTTGTGTGGAACTGGAAGGGCGCAGTCATGGGCCTGTCTCCGACAGCTCTGGGCGCTGCAACTACATCTTACCAGGCAACAGCCGGTGGGACCCGGGCATCAGACATCCTGCGCGCTATCTCTCCTCTGATATCTGCATGACGAGCTCGTTTGAATGCGAAACTGTGCGTCGAATAAGCATATGAAACTATGCGTTGATGCAGCAATGGGGCCCAGAAAACCAGCAGCACGGCGTTTTGCATGCAGTAAAGTACACAGTGCAGAGTACGAAAACCCACAATTACAATGTACTCGTATTCGTGCTTTCATTAGTGTTTAGAGCACCCCATGCTATTGTTGATCATGGTACTGTGGCTTTGTTAACATTTATAGATGACATACAAGCGGACTTGACGAGAAGCAGGACAATCTACGCGCGTTTGCTTCTACAATGCGATGCTTCTACTGTGCATACTTTCACAGGTTGTACGACGGGATGGTAACGTGCATTTTAATGCATTTTGACGTATTTTGGCCATCTTTGCAACGAGGTATCAGATGCACTCCAGGCGCAAGGCTGCGTCATATCGCAAGGCTCTCAGATCGCCCGCAACACATAATCGTACGCGATACAGTAAGGCGCTATTCCTCGTTGAGAGGAGCTACGTGTTCCTGCGAGTATCTTACATAACCGGTCATGTCGTCAGTCAGTCTCTTCTGTTTACGAATGTTGTTCATACTCCATAGTTGGCCATTTTAGCGGTGTGACGCTAAACGGGTCGGCCATAGCGTCTAGCCTGAAGTCGCCCGGCGCTGGACGAGTAATATCAAGAGAACGTCCTGCACACTTCGTGCCGTGTCCCGTTTCGACCCAACAACCACTATTTCATGCATCTTGACGCCACCATGTAGGTCTCGTCATCATGCAGCTCTCGTCACACTGCGCTCTAAGCGAGATACAGAATACGAGGGTTCTCCCAGAGCCCTTCTTTGGGGCATTATTGTTCACGTGCGGACCACCGTAGGCTGAGGTGGCTCGAGAATGCATCTTTAGAGATAAATAGACGTCTGCTTCTTTTCAATGCATCAAGCATACGGATACTCGAGCAGGCTGTCTGCCAGAGCTTCTGATTTTGGAACAAATCGAATAAATACGGCTACATTTTTCATGCAATGAACAGCGCGGGAGATCCCAGACTCATTGGTAGTCTTAGACAATTCGACTGGTCTAAGAACCGGACGGATTGAATGACCAATTCTACAGTCTGGCCATCTGGATATCCCAATGACTAGCGGCCGTCACGATACGGCAAAACAAGGCAAGGGCGAAAGCCGCCTATCCGATTCTGTGCAATATTTACACGGGCGACAGTGAAATAGTTCCAAGGCTGGTTGCTTTTGACGCATGAAAGAATGCTGCACGCATAAAGTGGTCAGCATCAGTAAGACCTGGCGCCTTGAATCAGATGCCTTTGTAGGCAGCTGGATCATACTCGTGGCAGGCGCGAGCAATCCGAAAACGGCAGCGCCCGAGTCAGCAGGCATTCAGGCAATTTTTCCGCATATTGAACAAATGGTCACAAATAGTCAGCCTTATCCTCCTCGGAGTATCATTTCCCCAAAATAGAACTTTGCTGCGAGGAAGGCGTAATCTCACGCATGACCAAGCCTGTGTGGCTGCGTCCTAAATCTGTACGAGAGCGGGGCAGCGGCCAATGAAAAGGCGAGCTCGTAGCCGCCCGAGGCTGAAGAGACTGAAAGAGACTGGCGGTGAGACCATTTTCCATCCGGTAAAATTAAACCCTGCAGGCCGCAGGTTGGGCCGTAGGTTTGGCGTCCAATATCAGCAGTAGTTCCCTCCTTTCGTTTCAAAGATATTTCGAAAACAAAGGTAGCAAGCATCGGGTGGCCAAACCATTTGATTTTGGGGGGGACGGGGAGAGGGGGGGAGCGATTCATCTCTGTATGCCTGCCATGGCCATAAGAGAATGTTAAGAATCATATTTTCACCCCCAGAATCTTTGACCAGTCCAAGTGCCACCATCCGCGCAGCAGTGGCCTTTGCCACGGAGCAGACACAAGCACCCGGCCACTCGTAAAGGGCCCGTATGAGCCTTCCCTACCAGCAAAGGATCGGTGGTCTGATGCCGGCTCGCAAGGCTGGAGCTGGCAGATGGATCAGCATCATCAAACTGGCCATGATCCTTCAGCTGGTCCTAGCAGCCTGCGAGTGGACAAAAATAGTCCACTCGCGTAGAACGGTGACGATCATAAACAAACAAACACGAACCCGAAGTAACTACAGACAAAAATATAGCCGTATATACACAGCTAGACGCGTACGCGGATGCCGTGGCAAAAGCTAAGCTGAGGACCCCCACGACAGTGCTGGTAGCCTATGGTAAGTGGCGGAACCTCACTCCCCGTGACACGGCTCTGTAAACCATGGGCCGAGTTCGGACTCGAGTATACCGTGCATTCCGTGGACGCGTCTCCGTGCAATTCCCCAACAGAGGAGCTGGAAGGTGTTATTCCGTTTCTGCTATCCATTACAGGAGCTATACTGCCTTCTAGAAGACCCCCATGACAGACTCGGACGGCTTTTCATGCAGATATAGGGGTGCAGTGTGCGGGACGATGTAGCCTTGTCTGTCAATTGTATGAATCCAATGGGGACGGAGGGGAGTGAATGATGTCGCCACTTGCTTTGACAACAATTTCAGGAGCGCTGACGGAAAAGTGTATGCACTTCCCATCTATCGAATTTTCAAAAGTACTGCGCAATATGGCGGTCAAGTCGAAACCCAAGAGGACGGGTGATGACCCTGGCTCTCACCGCCAGAAGCGGTTGATCTCCCCTCGGGGCTGGTGGCGATAAGTGTGCCTGACCCAACGTCTCCCGATCCCATTATGCTGTTTCAAAAGATCGCTGACACCTGCTAGTACCTTTGCCTGCATGGACTCGATATATAAAGCGCAAAGACTTCCCGGAGGACTTTGACATCGACCTCTTTTCCACAGCATCACATCTACCCTATACACATCATGTCTCGTGGCCCCGATACTAGCCAGCCTCTCGAGATACACGCTTCTTTGGATGTATCATCCTCAATGCTCGGCACGACGTTCGTTTCCAGCACAGCCAGAGACAGCACGGCAGCCCAGACACTGGTAGCAGAGGAGGAGCCATACCCGAGCTCAGGACACTTACGCGTTCCAGTGGCCACGCCTTCCAGCAACTTGGGACACCCCACACTCCTCGAATACCTTGTTCTCCATGCCGGCAGCCAGTTTTCTGGCGGGTCGGTCAACAGTCGAGTTCGTGCACATCGGGCCCCTGTCCAGAATACGCGGCCCTTCCCTGCACCGACGACCACGGATGAGAGCAGGTACAGACACACGGTCTTGTTGGGCCGAGAGACACTGCTGACGGTGTAGAATTCTCTCTTGGCTGAATGAGCCAGACCGACCGTGGAGCCACTTGGCCGCACCCGAGGAACATCAAAACATGAACCATCCCACGCCGTCCATCGATTTGGATGTGTTGAGTTTGGATGATCTTTTACCTCGAGTCCAAGAACAGTTCACCGGGCTCGGAGGGCCCCTCGACTACGACTTGTTTCGGCCGGAGTGAAAATGTCCAAGACGAGTCGACGCGGGGGGCAATGCTTCTGATGCTTCTCCCCCTCTCCCCAAGCTGGTTTATCTCTTTCCTCCTAATCATTGACTCTCTCGTTCTTCTCTTCCTATCTGTCATTGTTTTGTATTTGTTACTGTCGACGGAATGGCCCAGACGTCAAGAGCAGCGCACGATGCTGGACATTCGTTAAGCCCTGATTGTCTGGGCCCTTGCTTCTGGAAAACTGGGATGTCTTTGGGCTGATTTTGGTTTGTCGTCTTGTTTAAAATACTCTTGCTTGAGAATAATTGGATACCATGCGAAACAGAGAGAAGTCGATTGAAGCAACCGGCTGTTCACAAACTGACGTCGCTGCCGGCCGCGATTGTCCAACGTGCTTTTGGCAGTACTGAGCCGACCGACCGTGCGGCGTCTGTCGTGCTCTGTCTTCTTTGACGACTCGGCGTTGCAATTTCACACCGTCCAGGAATCAAACTGATTGGTCCCTGCATCGATCAAATGGGGCAGGTGCATCGTGTGCACGCGGCTGGTTGATTTCACGTGCATGCTTGCCGTACCCGATTCGGCATTATGCAGGTCAGGTTCCCAAAGAGGCAGGAGTAGCAGATGGCAAACAAGGTTCCGTCTTTCGTGCATAAAAGCTCCATCGTGTCATACGACGCTGGAAAACATGCTATATATACTCTGCGCCCGCTGAAACTATGTACAACCGCCCCAGACGAATTATACTCTTTCTCCCCAACCCTCTCGCGTGGGCACACATCCCCAGGAACAGCCGCGCCACATAAACGGCAGCACCTCCATGTCGTTGGGACTCAACAGCAGCGGCGTCTCGCCGGCCTCGCTGGCTGCCGTCGCTGCTGCGGCCAGGTACGACACATTGATGTCCGACTTGGCAAACTCCCACCACTCCACCCACTCGGTCATGGGCGCCACCAGCGGGCGCTGGCGGCGACACAGCGAACATGTCGCGCCGCCTGCCTCGCGCAGAGAGCGCGCTCGCGCCAGCTGCCGGGCCAGGTGCGGCGGCGCGTCGGCCGGCAGCAGCGCCGCCAGTTGGCCCAGCTGGCCCAGCTGTGGCACATCGTAACAGGCCTCCAGGGCCAGCTCCATGAGCGTGGGCACGCGCGAGGCCGTCAGACCCGTCTTCGCGCTGCCAACGCCCCGCGACAGGTGGGGCAGCGTCGACCATGGCGGTGTCGGCGCGACGGTTAGGTCTTCGGTCGCGATCCGGTCCGTGCTGCTGCTCGGCTCCATGCAAAAGATGGACCACGTCTTGCCCGTCGAGTCCATGTACCGCACGCACGACCGGGCCACGCGTGTTGGCTGGGCAAATGGCCTCCGCTGGCGCTGGCGCTGTTTCTGCTGTCGTCGCTGCTGCGGCGCGTCGGCTGCCAGCCCATCCACAGTGTCCTCGTCACCAAGCGCATCGTCCTCTTTCTCGTCATCGCCGTCGTCGTCGCCCCGTGTTCCGTCTTCGTTTTGGTTCCGACCCGCACGCTCAAACGCCTCGTCTGGCAGGTAGTAACGGTTCGGGTGTGCCAGCAGTTCCGTCAGCTGGCCGCCCTGGCCGTATGTGTGCAGCAACGGCAGCAGTTCGGCTGGCAGGAAGCGCAGTTTGTTGAGCGAGACGTTGAGCGAACGCAGGTTGCGCAGCTGGCCAATGGCCGGTGGCAGTTCCGTCAGGCCGTTGCCGCGCAGGCTCAGGACAGTCAGGTGGCGCAGGTCAAAGAGCGCGCCGGGCAGCCGCGTGAGCTCATTGTTTGACAGAAAAAGTTGCAGCTCCGGTTCTTTTTGCTCAAACGCGACACCCTCGGCCACGACGGGGATCGGCACGAGGCCCGACAGCGGCTCGACCGTGGCGTTGGACAGCGCGTCGAGTCCGAGGCCACTGGCGGTCAGCGAGCACAGCAGGATATGGTCATGGGCACTCACATGAGCGACACCTCCTCGTTGCCCGCCTCGATACAGTCCTGGATCAGAGCGCGCGCGCGCTTCTCGGCGCTGTTGACGGCTAGGCTCGGCACCCGCTGGAAGACGCGGCGCTGTCGCGGCGGCGGCGGCGGAAAATCGGTATGTGTCGGCAATGGCGGCGGCGGGGCCAGCGACAGGTGAGAGGACGTGGACTCGACCGATGCCGCCCGCGGCGAAGCGGCCAGGGCCTCGCGGAGAGCCTCGTCGTCGTCGGCCGCGTCGCCAGTCGCGTCGCCACCCATCCACACGCCGCTGTCGTACTGCCGTTCTAGCGTGCGCTTGTGAGGCCGCGGACGCGCCGGCGACAGCGGAAGCGTCATGATCCGGCCAGCTCCCATGGCGGTACCGTAAGCTGGCGCTTCTGCCTCGGCTTCTGGTTCACCCAGGCCCATTGCTTCCGCTTCCCGGGCCTCTTGCCGGATGGCTTCGTCAAAAGTCGAATCGGTCGACGCCGGGTGCTGCGCAAACCACGCGCCGACATAGCGCTTCTTCTTCTTGCGGCAGTCGGGCGCGTAGTTGTCAAGGGCCGGGTCATCGTCGCTCGAGAACACGGCGGGGTCACTCGAGTTGGCCAGCAGCTGGGCCGGGATGCTGCCACGATCGAAGCGGGCGCGTTTCCGGGCGGGCCCAAAGATGGCCTCGGCCGCCTTGGACGGTGGGATCCGCGGGAGGGACGGTTCGTCGGCCATGTTGTGTTGTCTGCCGTCCGGCGTCTTCTGCCGTCCTGCAGCCGCAATGGGCAATGCAGTGAGACAATGGAGATGATGGGGACAATAGAGAATGGAGAATGGAGAACGGATACAAAAAGAGGAAAAAATGCAAAATGCAAAATGCAACGCAGATGCAGCAACAAACACGGCAGATGACACTGGCCCTGGCAGACCTCCAGCCAATCCCAATGTCAGGCGGCGGCGTCGTCGTCCAGCAGGAAGCTTCACGTCAAAACGAACAAAAGACGCGTTTTCCCCGAGCGCCCGCTTTCGGCGCTGATTGATAAGAAGGAAACAGAAAACACGCGCTGGCTATCGCGTGACCACGCTAAAGGCCCCAAGCTCCGTTCCTGGACAACGCCAGACACAGCAATGACGTTGTGCACCCAACGAGTCCCCGCAAAGGGACAGGGCTGGGGCCGAAGAACACAACTGGACGACAGCCTCCATCACCCCCAGAGAGCACTGTTGTTCATGTGTAATTGCCACCATGAAATATATAAATTTCTCGATCTTGTCTGTCTTTCTGGCCGTCTGCATTTCCTGTCCAACAAACCAACACAAAGAACTTCTTGGTAGTTGAACTCCGTTTGCCAGTGCAAGCAAAGATCCTCTCCTTTTGACCAACGATACCGCTAGCATGCTCAAGTTTGAGTTCGACGACAGGGAGAAAATGCTCTGGATGAGCGCTTCCTGGGTGAATCTACCGATGCGCGTATTTGGCATCCGGGTGCCGGTTCGGCTGGCGCGTGTGAAGAGCAACGGCAAAACCTCCGTTGTGCGTGATGCCGCTGACGGGAAAGAGGCCTTGCTGCAAGGTGAGTCTGGGAAAGAAGAGGAGAAATCCGGGGAGAAGACTGAGGAGAACTTCAAGGCCGTCGGCCTCGACGACGAGCAGCTGGGCGAGGAGGCAGCGCAAAAGCTCCTCCTTTGAAGAGAACTTTACAAGTAGGTGCGCAGACATTGTTTCGTGTGCTTCAGCTCTGACAGAGCCTAACGTGCATTTTCGAATCGGGCGTCCGCCCGATCCTGCTTGCACGCCCGGCCAAGCGACTGCCAGGCGTCCAGTGTTGGATGCCTGCGCTTATCATGCACACCCCTGTCAGAACCAACAGCGCGAACGTATCTCGGAATTCACAACCTGATGTATTTGGGATGAGTAACTACAGAAGGAATTTGTTCGTTGAATTGAAGCAGCGCATGAAACTGATCCATCTTCTAGAACAGCACAAACTCGGTTCCGTGGTGCAGCGGCAAAGTTCACTTCTTCCCGCTGGACCCCGACGACTTGCTGCTGCCACCGCTGCTGCCGCCATAGCCAGAGGAATTCTGATAGCCGCTGGACGATGTGTACGTGCTGCCGCCTTGGCCGTTGTTGTGGTAGGTGCTGCCATCCGAGTTGGCGTAGTGGTAGGAGCCGTCCCTGGCTTGTCAGAAAGGAGCAGAGCAAGCAAGCGAGTAAGCGAGCAAGAGGACTGTAGGGTAAGAACAGACGTGTTGGAGTAGTGGTACGAGTTCGAGCCGTTGCCATAGTCTCTCGAGCAGTAGTGGTTGCCCTGAAGAGTCAATGCTGAACCCCGCATCAAGCCAAGCCGAAGAGGAGAGTCCATGGACTCACCTGGCTGTTGGTGCCGGAGCCCTTGTACGAGTAGTCCTTGCCCATTGTAAAGGTGGTTGTAAAAGTGTAGAGTGCAAGTCGAGATGGAGTGTGTTTGGACACAATCATGCAGCGAAGGCGGGGGAATTGGCTTTCATAATCTGAGTCCACATTCACTTATTTTAAAGCTAAAATTTTATCACGCCACTGCAACGGCAATCTTATTGGTCAAGCTAAACATGCCCCTCAGTTCTTGCCCGGCGACTTTTCGCCAGACGGTCGGCGTCCCTTTTTCCTGCCCCGAGACATCAGTCGACCGTCCTCGCCCGTCGGCCGGTACTCCTCTGGATGGAATTCTGGATTTGAAAAGTGCGCCGTGCTGAACCGCGAGCTCCGAAGGATGCCCGTGTCCGGGTTGGCCTCTGTTTCGGACCTCTCAAACTGCCATTTGGTGAAGCGCACCGGAATCGCCTGCAGCGGCTCCGGCGTGAAGCTGGTCTGGGGCGGCGGCTGTGGCGGCAGATGCATCGGATGCTGGACATGCAGGCCCATTGTGTCTGTCTTTGGCAATTCTCTGGGCACGTGCATCGTCTCCATGTAGGCCGCGGGTAGCTCCTCAACACCGTAGCTCGCGTTCGCCGACGGAAGCCAAGCCGGCTGGGCAAGAGCTAGCTGGTTGCAAGACGTATCGAGAGTCGAGTATACACCAGGACTTGCTGGGGAGAGCCGCATCATGCCCGGAAGAAGACATAGTAGCGTCATGTCGGTGTGTGCATAGTCGGCTAGCTGAGAGGTGGCGTGGAAGTCTGGATCGATTTGCACGCTGCTGTGGTTTATATGTAGATCGTTGGACGAGGCCGGCGGCAGGAGAGACGGATTGGCGAGTGAGGCCGCCGTAGCCTGTCCTTCAGAAGACTGTATGGGACGCACAGATTGCACAGATTGCATAGGTTGCACAGATTGCACAGGTTGCACAGATTGCACAGATTGTACAGATTGTTCAGATTGTGCATCCACGTCGTCGGCGCTGGGTGGCATGCCGAGGCCCGCGACCGCCGCCGCTGCCGGTGTGGGCAGGCCCGGGCGGTACAGGATGTCATAGTGGCCAGGCCGGAAGAGCAGGGATATGCGCAGGCCGATGGAAGTCTCGTCCCGGCCCTGGTTGTCTTGGGGAAAGCGATAGAGGTCGACGCTGGCGCCCTCGCTGCGGTCCAGATAGGCAATTTCGAGGACAATGTCGACGGGCTTGAGCAAGATGTTGGCGAGCACCTCGATGCTGTGATGCTCGATTTCGCAGTTAGGTCGCTCAATGTACTCGCGGCAATAACCATCCAGGCCTTCGTCATGGATGAGAAAGTCCTGGTATAGCAGGGCGTGTTCTTTGAGATAGGAGGCCGCCAGCAGGCGCAGGTGATAGAGGATAGCATTTCCGGAGCCGGCGTCGTTGAGAGTGTTGGTCAGCAGCTCGACGGCCAGGTCGACGTCGGGCAGGGCATTAAGAATCTCGCTAAAGAGAATGTCCGTCTCTTCGACCATGTCCTCGTAGACATATGGGCTGTACTTGCCGACGTCGCGGATGTAGTCGTTGAGGCCGAGCAGGCGAGCACGTTCCTTGACGAGCTGATCGGAGTCCCTGGCGTAGATCAGGGCTTCAAAGTAGCCAAATCCAATGGCTGGACGGACGCGGCGAAACATGGTCAGCTCGAAACTCAGAAGGACAGAGCAGGACACGGTAAGGCGGATATACCCTGACATTACCTGCCACTGCTAGATAAGAGAAAGAGACTGGCGTACCTCTCCATCCACAATTGCCATCACCGCGAACGTCCCGGTACAGGGGAAAAGACTTTGGAAGGGCCTACATGGAGCGGATGGTCAGCTGGCGCCGAGTCGTCGCCGCGTCGTATCGTCAAGCCAAGTCCGTCAACCCACCTCGGTCTTCTCGGCAAACACGGAGTCGGCGGTGGCGTAGTGCTGCCGAACGACATCGGTCGACTGGATTCTGCCTACAGCAGGGGCCTGTCCGGGTAAGACGGGGCGCGATGGAGGAGGCGGGAGGAACCAGGAAAACACACAGTCAAGTCTGGCTCATAGTCGCGTGCCAGCGCTTCCTGGGCGGCAATCTCGGCGGCGACCTGGTCGGCATCCAGCATGTCGGTCATTTTGGGATTGTCGTAGATATCAGCCGGATTAATGACCACCGTTGGGCAGCGGGAGGAGACGTAGGCGTGGTAGAGGCGGTGATCGGCAAGCTTGATTTGGCGCCGCTGAGTCAGCCGTTGGCGGCGGATGCGCAGCTTGGAGGAGAAGTGGCGGGAGGCAGCGGCGCCCGAAAGAATGGAAGCTGCAGTGGAAGAGCCGACAGTCGTGGGTGTGACTGTGCCAATGGCCGAGGGAGAACTCGAATTCGCACTGGTCGGTGCAGTGATGGTAGCGGCCCGAATGAGATTAGAAGTTGCCAGAGAGGAGAGAGGATAAGCAAGGCTGTCGGGGCCACACATGGCGGGGCGGTTAGTGGGCCGCTGTGGCTGTTCCACGGGCGGAGTGGCAAAGTGGGCGCGGAAAGGAGCGCTGGAGGGCAGACCAGCAAGCAAAAAGGCGCTACCGGGAGCGGACGCGACAGCAACGGGGGCCTTGGGTGGCACAAACACAGGTCCTTGCACCCCTGGACGGGCCTGTCGCTGGTCTGTGAGATCCCCGCCGTTGGCGGAGGCCTGTGGGGGACCTATAGCGCTAGCTTCGTGAGCAGCGGGGCCCTGGGAGTGCTGCTGATGAACGATGTGGCTGTAGTCCTGGAAGAGCGGCTGCTGGTAGAGCCCGTGAGGGTAGGGCGAGGGAAACTCGTGCTGCTGGAGGTTCTGTTGTTGCTGCTTATTCCGCTGGTGCTGCTGGTCTTGGCGTTGATGCGGCGGCAGCTGTTGCTGCTGGAAATACAGCAGACTGGTGAGGTCAAAGTCGGTGGTTAATTCAAAGGGCGGTCTAGCCTGTGTGTCCGCAGGACGGAACATGGCGAAAGGGGGTGGCAGCGGAGAGAATGAGAGAGGCAGGTGCCAGGTGTAACAGGGACACAAGATACGGAGTTGCGGACTGATTGGAAAGGAAAGAGATAAATCGGGAAAGAATCAGGGGATGTGTCCGAGAAAAGGGAAGGAACCAAAAAGCGAATCGGAAGAGGGACGGTAGAGCGAGGCAGGAGCAAAGCAGACAAGCAATGCACTGCAGTCAACAATGCGAAATAGCCATTCAGAAGAAGAAAAATTGCTGCGAGTAACGCGACTCCTCACCCTAGCTGCTACACGCGAATCGATTGCGACAGACTAGGACAAGCGGCGGATGTGTGTTGAGGTTGAACAAGAGTGTTTGGTCTCAGATCATGACTACCAGCGGGTTCTGAATTTTGCACTGATAGTGAGGGCGATCGGGATCTATATTTGATAAATGGCACAACACAGGTGGCAAATGGGGTATGGCAAATGGTAGGGCTCGCTTGCCTCCAGTGCTCCACGCTACGATGCAGTACAGGCACAGATAACCGCAGCAGGATAGGAACAACAAATAAAGACTTTTGGCTGGCTTGCGGACGGCTGGATTAGACTGGGTCCGACTTCCTCCGCCTCAGCTCTACGGATAAGGCAAGTCGTACGCATCGTTCAGAGATGCCACACCGACCGGCTACGAGATCCTGGATTTAGCACCTCTGTCAACGCAACAGATCGGCGGGCAGGATGGAACACGAGGATCGCACCTGAAGAAGAGGCTGAGCGAACGAGTATGCAAGCGAGGATCTAAGGAGATTGGTGGCACATATTTGCTCTGTATTTGACGGAGTGCCTCGTGGGGATGTGCGAATACTCCGTCGCTGCATGCGGCTTTGCTCACAACAACGGTGGTTGCCAGGGCGGAAACGTGCTGCTGTGATCGACGGCCGTTGCTGTCGGGATCTAAGCACCCACGCAGTCGCTTTTTGCAACCATTGTTCTACTTCCCCGTACATTTGGGTCACAAACGAACGCCTCTTCTACCGCCAGATCGATCAGCCGTTTTATGGCGTTGAGCGAACGGACATACATGCAGAGTGAGTACATATGCTTCTTAATTCTTACACTTCTAGAGCAGTGTACTTTGCAAAAAATGCACGCCGTACGGGAGTCTTCCGGCCACTGCGATTAGCCCGCGCCTCGGCGCAGCTACGCAGCCGCGGAAGCAAGGGTAGGGGTCTGTCGACACGTTGCAATCCTTCGACAAGGAGGTTCCGCACACTATTGACCATCACATTCCCAGTTCACACACTCAACGCAAATGGTGACATGGGCATTCGGGCATGGGCTGGTGATGCAAGGAGTCGACAATGCAAAATGTGTGTTGGGCTTTGTCCCGCTCGATCGAAATGCGCCATTGGGCCAGACGGAGGACAGCAGCACGAGAAGGAATATGAGGACAGTCCAGCGACGAGGACAATCTGCATGAAACCCTCCTTTTCGACTTTATTTTCTTTGCTTTTTCCTACCTTTTTCTACTTTTCCTTTCTTTTTCCCAGGGTTTCTCTTCCTTTGGCCATCATGCCCGTCGATTGGCTCCTAGCCGCAGCATCGGCGGGGCAGCCTGAAGATACTCGTGCGGTGAATGGAACAGGACGCGTAAGACGAGAGCATGGCTGAGGTTGCGGATATGGTTTTCCACGAGGTTAAAATGCCGTAAAAGAAGTCCGGCGCCCAAGACTCCCGGCAGTCGGTGAGTCGGCGCCGTTTTCCGACGGCCTTGGCTCGCAGCCACTTGTTTCCATGTGCTTTTGTACTCTCCGACCTTTGAACACACTCGCCTTGCAAGACATGACAGATCTCGATCTCCGCAAGCCACAAGTAGTCGGCTTTCGCCGGCATCTCGAGGCAGCAAACTACTTCGTACATTGCCGCAGACCTGCAGCTTGGGCCATCCCATCCGGCAGATACCAGCCAATTACAGGCTTTCGGATGCCTGGAAGAAGTAAGGGGCGCATACCGCAATCCACAGACAGCAAGGCAGACAGCTGTACACCACTCCGCCCGCTTTCATTGCATGATTCTCCGCCTCTCCGAATCCATCAACAGAAGGGGGGTCCGGCGTGGCAAGATAAGAATCCCATGTAAGATAGATACGACAAAGTGGCTTAACTCTAGCATGGCGGTCTTGCCTATGCTTTGGTTTTCTTGCTCCACCGGCTTCTGCGTTGCCTGCATCTCCGCGCTCCTCGCCCTTCGCTGCTCGGCTCTCTCCCGCGCGTCCATTCCGCTCGCTTGCGCCTCACCACGCTACCCCAGCTTCGACCGTCGCCCCGCCAGTCCCT
Source organism: Leptographium flavum (assembly GCA_963580335.1). Lineage (NCBI taxonomy): Eukaryota > Fungi > Ascomycota > Sordariomycetes > Ophiostomatales > Ophiostomataceae > Leptographium > Leptographium flavum. The sequence continues at coordinate 2,635,162 of OY756930.1, read as the reverse complement.
TCCCGGTGCGCCGTCCATGGTGGCGCACCGCAAACGGCGAGACAGGCCCACCAAAGGCATCGGCCTCCGCGCCGCTAGACGACCGGTCCAGGGCTACGGCTGCCGCCGGGCGCAGGTGCGCCGCCGAGTTGGCAAACACTGCCCGGGCAAGGCCCAGCACGGAGTCGGACAGCTCCGACAGCGCGTGCGTGCGTTCGGCGTCGGGGTCCGTGTGCAGCTCCAAGACACCCGTGGCCTGGTCAATGGCGCCAGCGATGCGGCCGTCGACAATGAGAAAGCCGAGAATGTCCTGCGCCTCGGCGTCGCTGATGCGGATCTGGTCCGCCACCCACGCCGTGCGCAGCCGCGTGTAGGGCGCAATAAGCCGCATCACGGCCTTTGTGCGCATCGTGCGTGTCACCTCGTCAATGTTCTCGGCAATGAAGGCGTCCTGCAGCAGGTCTGGGTGGCGGTGCAGCACATCCTCGTAGCGCCGAATGTCGTCGTGTTGGTATGCCTCGACCAGGTCCGTCATGGCCTGGATGCGCGGGTCGTTGCGGTACGGCTTGGTCTCCTGCGAGTCAAAGGGGTTGATGTCCGAGCCCATCAGCATCGTCGTCAGCAGCAGGTACTTGAGCACCTGGATGCGCTGCAGCGATCCTGCCTCGTCATAGTTGCGAAACGACTCGAAAAAATCGCTCTGCGCGTCCTTCCAGTTCTCCTCGCTCATGTGCATCTTGCCGCCACACTCGCGGATGATGCCCATGATCTTGGGGTGGGGCACGGCCGACCGCACCCGCAGCGCCCGCTGGTACAGCTGCTTCAGTTGCTTGTTGTTGCGCCGCTCCGCGTACATTTGGATCTCCAGCGCGTAAATCTCCAGCAGATAGGTGCCCTTGCTGGGATCATCGCTGCCGTCTGGCCGCTGGCACGCCCGCCGCAGCTCCCGCAGCCGCCGCACCACCTCGGCGTACTGCCGCCGCTCCAGCAGCAGCTTGGTCTGCTTTACGCTCGTCTTGAGCCACAACCGCTCGTTGTTAGTGCTCTGGAAGCACGCTAGCGTCAGCTCGTAAAACTCGCTCAAGAAGCCCGCTGCCTCGGCGTTGCCCGCCGAGTTCTTCTCCACAAAGTCCAGCATGTTGTTGATTGACTTTTCCGAGTAGTTGCGCGTCACCGCCGACTTGACGTATGTCAACAGCTCCTTGTAGTGTGCGACGGCCTGGGCAGTTAGCCGTCTGTTTCTCGACCGTTCCCGTCCACGGGACTCTCGGCTGCACCCACCCCATCATATTGCCCCTGCCGGATCTCCAACTTGATCGCCTGCTTCAGTCCCTTGAAGCCCCAGTCGCCTTTCTCCGGCTCCAGCGCCGGGATCCCCAGGAACTCGGCAATCGCCTCGTCCGGATCCGTCAACTTTGTTTGCTTCGCATTGTAGTACTTGTTTTCGATCGTCACCTCTCCGGCATCCGGCTCGTCCTCGTCGTCCTCGTACTCAAAGTCGTACTCCTCCTCGTCCGAGGCCTGCATGAAATCGTCGTCCGACATGATGGGTGTGTTGGGAGGGATGTGTCTGTTGTCGGCGGAAAGAAGTTGTGGGGGAAAGTCGCAACTCCACTGGGAAGAAGCAGGCGCCCGGCTAGCGCACGGGCCACATTTCAGCCTCTGGTGGCGAGGCAGAATAGTTTTGGCATTTTCTTGTCCACATTCAGCAGACAACGACATTCATCGACTTGCGACCAGGCGCATCCGAATACCGAAAACCATACACACACCCCCCCAGAATATACGATGGGCTCCGGCGACCTCAACGCCAAGAAAAGCTGGCACGTTGTCACGCTCAAGAACCAGCAGAAAGTATGGGAAAGCGAACGCGCCGCGCTGGCTGAGCGCAAAAAGGTGGCCGAGCGGCTCGAGGAGCTGCGCAAGGAGCGCCAGGAGGAGGACATTGCGCGCCAACTCGAGGAGGCCGGCGGCCACAAGCGCGTCGATCGCGTCGAGTGGATGTACCAGGGCCCATCGGCTGAGAACGGCGGCATGGTGACGGAAGAGGCCGAGGCTTTTTTGTTGGGCAAGCGGCGCATCGACTCGCTCATCAAGGGCAACGACCACAAGAAGCTGGAAAAGAATGCCGGGACGGATCGCTTCTCGGAGGCGGCGGGAGCGGTGGCGGACGCGGCGATACCGCCGGCAGCGATGGCCCGCGACACAGCAGCCAAGATTCGTGAGGACCCGCTGCTGGCCATCAAGCGGCAGGAGCAAGAGGCATACGAGGCGATGGCAAACGACCCGATCCGGCGACGGCAACTGCTGGCGTCGATGGGGCTGGCGGACGACAAGAGCAAGCGGGAGGCGAGCCGGCACAAGCATCGGAGGAGGGAGGGACGAGACAGAGAAGGGAGAGAGAGGGAGAGGACCAGACATGATGACAGACGGGACGGACGTGATGAAAGGGGCAGGGAGGGTCGTCGGGAGGACCGCTACCGCGACGACGATAGGCGAGAGAGACGTCGAGATGACAGACGGCGGGAGGACGGCAGAGAGGAAAGCCGGCGAGACAGGCATGACGAGAGACGGGGCGAAAGACGGGACGAGAGGCGCGAAGAGAAACGCAGTGACGACAAAAGGGAGAGCAGCCGACGTGACGACCGACGTGACGACCGACGTGACGACCGACGCGGCGAGTCGACCAGCGATTCCCGCGGCGAGGGCCGAGACACCCACGACACCCGCGACACCCGCGACACCCGCGGTCGACGCCGTTCGCGCAGTCCACCCATGCGCGACTACCAAAACGACCGTCGGCGCGACGCACCGCGCTACCGTGACCGAGACCGCGAACTCCGGCCAGCCCGCGTCGACGACGCCGAGGAGCGGGCGCTCAAGCTGGCGGCGATGCAAGCCGCGGCCTCGGACCTGGCCATGGAGCGCGAGGCGCGGGTGGCCCAACGGGAGGCCGAGGAGGCAGCACGGCAGGCGGCCGACGACCAGGCGCGGGCGCGGGACGAGCGGCTGGGGGGCGGACAGACGGCGTTTGCGACGAGTCTGCGGCAAAAGGTGGGCGACATGGGGCTGGCCGAGCGGCTGGGCCGCGGACGGCAGAGCCTGCAAGTGAGCAAGGAGTGAGAGGACAGGGCAGGACAGGGCAGGACAGGACAGCAGACAGCAGACAGCATACAGCAGACAGCAGACAGCAGACAGCACAAAAAACAGAATGGCACGCTACATGCGGTACTTTTCATACGCGGCCGCGTCTGTTCTCCGCGCCTCGATCCGCGCCAGCGTCGCCGCATCGTACAGCTCGGCCGCCGCCCGGCCGCCCAGCAGCACCTCGTCCTGGTGGCGCGCCGCCTCTTCGCGCGTCATGCAGACGAGGTCGGCCAGGGCCAGCACGGTCGACCGTTGCTCGCTCTCCGTTGTGCCATCGCCCTCGTCCGCCAGCACGGCGCGCACCCGCTGCACCAGCCCGGCCGCCGTGCCGTCGTCGCCCGGCGGTAGTCGCCAGCGCACGAGCGTCACGTGGGTCGGCAGCCCGGACACGGCGCTGCGTCCGTAGTAGACGTCCTCGATCAAAAAGGCGACGTCGCCGGCCGTCAGGGGCGTGCGCAGACCGACGGCCAAGGAGCCGGTGGGCTGGTCGGTGCCCTCGGCCGGCTGTGTTTGCTCCTTCTTTTCCTTCTTTTCCCGCGCGCGGATCAGCCGCTCCTCGGCGCTGTGCACCGCCCCTAGGATCTGGTCGTACATTTTGTCGCGGCCCTTGTAGGCCGCATACTCGTAGGGATAGCCTGGTCTGGTCAGTCCACACACCCCACCACCCACGCGTAGGACGCACCCGACACGGTCAGTAGAATGTGGCTCGCCAGCGTGTAGCCAAAGACGGCCGGCATGGTGCCCAGCACGGGCAGGATGCGGACGCGGAAGTCGGGCAGCGCGCCGAGCTCACGGACAGCGTCGCGGCCGAGGCGGGCGTACTGTTCGTCGGGCAGCGGCAGCAGGGCGGCTTTGCCCTCGGCGGCGGCCTCGGTGGAGTAGACGGCCGTGATGCCCGAGGTGATGCCGAGCAGGCGCAGGCGGCGGCGGGTTGCGCGCGAGAGGCGGTCCTCCTTGCTGGCGGCCATGTCGCCGACCACGACCTTGGTCGGGTCGCTCTTGGTGCCAGCGCCCATGGAGGCGATAATGGGCAGGCCGTGGACGTGGCAGTAGCGCAGCAGCTCGACCTTGGAGTCAATGTTGTCAATGGCGTCGACAATGTAGGTAATGGGACGGGGACGGGCCGCTGTGGCGCTGGCACCAGAGACGCCCTCGACCGCGTCCTGCCACGGTCCCAGCAGCGTCTGTGCCGACAGGGCGTCAAACTTGGCCTGCCGCAGGTCGAACCGCACCCACGGCGCTACCGCCAGCAGGCGCCGCGCGAGCACGCGCACCTTGCTGCGGCCGACGTCGGCCAGCGTCGCGACGGCGTGGCGGTTGAGCGAGCTGAGCGAGACCTGGTCAAAGTCGACGAGCCGCAGCCGGCCGACGCCCGAGCGGGCCAGCGCCGCGGCGCAGTGCGAGCCAACACCGCCGCAGCCCACGACCACGACGGTCGCATCCCGCACACGCGTGAGCCCGTCCGGCGTCAAAAAGGCCCGGTTCCGCGTAAGCTGCTCCAAAATGACCTCCTCCGCATAGTCGCCCGCCTGCGCCCGCCTGGCCAGCGCCAGCGCGCGCGCTTCTTCCGCGTCAATCGGCTGCTCGGCCGCCTCGTTCTCGTTCTCGTCCTCGTCCGCCTCCGCCTGGACCGTTTCCGCCTGTCGTCGTGCTGTCTGTTTCAAGGAGCGCAGCCGCGCCGCGTGGACGTGCTGCTGGTAGCCCAGCAGCGCCGCCGCGACAACGGCCCCCGACACGACAGCGGTTGCCGCCAGCTGCACCGGCCGGCTGCCGGCCGCCCGTTCTAGCAGCCAAGTCATGTCGTCGTCTGTCGTGTGCCGTCGACCCGTTCGATGACGAACTCGCAAAAATTGTCACTTTGCATATATTTTCACATGGAAAAGTCACGTGCAGTGGGGCATGTCCTTGCGCGACGTCTTCTCTTCTCGCGCCTCTGGTTCTTTGCACCTCTTTTGAAACAAATTAAATCATCTAACGCGCGAGAACGCTGACTAAAGATAGGGATGCAAGCCTCGACGCCCATCCTTTCCGGCGCTGCGGGGCGCGTGTCCGCAAGGCGACAGGCCGCCTGAAAAGCATTACAACAGATTTGGTATAGAAGGAGACAAAGAGAGGCAGGCAGGACGGCATGCGCCCGCCCCCAATGATCCGGACAGCGCACGTATACTCTCGCACGTCTATGCGTCTCACATGATGGTGCACTTGCCGCTCTCGCGCTCCTTGCGCACGCTCAGGGCCACGCGGGCCGCTTCCGTAAAGGCCTCGTTGACGCCCCGATTGCGCATCGCCGAGCACTCGAGATACCGCATGGCCCCGATGCGTCGCGCCACCTCGAGGCCCTGATCGTACGTGATCATGGGCTTCTTCTCGCGTGCTACCGGGGCCGCTGCTGTGCCGTCCTCGCCGACTGTGCCCGCCGCGTCCGCGTCGCCTGCATCCTCCTCGACGACCTCGCGCAGATCGCACTTGAGCGCCACCAGCACCAGCTTGACGCCCGGGCAGTTGTCCGCAATCTCGCCCACCCACTTGGACTCGACGTTTTCCAGGCTGTCCTTGCTGTCGACGCTGTAGCAGAGCATAATCAGGTCCGTGTCGTCTGTTGGTCAGCCGCTATCACGCAGCACGCCGCACTCCCACCCGCTTTGCCTCACCGTATGAAAGACTGCGCAGGCGGTCAAACTCCTCCTGGCCAGCCGTGTCCCACAGGGACAGCTCAATGTGCACATTATCGACAAAGATATCTGGCCCGTTAGCAGTGTGCCGGCGATGCGCCACCCGTCCAGCGTACCGTGTACATAGTTTTCGAATACTGTTGGCTCATACACCGTCGGGAAGTACCCTCTCGTGAAGACGTTTAGCAATGACGTCTTGCCGCAGGCACCGTCGCCTCTGCGCACGTTAGCATCGCGCTCTCTGTCCGTCCACCAGTCCGTAGCTGTGCTACCCTTACAGTAAGACCAGCTTGCGCTGCACCGTCTTGGACCCGCCGCAGAGGAACGACATGGTATGTGTTGTCGAAAGAGGAAAAGGGGGTGTTCGCGGGCGAGGGATTCGTGCTATTCGTGCTCAGCAGGTCGAGAAGCGAGATGCGGGTGTGCGCGAGAGCGAGCTTTTCAGGGGGGCGCTTCGTGTCGCGATGCGATGTGTTACGGCGACTGTGTCAATGTGTCGAGATGATCGGTGAGGGTGCTGCTCGTCGTACGAGGGGAGCGTCTCGGCGCGGGTGGAAGAGGGCCGGCCAGGGATCGTGGGAGAGGAACCCAAAAAACAGGCCGAGACAGGAGAACAAAGAGATCTCGGGAGCGAACAAAGGATACTAAAAAAGGTACAAGAACAAGAATGCGGTTGGGATGCCTTGCGATCTAGACAAACAAGGAGCGTACAGACGGCAGGCCGAAAAGTGAAAAAGTCGAAAAGCCGACAGGCGGTTGTGGTTGGGAAAAGCGAAGAGTCGGGGCGCAAGCTGGGAAAGGAGCAGCGGAGAGATCAGGAGGAGAGGCGCGAGACAATTTACGAGTTACAAGAGCGACTATGGAGACGGGGGGGATTGGCCAGAAAAACGGGGAGGGTAGACAAGTCGGGGAATACTTGGGCTAGCAGACAGCAAGGACAGGCCAGCGACTGCGCACGACGAACAGGCCCATTACGTAGAGATTATGGCGCACTTTGTGCGAATCGAGCACTGCCGTCGCGATCGAGACGAGAGGCGCTGCAAAAACACACCGAGGCAGCGCTGGGCCATCCCAAATGAGGCACAGGCCGCGGAGGAGTTCAGGCCGGGCGCCCTCTAATTCTCTAGTGCTCTGTGGTGCATTAGCGTCGTTAGGGAAGATCATAGCAGAGGCGACAGCGGCTGTAGCGGCTGTAGCGATTGAGCGGTACAGCTTGGGGGCCAATACCACGGCGTAGGCAAAATACCCCAAAAGAAAGCAAAGCAAAACTGCCGGCAAAAGCAAGCAGGGATCGTCTGGTGGGAAATTGCCGTAATACCGTGTGCCGCGTGAAATTGCACGGCCCTGCAATTAATTCCCCAGCCAGGCTGCATGAATGCGACGTCGCACTCGTTCCACCTGGATCCAGCCAGTGTTTACGCACAGTAGTCCGCCCCGCCTCCCGTGCCGGGCCCGACGAGTCTTGCCATGAATGCTCGCGCATTTTCCACTTAAAAGCCGATGCCCCTTTAGCGGCGGCCGAGTAGCTGCCTCGCATCGCAGTCGTCGCTCAGTCACCCATGCCATCCATCGTACGAGCATGTTGCTGTCTGCGCATCAGGACGCTCAAGAACGCTGCTTGAATTGCATGTGGTCGTACAGAAACGGATGCAGGGGTCGACAAACCGCCCGTAAAATATGTAAGATACATGAGGTAACCCCCTTTTAGTCGCTCGTCATGGACATGTTTGAACATGAATTGCATCCCGTCAGCAATTCGAAAAATCCAGCCAAATAGCAGCGCCAGTGACAAAGAGGCAGAGAAATGAGAGGAGGGAAAAAGAGAGAAATGAGAGAAAAAGAGAAGAAAGTAAAGGAGAAAAGAAGAGAAAAAGAGGTAAAGAGGAAAAGAAGCGCAGCACCCGCAACATGTAAAAGCCAAGAAACGCCTGCGTCCTCAACAGATCGCAGCAGATCATCCATTATCGTCCGCTGGGCCCATCGCCCACTTAGCCATCCAGACGCTTCCGCCAGTCCGCTAGGCTCTCGCTCAGTCCCAGCCCGCCGTCCTCCTTGCCGTCCTTTTGCGGCGACGACGACAGCGCCCCGTTGCTGCTCGCCTCAAAGTCAAACGCGTTGCTCAGACGGTAGTTCTTGTTCGTCGCCTCCCAGTGGCTGCGCAGCGTCTCCAGCTCGTTGGCCAGATTGTCCAGCGCCGCGCTGTTGCGCGCCTCGCCGTAGGTGCTGCCCGCCTCCGAGCTGTCTTGCCGCGCGTGGCCTGCGTGTGTCGGTCCACCGCTCGGCGCTGCCCCATTGGCCGCCGTCGTTGTCCCCGTCACCGTCGCCGTCGACGCCTCACGCGAATGCTCGGCGCCGCTCGCAGGCACCTGTCGGCTCACCCGCCGGTAGTTGCCCACCGATGACTCCACCTGATCTAGCAGCAGCCCGACCTTGGTCTCTGCCTCCTGCGCCCGCCGCTCCAGCTGTGCTCGCTCCAGCTGCAGATGCTCCACACTCCGGTGCGCCTCGGCCAGTTGGGCTGTCGCCGCTGCGCTTGTCTGCACCGACACGTCGCGTTCCCGCTTCGCCTCGGCCAGTTCCCGCTGCACCAGCTGCACTTGCTTGCCCAGCTGCGCCTTGGACGACTCCAGATCCGTTTGCAGCGTCCCAATCGTTTGTGACAGCATGCTGCGCTCCGCCTCCCACTCTGCCGGCGCTGTGCTGCGCGAGTGCGTTTCCTCTAGGCCCTCCACCTCCGTCTTGAGCCGCGTATTCTCCGTCTTGTACCGCGTCAGCTGCTCCTGCAGCTGCTTCAGCATCTTTTCCGTGCCCTTGACGTAGTGCACCGCCGACTGGTAGTCGTTCTCCAGCTGCGTCAGCTTCTCGCGGTATGTGGCCTCCGCTTCCGTGGCCTGCGCCGATAGCACCTGCTTGGTATCCTCATGGCCCGCCACCGATGCCGCCAGCTGCTGCTCCAGCCCGCGGATCCGTGCCTCCTGTTCTGGTGAGTTCTCGCGCGGGCTGCCCCGCGACCGCGTCGCGCTCGTTGGGCTGATGCCGCGCTCGCTCAGAATGTCCTTGAGTGTGTTGTGCTGCACTGTCACCGCGTTCGTCTCGAGTTGCTGGTTCGACAGCTGGTGCTTCAGGTCGCTGTTGAGTGCTTGCAGAGATTGCGTCTCCCGCAACGCGCCCTGCAGCTGGCGCCGGATCGTCACACCCTCCCGGCTCGCCTGCTCTTGGTATGCCTCCAGGCCGGCGATTCGCTCCTCGGCTGACCGCAGCCGATCCGACGCCGTATCCGCATCGGCTTGCAGCTTCTTGGCCAGCGTCTTGGCAGCCTCCAGCTGGTTCTGCAGCGCACCAATGCGTTCCGTGTCGGCCTTGCTCGGCGAGTCGGACATGCCGCGCGTCTTGATCTTGTCGAGACCGTTGAGTACCGCCAGCCGGTTTGTCCGCGCCTCGTTGGCATGCTTCTCCGCCAGCTCCTCGGCGTCGCGTAGCCGCTGCATCAGCGTCACCACCTCGACCGTCCGTGCCTCCAGTTCCGCCTTGACGCCGGCCAGCTTGCTCTCTGCCGTCTCCCGCTGCGACCGCTCCTGCTCCAGCTTCTGCTCCAGCACAGTCTTCATGTCGGCCGACGCCACCATGGCTTCCCGCAGCGTCTCAAACGAGTCGCCCGTCTCCTTGGCACTGCCGACGGCGTCGTTGTACTGGCGCTCAAAGTTTTCCTTGTCGATCCGCAGCATCTCCACGGCCGCGACCGCCTCAGCCGCCATGATAGACTGCTCGCGCGCCTCGTGCTGCGAACTGTGAAGCTCTGCCTTGAGGCGCTCTAACTCATACGACGCCTGCTGCTTGTATGTCTCCAGCTCCGTCATGCGACGCTGAGCGGCAGCCAGCGTATCGTCCGCCAGCTTGCGCGATCGCTTCTCAGCTTCAGCCTCGGCTGATGTGCGCTCTAGCTGCGCCTGGACATCCTTGTGTGACGCGAGAGCGGTCGCCAGCTTGCGGCTCATGTCGCCGGTCCGATCAGACACGTCGCGGTCCTTGTCCAACTGCGGCGTGCTCGCAGCACTACCGCCGAGGTGTGCAGCCAGTTTAGCCTTGGCGTATACGGCCTCCTGAATGGCGGTATCCCTCTGCTTTTCAGCCTCGGCAATCTGCTTCGCCGCCAAAACGGCCTGCTTATCCACAGACACCTGCACGTTGGCCAGCTCTGTCCGCATGGCCAGGAGAGCCTCGATCAAGGGCTTATCGTCGTCGTCAAAGGTCTCCGTGGCACGGCTGTCGAGCATCGGGCTGAGGGTTGCATTAGGGACGTAGCCGGCCTTTCGCGCCAGCTCAAGTTCCGAGGCAAACCAGGCATTGCGGTTTCTGGCGGCATCGAGCTCCTTCAAGACAGCTACAGTCTGTGAATTGCGGCCAGACGAGCGACGTGCCAACGGGTTGCTGCCGCCTGGCCGGGCCGGCGGAGGTGGCGAAGATGGACGGTTGCCGTTGACGGATTTTATCGTCGCATCCGACGTGCTGTCGATAGAAGACTGTCCGGGTTGGCGCTTGGGCCGAGAGTTTGCAGAAACCGGCGGGCCGTTTGCCAATGGTGCAGCAGCCGCAGTAGCTACAGCAGCCCCGGCCGCCACGACCGCCAGTCCCTTCTCTGGGCTCGGACCAGCTGACGGGGCTTTTGTCAGTGGTGGTGCGGACAGGTCAGTCTTCAGAGCCCTCTGGTTCGAGACGGGTGGCCCGCGGGGCCCGTTGACGTCCTTGGGACTGTCACGCGCAACGGGAGACTGATTCGAGCCAGAGTTGCTCCGCACCGGCGAGATGCCATAGGGGCCTCGATCAACGGAACCATTTTGTGGTCGCCCCGTGTTGTGGGTGGGTGCATGTCCTGGCTTTGGCAGCTGGCCCTGGGGCGGAGATGTCATTGGCGGCGACTGTCCAGCGACCCGGGGAAGCTTGGAGTTTACTCCTGTTACGGGCGAGCCGGAGCCATCGCCCCCATTTATGGCAATCCCATTGGGGGACTTGTAGCCGTTGATCGGACTCACTCCGCCGGGGCCGTTCCGCTTGCGGTCCCCTGGGCCTTGAGAGCCGTCTCGGGACTGCGCTCGGGTGTCGCTTGGTCGTCTTGGGCCATTCGGTGCCCGGTTAGCATTAGGCGGGATCTGTGGGTCGTTGGGGTAGCGAATCTTGGTGGTATCGAGGACGTAGACGAGAGCGAGGTCGTTGACGGTGGTGGTGGCAGAGCTCGGCTCGCCGCCCAGCACGGCAATCGACTTGCCCACGGCCGTCATGCTGTGGCCGGAACGGGGCGAGGGCGATGGCCCCATGTTCTGGAACGTGTACCACCGCCGGGACGAGATGCGGAATGCGGCCAAGTCGCCCAGGTCGACGCCCTCTTCTGTCCGCCCACCAAAGACGTACATGACGTCGTCGACGAGTGCAGCGGCGTGACCTTCGCGCTCAACAGGAATGTAGCCTATACAGTCCAGTTGCGACCAGCTGTTTGGTACCGGATCGTAGCACCAGACGTCGTTGAACCACTTGAAGCCGTTGGTGCCGCCAAAGCTGTATGAATTAGCCTTGCGTGTCCGAGAACGCTGCGGCAGACTCGTGTACTCACAGATACATCTTGTCGTTGTAGGAGATCATGCTGTGGTTCGTTCGTGCCGGAGGGACCTTGCCCTGCATCGGCCCAGTCTCGTTGGCGACGAGAATATCCCACCGGTTGTTGGGCATCTGCAGCTGGTTCAGGTCAAAGGCGGCGAGGTCGTTCATAAAGTAGCCCTCAACCTGGCCACCAAAGATGTAGATCTTGGAGCCGAGGATGTTGAGCGAATGGCCATAGCGTCCCGACGGACGCGGCCCGGCAGGGAGAGCGCGGGACCACTGTCTCGTGGCTGAAGGCGGTCAGTGGGAGCTGGCAGCGGACACACACAGCAGTACTCACAGGTATTGAGGAGGTAGAGAGTCTCGTCGAGCACGTCGGACTCTTCAATTTTGGTGTCGCCTCCGTAGACGATAAAGGCGTTGCCCACCAGGAGGCTGGCGTGGCCGACTCGTGGACTTGGCCCTTCTGCTGTTGTGGCGAGCTGGTAGCACGACATGTTGCCGCCGGCCTCGATCATCCACAGGTCGCCCTTGACGGTCTGGCTGTTAATCAGACCACCCATGACATAGATGTCGCCCTCCTTGGACGCGTTGGAGTTGACAGAGGCACCGTAGCGAGGAAATGGGCTCATGGTCGAGGAAGTGTATGTCAGGCGCCGTTGTGACCACGGGTAAAGGGACTGGTTGGGGTTGCCGAGGGTCGGGCCGGGGCCATTGCGGAACTGTCATGTTAGGAGACACATAAGCCAATAGCACGGAACAGCAGCCGTTGGATACCTGGAGGTCGCTCGCTTGCGGCTGTGCCTGCGCTGGTGGCTGCGGTTGCGCGCCGGGGCCGGCCTGGGGGGTCTGGTCGCTCTGCTGGCGGCGGAGATGGGGCTGCCGGTCGGGACTGGCGGTTTGGTCATTGTCGAGCGAGTTGAGGCTGCCGGTCGGCGTGGACCGCTGCTGCAGCGAGGTCTTTTCATCTTTTGCTATCCGGGCGCCAATGCTGGTGATAGACGACTGTTGGGAGCCGGGCGCAGGACCCTCGCGACTCGTCAGGACGCGGTCCTTGTCGCGGTCCTGGTGTTTCTTGGACTTGAAGAGGAAAGCCATCGCGCAACGTCGGGGGCGATGACAAGCACCGCGATGCCGGAGGAGATGGAAAGGAGAGTCGGCCGGGCCGTGAGGCGGTCGATGAGCGGTGGGTTGTCACTCGTTACTCGGAGACGGGGTCGGGACAAGCGGTTTCGACGGCTCTGGGAAACATGGGTCGAGCGCGCGCGATAGACGAAGAAACGAAAAGGTAGCGTGATCGCGGTTGGAATGGTCGCCGTCTGTTGTTTGTTGGTCCGGTCGGAATGAGGTCGAATACGTGGCAGGATGGCGGTACAATTGGAAAGGCTCGTGGCGAAAGACGCGGTTGCGTGGTGACAGGGGACGTCTGGAGAGGCCGCCACAGACGAGGGCAAATGGCCGGGACAGAATACGAGCGTAGGGATGGGGAGGCGAGAGGAGACAAGAGAGGAAACGAAAGCGCAAGAGAAGAGGGGAGGATAACCTGATGAAACAGCAGGGTGGGAAAATCGAGGAGATCCGCCGTGTAGACGCGGTGCAGCCGTGCGTTGAGAATCAAAGGGACTGGCGCGGCGAAAAGGGGGTGTGGTCACTCGGGGCTGCGCTGAAGACGTGCGCTACGAAGGATTCTGGTTGGAATGGATGGATTTGTCGTCGGTTTCCCACGTCTATTTTCCGGGCGGGCAGTCTAATTTTTTGGGCCCCTGACTGAGGAGACCAGCAAAGGGGCAGCGAGAGACAGGACAAAACCCCAACAGGGACTAGCTGGGGCTGCCAGGCCGTGTGGGCGCAGTTTTGGGCGTGGCTAGCAGAAGGTCTGCCAGGCGGTAAGTGAGAAAGCGAAAACCGGGGGTGAAAAGGGGGGATCTAGCTTTGCAGGTCGCAATTGCATCACGAAAGGGAGACGGCGAGAGCGAAGCCTGTCGCGAATGATGGGCTGCCGGGTCCAGAGCACGAGTGGCTAAGAAGCAGGATGACGGCAGCCAATACAGGTTTTCTGGAGATTTTCTGAGAATTTCCGAAAAGAGGACAGAGCGACGTCTGCTTTGTAGGGGCTGGATTTTAGTGGCCGGCTGTGGGGATAACGGGCGGTGGTTGGCAGTTCCTGCTAGAGGCTGGCAGCCAGGGATTGATGGCGCATGGAAGCGCAACGACGTGCTACACTTCGCGTGAGTTGTTGGACACCAACCTCTGTACCTTACAGTATGATCGGCGGGGCGCGATATCAACAGGCGTGCCTGCAGGGGTTTCCTTGCGGCGCCACCAGGCTGTAAGGGCTGTCCTTTGAGTCGGTGATGAGTCGGTGATGAGCGACGCACAAGAGCCGCGGCGCTGTTGTGTCCAGCGGACGGAGTACGCATAATGCGATATCCACCTTAGCCATCGACGTACGAGTGCCACCAGGCTTTCTTCTTGTGTTCGTACGGAGCAAGATACTTCTGACTCTGTACAAAGTCCTCGGATCCATCTATCGGAAGAGCCCGCCTTCTGGCCCGGTTCCGCAGTTTCTAGCGGCAAATTGCCTGGAGATGAAAGGAGGCTGCTTCGGCGCAGCGTGGCGTCACATCGGCACGCATCGAAAGCCGCAACAAGCATGGCTGCCGGTACGTGGACCGTTGGGCGTTGCTCTGGCACCAACATGTGGCCGCTGTTGAAACGGATGCGGCGGTTTGCGCACTGCCAAACGCGACCTCGTATCGTCTTCCATGGGCCTCGCTGCCTCTCGGCCCCGACATGCCGTTTCAGGGCAGCGTCCGAGCGCCCAGACACCCGCGTCCGCTACGACGTACATGTACTTGATCTCGCATGGCAGCGTCGTCTTTGTGCCATCCATGGTTCTGTCGCGCACGTTTCCTTTGTCCTGGGGGATATAAAAAGCATGTGGCTGATCGCGGCCATCTCGCGCCAATCGTCGGTCGCATGGTACGTGTCGTTTGTGTCGCTGGGGAAGAGGCCCTTTTGCTAGTAACAAGCCGATCGGAGATGTTCGGGGCTGCATCGCACTGCCGCTTCGGTCGCCCACCCCTTGCTGCCAGAAGGACGTGTCGATCATACCGGACAGCCCGCCGGGCCACTTTGCGTTGACACATGCCGCGTTTTGCTGCACAGACGGCGCATTCCGATCACGAGCAGCGGATTATGCGGCTGACATTACAAATGCGGCATCGTCGTGCATGTGCTCTGGTGGACAGCATTGGATTTGCGGGCACTATCAGCATCTCTAGTAATCACATGGCGGTGAGCTGTGGGGCCGAATTGTGGTCATGCGCACCTTCAGCTAGCGGGCCCGGTCGTTTCTCGCTGGTTAGGAGGCTACCTGGCGCTGCAGCTCACCGCACGCACAAGTGCATGTACCGCAGTAGCACCCACGCTAGGAGCTCTCCCATCGACACAAACGCCCAAAGATATCGCCCTACGGCTCTCGCTGCCATTTTCGACATCAACAGCAAATTGCTTCCGGCATCGTCGCATCCACAGCGCGCAGCACGGCACCACGGCACCACGGCAGCACACCACCTGCCTCGTCGAGGTGAGTCTCTGACGTGCGACCACGCTTCCGTCATCGGCCGTGGCTCCTTTTCCCGGCTACGTTTTGGGCTTCCGCCGTAGTCCAGTACCCAAACGACACGAAGCGAAACCGCGAGCCCATTCTGCATCGCGACCACGACGCTGACACGTCGCCGTCCATCAGATTTGCCTAGGCGCCTCGATACTGCGAGTGCCCGACGTGCCACCTGGCTGTTTGCCCGCCATACAGACACCAGGCCCAGTCGAAGCACGGGACATTACAACCGAGGCCAGTTCAGGCCGGTCAGGGCTGCGTGCCCTCCATCATGACCGCCCTCACGGCCCATCACAGCGGCGGCGGCAACAGCAGCAGCCGGCCCTCTCCATCACGACCGTCTCCGATTGTCCACGACCCGCCCCGCGGCAGCACCGCTTCCTCTATGCCTAACAACCCCGAAACCGTCCGCTCTGCTCCGGGCGCCGTCAACCCCCTCGGCGCCCACCGCGTCTTCATCACACAGGCGACCTCGCCCGGCGAGCCGAGCAGCAGCGTCGCGGGTCCGTCCCGAGTTCCGCCATCACGGCAAGCCAGCTCCTCGGGACTAGCCATGCGGTCAGGCAAAGCGACGGCGGCAGCAGCAGCGGCAACGGCGGGCCCGGCCAACGACCTGGGCGATGGCGACAGCGAGTCGGACTACGAATTCTCCGACCGTCGGCAACGGCAACACCGCCGCATCGGCAGCCGGAACGGCGTCACACGGCTTTCTACAGCACGGCCAGCGCTGCTACGATCCAAGAGCGACATTCCGCGGTCGGTCGAGAACAGCACCGATTTGTCGGATGTCGTGGACGGCGAGGTCAGCCGCTGGGGTGCCCGTCACGGCTTTGAGGACCACTACCAGTCGGAAGACATCATCTCCCATCTGGCCAGCGTAAGTTTATGACTGTTCCGCATCGCGTGCTTCGTGCCACGCCTGTTCTTTTTTTGTCCTGTTTCACGCGTGGGTTCAGGGTTTGGTGTTCAGTGCTCTGTGCTCAGTGCTCTGTGTTCTGTACTTTGCGTTCTTTGATCTCGTGTCTCGTGTCCGCGTGTCCTCGTGCTGTCTCATTTCTGTGGTACCTTGACTCGTCATGACGCATCTCTGGCGCTGCCCTCTCTCGATGCCTCTCTCCACGACCATCACCAACTAACCTCATGCAGAACTGGTACATGTACTTCACAGACAAGCGGCACGAGTCCAACGGCAAGCCTCACCAGCCGACCATTGAGCTGCAGGACTGGCGCATGCGCGACCGCCTTAAGACGGTGTCGGCCGCCATCGCCGTCTGCCTCAACATTGGCGTCGAGCCGCCCGACCAGCTGCGCACCAACCCCGGCGCCAAGCTCGAGGCATGGCACGACCCGACGGTGCCGCCGGTGCAGAAAGCGCTCGAGAACATTGGCAAGGCGCTGCAGGGCCAGTACGAGACGCTGGCCATCCGCACGCGCTACAAGCAGTATCTCGACCCGTCCGTCGAGGAGACCAAGAAGTTTTGCGTCTCGCTGCGCCGCAGCGCCAAGGACGAGCGTGTCTTGCTGCACTACAACGGCCACGGCGTGCCGAAACCAACGTCCTCGGGTGAAATCTGGGTTTTTAACAGAAACTACACCCAGTACATTCCCGTCTCGCTGTACGACCTGCAGCAGTGGCTGCAGGCGCCAACTATTTTTGTCTGGGACTGCTCCGAAGCCGGCAACATCCTACACAACTACCATCGCTTTGTCGAGAAGCACGAGCAAGAGGAGAACGAGGCCGCCAATAATGACCCGACCTATGAGAAGACCAACTTCCGTCCCTACATCCACCTGGCCGCCTGCGCCGTCAAGGAAAACCTGCCGACGAATCCCCTAATCCCTGCCGACATTTTCAGCTCATGTCTGACGACGCCCATCGAGATGGCCCTCTGGTTCTTTGTGCAGCAGAACCCGCTCAAGACTAACCTGACGCCTGAGCGCGCCAAGAAGCTTCCCGGCCGGCTGCAGGAGCGGCGCACGCCGCTGGGCGAACTGAATTGGATCTTCACGGCCATCACCGACACCATTGCCTGGACCACGCTGCCGCGCCATCTGTTCCGCAAGTTCTTCCGGCAGGACCTAATGGTGGCCGCGCTCTTCCGCAACTTTCTGCTCGCACAGCGGATCATGTCCGTCTACAACTGCCACCCCCAGTCATATCCCGAGCTGCCCGACACGCGCCAGCACCCGCTGTGGGCGAGCTGGGACCTTGCCGTCGACCAGGCCCTCGGCCAGCTGCCAGAGCTGGAGAAGCGCGACACGGAGAGTACAGACTACGAGTACCAGAACTCGTCCTTTTTCACCGACCAGCTCACGGCCTTTGGGGTGTACCTGACCCGGGGCGACGCCATGCTGCAGCGGCCTCCCGACCAGCTGCCGGTTGTGCTGCAAGTGCTTCTTAGCCAGCAACACCGCGTACGTGCGCTCATCCTGCTCGGCCGCTTCCTCGACCTCGGCCCGTGGGCCGTCCAGCTCGCGCTCAGTATCGGCATCTTTCCTTACGTGCTCAAATTGCTCCAGTCGGCCGCGTCCGAGCTGAAGCCAGTCATGGTCTTCATCTGGACCCGCGTGCTGGCCGTCGACATCACCTGCCAGCAGGACCTGATCAAGGACAGCGGGTACAACTACTTTGCCTCCATTCTCAAGCCGTCCGAGGGCCTGCCCGTGGTCAACACGGACGAGCACAAGGCCATGTGCGCCTTTATCCTGGCCATGCTCTGCAGGGGCTACAAGCCAGGCCAGACGGTCTGCAACCAGACGGACATTATGACCTTTTGCCTGATCCACCTGCGCAACGAGGAGAACCCGTTACTGCGGCAGTGGTCGTGTCTGTGCATCAGCCAGCTGTGGCAGGACCTGCCCGAGGCCAAGTGGCGCGGCATCCGGGAGAACGCGCCGCTCAAGCTGTCGTACCTGGCCAAGGACAGCATCTGCGAGGTCCGCACGGCCATGCTGCACGCCATGACGACGCTGCTGGGCATTCCGGAGCTGACCGACGAGGTCGCGCGCGTGGAGGAGTCGATTGCCTGGACGGTGCTGGACCTGACAAACGACGGCAGTCCGCTGGTCCGTAAGGAGTTGCTGGTGTTCATGTCGCACTTTGTCCTGCGCTACGAGAACAAGTTTCTCGTGGCCGCCTACGAGCATCTGCAGGAGGAGAAGGAGTACCTCCTCTTCCCACCTGAGGACGTTCCCCTCGGGTACAAGATGGGCCTGCACTTTGTTCGCCCGGAGAATCGCAACCGCGATGGGTCTGTCCGGGAGGGCACCCAGGGGCTGTCCTACAACACCATCTTTGCGGCTTACTGGAAGCACATTCTCATCCTGACCGTCGACCCGCACCCCGAGGTGCAGTCGCATGCCACGACCATTATCGACTACGTTCATGAGGCGTTACTGCACTCCACTATGGGCGGCGCAACCCAGAATCTCATGGACGAAATTCAAAGGCGACACCGGCGGCTGTTGCGGAACGGCTCGCGCAACGGGGTCGCCCTGGCCCGGGGCGCGTCGGATCTCGGCGGTGGCAACTTCGGCAGCGGTACCAATGGCAGCACGACTCTGGTTGGCAGCACGGGTCCGCAGAGCAACGGGGGCAGTCCTGGAAAGACGTCGCCTCTACCGTCGCCGGGCCTCCTGCGCCGGACGGTCAGCACGCTCTTTTCGCCATTTTTCCATGTCGACGGCCAGGGCTCGAGCTTGCCATCGCCCGGCCTATCGTCAGGGTCGATGGCGGGTGATCCCCCGCCGTCACCAGGCCTGCTGCGGTCGTCGTCGACATTTCAGCGGGGCTCGGGCTCGGGACGGGCGCACTTTGGGCCGGACCGGGCTGCGGCGCCGCCGGAAGACAGCGAGAGAGAGGTGCCGATGTCGCCGTACAACGTGGCCAAGGAGCCGGTATCGCGTGACTACGAGGCGCCGTCGCCCAAGGACACGCCGTCGCTGCCGCTGGCAAGCACGTTCCTAGAGTGGTCGACCGAGTACTTTCGAGAGCCGCAGATGCGGGCCATGGAGGCGGAGGAGCCAGGCAGCACCGAGTATAATGAGCGGTTGTGGCGGCGGTCACGCAACGAGGCGATTCTGAGGGAGACGCAGCCACAGAAGCCATTTGCGGGATCACACAAGTGGAACAACCAGTTGGGGATCATCAACAACGGATCGCAGCCATCGCGGATGACGTTCCACCAGTTTGAGGACCACCTGGCTGTGGCGGACGACGGCAACACGATCCAGATCTGGGACTACAAGCGGCAGGGACGGCTGAGCCGGTTCTCCAACGGCAATCCGCCAGGCTCGCGGATCAGCGACATGAAGTTTATCAACGAAGACGACCAGGCCTTTTTAATGGCGGGCTCATCGGATGGTGTGCTGCGGGTGTACCGGCGGTACGACAGCGAAAAGCACGTGGAGCTGGCGACGGCGTGGCGGGCGTTGACGGACATGGTGCCGAGCAACGTGCATGCGGGCATGGTGTTTGACTGGCAGCAGGTGACGGGCAACGTGCTGGTGGCGGGCGACGTGCGGGTGATCCGGGTGTGGAACGCGGGCCACGAGTCGTGTGTGACGGACATCCCGGCACGGTCGGGGTCGTGCGTGACGTCGCTGACGAGCGACCAGATGACGGGCAACCTGTTTGTGGCGGGCTTTGGCGATGGCGCGGTGCGCGTCTTTGACACGCGGTTGCGGCCGCAGGAGGCTATGGTGCGCAAGTGGAAGGACGACGCGGACCGGGTGTGGATCAAGAGCGTACACATGCAGCGCGGCGGGCAGCGCGAGCTGCTGTCGGCGGCGCGCGACGGCAAGGTCAAGCTGTGGGACATTCGCAGCGACCGGCCGCTGCGCGTGATGCAGACAACACGGCACACGCTGCGGACGGCCAGCACGCACGAGCATCTGCCAGTGTTTGCCATGTACGTGGTGTTGCACTGCTCTTTGATTTTTCTTTATTTGCTAACGTTTTCAGTGGCACTTCCTCCCGCATCGTCAAGGTGTTCAACTTTGACGGCCGCGAGCTGTCGCAGCTGGAGCCGTACTCGGGCTTCCTGCAAAGCCGCAGCACGCCCATTGCGGCCACGGCCTTCCACCCGCACCAGGTGACCCTGGCCTGCGCCGCCCGCGGCGACTACCACATCAACCTCTTTAGCTGTTCACAGGAACGGGCAGTGGCCGCCGAGTGAGACAGTCGGGGATTTGTGTTATTGTGCTTGTGTGTTTACGCGACTTTTGTGCGTGTGTCAAGGGCTTTCCGACGACTATCGGGTACGGCGTTTTCTCGTTCTTTCTTGCGCCTGGAATGGCAGCGCTCGCCTGTTTTGTTCCGTGGTGCGAGGTCTCTGTGTCATGAGCTGCAGTTCTTCTCTGCCAGCCAGTACGGTAATATGGCAGAATCAAGTCACTAATAAAGTCACTCAAGTCACTTGTGGGCTGCTTCTGGTGGGCTGCTTTTTGACCGCCCAGTGATAAGGGGGTGTGTCAATTAAAATAAACGGCAAAATAAACTGCAAATTCGAGCTCCCTGTTGGCCCCGCCACTTTTGCACCCCGCAGACGGCGCAGAAAAAACCAAGTCGACCGGCCATCGGGTTGACTCATTGCGCGGAAGCATCCGATCGCGACACCGACTTTCATTGACGCATTTGTGAGTATATTATGGGGGGCACTGTGGCTAGCGACAGACAGACAGACTCTGCCTTCTACTTGAGATACTTTGGCGATAACTTAAGCTATCTAGTTGTTATTCGTTTGCTTGTTTGTTTCCTACTGACCATCAGCTTTATCATGTCTGAAGCACAGCCGCCAGCAGCTCCTGTGGCCGAGAAGCCGGTAGACCAGACGCCGGCGAGTGGCGAGGAGGCCGGACCGTCCAAGAAGGCGGCGAAGAAGGCCGAGGCCAAGGCCAAGAAGGAGGCGCTCAAGGCACAGCGGGCAGCCGAACGGGCCGCCGCCGAGGCAGCAGCAGGCGTCGGGGCGGCGGCGGCCGAGGAGGACCTGTCCAAGGAGAGCTATGGCGACGTGGGCGCGTTTGCGGCGACGGGCGGCGTCAAGTTCACGGCGGGCGCGACCCCGGTGGCTCTGCCGGAGCTGGGCGAGGTGCATGTAGGCCAGACAGTGCGGCTATACGGCTGGATCCAGAACTCGCGCATGCAGGGTGCCAAGATGTGTTTTGTCGAGCTGCGCGAGCAGCAGGACTGGACGATCCAGGGCGTCGTGGCAGCGACGCCGGCGGGCACGCCAGCCGACCGGGCCATCAGCCGGGCCATGGTCAAGTGGGTTGGCAGCCTGAGCCTCGAGTCGTGCGTGGTGGCCGAGGCCGTCGTGCGGCGGGCGCCGGAGCCGATCAAGAGCTGCAAGGTGTCGGGCTTTGAGCTGCACGTGACCAAGCTGTTCTGCGTCGCGGCGGCGCCGGCCGGCCTGGGCCTGACGTTTGCGGCAGCCAGCCGGCCGGTAACCAACTTTGACGACACGGCGGGCGGCGAGGCGGCGGCCGAGGAGGAGGCAGTGGCGGCCGCCAAGGAGCTGACGCTCGAGGAGGCGGGCGCGGCAACGGCCGGCCAGGGCGCCGGCGCCGCGCTGGGCACGCACCTGGACAACATTATCATGCACAAGCGGGCGCCGGTGCAGCAGGCGATTGCCAATGTGCGCTACGAGACGGAGAAGCTGTTCCGCGAGTACCTAGACGCGCGCGGCTTCAAGGGCTTCCAGGCGCCGGGCCTGATCGGGGCCGCGTCCGAGGGCGGCGCCAACGTGTTTGGGCTGCAGTACTTTGGGCGGCACGCGTACCTGGCGCAGAGCCCGCAGTTTTACAAGCAGTTTGAGATTGCCGGCGGCCGCAAGCGCGTCTTTTGCGTTGGCCCCGTCTTCCGCGCCGAGAACTCCAACACGCCGCGCCACATGACCGAGTTCACCGGCCTCGACATGGAAATGGAGATCCGCGAACACTACCACGAGGTGCTGCACATGCTCGAGGGCGTGCTGCTGTACATTTTCCGTGGGCTCAAGGAACGCTGCCGCGCCGACATTGACACGGTGCGCGCCGTCTACCCGGCGACGGATTTCCTGCTGCCCGAGCCCGGCAAGGAGGTGCGCCTGACCTTTGCCGAGGGCCAGCAGCTGCTGCGCGAGCACGGCCCGCCGGCCTTTCGCCACGTGCGGGACGACGAGGACATGTCGACGCCGCAGGAAAAGGCCCTCGGCGAGGTCGTCCGCCAGCGCTTCCACACCGAGTTTTACGTCCTCGACAAGTTCCCCGAGGGCGCCCGCCCCTTTTACACCCTCGAGGACCCCGCCAACCCGGACGTCTGCAACGCCTACGACTTTTTCATGCGCGGCCAGGAGATTCTGTCGGGCGGTCAGCGCATCCACGACCCGGCCATTCTCGAGGCCCGCATGCGCCGCAAGGGCCTCGACCCCACGTCCGACGGCCTGCGCGAGTACGTCGACGTCTTCCGCCAGGCCGGCTGCCCGCCCCACGGCGGCGGCGGCATCGGCCTCGACCGCGTCGTCGCCTTCTTCCTCAACCTGCCCAGCGTCCAGCTCGCGGCCTACTACCCGCGCACGCCCAAGCGCCTGCTGCCGTGAGGGACGGGAGAGGACTGTGCCAGGTGTACGCTATACGCTGTATTGACAAGAAGGAAAGACTGCAAATTAAATGTAAAAAAAAACCCAAGAACGAACAAGAATCCATCCATTGTTCATGGTCCTCGCACCCATGCCCCAGTCACGTGACATTATTCTATTCCCAGACCAACCAATCACATTCCGCCCATCTCCTGGTCGCCGCCCCGGGCGCTGGCGTCCAGGAACGCGGCCTCGTCAAAGTCGTCCGCCACCGCCGCCCCGCCGTTCTCCTGGTCGAGCATGCGCACGGGGCGGCCGTCTATCTTGGAGAACGGCATCCCCTGCGGCTGCGACTGTGGCTGCCGTCTCCGCGGCACGGCCAGAACGCGTCGCCCCAGCTGATAAAAGGCCGCCGGTGTCTCGGCATCGTCGTCGTCGTCGTGGCTGCTGTACTGCCGCTTGCGCATGCTGGCCGCCTCGTCCGTCGGTGCCACGTCACACTGGTCCACGGCGGCAAACAGCGCGGCCGGGAACAGAGGCCTCTCGTCGTCAAAGGACTGCACGCCGAGCCCACCGATCCGGTGGATACCACAAAACGGCAGCAGCTCACGTGCCGGCAGCGCCGCCAGCTGAGGCCTTGTCTCTTCCTGCCCCTTGTGCGCCTTGTGCTCCTTTTGTTTT
Source organism: Leptographium flavum (assembly GCA_963580335.1). Lineage (NCBI taxonomy): Eukaryota > Fungi > Ascomycota > Sordariomycetes > Ophiostomatales > Ophiostomataceae > Leptographium > Leptographium flavum. The sequence goes on along the minus strand of OY756930.1, from coordinate 2,611,913 downwards.
CTCGGCTCCGGCCACCGCCCCGTCCCATGGTTGCCCTTGCCCGTCTTGTAGCCCTCGGGCACGGATTTGCGCACGCGCATGCCGACAGCCAGGAGGTCGGCCTGCACCGATGGCGGCAGGGGCGGCGCCGGGCTGCCTGTACTGCCGTGAGAGCGGGTGGACGCATAATAGGCCGTGGCCTCGGCGTCGCGGCCGAAAAAGGTGGTAATGGGCCGCTGCGACGGATCGCTGGCGGCACCAGCAAAGGGCCGCTTGACGCGGGGAATGGACATTGTGGAAATTCAGCAACAGGACAAAAAAAAAGAGGGGAGATGGGTCGTATGCAGGGGAGCGGCGCCCCGAGGGTGCCTCGTTGCCGTGCCAGAAGATGGAATGAATAGGGGAAGAAAGGAAGATAGCACCAAAAGCCAATGGCTGGGAGAAATTGATAGTTCTTTTGTCCATGAAGCCAGAAATCCGAAACAGGACTAGCGCCAATTAAACCAACGCGTTCGCGTCGCGTCATTCGCGAGAATATGGATATCCTTTCGGATGTTACACGTGACTCTTCATACCGTCCGGCTGGACGGCCATGGGCTGCGAAAGGCCAGCAGGTCCCGCTGTCCGTAGAATTCGCCGGCCACTGCCAACACCATTTCCAGAGTGGCCCGCTGGTGCATGTCGCCGTCTTCCTCGCCAGTCTGCTTGTGGACTTCTGTCCGGCCTGCCTGGTCTCCCACCCGTTCCTCCACTTGGCCTTCTTCAGGCTCAGACTCAACGTCCATGGCAATATCTTCCAAGTCATCGTCCACGTCCTTGCCAGTCCCGCTCTCGGCCTCGACCCTGGCTTCAGCCCCGGCTTCAACCCCGGCCTCAACCCCGGTTTCCACCTCGGCCTCGGCCTCGAGCTCTCCCTCTTCCACTTCTCCCTCTTCCACCTCACCCCCCTCCACATCATAGCTCAAATGCGCCAACCGCATCACCGCCTGCTTCGCCACGTCCCGAATGTAGCCCATCTCCGCGTAGCCCAGCTCGCCCCGGTCCGGCAGCCGCGCCAGCACCGCCCACAGCCACCGGCTCGTGCGCACATCCATGTCGAGCCCGGCACCGTCCCGCTTGCTCGGTCGCTTTCCGTTGTGGTCACCGGCCAGCCACCGCGAAAACCGCCCGGACCGTGACGACCGCGACGACGCCGACCCGCCTACCAGTAGTCCGCGCTGCATCACCCGCAGCAGCCGGAATGCGCTGATCCGGTCCATGGCCGCCAGCTGTGCCGGAAGTGGGTCTGTTGTCTGCAGCAGCCGCAACCAGCGGCCAAAGGCGCCCGACCGCGTGCTCAGCGGGCCGACCGCCGTGTCGTGGTCGACCGGCAGAGCGGTCACGGCCGTCTCGGGTGGCTCCCGGTGCAGCTGTGCCCGGAGGTCGGCAAACTGGGCCAGCAGACGCGCCCGGAATACGTCGCTGAACCGTGCTGCCTCGGCTGTCGTCGCAATATCCCCACCGGCGCGTCCGTCCTGTGGCACGTCCACAATAGGCGCTGCCGTGTAGGCCCCGTCCTCGTAGTAGCCGCGCGTGTCGCCGGTGCCGTTCTCGTACAGGCAGCGATCATAATAATTGTCGGCCGTGTCTCTGTTTTCGTCCATGTGCTCGTCGTTTTCGTCTTCGTCTTCGATCTCGTCCTTGCCAGCTGCCCCGTCGGCAGCGTCCTCGTCGTCGTACGAGAGCTCAACTGCGGACTGGCCTACGCGTCGCTTTTTAGTCGCGCTCGGGCCGTCTTCCTGTTCGTCCCAATGCCGCCGCCGCCGTCGTCTCTGTTGCTTCGGCGCGCCCGCCGAGACCATTGTTTGCGGAAACGCCTGCGGCCCGTGTCGAGGCGCGATCATCACATGGGGAATCTTGCCCGCCTCGGCCCTGCCAGTTCAAGTACTGTCAGCATCCCATCTACAAACAAGGAAAAGGTCTCAGCCGTCTAGATCATAGCCTCGCACTGAGCAAACAGGAAAGAAAAGGAACAACATACCGGACGAGACGCAAGTACCCAAGCGCCTCCTCTTCATCCTCCACGTCGATATCCGCGTCGGTCACCGCCGTCGCTTCGGTGCCGTTGCCAAAGACGCTTCGCTGGCCATAGGTCGGGTCAACAGCTGATGTTGCCTCGCGACCAGAGGACCAGCTGGACTCCATGGTAGTGGTGCGCAAACTGAGAATGCAGGAGCAAAGTATCTCACACTTACGTTACATACGTAGAGCTTGCTGTGGGTCAGAAAACAAAAAATTGAGTTCACCGCTAAACATCCACTAACTATACAGCCAATCATATACCGAGCGGTCAGCTCCAACTCTACACAACATTGATTGTTAATTTTCTTTTCATTTTTTTGATGCAAGATATCCGGATCCTAAACGCCCCTGTATACTTTTGGTCGTCTTTTTTGAGGTGATTGTTGGCTCCATCTTCTATCCGCTTGTTGTGGCGTAAATCTTCATGTCCGGCCAGGGCGAGAAATCGGGTCCGTTCTGTCGTCGACGCAGAGACGCAAACTCGGCCCTCCCCGAGGGACTGTCGGGGAGGACTGCCAAAGACAAAAAGAAACGAGCTCGTCCGAGCCCACCACCTGTTTCTTCGATCCGGAGCCCTGCCGAATCCCTGCCACACGACCGTATGAGTCCAGAGGGGGAGGGTGCTGCGCAAGACCCCTCGTCGCAATGGACACGAGAAGCACGGATAACGAAATCAAAACAACAGAAAAACAAGCGGAGCCCCGTAGCCCCCCGTAGCCCCCCTCAGCTCACACCGACACACGACATTGTAAAAAGGAAACGGCCCATCACGCGAGCAAGCTGTCTACTTTCTCCGGAAAGAGCAGCCCTCGGTCAATCTCGCCTTGCCACCCGTCGGCTGGCACAGCACAGTGGTGCAGCCTTGGCAGATGACAACCGTCTGTGCGTGGGAGAAAACGGTCGTGATCGTAAAGCAACCGGGGCACTTGACGTCCATGAAGAAGGAGCGGGGGGTAGGCACCAGAGTCTGATATGTGCGTTAGTCGGCTGTCCGGAGAGCAGGACAATCTATTCGAGTCGTCGTGCATACCTTGAGCTTGTGCTTCTTGGCCTCAGCAGCGGCGCTGGGGTTGAGGAGGTCGACGGCCAAAGTCTGGAGAAAAAAAGGTCAGCACTTGGTCGTGAGCAGTCTTCCAGATCGTCCATCATCCCCAGCCATTCCCATCGATGGCTCCTTTCGTCGGTGTCCAAGAGACCCCTCCTCCCTCTCGGTAGCCAGGGCATGACTGGACAAGACAGATTTGTATCTGCAAATGCAAACGCACCATATTGACGGTAGGAGACGGTTATCGTGGAGATCGATATGGGTTCGAGCGAAGAAATTCGATATTCGAATAGGATCTGCGAGTCTGAAGACGGCAGATGCAGCGCTCGAGATGTGTGGTGAGAAAAATTAGATGGTTGACTTCGAGGAGGACTGGTGGTAGGGTGAGAGGAAGAAAAAAAAGGGCAAGGAAATCGGGCTAGAAAATTGTGCACTACAAATTGAGAGAGAGGAGAAGAAACCAAGCCAATTTCTCGCACGTCAATTGTCTATTCCTATTCTAGTTTAGTTCTTTAGGGTTTTGCCTGCATATGATCACGTGTTCATAAGAGTCACTCTCGCTTAGTCATGAGCTGGTAGCTCCAGGTCCCAACCCCGCCAATCGCCACTCGCGCATCAGGCAATACAGTCGAGCAAGAAAAGACAGACTTTGTTTGTTTTTTTTGCTTCTCGCAGTTGGGAAGCCAGACGAGTTCCAATCGGGAGCCTACACACACCCGCACACACACAGCATGGCAGCGCCGGTCGACCAAAGAATAGCCGTCCCGGTTGACGACCCCAACGCCGACACGGAATGGTGAGTGAATGCAGCTATTGGCTATCACGTCTAACTCGAAGCGTTCCATGACTCACTCTGTGTGTCCCAAACAGGAATGACATTCTACGCAAGCATGGCGTGATCCCGGAGAAGCCGCCGAGCCCAACGCCGATGATCGAGGAGGCGCTTGCCGAGGGCCGGCGGTTGGCGCACGAGAACCGGCTCGAGGGCAAGGACCTGGACGAGCTGGACGCGCTGGAAGACGAGGAGGACGAAGATTTCTTGAACGCGTACCGGCAGCAGCGCATACAGGAGATGCTCAGTCTGACAAAGAAGGCAGTGCACGGCAGCGTGTATCCGCTGACCAAGCCCGAGTACAACCGGGAGGTGACCGAAGCGTCACAAGGGCCGCCCGGGGAGGGAGATACCGCCGACGCTGAGGATCCAGAGGCATCCAAAGGGACCGCCAAGAAACCCAAAGGCGTTCCCGTGCTGGTCAACCTGACGTCGTCGACGGGCACCAATGTCGAGTCGCGCGTACTCTCGGAGCTATGGCGCCAGGCGGCGGTCGAGTACGGCGAGGTCAAGTTCTGCGAGATGCGGGCAGACCAGGCCATTGAAGGATACCCCGAGCGCAACTGCCCGACCATCCTGGTGTACCGCCACGGCGACATTGTCAAGCAGGTGGTGACGCTGATCATGATGCATGGCGTCAAGACCAACATGCAGGACATTGACGCGCTACTGGTCGAGGTGGGCGCCGTAGCGGACACGGATATGCGCGTGGTCAAACGGCGGCGGGCGGCCGAGGACGCCGAGGAGGAGCGGCTAGCGGGACAGAGCAGCATCCGCACGGGCTACGGCGGTGCCCCGGTCAAGGGCGATGCCGATGACGACGACGACGACTGGGATTGAGCGACCGCCACGTCCAAATTACGTCCAGAGGCGCGTCAAGAGGCCAGGAGGGCGGAGAAGAGAAAACTATTCTCGCCAAGACACGGCTCGGCACTGTTTGGAGGCTTGCCGTCTGGTCTATTCGTCCGTGCAGATTCAGGTTACAGAAGAGCACAGAAGACCATACAGACACAGGCGGTTACCAGCGCTCGGTCCCGTTACGCCTGGCTGCCGGCTCCTATCGCCGGCTTAGGCAGCAAAGACACATCCCGGTCCCTCTCGGAAGCGCGGGAGAACGTTATGCCACAGTGCTACCCGTAACTTGTACTGTGCGCTCGCTGCGGGCTCGGCCGGCCAATGATCCACCAACAGACACCCCGCGGCACGATTAGATAGTGAGAGCCCCGCTAGCGGCCGGCGCGGGTCGCTGAAAAGCTGTTGATTTTCCGTGACAACAAGACAATCCACATTTCCTTTTCCATCCTACTGCCGAGACTTTTATAAACGGGATAGCGTCGAGGCTGAGATTGCGCCGCAACCCTGTTTCGTCCAATCGACCTCGTACAGCCCTACCCGGGGCCAAGTCAGCCATAGGCCGTCGCCACAAACAACGTCACCGGCAGCGGTGGGCGTCGTCCAGTCTTCCGCCCTCAAGCCGCCGGTTCAACAAGATGGGGCAGGAATCGTCAAACCCCATCGATGACAGCGTGCTGCCCGAGACGCTAAGCGAGCGCAGCATCGATGCTGTGGCGCGGCTGGTCCGCGAGGGCCACATCCACAAGATTGTCGCCCTGACGGGGGCAGGCATCTCGACGGCAGCAGGCAGTGAGTGAAGCAGACAGGGAGAGAGAGACAGCCAGAAACGCTGACCCCCAGTCCCCGACTTTCGCTCACCCGGCACCGGCCTCTACAACAACCTGCAGCGGTTGTCCCTGCCGTACGCCGAGGCCGTCTTTAGTATTGACTATTTCCGCCAGAACCCACGGCCCTTTTACATCCTGGCCAAGGAGCTGTACCCGGGCCAGTTCCACCCGACCGTGTCACATGCCTTTCTCGCCCTGCTCGCCCGCAAGGGCCTGCTCAACATGCTCTTTACGCAAAACATTGACTGTCTCGAGCGTGCCGCCGGCGTGCCGCCCGACCGCATCGTCGAGGCCCACGGCTCCTTTGCCACGCAGCGTTGCATCGACTGCGGCACCGCCTTCCCGGATGCGGCCATGCGCGAGCACGTGCAAGAGGCGCGTGTGCCCCGCTGCCGGCAGCCCGGCTGCGGCGGCCTCGTCAAGCCCGACATTGTCTTCTTCGGTGAGAGCCTGCCGGCGCGCTTCCACGAGCTTTCGCGGCAGACGCCCGCATACGACGGCACCGACCTCGTGCTCGTCCTGGGCACGTCGCTAACCGTGTACCCGTTTGCCGGGCTGCCGTCGCTGGCGGCCGAGGGCGTGCCGCGCGTGCTGTTCAACCGCGAGCAGGTGGGCGATCTGGGCACGCGGCCCGACGATGTGCTAGCGCTAGGCGGCTGCGACGACGGGGTGCGCCGGCTGGCGGCGGCCCTCGGCTGGGGCGACGAGCTGGAGCAATTTTGGCGCGGCCTTGTCGGCGATGCCGAGGCTGACCGACAGCGCGGGCAAGACGTGCTGTTGGTGCCGGGCAAGGGTGAGGCGGAAAAGGCGGCTGTTGAGGCGACAAAGGCGGAGACGGAGACGACCGAGTCTGCGGCCGAAACCGCCTCGTCGATAGACCGCTCCGCCGCCGCCCAAGAGGTCAACGATATCGCCGACGAGATCGAGGCCGTCCTGAATCTGGGGCCCAAGGAGGCAGCCGAGCCCGATACGGCAGATATTACTTCTCCTACCAAGGAAACCGTGCCGAAGACTGAAGCATCTCAAGTCCAGGCCCAGACACTGCCGGCGGTCGACAAGACCAAGGACGCCGAGCCGGCAGCACCGAGCGACAAGTCGAAAGACGAGACGCCTCCAGTGGCTGTCAAGCCGTGATCGCGTCAAAGGCCATCTTGGAACGGATTCAGAGTGCGAATACTGGCGTCGTTGTTTTATACCTCCTATGTTGGTGTTACTGCTTGGTGTAGTCTTGGGCTCGGCTTGCTCTCTTGGTTTTGGTTTCCCTGATTTCTTTGGGAAATTGCATGTTTAACTATCGTACAGGTATTTCGATCCGCTGCTGCGGAACTGCACTTCTAGAGAATGAATTATCCCGCCCCGCATGCTTGCCAGGCCGCTTGTGTATATCCCGGCCCCAATCTATATGGTAACAAAAGAAAAGGAAAAAGGAGGTAAAAAGCGCGGCACAAGTCCTCTCAACTCCAGTGCAGGAAGATGTCCCATCCCGTGTTTTGCCTTACGAAACCCACGCCCCTTGTGAAATCAACGGCAGTAAATGGCGAAATATGGCAGGATCAACGCAGAGATGAATGGGCTCATCTTGAACAATCGCTCAAAACTCATGGCGCAAGAGGGGCGGCGTGCAGGGCGGGCTTGGCAGCAGCACTGGCCGCTCCTTCTTCATCGTCGTTCTTCTTCTGCTGTACCCCAATGACCCAGGCGGCCACTTCCTCATCGCCAGCGATGAGCGTGGTCCCCTGTCCATTCTTGGGGCCGTTAGACAGGCCGAGTGAGCCCATATGTTCGCGGGCGGCTTTCACGTCGTCCGTCTCATCGTCGGTAAACTCTTCCTCGACTTCTTGGATGGTGCTGTCTTTGCCAAGCGACTTCAGCCAGGGATGTTTCAGGAGCATAGAGTATGTGTGCCGCTTGAGCGGGTTCTTGTTGAGGCATGAGCGCACAAAGTCGTGCGCTGTGGCCGAGTATTTGTCAGGCATGACGGGCGGCTCGCCGTTCACAATGGCCTGCAGCGCAAATTAGTATCATCCAATCACTAGGGAAGCACAAATCCAAGGACGCACGGTCAGCTGGCTGAAAATGGTCGAGGACACCTCGGGCGGGTACGGGTAGCGGCCCATGGCGCACTCGATAATGGTCAGGCCGAGACTCCAAATGTCGCTCTGTACGCTGTAGGTGCCGTCGGCGTTGGCTCCGCCGGCTGGGCCCAGGTTGCCGCCGGAGATGCGTTCGGGCGCCATGTAGCTCTGGCAGCCAATGTTGGTTTTGGCAATGGACGAGACAAGATTGCCGCTGACACCGAAATCGCAAATCTTGACCTGGCCGCGCGAATTGACTAGAATGTTGGTCGGCTTGACATCGCGGTGGATTATCTTGTGCTCGTCCTTGAGCGACTTGAGGCCCATGATGGTGGCGTACGTGATTTTGCGAAGAATGGACTCGGGTATGCCACCGGCGTAGAGCTTGTCGATTGAGCCACCGTCCATGTACTCGATGCAAATGTACACAGCGCCTTCCTGGTAAAAGGCTCCGTAAAAGTCGATAATGTACGGCGACACGCACTCGTGCAGAATCACCAGCTCCTTGAGAATCGTCGTGAACTTGGCCTCATCCAGCTCTAATCGGATCTCTTTCATGGCCATGATCTTGCCGGATGTGGCCTGGGCCGTGGCACCTGCGTTGTCGCCGGCCGTTTCATCGCTCATCACGGGGTTACTCGCCAGGGATGCTAGCGACTGGCGCGGCGACGTAGTGATGGGTGGGGGGTTCTTGAAGCTGTTGAGGCCGGGGCCAAACCGGGGTTTCGTGGGCTTCGCATGGCGCACCTTGTATACTATGCCATAGTTACCCTTGCCGAGCTCGCCCAGTACCTCAATCTCGTCGAGAGAGATCTTAAAGGTGTGGCCACCGGCAAAGTCGACACCAGTGCGCGTAATGGTGGCGGCACCCTGAAAGGTTACCCAGCCATTCTCGGCGTCAATGTAGTGCTTGAAATCATTAATGAGTGAGTTTTGCGTCGATCCGGCACCATCTGCGCCGTCCGACAACTGCGACGGCCCCTGCCCAGGCGAGCCGCCGGGACCACCAGGTAGAGGGCCCAGCTTCATGGCGCGGCGCTCACTCAGACCCATTCGCCGGTTGGGTGTTCCCAGAACATTGGGGGCAGACTGGAAGCCATGTGGCACCGGACGCCCCATGCTGCCTGGGCCCATGTTGCGGTTGAGGTGTGCAGGCATGCGCAAGTTCGACGCAATGCCACCAGTCAGAACACCATGCGCTCCATCGGACAGAACACCATTGACGCCAGTTATTGGCGAATGCGGTGAGTGCGGCGGTTTGCCTAGGCGCTGCTGCTGCAGAGCGCGGGCCTTTTGCATCAAGTCGAGCGGCAGTTTGCCGGCGGACGGAGTCGGGCGGCGTGCATTGTTGAGAGTGCCGCTGATGGACGAGCTCATAGAGCCGGCCGGGCCGGGGACGGGGGCGGATACAGTGCGGAGAGAGGGCAAACGGCGCGTGGAGTCGGAAGATATCTGAGGGCCGGAACTGAGCGAGGAGGGGAACGGATCTTGCCGGTAGTCCTGGTCGTCGGGGGAGTCGAGGGAGCCGGGCGAGGCCGGACCGATCTCCGAGTCCTCGTCCGGGGTGGCCGGACCAAAGCCTTGCGCGTGGGCCATGGCAGGACGGGAGAGGGGTAGATGAAATAAAGATGCGGGGGGGGAAGGAAAAGGAAGGGAAAACTGGAAAAAAGTAGGCGCTATTGTGGTTCTCACATGTGTGTGAGTGGATGAGATCGTGTGGAGAACGATTTCAGACTCGTATTTGGCAGCCCTGTTTCTGCTGGCCGTCTTTGCTTTTTTGACAGTTTCTCTTCGAGACACTCAGTAAAGGGCAACGACCGGTCGAAGAGTCAAGCGCTGCAGGCCCCGTCCAACGCCAACAACGCGAAGGTCTCGCAACCCGGCACGGCTGTTGGTTTCAGGCCCAGTGCAGCGCGGGATGGCTATGTTGTTGCCACAGCACAATTGCCGGAGCTTTGGGCTTCTGCTTTGGCTTTTGGTGGTCGAAGCTTCTCTTTGGGAATGACGAAATGGCGGCTGGTGGGGGTAGGGCTAGACGGTCGCGCGAGGGGAGGTAAGAGAGACCGAGAAAAGACGGGAGACGAGAGAGCGGCAGGAGGAAGAGAGGGAGTGAAGCCGAGAGCGAAGCCGAGAAATAAAGAACGGGGGATAAGCGCGAATGGAAAAGAGGCGGCAGAGCTATGGCTTTATGGCAGCCATACGGCCAAATGAAGAAAGGGCGATTTAGATGGGAATCGACAAAATTGGCGCTTGGCAGTCGGCACGAGTTGGGCTTTGCGAGTCCCTGAGCGGCAGGTCGCGGAAGAAGTTGCGCGGAGATCTGATGTCGATCGCTCCTGTCCGTCGAGTCGAACAGCGCGCCTCTTATGGTTTTATCTGTTTGCCTGATCCGCCGGTTATTGCCAGTTCGCTGCGCGCGTTCAGCAGAGCAGCCTTTTTTCCTGCCCTTTTTTCGACTTTGGGCCGTCCCTGCTGCCCTGTGCTGCCCCTCTTTGGCGTTCCATGAGTAAGTTGCCAATTGACGCCAAAATGGCTCCGCCCTACCACAGCGTTGACGTTGCTGCTGCCGTGTTTGTCGTCCTGTTTCCCGGCTGGCACGTCGATGCCAACTTTCGAGAGCGTCGCAAGGGGCTGAGAGGACGGCCTGCAGGAAGTCGGAATTCGATACTTGGTCCGGTGGGGGAGACAGCTAACCGCTTCGTGCCCAAAGACGGCGGAGCCAGGAAAAGCCAGGCAGGGCACCGAGGGCGATGACGTTGATGGCTACGTTGTGGCTTGACAGCGGATGACGCAGTAGTCGAAGCTGTAAGATGTCCCCAAGCACCCAGTATGGAGCATTACACAAACGTTATCTTGCGCACGTCGTTGGCTGGCGGACCGGGGTGCAGGCGGCGAGTTCCTGGCAGAGTGGATTTACGCGTACTTAGCTGCCCGGCTGCCTTTGCTGGGGACTTGAAACGCTCCGCCGGCAGAAACATACGTTTGGGTGCGGCACGAGTAAACAGAGGGTGCGGACAGCCCGGCTTGGGCTCGGGTTCCGTGCTGGCCGAAGCAGCTTCATCGCAGCTTCTAGCTGTATTTGGTGCTGTCGTCCGCTGTGGAGGCCTCAAAGTACGGCTACATGAATGGTGAACGTGAAAGAGGCATCTTCCTTCTATAAAAATTCTACGGCTTAGGCCTTGTTCCCACGACTCGCATATACTTACTGTCGTATACTCTGCATGTCGATACAGACACTCCCGTAAGATATGGGACGGCGCCACAGCTGCAGCCACGGGCCATCCTACTAACATCTTGCAGCTGTTCGCTGCTGCCTGCCTGCTGTCTCTTATCCTGCTGCCTATTCCTGCCCACTCTTGTCGCCTTCTCTGACTCTTCCCAGCTTACCGCAATGCCAGCACATCTCACCATCCGACGAAACCTGCCAGATCAATTCACAGCCACTTGGTCCCATTTGCCGCCGCCCCTGCGCACGCGAGACACCCAGTGTGTCGGCACCAGCTTGCCGGCCTCGCTTTCGTATACTTAGACCCTCTCTGGACTCCGCTGTCGTTTGGTTGGTTGGCGGCTGCTCGGCGGCTTGGCCGATGTATCTCGCGCGCCCACATGTGGCCATCCGCCGTCTGTGACTGGCTGTAACGACTAGTGCCGCGTAGGCGTCTGCTAGATTTTCAGTATCTTCCACAACTGGTAAGTACTCTGCGGTACCTTTCGGCTGCAACACTGCGACCATAGCCAATTGCCACAGCCCCCAGCTGAAGTCGCAGTTGCTTCCATAGAGTAAAATCGGCGCACGCTCACTCTATCCATAATTGTCTCGTGTTCCTTTTTTCTCTCTTCCTCGTTCCTTTTCGTCCTCCTCCGCGGCACACGACACAGCTGGTCTGCATCACGCTGCGACTCCCCGACGAACGAGAACCTTTCCCCAAGGCAGCTGTTCGTTGCCGATTGCCGATTTGCTGCTTCTGGTTTCGCGTCAAATCGATCACGTCACTGATTGCGAGGAGCTCTCTCGCCACGGCCTCCCACGGCACCGCGACGCTCCCATTCCGCTTCTCTGTCGCTCTCTTCGACCATTCCTACGCTCCTCCTTCCGCCATGGCCGACTACGTCTCTGGCATCTCCGAGATGCCGCCGCTGATCCCGATGAATGCCCACGACTCCCACCCGGCCATCGGCCACCTGATCCTGCTCGTCTTCGAGGCCGTCATGGAGGTCGTGTGCGTCAGCTTGCCTGGTTACATCATCGCCCGTATCGGTCACTTTGATGCCGACAAGCAAAAGTTTCTCGCCAACCTCAATGTCATGCTATTCACGCCGTGCCTGAGTACGTTTCTGGAGGCTCTTTGTTGATGCTCTGCTGACTGACCCCTAGTCTTCACCAAGCTGGCCTCCCAGCTCGACGCCGACAAGTTCACCGAGCTCGGCATTATCCCCGTCATCTTTGTCGTCATGACCATTGTGTCCTACTGCACCTCCGTCGCCGTTACAAAGCTCTTTGGTTTCAACCGTCGCGCCTCCAACTTTGTCATTGCCATGGGTGTACGTTTGTTTCTGTTGTTGCTGTTGTTGCTGTTGTTCCTATCTGTATCGCCCTGCTGACAGCCTTAGGTGTTTGGCAACTCCAACTCGCTACCCATCTCCCTCGTCCTCTCGCTCTCCCAAACGCTCAAGGGTCTGCATTGGGACAAGATCCCCGGGGACAACGATGATGAGGTCGCCGCCCGCGGCATCCTCTATCTTATGATCTTCCAGCAGCTAGGCCAGCTCGTGCGGTGGAGCTGGGGCTACCACGTCCTGCTGGCCCCCAAGTCGCGCTACGAGGAGTACGACCAGGTCACCGCCGAAGAGGGCCAATACCGCGACGATCCCGATGCTGCCACCGACGCCGCCACCGACGCCACCACCGGCCCGGCCCCGCTCATCACTGAGGGCATCCAGGCGCACCCGGTCGATGTCGCCCAGCACAGCCCGACCAGCGAGGTTTCGGACTCCTTTGAGCCCTCGGGCCGCACGCCAACCGGGCCACGCTCACGTGGGTCCATGTCCGAGTCCGAGGACAGCCACAGCCAGGGCGGCTTCTCGGCACGCAAACGGACACCCATGGCTCGGCTGCCTCACAGCCACGGCCTGCCCGAGGCCGAGGCCGAGGCCGGCGCGCTCAACGGTGGCATTATGTCGTTCCCACGCATTCGCAACATCAGTGAGACCGAAACGCCGTCGGGCGTGCAGGGGCTGCAAGTGCGGCTGTCGCGCAGCGGTGAGCAGGCGTGGGCGGCCATGGCGACGCGGTCGGAGACGGTCATGGCAGCGCTCCCGGCGCCCGTGCAAGCGGCAGTGCGGCTGGCCCAGCGCATGTGGCTGCGCGTATACGGCTTTCTCTGGGACTTTATGAACCCGCCGCTGTGGGCGATGCTGATTGCAGTCGTGGTGGCATCGTTCCCGTCGCTCAAGGAGCTCTTTTTCGCCGAGGGCTCCTTCATCAAGAACAGCGTGACGAGCGCGGTGACGCAGAGCGCCGGCGTGGCCGTGCCGATTATCCTGGTCGTGCTGGGGGCCAACCTGGCGCGGAACACGCAGAACCTGGCGAGCCAGGACGCCGAGGAGATGGAGATTGGCAAGAAGCTGCTGGTGGCCTCGCTGATCAGCCGCATGCTGCTGCCGACGATGATTATGGCGCCCATCCTGGCGTTGTTCGCCAAGTTTGTGCCCATTTCGATCCTCGACGACCCTATCTTTGTCATTGTCTGCTTCCTCCTGACAGGCGCCCCGAGCGCCCTGCAGCTGGCCCAGATCTGCCAGATCAACGGCGTCTACGAGACAACCATGTCCAAGATTCTCTTCCAGAGCTACGTCGTGTGGATCCTGCCGTCGACGCTGGTGCTGGTCATGTGTGCCTTGGAGGTTGTAGAGTGGGCAAAGTAGCGAGGCGGTGTTGTGTGTTTGTGATTTCCGGGCTTTGCTTGCTGTACACCGTATCAGACTGTCATTTTGTCCATCCTCGTTCTTGCCTGCTCTTCTACAGCATTGGCGGTGTTGGGGTTGTGGTTTTGGTTTTGGTTGTGGTTTTTCTTTCGGGGTTTTTCGGTTCTTGGGTTCTTGGTTCTTGAACTCGGCTGGGCTCACACTTTGCCCTGGCAAAGATGCACGACAAAGGCAGGAGACGTGAGAGACACATCCACTCACGGTCGCCCAAGACAGTACATTAGGCTAGCCAGCGACTGCTCTTTCTATAGGGATAATACATTACATGCCAAGCGGATGCTGTGCCCACGGAATCGCGAACCGGCTAATGCACGACGCCGTTGACCAGCGTGCTGTCGGGCGCCGGCGCCAGGACCCAGTCGCGGACCTGTCCCTTCCAGTCGCTGATGCGCACGTCGCGAATAGTCACGACAATGACGCGGACGCCCTCGCCGGCGACAAAGCGCGGGTCGTCGGCGGCGGGCGTTGGTGTGGCCGAGGCCGTGCCGCCGCGCGCAATCTGCTGGTGGATGCGGCGCTCGGCCGGGCCCATGGGGTCGGCGTCAAACGTGTTGTTGGCCAGGTGCTGCTGGCGGTAGTGGGCCTCTTCGGGCGAGCCCTGCGGCAGCAGGCGGGCGGTGCCGTTGATGGTGGCCGAGATGGACGACACGGCCGCATTGTTGAGGTTAAGCAGCAGCGTCGCCAGGCTCGAGGGTTCGGGGGCCGCCGCCGCATGGGAGCCGGGGCCGCCTTGGCTGGCCGGGCTGCCGCCGCCATCGTCGCTGCCGCCACCTGTCGACAGCCGCCGTGTCAGTGGGCGGTGCGAGACCCAGTCGTGCACGAGCAGCGACACGTTGGGGTTGGCCACAATGTTGTGCGTCTTTTTGCTCGCCGGATTGGTCGTCATCACGATGACAGGGCGGGCGCCGGGGATGTAGGTGTAGTTCATGAGCGACACGTGCGGTACGTTGTCGACGCACGTCGCGAGGTGGAGCTGTCAGCGAGGCCCGGTCAGCACGCACCAAGCAAGCAACGAGCCAACGGACACGAGGGAGCAGTCCCTTACAAACCGGGCGTTTTCAAGACATTGGACCACTTCTGTCGGTAGCGACGCGGTCGTCTGCATGTTGGTGTTGCCATCCGAGGCTTCATAGTTGAGGGGAATCTGCTCCATGGCGGGCGTGACGAGAACGTGTGCGTGTGGTGACGACGGCGATGTTGGGCCCAGCTTCAGGCAGCTGAGCGAGGCAGGAAAAAGATGCGAGGGGTATGCATTTATGAGATGTTGGTTCGGTTATATCCGGTATATGCATACAAGTGCCTCATGACGTCAGTAGCCGTTGCAGACGAGGCACAATCGCCAGAAATGGCCGTCTGTCTGCCTCCATGTGTCGCAGGTTCATCTGGCTTCCATACGCGGGTGCTATGCGCAACTCGCTGCCCTGCACGGGAGACGTTAACCGTCATCGGACATGCTGCCGCAGTTACCCCATATTTCGCCTTACCCCATGGGCAACTGCTCCCCGTTTTATTAGCTCGGCCGCGGTTACCCTCGGCATGCAGCTGAGGGGAAGCCGGGGTGCAGGTGGTCCTGCCGTAAAGAGCAATGCATTTCCAGCAGAGTCGTCTATCTGGCAGTCTTTTCGCATCCCGACTTTGACTCCTCGTCTCTTGTCTCTGGTCTCTCGTCTCTCGCCTCTCGTCACAATGCGCCCGCTCAAACGTGCTGCGCATGCGCGGCTGCCGCGCCGCCGAGCACGCCTGCTGGCCACGGCCGCTCTTGTCGACACGGCCTCGTCGCCCATCGGCTCGCTGCTGATTGCCAACCGCGGCGAGATTGCTCTGCGCATCCAACGGACCGCGACGCGCATGGGCATCCCGACCACGACGCTGTACACGGCCGTGGACGCGGGCGCACAGCACGCGCGGGCGTCGGCGCGCAGCCTCGCGCTCGGCTCGTACCTCGACGGCGACCACATCATTGCACTGGCCCAGCAGCACGGCATCCGGGCCCTGCACCCGGGATACGGCTTCCTCTCGGAGAACGCGGCCTTTGCGGAGCGCTGCGCCGCCGCCGGCATCACGTTTGTCGGCCCGCCGGCGCAGGCCATGGCCGACATGGGCGACAAGGCGCGTAGCAAGGCCATTATGCTGGCGGCCGGCGTGCCGTGCGTGCCCGGATACCATGGGCCAGAGCAAGAGCCGGCGCAGCTCGCGGCGCACGCCGCCGCCGTCGGCTACCCGGTGCTGCTCAAGAGCGTGCGCGGCGGCGGCGGCAAGGGCATGCGCATCGTGCGCACCGCCGATGAGTTTGCGGCGCAGCTGCGCAGCGCACGGGCTGAGGCGCGGGCCAGCTTCGGCGAGGGCGGCGAGGTCATGCTGGTCGAGCGGTACATTGTGCGGCCGCGGCACGTCGAGGTGCAGGTGTTTGCCGACAAGCACGGCAACGCGGTGGCGCTGGGCGAGCGCGACTGCAGCGTGCAGCGCCGGCACCAAAAGATTCTCGAGGAGTCGCCGGCGCCGGACCTGGGCGCCGACCTGCGGCAGGGCCTCTGGGACCGCGCGCGCACGGCCGCGCTGGCAGTGGGCTATGTCGGTGCCGGCACAGTCGAGTTCATCCTCGACCGCGACTCGGGCGACTTTTTCTTCATGGAGATGAACACGCGCCTGCAGGTCGAGCACCCCGTCAGCGAGCTGGTAACGGGCACCGACCTGGTCGAGTGGCAGCTGCGCGTGGCCGCCGGCGAGCCGCTGCCGCTGACGCAGGCCGAGATTGAGGCGCGCATTGCCGCGCGCGGCCACGCCATTGAGGCGCGCATCTATGCCGAGAACCCAGAGCGCGGCTTTCTGCCCGACTCAGGTCGGCTGGTCCACCTCACCACGCCGACGGTGCAGCCGGTAGGGACCAACGACGAGCACGCCGACGTGCGCATCGACGCCGGCTTCGTGCAGGGCGACACCGTGTCCGAGGCGTACGACGGCATGATTGCCAAGCTGATTGTGCGCGGCGCCGACCGAGCCCAGGCGATCCGCAGGCTCGAGCTCGCCCTCGAGTCGTACGAGGTGGCCGGGCTGCACACCAACATTGAGTTTCTCAAACGGTTGTGCCGGTCGCCCGCCTTTGTCGCCGCCGACGTCGAGACGGGCTTCATCGACAAGTGGCGGGATGCGCTGTTTGCGCCGCATACCGTGCCCGTCGAGACCTATGTGCAGGCCGCACTGGCGTTGTTTGCGGCCGCCCAGTCGGCCGCCGGACTCGCCCGCACGGCCGTGTCGGGGCTGCAGGGCCAGCCGCTCGGTTTTGGCGACGCTGGCGGTGGTGGCACGGCCGAGCGCAGCTTTGCCTTTGAGGTCGTCGACGCCTACAGCGACCGGGTCGGCCAAGTGGTCGAGGTAGCGCTGACTCCGACGGGGACGCAGCGGTTCCGGGCGCGGGTGTCGTGGCGGGGCGAGGCGGCGGCAGAGGCCCAGGCTGTTCAGACGTTGGACGACGTCATCCTGGACCCGGCGACGGTCCGGCATATGTCTGTCGACGCTGCGACGACGACGACGAAGCTGACGGCCTTTTTTCCTACCTTGCGCGCCGACGCCACGGTGGTCCAGCAGCAACAGGACACGGCCGACATTGGGCCGATCCAGGTGACCGTGTTCCAGGGCGGCGCCAAGACGGAGCTGCTGTTGACGCCGCCGGCGTGGTACGGTAAAGTGCGCGGCAGCGACGAGGCAGCCGGGCAATCAGTGGTGGCGCCGATGCCATGCAAGATTCTGCGCAACGAAGTGCGCGTAGGCGAGGCGGTAGAAAAGGGGGCGCCCTTGGTTGTGTAAGTCTCTTCCTTTTATCTCTTTTTTTCTCTCTTCTTTTTCTTTCTGTTCTTTTTATTTTTTCCTGTCCTCCTTCTAATCGTCCAGAATCGAATCGATGAAGATGGAAACCGTCATCCGGTCACCACAACAGGGCGTCATCAAAAAGCTTGCGCACAAGGCCGGCGACATCTGCAAGGCCGGGACGGTACTGGTGCTCTTTGAAGAAGCCGAGAGCGAAGAGTCAAAGTAGAGGAATAGAAATAAATCGGACATGAGGCCACATATTTAGATGCAGTCTGGGGAGGTTAAACCAAGACGACAGTCGTGCCTTCCTAGAGTCAATTGAATAAAAATAAAATACACCCAAAATTATTTGCAGATCCTCCATATCAAAATCGGAAGTCCAAGTTTATGCATCAAATTCATATTCTACCATCTATTCAGGATATCTCAAAAAAAACAAACACAGACGCCATTGTATGCGAGCCTCCGCCAACCCTATTCCACCGCCGCCAGCCCGGCCGTGATGCCGCCCAGCCCAAAGCCGGCAAACCCGTCCTCGACGACCCAAGGCTTCTCGGCGCTGGGCGCGTTCTCGGCGTGCAGCACCTGGCAGGCCCGACCGACGACGAGCAGGCCGGGCGGCCGGCTGCCCTCCTGCTCAATGGCGGCGGCCACGTGGCCGAGCGTGGTGCGGATGACCTTTTGGTCCGGGCAGCTGGCGCGCTCCACGACGGCACACGGCGTGTCGAGCGGCCAGAGGAGGCGGCGACCGGCTGTGTTTGCGCCTGCGTCGGAACCGACACCGGCTTCGGCAGCTGCGTCCTGCTCGGCGGCCGTCCAGGCGGTCAGCTCGGCGACCAGCCCGCCGATGCGGTGCAGTGCCATGAGAAAGACGGCTGTGCGTGATGCACGGTAGCCGGGCGGCCGCGGCGCCACGCCCTTTTTGCCCGTGCCCGTGCAGATGAGCACCTGGTCGGCGGCATCGCGGTGCGTCGGCGGGATGCCGGCAAACAGCGGCGCCGACAGCGCGCTCGTCACGCCCGGCAGCACTACAATCGCCTCGTCGGCAAAGCCGGCCGCGCGCAGCCGCAATACCTCCTCGCCGCCACGGCCGTATATAAACGGATCGCCCTGCTTGAGCCGCAGCACGACCCGTCCGGCGCGCGCGGCTGCCACGGCCGCCGCCACCAGCTCGTCCTGCGCCGCCTCCGCGTTGCCGGGAAACTTGCGCGCAATCGCCACCTCCGTGTGCCGCGGAATCAGGTCCAGCACGCCCTGTGGCACCAGCTTGTCGGCCAGGATCAGGTCTGCCGACAGGATCGCCTGGTGCACCGCGCGCGTCAGCAGGTCGGGGTGGCCGGGGCCCGAGCCGGCGAGGATAATCGTGCCGGTGCTGGTGCTGGTGCCGGTACCGAAGCCTGCATCTCTCGAGGCGGATGCGGCGGCATCGAATGTCGCGACGTCTCCGTACGCCTTGAGGAGGGCATCCACGTCGGCGTCGCTCACCGCGGCCAGGCGCTTGAGCGGCCAGTACTCGCACATTTGCGCCAGCCAGCGCATGCGCCGCGTGCGGCTGGCATCGGCATCGGATTCGGACACGAGCCGGTTGAAGGAGGCGCTCTGGTCGGGCGTGTCGTCCGCATCGGCCGCATTGGCCACGCCAGGTATGTACATGGAGAGCGTGGCGGTCGTGACCGTCTCCCCGCGGTCCTCGGCCTGGATGCGCCGCCGCAGGGCGCCCAGCCGCTCACAGGCAGGGCCCAGACCGGCCGGCAATGCCGCCGCCACCTCGCGCCGGATGCGCGCCGCCAGCCGGCAGCCGCTGCCATTGGTGGTGACGCCAATCTGCAGCGGCCCATCGACGTGGGTCGAGAGCAGCGCAAACGAGCATAGCCGCGGCTGGTCGGCCACGTTGACGGGGATGCGGTGCCGGCGGCAGAGGGCGGCAATCTGGGCCGCGCGCGCGTGCGCGGCCGAGGCGTCTTCGGTGACGAACACGGCGTCGACCACGTGGCCTACATCGGCGCGGCCAAGCGTGAGCAAGTGCTCGTCGGCCATGGCGGTGCGCACCCACTGTACCGAGCCCGCGGCCACGTGCTGCTGCAGCGCGGCCGGCAGCAGTCCGTCGGCCGGCAGCGGGGCCACGAGAATGGGCACGGCGCCCACGGCCAGGCTCTGGCTGCAGCGGGTGGCCGCGAGCGGATTGGCGCCGACAATGAGGTGAATGTGCGAGCGGCTGTCGACGGCCGTGAGGAGCGACGTGTGATGCGCCATGGTCGGTGTTGGCTGTGTGCTGTCTCTGCCCGTTGGGACAGTGAATTGTCTCGAGATGTTCTGTCGGCGCCGCCCAGGGCAGCAGCAGAGAGGAGATCCGGAGAATGCAGAAACAACACAACAGAAACGAGGGCACGCCGCCGCTACAAGTACACGTCCTGGCCTGGTTGTCGCATTTCCGATTTCGCCTCTTGGCGGCCAAAGACACCGCTCCAGCCAATCGCAGGCCTGCTAACTCTTGTCAAGGCCCTGCTCAATTTTCCGCACTAAATCTGACGCCATCGGTTCGTCCACTCCCGCGGAGCTGCTGGCGGAGATCCTGGCGCAACACCCTTTAGCACGTGACGGGCTGCCGCCTGGTTCGTTCCAGACCTCTGATCGATACAACGACTTTTTTTCTTGAATTCTCTTATCTAGATGCGCAGCAGCCGCAGCACAAACGACAGGTCGCCGACAGCCTGCTCCTCCTCGACGATGAGGGCCGCGGCGTCGGCCGCCTCACTGGCGCCCGGCTCCAGCGTACCGCGGAGAGCCGTGCGGAAAATGGCGTCGTGCGAGCCGACCACGGCGGCCAGGTCGACGTTTTCGGGGTTGGCCAGCACGTGGTAGTGCATCTTGACGTCGTCGGCCGGCACGAGCCCGGCCTTTTTGCGCAGCCGCTGCACACGGTTGATAATCTCGCGCGCCAGTCCCTCCTCGACCAGCTCCGGGTGCGGCGTCGTGTCCAGCAGCACAATCATGTCGTCGGCGAAGCCAGGCTCCCACGCGGGGCCGGCCTTGTCGGTGGCAGCCGTCTTCTCCGCCGCCGGGGCCGCCTTGGCACCCGCCTTGGCCGCCTCGCTCAGCACGCGCACAATCGAAATGTCGTTCTCGCCCAGCGTGATGCCGCCGACGAGGATCTTCTTCTCGGCCAGGAACTGGCGCAGCTCGGCCTGCTGGAGGCCCGGCAGCGCCTTCTTGACCATCTGCACGTCCTTCTTGAGCTTCTTGCCCAGCGTCGGCCAGTCGACGCGCGCCTCCAGCTGGATGCCATACTTTTCCTCGTCCTGCGTCAGGACCAGGTCGCGCACGTTGAGCTCCTCCTTGACGTACGAGCTCAGCGAGTCGACATCGTCCAGAATGTGCTGGTCCGCAATCACCACCACCGACAGCAGCGGCGTTTTGAGCGACACGTTGCACCGCTCGCGCGCCGTCCGTGCCAGCTGGATCACCTTTTGCATCGCGGCCACCTTGCGCTCAATGACCTCGTCAAACAGCGCTTCCTGTACCGTTGGGAACGACAGAAAGTGCACGCTGCGCGTGTCCTTGAACTCGCCCAGCGCCTCGGCGCTCAGGTACGGCCGGAGCAGCCCGTAAATGTGCTCCGTGATGAACGGGATGAACGGCGCCAGCGCCCGCGTCAGCGTAAACAGCACCTGGAAGAGCGTGTTCATGGCCGCCGTCGTGTCGTCTACGCCCAGTCCGGCGCTGCCCTTGAGCCGCCGCCGGTTGAAGCGGATGTACCAGTTCGTCAGCTGCTCGATCGAGGCCAGCAGCCGCGGCACGACCGTGTAGAGGCGCTGTTTGTCAGTGGGCGAAGGAGAAGAGGGAGGATAGAGAGAGGGGGAGGATGGACACATACATAGGCGCGCATTTCCTGCTCGACAAACTTGAGGAGACTTTGCACCTCGGCCAGGATCCAGCGATCCATGACGTTGTTGAGCCGCTTCGCGTCACTAATGACCGACAGGTCGGCCTTGAACGGCTTGCCGGCCGTCTTCTGGTAGAGCAGCGCCTGCTCCGAAAAGAAGCGGTAGCTGTTCCACAGCGCGAGCAACACGCGCGAGACCATTTCCTTGACGCCCGACTCCTTGAAGCGCAGCGACTCGCCGCGCACGACCGGCGAGTTGATCATGTACAGGCGCAGCGCGTCGGCGCCATACTGCTTCAGGATCAGCACCGGGTCGGCGTAATTCTTGAGCCGCTTGGACATTTTCTTGCCGTCCTCGGCCAGCACGATGCCGTTGACGATGACATTGCGGAACGGTGATGTGTGGAACAGCTTGTTGCCCAGGACCGTGAGCGTGTAGAACCAGCCGCGCGTCTGGTCCAGGCCCTCGGCAATAAAGTCTGCCGGGAAGCGCGCCGGCTTGGTCGGGTCGTCGGGATGCCGCGTATCCTCGCCAAAGGGAAAGTGGTTGGAGGCGTACGGCATCGATCCGGACTCGAACCAGCAGTCAAAGATCTCGTCGATGCGCCGCAGCACGCCCTTGCCCTGCTTGGACGGGATCGTGATGCCGTCCACCTTGTCGCGGTGGATGTCGGTCAGCTCGCCGTCGTAGCCGCTCAGCTCCTTGAGCTCCTCGCGGCTGCCCACGCACACGACCTCCTCGTAGTCCTCGCTGACCCACAGCGGGATGGGCGTGCCCCAGTAGCGGTTCCGCGACACGTTCCAGTCGTGCGCGCTCGACACCCAGTTGGCAAACCGCTTCTCCTTGACCGACGCCGGCACCCAGTTGGTCTTTTCTAGGTTCTCCAGCATCTCCGGGATCGAGTCCTTGACCTGGATGAACCACGACGATACGGCCTTGCGGATCAGCTGCGTGTCCGACCGCCAGCAGAACTTGTCCGTGTGCATGATCTGGCTCTCCACCAGCAGGCGGCCTGTCGGCCGCAGGTCCTTGAGAATGGCCTTGTCGGCCGTCTTGACGTGCTGGCCGACGTACTCGGGGATCTCGGGGGTGAAGCAGCCCTTGTCGTCGACCGGGCATGGCGGCAGACGCTTGGGCGTGATGAAGCCCGCGGCCACAGCAGCATCGTAATCCTCCTGACCAAAGGCCGGCGCCTGGTGGACGAGACCGGTGCCCTCGCCCTCCTCTACATAGTCGGCCGCAATCACCTGGAAGCAGTCGGCGTACTCGTCGGCAAAGTAGCGGAACAGCGGCTCGTACTTCCAGCCAATCATCTCCTTGCCGCGGATCTTCTTGATGAGCTTGTCTAAAGGGGGGGAAGGGGGGTTAGCACTCAGAAAGCAGCAGACGGAGGCACGCTAATACGGCAGGCGAAAGTCAGTACGCACACTTGGCCTTCTTGGGGTTCTTGAAGAGCAGCGCCAGGCCGGACTCCTGCAGGATCTGCTGGCGGCCGGTGGCCTCGTTGAAGATGACCAGGTACTCAAAGTCGTTGTGGGCGGCAATGAGCAGGTTGGACGGCAGGGTCCAGGGCGTCGTGGTGTAGATGAGCAGGTCCGTGTTCTCGTAGCCGTCGACGCCGACAATGGGAAAGGCCACGACAATGGCGGGGTCCTGCGTGAGCTTCTCGTTCTGCTTGGACTCCATGTGGCTGAGCGGCGTGCACAGGGCCGTCGAGAAGGGCATGATCTGGTAGGCGCGGTACACGGAGCCCTGGTCGAAGAGTGCCTTGAACACCCACCAGCACGACTCCATGAACTTAACATCCATGGTCTGTGGGGGGTCAGCCGTGGTTCATATCCCCCCGGGCCTCTCGCCAGTACGCCCCACCCACCTTGTAGTCGTTGTCAAAGTCGATCCAGCGGCCCAGACGCTCAATCGTCGTCCTCCACTCAGCCGAATAGCGCATGACAATGGCGCGGCACTCGGCGTTGTACTTTTCGATGCCCATCTTCATGACGGCATCGCGGCCCGAGATGCCCAGCTTCTTGTCGATCTCGTACTCGATCGGCACGCCGTGCGTGTCCCAGCCGAACCGCCGCGGCACGTGGTAGCCCTTCATGGCCCAGTATCGCGGGATGATGTCCTTGATCGTCGACGTCAAGAGATGGCCATAGTGGGGGAGGCCGGTGGCTGGCGGTCAGCAGAAGCAGGAGACAGAGCACGCAGCATGCAGCACCTACCAAACGGCGGTCCATCGTAAAAGATAAAGGGCTCGTTGCCCTCGTTGAGGCGGACTTGCGTCTGGAATGCATCGATGTCGCGCCAGAGTTGGATCACGTCCTCCTCAGTTTTCGGGAAATTGATGCTCATGTCGGCGGCTATGCGAGGGGTTGCATAGGGAGAGAAAGAGGGACGATGCAGCAAGACGAGAGGTCCAAGGGTGCAGCACTGTCGCTTCTCCCGTGTTCGAGACTGTTGGAAATGTCGTAGAGTCAAACCGATGCAGAAGACAAAAATTGAGGGGCATAAAAAGTTAGTCACAGCGCGACGCCCCTCCGATGGCGCCCGCTTAATCCGATTCGTTTGCGGAGTACAAGTATGCAACTAGACACTATGATAGAGTACAATTCCAAGACCTGAATTCTTTCCTCTCAGTCGCAATTGTTCGAGTTGGCACTTTGTAAATACTCCTAGATCAAATCCAATTTGGTTGTCACGCTCTTTTTCGGAGGGAAGAACATTCTGCGAAGAAGGTGCCGCAGGACAATGTTGGTCTCGCCGTTCCTCTGCACCTGCGCCGCTGGAAAATACTTGCCTCTAGACCTTGTGTATTTGATGAGAGCAGTGCACGATGGGAAGACACTGACGGGTTCAGCATCCTGTCCGTCTCGGCCCCATTGCACGAGGTCAACAATGTTGACATGCGTCCGTCTTAGGATCTGTGCGTGTTAAGAGACAGAGAGGAGAGGAGAAGAGAAGACACAACGACACACCTTTTCGCACCCTTTGTGCGTCTCTGGCGGATCCGATATCCCAACCGCCCGGCAGAGGTCGTGCCAGGCATTGATGTCGTCCTCACTGCCAAACCACAGGCCCACCTCCTCGCGCAGGGCAGAAGCGTATTCCTCCCTGATATCGTCCCATTCGCGGTTGGTCCAGCCGAGCTTCTTTAGAGCCTTGAGAGAGACGGCCGGCGACAGACTCGGACGGTAATCAAATTCAAACGCGCTGAAGAAAATGTCCAGTGGAGTGGACCGTTCTTTGCCCTTGCCTTTGGACTGTCCGGGCTTCGAAATCTGCTCCGTCTCCGAGACGCAATCTTCTGATGCATCTTTTGCCGTCTTCACTCCTTTTTTTTCAACGGCAGACTTTGCTTTCGTGCCGGGAGGCACGTCATGCGTAGGCGAGTCCTTGATGTGCGACACCATGGCCGCCAGCGAGGTAACCGCCAGCGAGCAAATGGGGCAGTGGTACTTTGTCCCGTCCACGTCGCTGTTGGCCACATGCTTGGCCGACTGCACAATGTGGCAAGCAGCGCCCTGCCTCGTTGTAAACGACCGCGCACAAAAAGGGCAATCTGTTTCGTCGTCGTCGTTGGGAAGGGAACTATCCACAGAGGGTGTGTATTCCACACGAGACACCGAGGACGATGCATCATCCATGTCATGCTTGTCTTGCATATGCTGATTCCGCGCGACAGCCGTCTGGAAGACGCGCGTGCACAAAGGGCAATTCTGGTCGGCAGGATCTCCGGCGGATAATGCAATTTCCGCCGAAGATTTCGGAGTGAGTTGGATGCCCATGTGATTGGGAGAGTCCCGAATATGATGTTGCAGTCCGGCAGCGGTCTTGAAGGAGCGCGAGCACGGGAGACAGGTCCGTTCGTCCGGAACTTCTGCTGTGACAATTACCAGGGATTCTGTGGTCTCTGACGATGCCACCGAGCGTGCGTCACCCGCGTGCTTGGGGGAGTCCATGTGCTGCTTCATCGCGGCAGCCGTCTTGATTATCTTTGAGCAGAGGGGACATGTCAGATCGGTGGAAGAAATCTTGTCTGCGACCGGTGCCACCACAGGTGCTGGCACAGGTGCTGGCACAGGTGCTGCAGGTGAAGGAACCGGAACGGCAGCAGCAAGAGCATGCTTGGGCGAGTCGTTTTTGTGCTGCTTGAGGGCGCCAGCTGTCTTGAACGCCATTTTGCACAGGGAACATTCGTGCTTGCCAGTCTTTGTATGCTTGGGCGAGTCCCTCTTGTGATCTTCCAGTGCAGCCGCCGACTTAAAGGTCTGTACACACAGCGAGCATGCGTGGTGGCTCGTGACAGGTGCGGCTGCCGGCACGGCAACGGCAACGGCAAGAGCTTTGATTGTGTGCTTTGTCGAGTTTTGCTTGTGCTGTTTCAGTGCAGCCGCCGACTTGAAGGTCTTGACGCAGAGCGAGCATGTGCTGTCGTCCGTGACGAGTACGGCTGCTGGCACGACAGGTGCTGCTGGCACGACAGGAGCTTCGCCTGCGTGCTTGGGCGAGTCACCAATGTGCTGATTGAGCGCAGCGGCCGTCTTAAAGGACCGCGAACAGAGCGAACAGAGAATTCCCGCCATTGTGGTGACTGAAGAGAGCAGATGCAAGACTACAGAAATTGCCAGACGTTGGGCAGAAAGGGCAAGATATGTAAGTTGGGAGCTGCACAGCTGCCTAATTAGCAAACGGCGTTGGCACGGAATATTTGGCAAATCAGCGCCACAGCTCAAGCCGCCGATTTCTGACACAAGGCCGCAGGCGAACTGAAGCGTCGATTGGTCTCTATATGCCGCGTCAAACTGCATGGCGGCCGCGGAAATGGCCCACAAGGCATTCTTCGGAAAAGTCTGAAAGGCTTACGTTCAATTGAGGCTTGGCCTGTTGATCGCCTGCTTCAAAACAAGGCTTCCTTTGGATTGTGGATTCGCCTTGCTTGTTGCGTTGCCAGGCGACGTCTATGATGTATTGGCGGATTGACGGATTGACGGATTGGCGGATTGGCGGATTGAACGAATGGATGAATGGAAGATGGAAGAGCGAAAGAACAAACCAGGTCCAAAAAGACGGGGAATAACGCCGAGGACTAAGACGATAGCGATGGTTGGAAACACCAGACTCGATGAACAAGATGCGCCCCGCGATGATTCGAGCAGGCGGGAGATGGGAAGCCTTAAAATGCTGGCAAAAAGCAAAAAAGTGGGGGTTCTCCGGGGATCGAACCCGGGACCTCTCGCACCCTAAGCGAGAATCATACCACTAGACCAAGAACCCACGGATGTGCGATTTTTGGGGCTGTCTGTATATATGACGCTCTAGAATATGGCGACAACGTTGCTCGGCCGAGAATGTCTACAGCGAGAACGTAAAGTGAAATTCAGGCATGTCTCTACTCCAGCAACGGAATACGCCAGTTTGGGAAGAGGAGACTATTTCTACTGGCAGCAGCCCTTTTTCATTTCCATGTTGCTCGCAGTCTTTCAGCGGACTGTCAAAGGACACAATATTCAAAGACCCAGAGCAAAAAGGTGTAGACAATGGCACAAACAAATGTCTGTTGCCGAAAGACTTTGTTCAGAGCGCGGGCAAAGGCGGCGTCAAAGGCATTGACGTTCCCTGTTCATGTGTTCATTGGTCCATGATGGCTGTCGTGAGAAGTACAAATATCAAAACGAGGAGCTGTGATTTTGGGTTTGCTGGACAAAACTCGAACTGGCAGCAATATTCAACAATTGAGCCTTTTCAGCCTTTTCACTTCCACCAACATCACCAACACCAACCTTTACAATGGATGACTTTCAAGCTGGTGCTTTCCCGGCCGGATTCTATTCCCTGGGATTTAACACGGGCGAAGAACTCACGCCCCATTTTGGCATTTACCGGGTGCGGCACGCGCAGCTGTTCCTGCAGATGCTGCCCAACATGGATGAGTGCAATGCAGGCCCAGTCTTTGCCACTATTGTCAAGCTTTCGAAAATGTTCAACACGATCCGCTGGGACTGTGCGCAGGACTTGATGCGCACTGACCTCTCGACCCTCTTCAAGAGCCTGACGCCCTACATGCCCATCGACCGGTCGAGCTTCCTCTCGCTGACCGAAGAGTTTTTGCTGGCGGCTCGGGTGCCCTTTGTTCCGCTGCCAGCTGGCCGGCAGCAGACCGACGAGGAGCTGGCGGACGAGACGGCCAAGGCGGTGTACCGCTTCCTGCTCGGGACAGACAAGGTGGCACGTTACCACGCGAGCAAGGAACCGCGGCCCGACGTGGCAGGCCTGCGCAACGACGACTTTTGGGGTGCCTACTTCCACCTCGATGCGTCCGAGGCCAACGACGACCGGATCGAGGCGGCCAACCTGCTCTTTCAATCCTGCATCATCATGTGGTTCATGCGGGCCGGAGCCGTCCTGCTTGCCTTTTTCAAAACCCTCTACGACTACGATGCGGCGGTCATTCTGCGGCTCATGCACAAGCTCAAGGCCGGCAAGGACACGTACGGCGCGGCGGACGGCGGCTTTGACCACCAGACGTCGACCGCGCTCGACACCGTGGAGGACTTTAACCAGCCCCACCAACTGTGCATGGACGACATTGCCGTGGTCGTCCACGCGGACTGGTTCAAGGACGGGCTGGCCCGCTTCCTCAGCCAGACCGTGGCCAAAGGCTTGTCCAACGAGCAACTCGATTCGGGCATCATTCTGATGGTCCAGCTGCTGCTGGACCCGTGCACTGCCTCGTACGAGCTGCCACCGCGCGACGCGTTTGACGAGCACGGCCGGCTTCTTCTCGAAATCGCCGACATGACCGCGCTCATCACCAGCCAGGCAGCCAGCCCGGCCGGTGCCGACTCCCGGGCCCTGCAGGCTTTCAACGATCTCGACGCGTCGAGCCGGCCCGAAGCCGCGCAGGCCTTTATCCTCGTCGGCGTGCTCAACTGGTTTGGCCGCCAGGAGATGCCCATGGCCGGCTTCCAGAACCCAGAGGCGCAGGTGGCGTACGCGCCCAGTGTGTCCATGATGTCGGAGCACGTGGGCGGCGGGCACTTTGACATTTACGTCGACCCCAGCGTCCAGGACAACGCCAGCGTCCACAGCGCGGAGAGCGTCCACGGCATTCTCAGCAACCGCGGCACATCCATCCACGACGGCACACCCGCCAACGACATTCAATTTGACGCCTTTAGCGTGGCCAATATGGCCAACATGGCCAGCGCCAGCCAGCACGCCAACGACTCCATCTACGAGATTGCCAGCGTCCACAGCGCCCGCATCTCTCGGGCCGGCCGCAGCCAGCTCGGCAGCCATGCCCTGGGCAGGCGGTCGAGCTCCGCGTCGCCCACTGGTCAGGACGCCGCCGACGCCCAGTACGCCGACGTGATCCGGTCGGCCGTGTGGGCCGCCCTGCGTGCGGGCACCGGCTCGTCGGAGGGGTCGGACGTGCGGGCCTTGCAGCTGACCCAGGACCAGCTGTACGCGGCGCACCGCCAGATTGGCGCGGAAGCGCAGCGGGCGCAGCAGGACGAGGTGGAGATGGAGCAGGACGAGGCCGGCACGGACGACTGGGCCGACGACAACGGCCCCCCGGACCACTTGGCCGACGAGCTGGAGACGCTGCGCATCCTGCAAGCCGGCCCGTTCATGTACGACCCGAACGAGACGCCCGATGCGCCGGCGCTGGATTGGCTGGCGGACCCGCACCGGCCGCAGGACTGGGCGGACCACGACGGCATCATGGGCGGCGAGATCCAGTTGTACAACGCCAATGACCTCACCGTTAACGTGATGCGGGTGCCGGTGGGCGAGGCCGAGCAGCAGTTCCAGCAGCTCCGCCGCTTGGAGGCGGTGACGCAGGCCGAGCAGCGCGGCACCATTGAGACGACGCTGCTGGGCTCCTTTGGCCTGGTGCCGCCGCGGCGCGTGCGGGTGCCGTCGTCGCTGGAGGAGTATGGGCTGTTTGCGGTGCGCAAGAGCCTGGAGCTGCAGCAGGCGGTGCCGTCCGACCTGCTGCCGACGGTGACGGAGCTGATGGAGCACCTCGTGCAGTTCGAGGCCGAGCGCGAGGCGGCCCAGCGGGTGGCCGGCGAGCCGCCGCAGCGACTGATGTACGCGGGGGCCAACTGGGAGAAGACGGCCAACGTGGACGTGGATCTGCTGATGGGCGCGGTGAAGCACTATGGCGAGGCGCACGGGCTGGACCTGCGACTGGGCCTCCTGCGGGACGCGCAGCCGACGATACTGGACAACCCGTCGACCGTGGACCGCCTGACGGCGGTAGCATGGGTCTGGTTCGACGGCACCACGCAGGTGCGGCGCGACGGGACCCGGTCGACGCATCGGTACACGGCGCTCGAGCGGTGCTCGCGGAACGGACGGAGCAGCCACTACATCCTGGCGGTGCCACAGGAGCTCTTTACCCGGTGGGCAGCGTAGTGGCGAGGCGACGTAGAGCGTAAAACGTAAAACGTAAAATTGACTTAGAGGCGTACTAGAGGCGTAGGACAGATTGTGGTGCAAGTTTCTGGAATTCAAACAATCTACGTCAATCAATCCATAGCCGAGAAATGGCACACGCGAAATAGACATGACGCAAGTGCCGGACACAAAGAAGCGGTGATCTTTGTCCGAGGCGCTGAGTAGGAGGTGGCGCCTTGGGGATTGCAGATCGATACTCGGGACTTGTGGGTCGTGGCATTAGGTAAGGTATCTGCACAGTATGGATGGCGTAGTGGCCCCAGCTCCGCAGCAGCACTGCCCCGCGCTTTGCCCTCTTTGGCGCGCGGAGCTGAACACGCGTGGCCGTACGGACACGATCGCACGCACGGTGCTGTCTAGGTACCTGTTTTTAGGCTACGCCACCACCCATTACCAGGTCGCGCCTAGCTCCGCGCTGGCCATGCGTCATGCAACAAGAGCACAGCTAGTCACACCAGCACTAGCAGGACTAGCTCGGTGGTGCAGCGCCCGTGGGCCCAGGCTTGTCGTCATCGGACCCCACCTGCTCTTTTTTTCGGTGTTCTGCTGCTGCCCAAACGGCTCACTGGGTGCCAACTTTTCGTCGTCAGCGGACAGAGACATAAGTAGAAGGCTGGGCGGCGATTTCTTTTCACTTAGTTTCGTTTCTGTTCTGTTTCTGTTTCTGTTTCACGAACTCGACTCGACCTCGACTCTGTCTACACTAGCGCAATCGCATCCGCCGGCGCCGACGACTTTTGCTCTCTGAAGCTATCACGAAACACTTGTGGTCAACGACCAAAACGCCACCATGGGAATTGGACGTAAGTGAAAGACAACAGGAGAAGCGAGGAGAAGAAAAGGCAACATAGGGGAGGAACAGAATCGATACAAAAAGGAGATTCAAGAGGGTGATGAGGTGGCTGGGGATGATTCGGCGAGACGAGAGACAGACAACCAAGACTTTGACTAACCTTGCCGCCAGACCCTTCCATCGGACTGCTGTC
The DNA here is from genome assembly GCA_963580335.1 of Leptographium flavum. Taxonomy (NCBI): domain Eukaryota; kingdom Fungi; phylum Ascomycota; class Sordariomycetes; order Ophiostomatales; family Ophiostomataceae; genus Leptographium; species Leptographium flavum. Next base: position 2,581,111 of record OY756930.1, on the reverse strand, counting down.
CTCCCTCTTCCTCGCGGGCTCCATTGTGATGCTCTTCTTTGTCATCCTCGGCGGCGTGCGCGACCGCACACCGCTCAAGCACACCTACTTTTTGCAGGCCGACACCTCGTCGATTCAAGGCGCCAAGGACATCTCCCAATGGACCTTTTTCTATATCTGCGGCGACCACAATACTGACTGTGGCCGCGCGCACCCGGCCATCCCGTTTGGCGCTGCCTGGGACTCCAACGCGTCGGGTGCGCCGAGCGCCCTCATCGGCCCGTACGGCAACCACACGACGTCGCACTACTACTTTTACATGTGGCGCTTCAGCTGGGTCTTTTACCTCATCGCCCTCTTCCTCGACGTGTGTGCCTTTTTCTCCAGCTTCCTGGCCTGCTGCGGCCGCCTGGGCGCCGGCATCGCCTCGGTCGTCGCGCTGACGGCCCTCTTCTTCCTCACCATTGCCGTCTCGCTCATGACGTATGTTGTCCCGCGTCCCCTCTTGGCCGTCCGCTGCTAACATGCTAGTGCCACCTTTGTCAAGGCCCGCAACGTCTTCCACTCCCAAGACATCTCTGCCAAGGTCGGCTCCTACGCCTTTGGCTTTAGCTGGGGCGCGCTCGTCGCGCTCTTCATCGGCGTCATCTTGCTCTGCGTTGGCACCTCGGGCCGCAAGCGCGATGCGCCTCCCACGGGCCCGAACGGCGCTGTGGCCACCGGCGCGCCCCGTCGCCGTCGCTGGGGCCGTCGGGGCAGCCGGCGCTCGGCCAGCCGGGCCAATGGCAATTTCAACAAGGCGGCCTATGAGGACGGCGCCAGCAGCGTGTAGACGAAAGACGAAAGCCGGAGACGACAGTCTGCCGATCCAGCACGCATGGACTTGGACATCCTGGTGCATAATATATCCCCTACAGTAATTTTCTAATGCCAAATACACGAATGCTTATGCCATTTTATACCATGGTTTCCTTTTCTCGTTCCTAATATACACACAAGTTGATATTGTACTCACGCATCAGTCGTGCCAGCCCATAGGGCCCATAGTAAATAGGCAGCGCCCAGGGGTCGGCCGGCGGTCCAGCCGCCACGGCAGCATCGCGGCAGCGCCACAGCAGCTCGAGCACGTCGGCGCCGCGCAGGCCGCTCCAGGTGACATGGGGTGCGCCGCGCAGCCCGTTGACAAGGTAGCCGCGCTGGCTGGGACTGGCCAGGATGGAGCCAATGACCATGAGTGGCCACAGCAGGATGGGCACAAAGTGCGACGCCGCCAGGTTGTCGCCAATCGTGGCCTGGCCGACGGCGTTGATGTGGCGCTGGATCGTGGCGGCCATGCGGGCGGCGACGCCGGTCGACGGCGGGTGGCTGTACATGTCGTCGTCGGCGCCGTCGTTGTCATGGTCGTTGTCGTTGTCCTCGTCCTCGTCGTCCTCCTCGCCGTCCTCGCTTGCTGGCGACAAGGCCCCGTCGACGCCCGCCCACAGCTCGGCCGTCTCGACGTAGATCAGCACCGCGTGTCGGTACACCTCGCCAATGGCGCGCCACCACGTGCGCTCCTGCTCGTTGGACGCGCGCGCCAGACAGGCCGCGGGCAGCTGCCAGGCAGCGGCCCGGTTGCGGAGAGCAGCCGCTTCGGCCGCGAAGCCCGCGTGGTTCGCGTACACGTTGCCAGGCCCGACGCCTCCCACGTCCGCCATGCCGACCATGTCGACCATGCTGACCATGCCGACCATGCCCGCCTTGCCCGCCAACCTGCTCACCGGCGGAATCAGCGCAAACAGCTCGTGCAGGCCGGCAAAGAGCATGCCGAAATAGTGCTGGCCGGCCAGCAGCCCGGGCGCGCGCACAAAGTCCTCGTCGGCGGCACGGCCGTCGGGCCCGACCACGCGGCGGCCGTCCATGGTGCCGTCGGGCGTGATGCGGTTGGCCAGGACGAGGTAGGCGTAGGTCTCGAGCAGGGCGCCGAGGAGGGCGTGCTCGTCGGCCGCGAGGCCCGCCGCCGCCGCCGCCGCACTGGATGCACTCGACGCACTCGACGCACTCGACGCGGCCGGCCGCAGCGGCCGCAGCCAGGCAATCAGCTGCCGGCTGGCGCCGAGGTGCGCAAACACGCCGCCGTCCAGCACGTTCCACGACGTGCCCTCGTAGACGGCAAGCAGCAGCAGCACGAGCAGCGTCCGCAGCACGCGCGCCGTGTCCGTCGGCTGCAGGTCGCGCAGGGCCGCGCGGAGGCTGCGCAGGACGCAGGCATAGTGGCGCGTCGTCGCCTCGTGAAGCGTCGTCGCCGTCGCCACCGCCGCCGCCGGGCCGTCGGGGCGGCGCCACATGGACAGCGTGCCGCCGTGGTCGAGGGGCGTTCGGCGGTCGGTGCCGGCGCCCTCGAGGCCGCACTTGCTCAGGTCGGCGCCGCCGAGGGCGATCACGCAGTGCATGACCAGGTCGTCGGTGTAGGCCAGCGGCAGCACGGCAGCCAGAAAGGCATTGTCGGCCCCGTGCGTCGTGGCCAGCGCAGCCGCCGTGCTGACAATGTACCGCCGCAGCATGGCCGCTGAAAAGGGTGTCATGGCCGCCACACGGCGGTATTGTACCGGCAGTGGCGCCGCCGAGAAGACGCCTAGGGCCGCCGACCAGGCCACGGTGACGCCGCGGTCGAGGCCGAGGCCGATGCCGTTGTCGTCGTCCATGACCACGTCTGTGTACAGCGTGTCGTCGGTGCTGGCGAACCCGGGCCCCTCGTTCAAGAAGCTGTTGCTGCCGCCGTTACCCTGGCCGCCGCCTCCTCCTCCTCCTCCTCCTCCCCTACTACTTGCTCCTCTCCCCCCTGCTCCTCCTCCCTCTCCCAAGACCGCGTCCCAGCTGTTCTTGCGCGGCACCAGCGCAAAGAGCGGCCGTTCGGGTGCGTCACTGCCCACACTGCTGCTGTCGGCGCTGCCCGTGCTAAAGCTGCTGCCTGCTGGTGGTGTGGCGCCGCGTCGGCCCAGCAGGCACGCAGCCCCTGGCCTTATTGGCATCGTGGACCCCGTGGGCCCCGGTCCGCTGGCCGCGTCGCCAGCCGCTGCTGGCATCCGTACACTGGCGGCCGCCGGCGCCGGCGGCCACACGCAGGCCAGCGCGTTGCGCAGACAGCCGGCACATCGTGGTCGGACCTCGTCACACTATGATTGAGACACAGGCACGGCCTGCGGTCAGCTGATGCGCCGCCCTGGTTCCATGCTTTCTTTTTGACCGCCTTCGCCTGCCGCCTGCCGCCTGCCGCCTGCGGCATACCGCCTCGCTGGGTCTCCTGGGTCTCTGGGTCTCTGGGGCCTGGCCCGCTCTCGTGCAGCCACCCTCACCTTTTTTTTGCGCTGCCGACAGGTCAAACAGCCGCTGCGCGACCGGGGGTAATTCCGCCGCAGCTTCGTCGGGTACTTGGCCGTCCTGGTGTCGCCCGAGGGCGTAGCCGGCCCAGGAGACATGGCGATGCGGCGCCTGGTCGCCTTTTTGCTCGGTTTCCTCGTCTTGGCCTTCTTCGTCCTCGTCGGGTTCCGCGTCGTTCTCGTTTTCGTTTTCGGTCCTCCTCGCCTTTTTTCCTCTTGGCCGCTCCCTGTTATCGATCGGGCTGCGCTGGACGCAGAGGGTGTGCCGCCTCCATGGAACAGTCGCTGGCCCCCTTGTGCGCTGAATGGGTGCTGCCTTGCGCTGCCTCGTGTTCTCTTTGGGCTTAGAGGCAGCGGCATAGTTGGCCCGACGGAATTGGGCACAGCCTCCGCAGAGACCCGCTCTTTTCGCGGTTTCTCGTACGTGTGCGTCTAGATAAGCGACTAGATAAGGACTCGCGGAAGCCTGCCGTTGCGCTTCCCCAGATCGATTGCGTTACGCGTTCCATGACGGCGCCGCGTCAACGCCCATATGCTTATGCTTGTACTTTCACGGCCGTCCTGGTCATGCTTACGGTGCCAGTCTGACACCAAAGTATCTTATGCACCGCGCTGTTGGCCTCAGCCACCCACACGGCGGCGGATCCGGTCAGCGCCTTCTTTTCCCCCGACTCCGTTTCTCTGGCTGCCCCCGTTGGCCTTGGCACGAAGAAGTTTATCCGCTACCAAGTCTCACTGCCCGTCAGCCTCATATCCGTCCTGCCTGTTTAGGGGGTTTCCACTCGTTTTCGTTCTCGTTTCCCACTTTTCTCTCTCTTCATTGGGCCGAGCGTAGTCTTATTTGTTTTCTCTCGACAAACCGCCCCACATCGTCTGAATGATGGCTTACCAGCGCCGCAGCAAGGCTCGGAATCTTGTAAAAAGGCCGCGTCCTGCTCCCCTCCAGATGGGCGTCTTGGCAAGATGACCGAATGTTTGGGCTGTTGTCGACGATCTGTATATCTTGAGCGGTTCTGCTCTCCCGACTGCCGGAGGGACTAGTTGGCACCGCTGAGAATTTCCTCTTTTTTTTTTCCTAGACTCTCTGCCGTCTCTTCCGTCCATTCGCTTGTTTCGCCTCTGAGTGCGTTTGGTCGCGATTTGCAGACCTCTTTTCACTCGATCGTCTCTGTCCGTCTGTCCTGCCGCACGTTGGCCCACGTCGCCCGCGCAGCCTCGCGCATCTCCGGTCCATCCGATCGCCTGCCGCCTCGTCGCCAACATGTCCGACACGACCTACAACCCCGAAAACTATGTCAGCTACGGCCCCGACGCCAACTGCACCCTCGAGGTCTGCCCGCTCGACGCCAGCGTCCTCGGCTACCTGCCCTCGCCTGCTGCCAGCGGCGTCTTTATTGCCCTCTTTGGCCTCTCCATGATCATCCACTTCATCCAGGGCATCGTCTGGCGCCACACGCTCGGCGGCTTCGCCATTCCCATTGTCCTCGGCTGCATCGACGAGATCATTGGCTACATTGGCCGCATCATCCTGCACTCTAACCCGTTCAGCTTCAATGGTTTTATCATCCAGATTGGTATGTCTGGTTGGAACGTCCTTGTCCTGCAGCTTTCGCTAACCCCTCCGCAGTCTGCATCACCACCGCGCCCGTCTTCATTTGCGCTGCCGTCTACGTGACCCTCGCCCGGACGTGCGTTGTCCAGTAACTTTCGTTCTCGCCTCTTCCCCCCCTTCTGACCAACCAACAGGATCACGTTCATGGACCCGGGTCTCGCCCGCTTCAACCCCAAAATTCTCTACTGGTTCTTTATTCCCTGTGACATCGTCTCTCTCGTCCTCCAGGCTGCTGGCGGTGCCCTCTCGTCCATCTCCAGCGGCGACGACAACTCGGGTGTCAACATCTCCCTCGCCGGTCTCGCCTTCCAGGTCTTTACCCTCATCGTCTTCATCGCCCTTGCCGTCGACTACCTCGTCCGCTACTTTATCGCCTACCGCCGCCGCAAGCACACCAGCGCTCGCATGCACCCGCACCTGCGCATCTACCTCGTCTTCCTCAGCGCCGCCATCATCTTCATCCTGATCCGCTGCATCTACCGCATCGACGAGCTCAGTGATGGCTACACCGGCGTCATGATCCGGAAGGAAGGGCTCTTTTACGGCCTCGAGAGCGTGTACGTTTGCCCTCCTGATTTAATATTCTGCCTGTTCTCTGCTCACCAACAAACAGGATGATGGTGTTGGCCGTCCTCTGTCTCAACGTCAGCCAGCCCGGCTTTGGCCTCAAGGGTCAATCGCAGCCAGAGTCTATCTGCTTGGGCAGCGCTGACTCGTCAGCGTAGACAGGGCTTGGGGCGCGTTTGGAAGGACCAATGTAATGCATGCCGAATTTCTGGATTTCCTTTTCTGGATTTCGGCCAGGTGATATGGCGCAAATGTTCATGTATATCCGGAATTAGATCTCTTTACTGTCTTGCACGAGCGTGCTTGCCCAATGTCATTCTGCAATTATGGTCCCGACCGCTATGAAGTACATCACCTGCAGATCGGGCAGATCCTTCCTGCAGATCTGCTCTCCGCTGCCGAATCTGCGATTACAAAGTGGACAAAGTCTACACCGTATCAAGTACAAGTCAAGACCATACGACGTAGAAACTGGAACCGGATTCTCGGAATAGAATAGAGCAGCTTGTTACGCTTTCTACTCCTTCCTCGTCTTAAAGCAGTCAATCATGAATCAAGAGCAACTATACATGACGGTAGGATTACATGCGGAATCCTCAAAAAGAAGAACGCCTCGTTCATCTTCTGTCTTCCTCCAACCCCAAGCCCCCAAACGCCCCATACAAACGACAAGAAAGGCAACGTAAAGCAAAACCCCAACATTATACCAAGGCAGCTGCCACCAGATATCCGGGATACAATGCGCTGGATAAAGGAATAAGAATGCATGCAAATGGACGTTCCACTGAAGACTGATAGACGCCAATGTATCTAATGAAAGAAAAGGCCAAGCTGCAAAGACAAAAGAAAAAAAAAAAGGAGTGCAGATACCGTGCACTGGCAAAACGGTGCCCGATGCTCCATGGCTAGGGACATATCGCTTCGAAACATTGATGGGCCGCTGAAACATAAAAGACGGCAGTGAATGCGTAGACGACTTTCGCTGAATTACCGATCCAGACGGGGAGACTGTGGCTGCCACCCGTTGAGGTAGGCCATTAAGCCCACACCCAACAGAACGACGCCCACCATGGACGCATATGGAATGCCTTGGACAACAATTGGGCTGCGGCTCGTCTTGCTAACAGCGCTGGATGTCGGCGTGATTGTGTTCGTCCGCGACAGTGTCGGCTGCTCTTCGACGGCGTCTTCCGTGCTCTGTTGCTGCAATTTGGCGCGACCCGTAGTTGATGGCCCTTGCGTTGCCACACCGCGCTTCGTCTCGTCTGTTGTTGTTGCTGTCTTGTGACTGGTCGCTGCACCGTTACCGAGTGAGAACGGGTCTTTGCCGTTCGCCCTGCGTCCCCGCGAGGGTGACCGTGTCGTCCACGCCGTTTGGGTTGCCTCATTGGGCCCGGTCCTCTCTGCCGCTGCCGCTGCCTTTTTTGCGTCTTGCTCATCACGTTCGCGGATCCTCGCCACCATTTGTGCCAGCGTCTCGCGATCGGCATCCCGCTCGGCTTCCGCCTTTTCTGCTCGCTTCCGGAACTCATCCAGTTGCTTCCGCATGCCATCCATTTCGGCCACCAAAGAGTCAACGCGGGCCTTGAATTCCGCATCGGCGTCGCGTGCAGCCTGCGAGGCTTGACTCGCTGGCAACGGGGCAGAAACAGCAGACCGGAGCTCAGAGGCTGCCTCCGACATGTCATCTATGCCAGCTGGGCTCGCTGCCGTCTTGTGCCGCGCAGAGGTGTCTTCTAGCCGGCGCGCCATTTCTTCGGCCAATTTTCTTGCCTCCTGCTCCTTGTGCAGCCTGTCTTCCAGCTCTCGCATACGCGAGTGCTGCGTGTCGATTTCCATCTTTGCTGTCTTCAGTGCATCCGAAAGCTGGTTCACCTGGCCCGCGGTGTCTTGCCTGACAGAGGATGCGTTTGCTGGACCAGTCTTTGGCCGCTCTGTGCTGCCTCGCTTCAGCGAGGGAACATCTGGCTTCTCAGGCAGAGGCTGCTGAGGAGGGGGTGCTGGGGGGTCAGAGAAGCGGGCCTTGGTGTCTGCCCGGAACGGCAGACCGTTGCCGTTCACCATTTGCGCTTGACGTGGTGCGCTACCGTCGTCTCGCTTCGGGTCGTTACGGAGGTCGTCTTTGGATAGCAGCGTCTTGAGGAATTCCTGTGTTCGCTGCAAATCGTTGGACTGCTGCTTTGCGTTGCGCATTTCTTGCTGTGTTGTGTTAGTCGTCCAGGTCGTTCAATATCGCTCGAGGGCATGTCACGTACATGAATCTTTTTCACAATCGCCTCGGTTGAGGGACCCGTCAGCCACAGGTTACGTGACAAAGCCGCACCATTAGCTTGGGCTGCCATGTTCGCTGACGGCGCCATCCGACCAGCCGTGCCGAGAGGTGGTTGGCCGCCTGGCCGCCCGTAGTACGGCATTCCGTTCATCTGCTGTCCCATGGCCGTATTGGCGGGGTCCAGGTCGCCGTAGTTCAGGTCCAGCAAGTTGCTCGAGGGGCTGATGAAGCCGGCATGTTCTACCCGTGCAGCCACCTTGTGGTGGACGACAGACTTCTGGTCCTCGCTTACAATGTCAATGCCCAACTCCAGTTGGTCGTTGGTCTGGAGCTCATGCGGCTCGGACTCGCGGTTCTCAGGGGACAATCGATCGCTGTTGACAAATGTGCCGTTGGACGACTTAATGTCGCGGATGTAAATTTTGCCAGTCTGCCGGTCGGCCCAAATCTCAGCGTGCTGGCGGGATAGTACCTTGCTGTCGAAAAAGCCATTGACCGTCGTGGGCATGGTAGTCTTGTTAGTTTGCCGGCCGATGCGCAGAGTGTCCGGGTGGTAGGGAACCGTTATGGTCTTGCGGTCAAAGGTGCCGTTGAGCGAGATGAGATAGAGTACCGGCTGGCTCTGCGGCGACATCGAATCACCCGCGGAGCGGGCAATGAGCCCATTCGCACCGTTGGGCACTGGGCCCGACATGTAGGGTGCCATCTGGCGTGATGGGGAGGCGCCGTTGACACCGGGGTTGGACAGCTGCCCGATGCCGGCGCCGCGACCAAAATCCGGCTGGCCGTCGGCCGCTCTGTTAGTGGACCATTGCGCCTTTTGCGGTGGTCTCTTGCGCAGTGTTGTGATGGGAAAGCCGTTGGAATCGCCGACGGGTGTGGCGCTGCCGCCAACAGGGCCACCGTTGACAGAGCCGTTTGACGAAACGAGGGTAGATGTGGAGGAGGCGGAGGAGATAGACGTGTTAGAGGCAATGGAGGACGATGAGTTGGTCCGCTGGATGGTTTTGCGCGGTATGAACATGTTTCGGACCTCCTCGTGGTTGATGGAACCGTTGCTTCCGCTGCCCCATCCCGGTCGGTTGAAGCTGGGCGGTGTCGCGACGACAGTCATGGAGAGCGGTTGGGTGAGTGACGCTGGGGAATGACCGAGATGTGATTCAGGAAGAGCGACCTTGGTCGTCGCTATCGCGTCTGCTCGTGTGCCCTCTCTCTCGACTCACGTACCACTGACGTAAGGAACGGAGCGAACACGACACTGGCGCTAGCATAAGGCGAGATGGAATCTCGATGGGCGTCGAGGAGTTGACAAAGTTGTCGATGGAGTCTTTTCTGTCGTTTGATCGTGAGAATCGTTTGAATCGTTCAATCTACTCGATGCGGCTGGTGGGCGGCGAGTCAGTAGGGGGGAAACCAAAAGGAGAAAAGACGTGTTTCGGTCCGAGTCAGGGATTTTGCAGTTTTTTCGGGGGCGACGGGCGAATTGAACGCAGAGGGCGTACGGCGTCGGGCACGCGCGATGGGCGACAAAGAAAACAGGGCGTGCAGGGTGTGCGAGGATGAAAAACTCACCGGGAGAGCGGCAGTCGATGTGCAGAGGCGCGTTGTGTTGACAGAAGAAGCCCAGCAGAGCTAGTTTGGCTTTTTTCGGGTTCGACGAGAGGAGACAGGAAGCGGGAGAACTGTCCCGTCTAGAGGCAAGGACCAAAGTCGCTCCTTCCTCCTTTCTCCCCTACACCACGCAGCAGAGTCTCGCTAAGGGTTAGCGTGATTAGACTGGCTGCTGCATCAAACACGCGCCATCATCCGTCAGGAGCTGTTCTCCCTTTGTCGGGCACAACGCAGGGGCGAAAGCGTTATGAAAGACAGTGAACGGCAAGGAGAAAGGCGCGACAATGGGTTTATCATTATTTTATTTTCAAATCACGCTTATTGCTGTTTTTTTATTTTCGTTCCGGTGTTTTTTCTCAGACATCCGCATTCCTGCCGCCGACAAAATTAGGCGTAAATTCTTCGCTGGGTAGTTAACCACGTGATGGAATGGGATTGCAGGTACTAACGCATTTTCTTCTTGTGCAATCATTGGCCAGGCTGTGGTGTACATGGTACGTGCACCCCAGTCGTCACGATACCGGTGGGGCCTGCAGAATCGGAAGCACAGGCCGACGGAAACACCCAGAGACGTCCGTGGAAAAATTGCGACAACAGCTCAGCAGCAGCGAAAACCGCCCTGTCTTCCAGTGATCCCAGCCAACGGGTTGAACCTATTCCTTCCGGCCGCACAGAAACAGGCCTGATCCCCTGACCCCTCTCCTACACACCACATTTGAGATGCCTCCGGTCCCTGCCGGCCATGGGGTCGGCCCTTCGACTTCGGAGAAGCGTGAGCAGAGGACATTCTTTGTGAGCTTTTTCGGTGTTTCTGGCGCGGCTAACAGCCCGGCTTTAGTCAAGATGGGTGCCATGATGGGTGGCAGTATGTTATTCCGGTGGACGACTGCCTCGAGCAGCTGAAGTGTCTTCGCTAACTTCTGGCCAGCCGTGGGCGCCATCATTGGGTTCATCTACGGTACGGAGGGGCTGTGAATGTTCATGGTTGTCGTAACTATGCTCATGCCAATCGTCCAGGAACCGTCAACATCTTCCGGTACGGCGCCGGCGTGAACGGCATTATGCGGACACTCGGCCAGTACATGCTGGCGTCCGGGGCGACGTTTGGGTAGGTACAGGCCTTTTTGATTTCTGTCTGATTTTCTGCGGCGGCATACTGACAAGCTCCAGATTCTTCATGTCCATCGGCAGCGTCATCCGCAGCGACTCTTCGCCCATCATCCAAGAGGCTTTTGCACATGCCCGCCAGCGGCCGTGGCTGTTGGCTGCCGAGCAGGCATATCGGCCGCGGCCAAGCCGCTCTGAATAAGCCACCAGCACTATTTCTGATAGATACTAGAGACTACTCCTAATGCCCACTCGTGGGCTGTAGGTGACGACAGCAACTGGACTCTGCTCGTTAGGCCAGTCGGCAACCCGTGTCAAGAAATGTCTTTGAAAGGGACAATAGATGGCCTCTACTCTGTTGTGCATTCAGATACAGGCGACAGAGACATGGACAGGGCCCCAGAGATGAGAGGGAACCGAGGCCGGAAAACCTGCCTTAGGCTGCCCAGACTGTCTATAGGACCATACGGCAAGAATAAAATCATGCTAAATCGTGATGTGTACTCCGTAGTTTCAGTAAGAAAAGCGGTGCCGGGAAGGTGTCCTTTCGGAGTACTATCAGTATGTTTCGGATAAGAGAACCAACGGACATTTAAGCATCCCGGTGGAAGCAATGCAGACACATCTTACGACGACTTTCCAATACGCTAGGTACAATGGACCTGTGGCTTCCTTTGTCTTGATAGCACATATCTCAAGCTAGGGAGAACTCCAATGGGCGAAATTAGTGGCTGGTTCACGACGTATGGACATTATGAATGGGCTATGGATTCTAATCAGAAATGCAGCTTCTTATTTTTACTCAAAAGTACCACAATTTATTATAGATTTCACCACTTGCACAGAGCCCATATCGGATTAACCTGCACTTCATGAGCGCAATGCATTTCTATGATCCTTAGGGCTCCACGCTTTCACAACGAAGAGCAGGACACATTTTGTACGCCTAACCGCACGGTGAACCAAACAACTAAAGCAAGCCACGAAAAGATATCGAGCAACCCCAAGTATATACAAATGCAGATGTCCTTACATTTTTCCTCCACCCTTAAACCTCCGACCACAGCCGTCGTAGATCCATCAAGGCTATGAAAATAGCCTCATCCGTGCGGATGCTGCGCGTGCTCTGGTTCGGCAGCACGTTAACCCACTTGTCAAAGGCATCGCGGACGTTGGCCATGCCGATGCCGACCTCGGTCAGGGCGGCGTCGTTCATGGCGGCATATTCGAGGCCTCGCGGCCCGCCGAGGACGATTAACAAGTGCTGGAAGTCGAGCACTTCCGCATTTGCCCGCGGAAACACCTGCGACGACGGCAGGCCGCGCTCCGACGTGCCGATGCTGACGTCGTAGCCGTCCTCGTACGGGCTCTCGGTGAAGACGGCCGACAGGGAGCTGCACTGGCGCAATTGGTAGCCCCAATAATAGCCAGCTTCGGTGCGCGGCGCCGACGGGTCAACGGCCTCGCCGTCCTGGAACGACTGCCGCGGGAAACGCAGCGTCACGCGCGTCTTGAGCGGAATCTCCTCCTTGATGGAGACGGGTTTGCGCAGGCCAATCTCGACGAGCGTCTTGCAGCCAGCGTCGGGCTTGCCGGCAATGGTCAGGCCCTCCATGTACGGCAAGTGCTCGTCGCGGTGCGGGTGGTGCGGCATCTCGAGGCTAGGCAGCAGGCCCTGGAGTCGCAGATTGGGGTGCAGTGGGAAGAGCGCCTTGCGCATAAACGGCGGCGTCTCCATGTACGACAACAAGTGGAAGATATAGTGACTTGGATCCGTGTCGCCTGTGTAGCCGTCGTGGTCGACGGCCTTGGGCCGTGAGTCGGCCGGACTGTCGTCAAAGATGACGAGCTCGTCGATCGAGAAGGCGGCCAGTGCCCGCGCCACCCGCGAGGGGGCGTTTATCCGCTGTTCAGAGGTGCCACAGCTGTTTGTCAGTACGAACTAGGAGAAGTTGGGTGCAAAGAGGACGGTAGCAAAAAGACAACCACTCACTCTGAAAGGATACTTGTCGGGATGGCCACCGAGACAGTCCACTCGCGCCCGCCTGTTGGCTGGAACCTTGTCGATGGGTTAAAAGCCATCGGCTGGCTCTCGCTCGCCTCCACCTTGCGCCTCTGCAAAAGTCAGCGACACAGAACAAAGCAGAACAATATATTCGCAGAGTTTGGGCGAGTCTTTCCGCCCCTGCATAAGGGAATGAAAGTTGTACATCGAGCACCCACCTTGAAACCATCTCCGTAAGACATTTTCAAAACAAGCAAGGCACACTAAATCGAGTCTTGTCTATTGCTCGCGAGGCTTCGATAATTTTTCTAACTGATCACTGCAAATTTGGATCCAGAAAGTAATGGCGGCAGAACTATGGAAATATTCACCGCCTTCCAGTTCTAGCGTCTGGCGACTTTGGCGTAGTGGCGCGTCACATCCATCATTCTCCACGTTGTCGATTACACCTCCTAGATCCTAGACAGCACATCACAACTCGTCCAGCAAGCATGGCTGTCCATATCGAGTCGGAAGCGCAGTGGCGCCAGACACTGAGTTCTTCGACTATTGTCGTGACTGACTGTGAGTTTCGGTTTCCATCCACGCCTCCCCGCCATCTTCCACCGGACTGACAGTCCTCCAGTTTATGCCGACTGGTGCGGCCCGTGCAAGATGATTGCGCCGACTTTTGAATCGCTCGCGACCAAGCACTCCAAGCCCAAGCGCATCACCTTTGCCAAGGTTGACGTCGACAGCCAGCGCGAGGTCGCCCAGCTGTACGGCGTCCGCGCCATGCCGACATTTGTCATCCTCCGCAACGGCTCTGTCATCGACACTATACAGGGCGCCAACCCGCCAGCGCTCACAGCTGCCGTCGAAAAGGCCGTCAAGTTGGCCCCAGGCGCCGCTTCTGGCGTGTCCTTTTCCACACCAGGCCGGACCCTTGGTGGCAGCTCTGGCGGCAGCGCGGCGGCACGGCGGACAGGCCCTGTTCTCGGAAGGCCGTCTGCTTGGGATTTGAACAAGCTGGTGAACGTACTGATCACGTTTTTTGGCCTTTACTTTGTATCCCTGCTCTCGGTACGTCCATTCCTTGTTCATGATCTTTGTCCATCACACTGCACATTTGCCATTCCTTCGTTCCATTCTGACATACTCGATTCAGATCGACGGGTATGCAGCGGCACAGAACTCGAGGTTCAACATCCACAACCCGACGGCGCCCATCAACGTGGCCACGGCTCCGATCCGCACCACGGGCTTTGGCAGTGGCGTGTCTGGCGCGCCCAGTGCGTCCGGGAGTAAGCCGGATGGCATGGGTCGGGGCAACCCCAAATCCCGACAGACATTCAAGACGCTGGCCGATCTGTGATGCAAGATGTGAGCGGCTTGCTGTATTTGTCTTCGTCGTCTTCGTCTTCTAGTTAGTGCTACCACGATTACATACCTAATCACGTGATTTTAACATGGCCTTAACGGGGAATTTTCAATCTCTGCGCTGTGATTTGCAAGTAAAATTTTGGTAACCCCAAAAGATTCCCAAGCTTTCTCGAGCTTGTGCCTTCTTTTGCAGCGCACACACAATTCGCTATGTTCAGTGCCAAAGAGCTGCAGCGAGCCTGTCCGCGGTACCAGACATGGCTGCAGCTTGTTTTTGAAAGCGGTGTGGCCGTTGCAAAGAAAGACGGCGTCCGATCGTTTTCCTCGACGACGACCTCGAGACGCCCCAAAGCCTGCCATGGCCGACAGCCTTCGCAACTTCGACCACTGTCTACGTCTCATGGTGCCGCGGGACAGCAAGTTCAAAGCGAGAGTTCGGCCGAGCCGGAAGATACTGAAGCTGTTGTGCGGCAGGCCAAGGCTACATTTGGCGACACGCTGCCCAAAGACTACCTGACAAGCCGAGAACTGAAGTTGTATGAACGGCTGTATGGCCCGCCGCTGCGGGAAACCCGACCGGAAGATGTGGGCATTACACCAGAGAGCCAGGAAAGAGAGAGCAGGCACGCCCTCTTGATAGAGACGGACGATGGCGTGTTGGAGCAGGTGAACTATAGTGTCCAAGTGCGGCAACCCCACGAGGATACTGGCACAGGAGATGCGGGGCAGCCCCTGGAGGGCGCAGAGAATGCACAGACTCTGGAGAGCATGGAGGTGGAATACATCAACACACCAGTGCGGTCCAGCCGGGAGTACCACGCCCTGGCCAAGCTGCAACGCGACTTTGAAGTGGCTAGCCTTGAGGCAGCCAAGGAAGAGCAAAAGCGGCGTGAGCGTACCAATGAGGAAGAGGAGGATGAGGATGAAGAGTGGGAAGATATGGAGGAGGAAGAGGAATATGACGAGAACGATGAGCGGGGCGTGGTGCGGACGCCCGAGGGCGGCGCGATGGGGCGTCTGCACCCGCTGACGATCCAGAACTGGTCGCGGACGACGCCATCGACGGTGCAGCTACCGCGGTCGCGGCTTGTGGAACCGATTACGGAGCTGCTGCGGCGAACAGATACGTCGCACATTCAGCTGGCGGCCGAAAAGGCCTTTGGTGGCCGGGGGCTGCCGCACTCGCCAGCGACGCCACAGGGGCGGCCGAATCTGGGCCAGCTGCCGATTCCGATCGAGGCGGGCCACCACCGCATGTCGGAGATTGAAGCGGATGCGTTCTTGGCGACGGTGATGCCGGGCGTTTACGCTACGGCCATGAGCACGCTGGTGGAAGTGCGGCGGCGGCTCGGGTCGGGATGGATCCAAAACTTGTTGACAAAGCCCGATGGCAGCAATGTGCGCGTGCTGGACGTGGGCGGCGGCGGTGCGGCACTGGCGGCATGGAACGAGGTGCTGCGGTCCGAAACGCTGGCTTTGCGCGAGCGCGGCGTGGCACCGTTTGAAACGCTGGCCGCGCATATGGAGCAGCGGGAGCAGCGGGAGCAGTTGGGACAGAGCGAGAAAGACACGGAAGAGGGCGGCCAGGGCAAGGGCCGTTCGACGGAAAAAGCGGTGCTGGTGGGCTCCGACGCTCTGCGGCACCGCATCTCGCGCTTCCTCTACAACACGACCTTTTTGCCGCGGCTCCCCGACGTGGCGCATGCCGAGGCCAACGCGCAGCGTCACCTGGACGCGCCGGCGAGTGCGCCGGCGCGGAAAAAGTATGACGTGATCATCTCCAGCCACATGCTGATGCCGCTGACGCGGACGCACGAGCGGCGGTCGCTGGTGGCCAACCTGTGGGCCCAGCTGAACCCCGAGGGCGGCGTGCTGATCATTCTGGAAAAGGGCCATCCACGGGGGTTTGAGGCGGTGGCCGACGCGCGACAGAGGATCCTGACGGATTTCATGATTGGCCCGGGACAGGAGGCCAAGGTGGTAGAGGAGATTGTGGCCGACGGCATCGACGGCGATGGCACCGCCAAGAGACGGCCGCGCGAGCCGGGCATGATCATTGCGCCGTGCACAAGCCACGGCAAGTGCCCGCTGTACCTGACGCCGGGCCAGGCGACGGGCCGCAAGGACTTTTGCCACTTTAGCCAGCGCTTCATCCGGCCGCCGTTTTTGCAAAAGATTTACGGCATGTCGCACCGCAACCACGAGGACATCAACTTTAGCTACATCGCGGTGCAGCGCGGCACACAGCCAACGACGACGACGACAACGCCGTCGAATATGAATGACGCCGCCGTGCTGCTGCCACTGCAGACCGGCGCGGAAGCGACCGACGCGGCGTTTGCCGGTTACGAGAGCATCAGCCGGGAGGCCCTGGCCACGGGCCTGGAGCCTGTGCCACACCCGCTCTCGCTGCCGCGCATGGTGCTAGCGCCGCTCAAGCGCCGCGGCCATGTGACCATGGACGTGTGCACGCCGGCAGGCCAGCTCGAGCGATGGACGGTGCCGCGGTCGCGGAGCCTACAGGCGTACCACGATGCGCGCAAGTCGCAATGGGGCGACCTGTGGGCGCTCGGGGCCAAGACACGGACGCCACGGACGCCACGGACCGGCCGCGTCGACGGACGGGCGGGAAAGAAGGCCGAGAAGGCAGCCAAGGCGGCCCGGAAGGCGGCCCGTGAGACAGCGACTATCGGGGGCGGCATCTTCGATGGCATTGAAGGCACTGGCTCTGGCTCTCGCAAGAAATCGGGCAAGCAGAGCAAGTCTGATGCGTGGCGGCCGGAGCTGGCCGACATGGACCTGCCCGACTTTCGCATGCCGGCCACGCCAGCCGTTCCGGCCGCGTCGTCCATGCCCAAAAGGCCCATGCAGCTCCCACACAAGAGCTCGATGCGGAAGAGCAGGCGGCAGCTGGAGCGGGAGATCATGGCGGAAATCGGCATTGAGTGAGGTGCTGCCAAAGGTGTACGATTTGATGTAAATCTTCTTTCTTTAACATATCATTTTTCGACAACAAACGATGGATTCATCTTCAAAAGAAAGTAGACTACTCCTCGCTCTCCAAGCTATCAAAAACTCTGAAAAATTAAGTGTCCGACAAGCTGCCACCTTGTACAAAGTCAATCGCGGAACACTACAGAACAGAATGAACGGCCGACGCGCTCGACAAGACACCCGCGCCAACTCTTCGAAATTGAAAGAGTTGGAAGAGAATGCTCTTCTTCAATATATTCTCGACCTGGATGCGCGAGGATTTCCGCCCAGGCTGGCGGACGTGGAAGATATGGCCAATGTTTTGCTGGCAGAGCGCGACGCGGGACGCGTCGGAAAGCGCTGGGCATCCAACTTCGTCAAACGACAACCAAACCTCCAGACGCGTTTTAATCGTGCCTACGACTACCAGAGAGCCCTCTGTGAAGATCCTGAAAAAATCAACGCGTGGTTCGCGCTGGTGCAGAATCTACGCGCTAAGCACGGTATAGTCGACGCGGACGTGTACAACTTTGACGAGACTGGCTTTGCAATCGGCATTATCACCCCGTCTATGGTCGTGACGCGCGCCGAACGACATGGAAAAGCAAAGGCAGTTCGCCAACGCCAATTTTCAGTGCCATTGACCAGTTTGCCAAGGGTGCGCAAGCGATGATGCACTCCTACGCCTTATTAGCGGCCGAGGTTCGAACGCTTCAACAAGCAAATGCGGCACTAAGCAAACGCCGGAGAGCAAAAAAGACACGTGTACGGCATGGAGGATCTCTTACAGTTCAAGATTTGCTAGATGAAAAAGGCGCGCAGGAGCAAATACGGCAGGAAACGCAGGCGAGGAGTGGTCGGCAAAGGAGGGCTGAGCCGGGCGGACGGCGCTGTGGCACTTGCGGCGAGAGAGGACATAATGCGCGCACTTGTCAAAAGGAAGTAGAGATGTCTGATGTATATAGTTCCGAGTAGTTTAATCGATTTCACTTGTTGTTGTTGCGTAATGACTCTTTTTATTGTCAAAGTAATGGAAAGTGGCTAACTCGCTTGTGTGGCTAACTCGCTTATTTATGAGAGGTGTAGATCGCAGTAGCACGTTGCACTGTAGGGGTGGATCAACGAGTTGATGGCACAAATGGTCTAAAAAGTCGCGATGTATTTTCTAGGTTACGGTACGCGACGCAACCAACGGGCCAAAGTGGGGCGTCAGGTTGACCAATCAGGTTGGTCGGTCTGAACCCTAGCCCTGACCCGCACAGTGCCTTGGCACGTACAGTCAACACTTATCACCTACGTTATTATACGACGATATCAATTCAATGATTCTCCACTTGCATGTGGGCCGTTGCTCTCTTATATCCGTCGTTCTTTCCGCATTCCCCCCCACACTTTCTTCATGCTCTCCTTCCTTCATCCTTCTGTATCCCCTTCATATTCTCTTTCATTCTCCTCCACCACGTTGTAGCCATGTTTGAGTGCCCTGTCTGCGACCGGACTTTTCACAGCGGTCGCGCGCTAGACCAGCATCAGGATGCTAAAGAACACTACGAAGAAGTCGAACAGTACTACAGCAGCGAGGAAGAAGAAGACGAACGCCCTTACTGCTCTGATTGCGATCGCTATTTTGACAGTGCCGCCAACTTGCGGCAGCACCTCCATTCGCGAGTCCACCAGGGCCAGAACATTGCCTGCCCGTTTTGCAGCATCAAATTTGTGACAGCCTCGGGCCTGACGCATCATCTCGAGCGCGGCGCCTGTCCCAAAGCACGCTCCATGAACCGCGACGAGATGTACCGCTTTGTGCGGTCCAAGGACCCGGCCGGGCACATTTCCAAGAAGCTGATCGGCTGGGAGGGCTCCATGATCGCCAAGGCTACCGAGCAGGCCTGGAACGGCCGTGCCTATGCGTGCTACCTGTGCAACCGCGACTTCAGATATCTGAATGGGCTGAACCAGCACCTCTCCTCGCCTGCTCGTGGGTTTCGCCTCCTTTTCCTCTCTTGATTTGGTCGTGCTGACGCTGTCCAGACCAGCAGGCGCTGTATTATTGTCCGGGTAGAAACTGCCAGTCGGATTTCAAGACGCTAGCGGCCCTGATCAACCACCTGGAAAACGAGTCATGCGGCTTCATGACGTTTCGCAAGGTGCAGAAGAGCATCCGGGGTCTCGTTGACGGCAACCACTTGCTGGGCTATTAGTCCAGCAGTCTAGGTGACGAGCGGGCAGTCTGCCTGCATTTCTTCCATTGCAAAGCTTATCGCACATGTCCTATTTCTCGACCAATGTCCCTGCATACTAGCGGGTTGAGTGTATTTCAGGCCAAACATTTAGTAATCATTTCCCGACTCCCAACTGCCCGTCATTGCTTGCATTTTTGAGATCAAGCAGCCTCCTGCGCCATCTGACGCCTTCCTTTCCGCCCTCACACCATCGCTGGGCCGGTGTAGAAGCTGTCCTTGGGCGGGGGACGGACGGGCGCAACATTGCCAACGTTGCGCCAGTGCATGTACTCCAGAAAGGCAGCAACAGTCTCTGCGAACTGCAGCAGGAACAGGGGGATGAGGTTGTACTGCCAGGCGCGCATGACGTGCAGGTGGCGGACGAGGTCGGCGTGTAGGCTGCTGTCGACAAAGAAAAGCTGCATGGTGATGGCGGTGAACCAGTTCTGCGGTGTCCAGGACAGAAGGGGGTACTTGTCGGTGGCGGCGTCCTGGACCAGGGCGGCATAGGTCTGGTCAATCTTCTGGCTGTCGTGGCTGCCGGTGACGTAAAAGACGTAGCCGAGCGCGCCGGTGGTCAGCAGCAGGGCCGGGATCTGCAGGCCGAGCCAGCCGTAGTAGAGGGTGCTGCAAAGGACGTGGACGGAGCCGTGGCCGTGTCTGTACGGCAGCAGCTGCAGGTGGCGGGCAGACAGAGCGAGGATGCCGACCAGGACGATGAGGACGAGAGCGGTGCCGGCGGCAGCGTTACTGGTGTGGCCCTGGTCGACAAGCAGGTGGAGAGGGAGACCGGAGAGCGTGTAGGTGGTGTTGTCAGTAGCGCCGGGCGTGTAGATTTCGTAGACGCCGCTGGGGGCGCCGTTGTGCAGAAAGGCGACCATGCTGGAGACGAAGCCCAGCTCGATGGCGGCGGAGATGGCCAGCAGGCCGAGGGATACGGCAAAGAGGATGTGGATGGCGGCCATGGTGAGTCGTGAAGAGGAGTCGTGGAGTAGTCGTAGAGTCGTAGATTCGTAAAGTCGTAGAGATACTGTCCAAACTCGCAACGGTAAAACAATCCTGGACATGAACGGGAGCCGTCGCGGCCAGGCTTTATACACAGCATCGCCGTCAGCCGGATCGGGAGGTCAGCAAACTAGGCTATAAGCACGGCTCGCGGCCCAGACCAGAGGCAAATCGTGCTGCCTTTGTTGCGAGGCTGTTGGACGCTGAAAATAGGGAGAACCAACAGCCAAGCGGGCGCAGTGTGGCAGACTAGGCACTCGGCCAACAGCGCCGAGCCTCCTCTCCATTCTAAACTGCCTTTCCTTTCTGCTCTTTTTGTGTCTTTTGTTCGCCTTGTTTGTCGTCTGACCCCCACTCGGCTGACCCGACTGCTTTGTGCTTTGTGCTCTGTGGTCTATTTTTGGCCTTTCCGATTCGACGACAAAGCCAGCACGACAGCAGGCTGGAAGGCAAGCGGCCAGAGACTGCAAGTCTGCAGTCTGTGCGACTGATCAGCAGCTGTTGGCCGGCTTTGGTTGGCTTCCCGGCGCGCGGTTGTGCTGTCGTCTTGGGCCTATGGCGAGTCCAGACCGCCATTTGTTGGAGCACCAGACGATGGCCGAGGCAGCCCAGACGAGGAAGCGGTAGATCCAAGAGGAATGGCCAACTTCTTGTCGATAATACCTCTGCTGTGGCTGCGGACTGGCAGAAAGAAGGAGGGAAGCAAGGCAAGAGCAGATCCGAGGATTCAGCGTACAGCCCTCCAAAGACCCTATCGATTGCACACCAGGAACCAGGACCAGCTGGACCAATGCACACGCTCCTACCGGTCCTCGGCAGCCGGCGCGTCGGTGGATCCCTTTGGCTTGCACGAAACCCGATCCTGGTCTAGGTTGGCTCTGCGCACATTAATCGGCTGCTTGGCCTGGCCAACGACGGCCGCTTTCCGCGGTGCAGGAAAAAAAAAAAGAGCTTCGACCCATGGACCTAGGACGGAGGGGATCAGCCCATGTACAAGGCCGACGTTGTAACCACGTCCGTTTGTTGGCCGGACATGGGCCGTGGTGGAGCGATGGGGACTGGGAGGAACCGGGCAGCAAGACGGGGTATATTAGACGTGCATCCTGCGTGTCTGCCAGAAAACGTGCTCACTCTTCGTATCTATTCCAGCCTCTAGTCTCCGTCTCGCCTTGCGTCCCGTCTCGTCCCCGCCTTCCGCTCGCCCCTCGTCATTATGGACATGTCCGCCACGACCACGGCCATGGACATGGCCGCGTCCACCACCGCCTCGGCTGCCGCGGCCACCTCGTCGACCATGAGCATGGGCGGCAGCAGCAGCTGCCAGATTTCCGTGCGTCAGGCGCCTCCGCCCCAAGTGTTGCCCGTGCTGACTCTTTTTCTCGCCTCTCCGCACAGATGCTCTGGAACTGGTACACCATTGACTCGTGCTTCATTGCCCGCTCCTGGCACGTCACCTCGCGGGGCATGTTTGCCGGCTCCTGCATTGGCGTCATTTTCCTCGTCATGACGCTCGAGCTGTTGCGCCGCGCCGTCAAGGAGTACGACCGCTTCCTCGTGCGCCGCCACCGCGCCGCCCTGGCGGCCGTCAAGCACAGTGTCCCCGGCTGTGATCCGGCCTGCGATCCAGCCCTCACGGCAGGTTTTCGGCCCAACCTTTTCCAGCAGGCGGTGCGCGCCGGCCTGCACCTGCTGCAGTTTGCCGTGGCCTACTTTGTGATGCTGTGCGTTTGTGTTTTTGGTTTTTCGTGTTTTCGTGTTTTTCATGTGCTTTTGTTCTTTGTTCTCGTGTTCTTGTATTCGCTGCTCCTCCTGTCCCCATCTTCTGACTGCTGTCCCACAGACTCGCCATGTACTACAACGGCTACATTATCATCTGCATCTTTATCGGCGCCTTTCTCGGCAGCTTCTTCTTCCAGTGGGAGACGCTCGGATCGTGAGTGCTGCGCGTCCGTCTGCTGCATCGTCTGTCCCGACTAATACGCCTAGGTCGCCTGTGGGCGCTACCAGTGCGGCCTCGGAGGCAACTGTGTGCTGTGGCTAGAGGCTGTAGAGGTCGTATCTGTGCGGACCGAGGTGGTAGTCGCCGTGCCGATGCACCTGAATTCATACAGTATCCATGCCGAACAGCAGTTGCTCATTCCAAAGTCTCGTCAGAAAGCGTGCCAGAACGCGTGACAACTGGCAATCCTCCCAATATTTGCAAAAATTTCCACCACCCCCAAATCAAGAATGCCAAGTAGCTGACACGTTCAAATCTGCTCAAACTTGCTCACGGATCCATCGAGGGAACTAGTTGCATTTGGTGGTGGGGCCGGCAAGGCACTTTGATGGGTCACGTGTTGCGCTCCGTCGCAGTGGTGATCGCCACGTTCCTGTCGAGGAGTCTAGGATCTGTCCTACAAGTGCACTTTGTGAATACCCCCAGGAAGATCTGTGGTCGTGCTTCATTACTTTACGTTTGGCTACGCATGTCAACCAGCTGTTTGAATCGCCCTCTTGCCATGACAGGAAACAGATACGCTGTTGAACCGACTCCAACAGAGATTACAGCTTACACATTCCACATGCATTCCTTTGATCCTTTGCAATTTCTTGTATTGCACTCTTACCAAGTCAAAACCCAACTCCCACCTACCCGTATCTGAGCACATTTCCAAGGCTGAAGCTTACCTGACTTGGTTGCTTGGCCCAGTAGTTCCACACGAAACAACCTGCGCAGTCTTGGCCAAGACTAATTTCTACTGCAGAGTCCGCTTCGGAAACGTGCTCGAGACGCCAGATGACGGGGGGCAGTTGGCTGCCGGGACTACTCTACGAGTATATTATCTGCCCATCTGCTGTCTTTGAATGATTGTGGCAGCTAACCGACTCTTTGGTCATGGATATGAGCATGACCACCACGGCCGCCATGGCCACCGTCACCGCCGACAGCATGGCCCCTACTACCTCTTCCGACGCCTCCATGGCCATGACCATGAGCGACATGTCCATGACCTTTTTCACCGCCATCACCACCCCTCTCTTTTCCGACGCCTGGACCCCCTCCTCGACGGGCCCCTATGCCGGCACCTGCATCTTTCTCATCGCCCTGGCCGCCATCCTGCGCGCCCTAATTTCCTTTAAGCCGGTCCTGGAGACACGCTACTGGCAGTCTGCCGACGAGAAGACGGCGCAGATCCACGGCCATGCCGAGGAGGGCGGCAGCAGCAAGGATCTGCTCGTGGCAGAGGCCATGTCTGCGCACGCGACAGCCCGGCACACAGTACGCCGGCGGTGGGCCAGCTGGAATATAGGCTCGGCGGCCGGGCGGGCGACGTACGAGCTGCTGATTGTAGGCGTGGGCTATCTGTTGTGAGTCCTCGCCACGATGTCGCCTGCTGTTTTGCCTTGTCTCACAGAACAGGATGCTGGCGGTTATGACCATGAACGTGGGCTACTTTCTGTCGGTCCTTGCCGGTGCCTGGCTGGGCACGTTTTCGCTCGGCGCGCTGGCCGACGACAGCCAGTGGGAGCACTGCTGAAGACAAGACAGCGCCTGGGGCGCTCTGGGGGGTGAGACGATTCAGCCTTACCATTTTTATGGGCCGTGTTCGGGACCTAACGCGCTGGCGTGGCCACTAACTGCTAGCGGAGACCCTTTGTGGAAACGTGCGGAGCAAGCTTCTGGGGTTAGATGGGGAAAAAAACACAGCGACATGCTTTCACGATTATTACTTTTAAAACTATCTTGCTCGTTCTGCCCGCGAGTAGTTCTTCGTGTGATTCGGCCGCCTATACCGCCCAGTAGACATCCACCCGCGCCAGGCGGACGTGGTTGGCCCAGCCGGGGAAGCGCGCCTTGGCCCAAAGCGTGACAACGTCGCCGAGACGCAGGTTGCGCACAAAATCTCCATTTCCAGTGGCGCGGCCGCGGCCTCCCAGGTCGAGGGCATCAGAGGCCTCCTGTTCGTCAAACGAGAGGGGCGGCGCGGCCTCGTCGGCGCGGTAGGGGATGTGGTCGGTGGCGGCCCACGTGATCTCGTAGCGCCGCATGATTCGGCGGGCGACTTGGTTGCGCTGCAGGTGGTGGTCAGAGGGGAGGAGGGGAATGCTGAATTTGCCGTCGGCGACGGGCGGCAGGACGGAGCAGAGGGCAGCGGTGGGAGGCAGCGTGTTGGCCGCAGCCGCGTCGTCCCCTTCCTCGACCTCTTCGCCGTACCGCTCCAGGCCCACGTCAAACCAGGTGTAGGAATCTCGGAAGGGGGCGGAGGCGTTTGGGTGGCCGCCCCAGCCCTGGTCGCGGCTGATCAGGGTAAAGACGATCTTGCGGCAGGGGTGTGCCAGCACGGGCGCGCGGGGGCCGAGAACGTGCTGCAGCCTGTCGAGGGGGACAGGATGGTCGGGCGACTGGGGCACCGGGGCGCTGTGAGTGTAGTCTTCGCTGGGGGGGTGCTCGAAGCCGAGGGGAGGTGTCCGGAACTGTTGGTCAGCATGGGGAGGTGGGAAAAGGAGGAAGGAAAAAAACAAAAAGAAGACTGAAAAAAGTGACCCGAAAAGAACAAAGGAGCCAAGAAAGCAAGAAAGAAAGAATGCAAGAAAGCAAGAAAGCAGGCACAATACGCACCAGAAACGCATCGCCCAACTCCCGCAAGCCCGCCGGCCCTTGATGAGCGACCTGCGTTGTCGAGTGCGGCCAGTACTCGGCCGCGTCCAGAATGGCGTCGACCAGCTCCAGCGGTAGTGGGAAGCCGCGCATCAGCATCGCCTTGACCACGCGGGCGTCCGCCACGGTCGGCCCTGCAGCCGATTCATCATCGATTTCTGGCTCCATGGCAGGGACGCCCAGGACGATTTCACGGCGCCGCAGCAGTGGGCTGTAGTTGTCGTTTTGGATTGTGTGGCCGTTGCTGGCATTGGCATTGGCATTGGCATTGGAATTGGTATCGCTGTTGGCGTTGCCGCCGTGCGAAAAGAACCGGCCGATTCCCGCAAACATGGTGTTGTTTGTTCAGCCTTCTTTGGCTTGCTGCCTGCTGCCTGCTTGTCATGACATCAGCGCCCCACCACGTGCCGATAAAGAGACACGCCGCCACCCGACCCTTATCGGATCACGTGAAATGGCATGATCGCAAAAACGACGCCAAAAAAACGGCAAATTTCCTATTCCAGCGATCGGTTTGTAATAGACTGCAGGCGCCTCTCCGCGGCCCGCTGGGTTTGCTGTTTTTTTTTCTTTTCTCCGACATGTCTCTGCCGCTGTCCAGTCAGCCCAGTGCTGTCACGGTCAACACGGTACACGTCCCAGACGGCTCATAGACCCCCCCTCCCAGTCCACCCACCGACCATGAACACCCATACCGTCGCCGGTGCCGGACGGCTGGCCGGACGTCTCGCTCGTCTGGCCGTGTCGACCAGTCGGCCGCTGGCCGCTGCCAGCCCGTCGACTGCTGTGGCGCGGCGCGGCCTGTCCGCCACGGCGCTGCGGCCCAGTGGGGCCTCGAACCCGGCCATGGCCTTTCCCTGTCTCGACGCGCTCGAGGACCGGTCGGCTCGGCTGCGCGAGGAAAAGGAACAAGCACAGGGCCAGCCAGCCGCCGACGACACTCTACGCGCACCACACGCACCACACGCTGCTGCCGCGACCCGCTCGCCCCCGTCGACCCAGAGCGGCCCCGAGCCGTCGTACACGGCCGGCGCGACGCTGCACTACCACTGCGACGAACCGCTCCGGCTCGACTGGGGCGGCGTCCTGCCGGCGTTTGACCTGGCCTACGAGACCTGGGGCCGTCTGGCGCCCGACGGCCGCAACGCGGTGCTGCTGCACACGGGCCTGTCGGCGTCGTCGCACGCGCACGCGACGGCGCTCAACCCGCAGCCGGGCTGGTGGGAGCGCTTCATTGGGCCGGGCCCGGGCTTCGCCCTCGATACGGACCGCTACTTTGTCGTGTGCACCAACGTGCTCGGCGGCTGCTACGGCTCGACGGGCCCGAGCAGCATCGACCCGGCCGACGGCGCGCACTACGCCACGCGCTTCCCCATCCTCACGCTCGAGGACATGGTGCGCGCGCAGTTCCGCCTGCTCGACCACCTCGGCATCGACCGGCTGCACGCGTCCGTGGGCGCGTCCATGGGCGGCATGCAGTCGCTGGCCGCGGCCGTGCTCTTCCCGGCGCGCGTCGGCCGCGTCGTGTCCATCAGCGGCTGCGCGCGCAGCCACCCGTACAGCATCGCGATGCGCCACACCCAGCGCCAGGTCCTGATGATGGACCCGCACTGGAACCGCGGCTTCTACTACGGCTACGACCGCGTGCCGCCGCACGCCGGCATGAAGCTGGCCCGCGAGATCGCCACCGTCACCTACCGCTCCGGCCCTGAGTGGGAGCTGCGCTTTGGCCGCCGCCGCGCCGACCCCAGCCGTCCGCCCGCGCTGTGCCCCGACTTTCTCATCGAGACCTACCTCGACCACGCCGGCGAAAAGTTCTGCCTCACCTACGACCCCAACAGCCTGCTCTACGTCAGCAAGGCCATGGACCTCTTTGACCTCGGCCGCGCTGCCCAGGACGCCGCCGCCGCCCGCCGCGCCGCCCGTCAAGGCCGGCCCACCCACGTCGCCGACCCCCAGTCCGCCCTCGCCGACGGCGCTTGCAGTCTGACCCTGCCGGCACAACCCTACGAGGAGCAGGCGGCCCCATCCACCCCCTCAGACAGCGTCGCCCCGTCTGGCCAGACGGCCGCCTCCTTTTCCTCCTCGACCTCCTCGACCTCCTCCGCCTCCTCCGCCTCCTCGTCCTCCCCCGTTTCCCCCCCCCTCGACCTCGTCCACGGCCTCGCCCCGATGCGCAATACGCCGACCCTCGTCATGGGCGTCGCCAGCGACATCCTCTTCCCCGCCTGGCAGCAGTACGAGGTCGCCGAGGCCCTCAAGGCCGCCGGCAACCGCGCCGTCACCCACGTCGAGCTCAGCGAGCAGCAGAGCATCTTTGGCCACGACACCTTTCTCCTCGACCTCGAAAACATTGGCGGCAACGTCAGCCGCTTTCTCCGCTCATGACCAGTCGCACGCGGCACTGCCATCTGTCACCTGCTCCTCTGTCCTCTTTTTGGCTTTTCATTTTTCTGTATGGTTATGGTTATCTGCGTTTTCGTTGTCTTATAGCCGCTAAAGAAAAAAATAACACAAAAGAAACTCCGTTCCCCAATGTAACGCATGATCCATCCCTTCTACTCGTAGTCCGCGCCGTTTTTATAGAATCGTCTCGGCGTCTTGCCGTCTCGGGGGCTTCCCAGCGCGGCACTTCCCTTGACCGACCGTCGTCAAAGTTAAACAGTACAAACACACGTAAACACACAATACCCAGCAGCCGCACTTGCTTGTCTGCCGCTCTGCTCTCCGCCAGGCTTCCAGGCTTCCAGGCTTCCAGGCTTCCAGGCTTCCAGGCTTCCAGGCCTTCCAGAGCAGTCCTGCCGGCCCCATTCTCATCGTCTTTTCGTCCTCGCGTCCGTTCGTCTCGTCTGGTGCTTCCCGACAATCTTCTCCCAACACACCAACCACAGAGCCAATCTGGAACGAGGGAAAGCGAACAAAAAAATCGAAACGAAAACTGCAAACTGCAAACTGCAAACTGCAAACACATGCAAAGCAATATTTTCCGGCCGCGGAAAGTTCCCCTAACCTGAATGCCTGTTTCCCGCCATGTCAGACCAGACGCTCGCTATTGCAAGGAGACACAATAATTCAATGGTAAAAACACGCGCAGAAGCCGTCTCCCCTTCCGAAGCCCGACTCGGTCGAAGCCGCAGCGCTGCCATCTGCTGTCGTTCTCGTCTCCGTGCCCGGCCGGCTCGCGCCGCCAGTGCCCGATATCGCTTCATTCCGTGCGTTCATCCGTCCTTGCGTCAATGCGTTCTTGCGTTCTTGCGTCCATGCATTCCATGCATCTCTCTGCGTCTCTCTGCAGGCATCGTCTGCGTGTGCCTGCTCAAAGAGTCCGGCTTGCCGCGAAAACGTATCCCAAAACAAACAGTCAAACAGTCGCTCAACCCTGGCTGGCCCGTCTATCCAACAAGAACAGCCCCTGGTAGACAACGCTGTGCCTGCACCGACAGCAGCCCGCTCGCGCTGCCTGCCGCTCAGCCGCCCTTGCGCTCCGACTCGTTCTTTGGCGGCTGCTCCCCGTGCACGTGGCCGTTGGCCATCGCCTTGAGGTCCGCCGTTTTCTTGCGCGACTTAGGCTTCTGCCACGCTCCACCTGCGAGCATGTCGCCGCTTTCGCTCTTCGCCGACCGTACATGCCCATTTGTTGTGCTGGACGTGGTGCCGTTGGTCCGCACTGACCCTGGTTGTGTAGACGGCGCTGTCGTCGTGCTGCTTGCCGATACTGTCGTCTCAGCCCGGCTGGTTGGCGCCTCTGCCAATCCTTTTGCGACGCTTTTGCCGCCCGTCTCCTTGCGGGCCTGCTTGACATTCTTTGCATGCGATGCAAACGACGTCGTGTAGGGCTCTGTGCTTGCTGGTGTCTGCCGCAGCTGCTCAAAGCGCCGCACCACAGTCGGCGACGGAGTCCGGTGCTCGTACACCGGCGATAGGTGCTGCGACTCGTTCAGCAAGGTCGCCGGCATCGCCAGATCCAGGGGCGCTATGCCTTTCGGCTGTTGTCGCGGCATCGTCCGCGGCTGCCACGCCGTCGACACCATCGGCACCATGCCATTCGTGCCGCCATATCCAGCAATCGCCGCATACGCCATGGGGCTGAAGCCGTTCATGGCTGCCACCCGCTGGTTAAACGACTGTACCTCTGGCACCGACGGGCTTGTGTGCATCGTTGCCAGTGGCTGCTGGGTTCGTGGCGAAGACACGGCCGATACCGAGCCGTTCACCACCGGCGGCGATCGTACTGCTGCCTCGCTCATCACTGGGCTCTGTTGTCGCTGAGGGATCGGACTCGCCGACAACGGAAGCTCCGAGTAAATGTTCTGACCGCTGATCCCAAGGCCGTGGGACACGCACGCCATGTTAAGCACATCCGGTCCGGGGAATGAACCAGACATAGCATCTTCGGAGATAGCGCTTTCGCTCGTCGATAGCTGGCGCGACGGCATGTTCGGCCCGCTCGTCGTGCTCGTCCCGGCCAACATACTCGACAGGCTCGGTGACGTCATCGACCGGTTGATCGATCCATCCACCACCGGCGGCGACCGGATATGGCTCTCCTTGCCCGGCCGTCCGCCCAAAGCGGACGGAAACGGTACCGACGGCAACGGGGCCGTGCTTGTGCCTACCGAAAATGCACGCCCGTGGCCGAGCGGCGACGGCGACCGAGACGACTCCCGCCGCATGCGCCTGTCCAGAATCGTCTGCGGCAGGTCCGTCGATAGCCGCCGGCGCCCGACGTTGGCGCCCGACTGGCCCAGGTCGCCAAAGGCAATAGCAGCTGGCAGACTCGGCGCGCTGTGCTTGACCGGGCTGCCGCTACCCTCCTTGACGTAGTAGCCCATGTACTGGCCGTTCTCCTCTTCCGAAGAGTGGTAGTCGGACGCAGTCTTGCTGGGCGCGTCGTCAATCTCCGAGTCCGCATTCTCGTCCGGGAAAAAACTGATAGGCACCCGGCTGCTGCTACTGCTCTGCGTGCCCGGCGTGGGGGTGGTGCTCCCGTTAAGTTGCGCCGCGACCATTGGATTCCCTTGCGACTGGCTTCCCACCATAGGTGTCCTAGACGCCGGCTGGGATTGCGACCGCAGAGTGCCTGTTGGCGACGATGCGTCCGATGCCTGGCCCGCCCGGTAGCTCCGGCGATATTCGGCCGGCGCTGCCGTCGATGGCGACGAAGGCAGCGTAGTAAAGCCCGCCGGGCGCATGGCAAAAAAAGGCTGCGCCTGGAGCGGCATCGGGTACACGAACACCTCCGGACGCACCGGCGCCGTCAGCGGCGGATTGTCAAACGAGTTGGTCCGCGACCGGTCCGTTGCCGACGATGTGCCGCTCTGCTGCTGTATCCGATGGGCGTGGGCCAGCGCGTGCTGCTGCTGCATGTACGCTTGCGGGGATGTCGTGTAATACGAGTAGCCCAGCGGCGTCGCCAACAAGTCGGGGTGGTACACGTACTGCGGCTGGGCCTGCTGGGCCTGTTGGGCCTGGCTACCCGCCGCTTGCTGCTGATGCTGCTGCACCTGCTGTGCGACCTGGTGCTGCTGCTGGAACCACTGTATATCCTGCGGCATCATCGGGATCATGGTGGCTGGCTGCAGGTACAGCGGGTTGTTCTCGTAGGCCACACTAGACGACGCCCGCCGGCTGTTGTTGCCGCTGCGATACTGCCGGTTGCCGCGGAAGCTGCCGCCACGGCCGCCACGGCCCGAGTGTTGCTGTGATGAGCTGCGCAGCATGACTGGGCGGGATGTCTGGGAAGGCTTTTGGAAGACCCTCTCTTCCTCCTTGGGAAAGACGTAGCCCTCGCAGCACTCGGTCAATTTGGCCTCGGAGATGAGGTCAAAGGCGCGGCGCAGCTCCATGTGCAGGCCGCGGAATGATGTATCGTCCGCCGTGTTGCCCAGGTTGCGCACCGTGTTGAAGGGCTCCTCGACGCAGAGCATGTTGTTGATGCCCGTGTGCCACCTCTTTTCCGTCTTGGTCAGCAGCTTGCCCTGGCGGACCGACAGGACACTCTGGCCATAGTCGAACTCGTAGGCGTAGAAGCGGAAGAAGTGGAAGAGCAGCTGACCCCAAGTCTCCTTGTTGTCAGCCCCGAATCCTTGCAGCTTGGTCAGGTCGTCGGCAAATTCAGATAGGGAGCCATCCGGTCGAGGTAGCTTGTCTTCTTGGCGTTGGTGCAAGGCTGGCAGGATCGGCGTCTTGCGCAGCTGCAGGAAGCAGATCACCATACATATCCATGTATATGAGCTGAGGGTTCCTCCAAAAGCTGGGGGAGTCAGTGGCAATAACACAGGAAAAACCGATGGAAAAAGAAAACGCACCGGCATCGTTAATGATCCTTTGTCGTGTCCAATACTTGATTATCATGGCCAGCGGCCGCACCCGCTTGTCGATGCTGACGTAGGTCAGGACCATGCGGGTGTTTTCGAGAGCGAGTGTGTTGTTGACGTTCATGTCACAAGCAAGGCTGAGCTCGGGGTCCCAGATCTTGACAATCGGCACCTTGGCCGACGACACACACACGACCTTTTCCATACCGCCTGGACATGTTAGAGGACCGTTGACGGTTCGCGGGTCATTTCGCTGGACATACGTTTGGCCAGCAGCTCGGCAATCATGCAGACATTCTCCATGTCCTTCCAGTCGGTGGTGATGCAAATGTCGACTGAAAAGTTAGTGCTGAGCAAAGAAGCGACGACTCCAGACGAGAAACCCACCATCCGAGTCGTCCGAGCATAGCCTGTTGCCAGACGAGCCAAAAATATGTACGTGGATGTTGTGGCCCGGCCACTCCTTGTTAAATATTGTCTCAAGCTTGTTGACAAACTGTTCGCGCTTGCGCTGCTTCTCCTCACTGGGTCGTAACCGTGCATACAGTTCGCGCATGTCCTTGGTCAAGGTCTGCTCCTCCTCGGCGGACAGCTGGCTCTTGATCTTGTCGAGGTTGACAGGGTCGAGGCGGTCTGTACCGAGGCTGTAGGCCATGCGGCGGCGGCTGCGGACGAGAGAGGTCTCGTAGATGCAGCCGCCCTGTCGCGGGGGGAGGGGCCGCAGCGAGGGCACGGTGGCATTGGTCTCGGAGTAGGCGGAGCGGGGCGAATGATTCTGGGTGGCACTCGGCGATGGCTCGCGGGACTCAAAGGAAAAGTTGCGGGCGTGCTGGTGCGGCGTCGAGGGAACAGAGCTGGCCTGGACCAAGGGAACCTTAGCATGGGGTTTGGGAGACTTAGACGGGCGGTGCTGCTGTGAGCGCGGAGCGGCAGCAGGGCGAGGCTGGCGGTCCGAGGCAGCCTGCTGGCCGTGGTTGTGGTTGTGGGCATGGCTCTGCTGGCTCTGCTGGCTCTGCTGGCTCTGATTTTGTTGGCTCTTGGCCGGCGCAGCCGCCTTCTGAGCCGTTTCCTTGCCCATCTTTGTTACCGAGCGGTCCGACTTGTCAGCGTTTTTATTGCCTCTGTTCCCATGGCAGTTCTGATGGCTCTGGGTGGTGGCGGATGGCAGGTGGGAGATATGCTGCTGCAATTCCTGAGGCTTTGAGGATTGGGGCTGTTGGGGCTGTGCCTGCTGTTGCGGCGCTGGCTGAGACGATGATGACTGTGCTGACTGCGGCTGTTGTGTTGACTGTGACTGAGACGACTTGGACGACGACCGCGAACGGGGCCCCGTGGCCTGGACGTAGGGGGCCGACAGGACGGGCGGGAGCGGCTGGGTCTGCAGGCCAACGCCACCGCCTCGGCTGGGCGAAATCAGCTTGTTGTAGTTCAGGAGCTGGGCGTGGTAGATGGCCGCGTGGGGAGGGTACAGTATGGTGATCGGGGTGTCCGGCAGGGGCAGCGCGGCGGAGGAGAGGAGAGGACTCGAGACGGAGGTGGTGATCCGGGGCCAGGCGGTGGATTGGTAAGAATGTTGGGGTTCAGCCGTGGTTGCCCGACTGTCCATGAATACAACAAGAGCCGCAGCAGAGCGGATTGCAGCGGTCGTTCGCCGTGTTGGGGAGGCGGAGGAAACGGGAGAGTCGAGACAAACGCCGACCTATAGTTGCCGAGTTGTCGAGCTAGCAGAGTCGGAGCAGACGGAGCAGGAAACCCGAGAGGAAACGTCCAAAAGTCGAAAGACAGTAGCAGAGCGGACCAAGGGCCGTGAAGCTGGCTCAGGGGTTCGGCGGCGGCATGCGTCGGAGAGGTTCGACGACAAGTGAGGGCTGCGGAAGACAGCGGCAAGACTGTGGCGGGTGGCGAGGCAAGAAGACGGCAAGACGTGGCCAACGTCGAGATGCTCCCGATAGTCTGGTGGCTTCTAGTCCTAAGCTGTTTGTCCAACGGTACCGAAAGGAATGGAGGGGGGGATAGGGAATATGCGTTTCGGAGACGGATTTGTTGCGAGGGAAAAAAAGTCGAAAAATCGAGCAACAACGATCAGCCAAGACCGACGACCGAAAAGAAGAGTCGTTGCCGAAAAACGAGAATGCGAAAGGCCACGATGCGAAAATGCAAGGAAAAAAGGAGAGCGGGCCGGAAGGGTGCAGAGGAGGCCAAAACGCGACGAAAAGCCAGCTGGATGGTGGATGCTGGGGGCTGGACGCTGGCGATGGAGCCCTGGGGACAGACAGCGGACGACAGCGGACTCGGGATTCAGAGGGCAGTAGCAGTGGGGGAAGAGAAAGGCGGCCAATGGACGAGGAGGGCGAGGGCGCGTCAAAAGTCGTCAAGTCAGGCCGCCGGAGAAATCAGGTCGCAACTCGAGGATCCTGGCCGCGTAGTCGTTGCGGCTCGTGGGTTGAGGAGGAGGGTTGGGAGGAAGAGAGAGGATGGAGAGAGGCAAAAGGGACGGAGAGCAAAGGACGGGATAGTGGATGGAAGTTAGTGGATGGTTAGTGGCAGCCAGCGAGAGAGAGCGCCCGGCGGGCCAGCGACCAAAGTCAACGCGCCAGCAGCATGCGGATTGGGTTAGGCCGGTTGCCGTTCCTGCCCCTTTCGCCGTGTGGCTCGCACGTTGGGAGGGTGGGAGCAGTACAAAGGTACAAAGACTGTGGGGGAAGAATAGGGCGCGTTGAAGATTGGTCTAGGGGGGCGACTGAAGCGAGGTGTGGCTGTTGGGTGCCTGCCGGGAAAGGGGGCGGCCTTGGGCATGGGGGTGTTATGAGAATAGGGTGCTTTTCTTCGCACTGTGCCGCGAAGGAGCGGCTGCGGCTGGGGAAGCTCGGCGAGGCAGCGTTCCATGGCCGTTAACGGCGGCTGATGGCCATTCATACGCTTGTGCGGCATACTTTGCCGTCCAGCGGCTCCTGTCTGCCCGTCGTCCACGGCCCAGCTGCCCGCCATCCTGCTTGCTCATGGCTGTCCACAGTCCGACACGAAACCACCAGTCAGAAACGAAAATAAACGCCGACGGTCCCCTCATTTAGTGCTCGTAGCGCGCTATCAGAATGCAGTCGCACGGGCATGGCTGCGTGGTAGTGCGCGACAGCGGAAGCCACCACGGGCCAGGACCACCACTACATAACGCGAAAACAAAGAAGGAAAGCGCGAAATGAAGAAGGGAGTACTTTGGTACTCGTAAATATCCATGCTCTGCTCCGTTCTTCGTAAGATACGCCCTCCTCGTACTCTGTGCTCCCTAGCCTGTTTTATGGATCCAGACGTCCAGGTGCGAGCCGACCATGTACAGAAAGAGCCCGGTCTTCTGCACACCAAAAAGGGGCGTTGCTATGATGCTTGGGACGTGTCCGGCTTCGGACGAAACGCGGCGGAGACGATCCTGGTGGTCGGCTGAAGGCGGCGAAGCGAGACAAGTAGAAACGAGTG
This sequence comes from Leptographium flavum, assembly GCA_963580335.1. Lineage (NCBI taxonomy): Eukaryota > Fungi > Ascomycota > Sordariomycetes > Ophiostomatales > Ophiostomataceae > Leptographium > Leptographium flavum. The sequence goes on along the minus strand of OY756930.1, from coordinate 2,546,607 downwards.
GCTGCCACTCTCCGAGACAGGTCACAGGAACACGTTGGAGTGCCTCATCGCACGTCTGCGTCCGTACTCGAGCTAGACTCAAAGACACTGCGGCTCCTGCTAGCTGCTAGTCCCAACTCCAGGCGGCCCTTGCATGAGCAAGGCTGCGGAGGAGAGGGAGTGCCCCGAAAGACGGCACTTCGAGATCCGGAAGATACTCGCACAGCTGCCTGGACGATAACGTGCCGTACTCCGAAAAGTGTAGTCGGTCTGTACAGGGTAACCAATTACTCCGTACTCGATATCGTCCTCGGTACATGTTTCCCCTGGCCTGGACAAAGCGCCTCCGAAATGAAAGCGAATGCATGCCCGGATCGAGAAGAGAGAGCGCGAGCAAACCGAACAAAAAGAGTCGCTTCCCGCTTTCTCCGAGAGACGCCAATGGGGATGCCCGTTCCGGCAGGTGAGTGGACAAACAGCACTGGCCCCTTCTTTCTACTTGTGTCCTCGGATTGCAATCTGCACAGAGCCAGAGCACGGGCACGGAGCTTGCGCTGCCGGGAGCGGAACAGCGACAAGAGGCGCGAACGGTTTAGTGGGCAGCGGAAAGCGAGGTGTCTTTCACCGAGAGTACTCCGCAGTCTGTCGCGAAATCCCCATGAAGCGACATGCTCATCTCCTTGGTGATTGCATTGCACCGTCGTTACACTCCGAATCCCAGGCGAGGAAGGCGCTGTCCGTTCCTTACATAAGATTGGCTGCGGCCTTGCCGCCCACCTGGTCGAAACTCTGGGGACGCCAATACGCCGTAATATATGCAGGGATCCGCGGGGTGAACAGGGGTCAAGTCTGCAAGTACATCGTGGCCGTTGGCCGTATTGCTGGTCCGCCCGGTACGAGTGCGGAGCAGCGACAAATACAATGCACGATACTGTACGGAGTACTCCGTGTGAGATACGAGTTTGGCCACGATCCTGCCAATCGTTGCTAAGGCAGGAACGACCAGGGCAGCAAGAGCGATCAGCGTGAATGCCAAGAAGTCGCTGTAGCGGGCCGCGTAACTATGGCGGTTTTTGGCGTGCCTTTTCAGCTTCAACTTCAGCCCGTCAGCCCGTCAGCCCGTCAGCGTCCCTTTCTGATCCTCGCTTGACAAACTGCCGTCCATGGCCAGGTTCTATACTCTGTTCTACAGCTCTCTTGCACGCATAATTGCCTCGACACTTCTATTTCTAAGCTTCCCCTTCTTCCTCTTCAGTTCTGCGACAGTCGCCGTGTCAAAATGACAAAACTGTCCAAAATTCCCCAAAATGTTCCCAGGGGCGAGCTGCCCGTTTCGCCGCTGCGTCCGTGGTGCGCTCTGTGACAGAATGAGCCCGGGGAGACTTGCAGTGAATAGCCACGAGATTGTCTGGATCATAGTCCGGCAACCTCCTAACACATCTCCGCAGCTGTGAATCAAGTCGTCCACCTTCAGCCTTCCATTGTACACGCTCATCGCCTCCATCGCACATCTTCAACATGTTCTCCAACCTTACGGCTAAACTCGCCATGCGCAAAATGGGCCTCAACAGCAGCGCCCTCAATGCCTCACTCGCCGATATTGGCCTCGGCGATACAGCTAAAGCCAAGACGGCCACTACTTTTTCTGCTGCCGATAACATTCCCAAAATCTGGCCGCCCGCGTGGATGTCCGTAAAGGCCCTCCCGCTTTCTGTCCAGCCCTGGTTGGCGCCACCACCAGCACCGCCCGTGGCCGCCACATGTCCGCAGCCGGGCGATATGGCGCCACAGGACCCCGACCGGCAGCTGACTGTTGGGCGGGGAAAGCCCGTTGTGGTCGTCTTTCTGCGGTGTGTAGGGTGTGCTTGTAAGTTCATGCCTTTCTCGTGTGCCCCCTCGTCTTTGCCTCCTACTCACCAGCAGTCGCTCAAAAATCGTTCCTCGCCCTCCGCGCTCTCGCCAACCACCACCCCGGCCTCACATGCTTCGCTGTCTCACACGCCTCAGCCGCAGCCACAAACAAGTGGATCGTCCTGCTAGGCGGCGCCTGGAATGTGCAGGTGTTGGTTGACGAGGATCGCGCCTTGTACGCGGCCTGGGGTCTGGGCGTGGGATCCATGTGGTACGTGCTTAACCCGAGCACGCAAATCCAGTCGTGGCGGGAGACGGGCTGGCTGGGACAGTCTGTGGCCGCTTACATGGACCAGCGGCGGCAGCCAGCAGGTTCTAGTGCGGGTGCCTCTTCAACAGGTGGCTCTCCTTCTGCCAAAGACGACGCCGGTCCGACCACCATCATGGGCAATAAGTGGCAAGAGTCGGGTGCCTTTGCTGTCGACAGCTACGGCACTGTTGTCTGGGGCCGCAAGGCCATCCGTGCCGACGATGTGCTAGATCTCGAGGAGGCCGTCACCGCCCTTCGATTGTAAAGCACAAGAGTCCGAGCTGGCTTGCAACATTCTTCACAGGCCTAGCATGGATAAGCGGCAAGAGTGGTATCTGAAAGACAGAAAGGCAGCAGACGAGCAAATCAAACACTTCACAAAGGCCAACCGTCCCCCCAAACGAAGCCTACATGTCTGCACACCGTATTCCTGCAAACTGCTCCGCCCTCTTGTTATTTCCCCGCGTAAACTGGAATATGAAATACAGCAACACCAAGAATGGGATCTCGAAAAAAAAACTCCCGATGTCGTGCCCTGAGCCAAGCCATTCCCGCGGGGGGGACTTGACGCCGATGCTAATGCAGGATTTTCTTTCGCCCTTTGCCGTCCCACCGCCCAGGTCGTTTCTCGCTTAACCCCCCCTGATACTCGCCCAGTATGAAGAAAAAGAAATGGCCAAATCAAACGTGGAAAAGCAAAAAACAGTAACAAAACAAAACAAAACAAAAAAACTATAAAAAGAAATCCATCTGTTCCCTTGCCCGACTTTTTTGCTGTTGCTTAGACGCCTTGCCCTCGAATTCGAAGAAAATGCACATCCGCCATTACAGCAAACACTCGCCAGAGACACCAAACTCAAAGCCACCAAACCAAACTCGATGCCCTTCCTCCCATGTTCCCCGTCTCCCAAAGCTGAACACCGACAATGAAAACGCGATCCCTCGGTCGCCACCAACACATCGCCCTTGGCACTAGCCCCAGACACTCGCCTGGACGCCCATGCCAGGCTTGCTGTTGTTGCCCCAAACACGGCCGCCCCGGCCGCCCCAGCCAGACACGCCCATGGGGCTGTCCGTGCCAGCCGACGCCGTGCCCGAAGCCGCGTTGTTGCCCACCGTCAGTCCACTCTCGCCCGCGCTGGACGAGCCAAATCCCAGAGGCGAGGCCAGCGGCGTAGTCGACCGTTTGCTGAGCGCCTGGATCGCCGCACCCGAGGCCCCCGTGGACGCTGTCGAGTTGGCCGAAGGCCGTGTGCCGATCGGTGCCACTGTGCTGCCACCCGCACCCGGGCCCTGCTTGCCGTTGATGGGCGAGGCACCAGGAGACGACGTACTCGTGTGGCTCGCCTGCTGCGACAGTTGTTCGCCGCCGTGGCCCGTGTTCGGCTGTGGGCTGGCCACGCTATTGGAGCGCGACGGCGACTTGCCGCCGGCCGACGGGGAGCCAGCCGTGGCATCCTGCGCACCCGGGCCCTCGGAAGCCGGCGGCATGCGGCCGTAATCGTACGCCCGTGGCGACTGGCCCCGGAGTGAAGTCGTCGGTCCGTGGTGGGTCGGAATGCCCGGCCGCGAAGCGCCTGTCTCGTCCACGTAGCCGCCCGTCTCGGCAAAGGAGCCCTCACCGTACAAGGCGCTGCGCTGGCGCGCAATCAGATCACGGCGGTCGGCCTCGGACATGCTGCCGGGGCTTAGAGTACGATCAGGCTTGCCACCGTACGAAGTGAACTCGGCGAGAACGGCTGCGACTGGTTAGCAAACCCATTCGTGTGTGGTAAAGGAAATTTCAGAGGTGATGAGAGAAGGAGACGCGACACATCCGAGGAGTTCCAAAGCGCAAGATCTACAAAAAGCGTAAGGTGTTGCATTGGGCAAAAAAACAACGATATTCTTTTCGACGCGGCCGTGGCCATTTCTCGTAATGGCAATCTTGCTTCTTGCTTCTTTCCCCGGATATCCTGAGCATGCTGTGCTCCCATTGTGTGCCGTGCCGTGCCGTGCCGTGCCGTGTGTGCCAAATGCCATAGGAAAATAGAAAGGTGAAGAGGGGGCTGAGACGCTATATAGCGGAGGACGGCCTACTTCGGTTATATTGTTGTTCTTGGTGGTAGTTGCGCAGTTCTCGTTCCCGCTGAGCCGCCATCCTTCGCTTGGCCTGAATCATCTGTTCGGCATCGCTGGAGCCGCGTGACGACTGGTGTCGCTGACTAGCGTAAAAGTTCTGCAGGTTCGACTGGTGCGCGCCGCGCGCGTCACCAAATTCGGCCATGGAGTGTGGGCGAGGGCCGGAGCCGTGGGCCTGGCGGCCGTCTGGAGTGGTCAGCATGACGAGGCGAGGCAGCGCGGGAGGGGAGCCGCTGGTCGAGCCACGTGCCGGCAGGTCGGCGCCGCTGGTGAAGTCGCACGGGAAGCACTTACGTCGGCCTGCCACTCCGAACATCTTGCCACTCTTGACCAGGTTGTCAATCGCCCGGTCGACCTCTGCGGGTTGTCAGCTCGCGTCCAGCATCCTGTCGTCTCCATAGCACATACCCTCCAGCTGGTGTGTAAAGGCGGCCGGATCCGTTCCTTGGGGCGGCGGAGGCAGACCCTGCGTCGGGACGGTCGAGCTGGAACCTGGTGCTGAGTCAGCACTGCAACATGGCGCCTTGGAAGAGGCCACGCACCCGAACGGACAGTCTGGCTGTCAATGTCGAGATCATTCCAGGCGTTCTGGCCGACGGCAGGCCAGGGCCGCGAGCTTTCGTAGTACGACATAGCCAAAGTCCAAAAGATGGATCCAAGAAGAATCGATGGAATAGGGATTCAGTGGTCAGTGGCAAGCCGAGGCCTTGGCTGATCGAGCGATTAATGGCGGAAGCCGAAAGCCGTCTTTGACGGGTAGCAAGACTGCAGGCGAGTTAGAAACGAGGGCAGTACAGCGGGCAGGACAGTAGGAGGCGCAAGAGCCGCAAGGACTAGTGAAAACGCAAAAGAAACGGAAACGAAACAGGGGGGGGGGAACGGTGCAGTGAGCGAGGCGGGCGAAAGAAAAGAGGCGAAGAAATGCGCAGCACTCGAATCTGCGGGGCAGCTGCCGGGAGCAGGCAGAGCGAGAATGGGAGCCGCCGCGTGATGTGTCGCATTCACGGCGAAATGGGATGCGAGGGGTTTCTGGGTTTCTGGATTTTGGCTGTCCCGGGGCTTTGGACAGCATTGGGGAAGAAGGGCCTCTCACACTCCGGGGGGGGGTCGGCGCCGCAGCGGTCTCGAGGGCGGCGGAAGAGTAATAGGAGCGAGTTATTTGGACACGGTCGGCATTCCGCAGTCTGCCATTGACGTGCCGTGATGGGTGTGAGGGTTGTTGGACCTCGATGTGGACGACCCGGGAGGGATAGGAAGAAGGAGCCGTGCCAGAAGCCACACGTACCAATGAAGAAACAATGAAAAGGAAAAGGAGGTGACTAGGGTGTCCCAGAAAAAAACGTGACTCGCCTCTACACCGTGCTCGTACAGACGCAATTTCGCGAAAGCTTCGACCTATGTGTGCTGCCAGGGGGGCCGAAAAGAACTCGAAGAGAATAAATATGGGGACTGGAGCGCGGATGGAATAGGGGGACGGGGCGATGCCGCGATGTGCAGAGGACCAGGAACGGACGATGCGCGTGCCAGAGAGGAATCAAGAGACTCGCCAAAATCCGAGCGAATCCCTGTGGCGCGAGAGGACACGCTGGGAGGGATTTGCCGAGTGAAAAAGGAGGGATGCGCCCAGAAAGGCAGGCGATGGATGGCCAGCGGACCCGTTTCCGCCCAGTGAAGGCGGCACAATGTCGGAATTGGGTGTTGCGATGGAATTACTCGTACAGCCAGCCGTCTAGGGAGTGCTACTACAGTGCGATAAGATATGTGGACGACAGCGAAAAGGTGAAAAAAAACTAGCAGCGCCCACCGCATGTGGGTCCTCCTCGGTCACTGGCATTTCCGTGGATCCGTCCAATCGTCGCTTTGCCGGTCGTGGCAACAGAGGCGCCGCGGACCGAGCTCGCCTGGTGCTGGCCAGAGACGAGGAAGGGGTATACACGCACTTGGCAGGTAGCTGCTTCGCACATGTAGGTACCTGGCCGTACACATATGTGACCACTAGAGCGGGTCGCGGGAGGAGAAAAGACCTGGCAAAACCTGTTCTGGGCGAGCGGGCAACTGGGCTGGGGCGATGGGGCAGGACCATGGATGCACCTGCCCAGATGGTCCATATCAGATGTCTAGTGCGGAGAGCTGTCATCACCTTGCAGCGTATTCTGCCAGTCCCTGTGCTGCGCCGCGGCGGCCTGCGACAGGCCACGCCAGAGACGGCAAGACGGCAGGCGGCAGCGGCAGGCGGCATCCGCGTGCAGAAGCTCGGCCACTGTATGCTTATATAAGCGACAGCCTGTGTGTTTTTCCACCATTATAGATGGCCGTCTTCCGCCCGGCTCGGTAATTAATGGCGTCGTGCAGCGAACGGTATCGCTGCCGACGACAGCGGCAATACGCTTAGAAAAGGTCAGAGGTCAGTTGTCTTACCGCCTATCCGGCTCTTAGCGCGGCCGAAGAGTTGCCGCAACTGCCCTGGTAATAAATTGAATGAATCTCGTAAGATGATTTTGCGGAAATTGTAGCGCCGCTATTGCGACGCAACTTTAAGCCACATGCCAAAGGTAAAAGAGATAAGGAAGTAAAGGCGAGATGCCTGTCCATGCTGCCTGCATCGACAGGGCTGCAGCGCCTGGCCTCCCTCTTGGCGGGGCCTTCAGCGCCCACGTCATATCCCATCGCATGTTTGGGCCGTCTCCCCCGCTTTGGAGCCCCGCGGCGTCACAGGACTGCGACCATCTTGATATCGTCTCGGACTATCCAAACCTATCACGACCTAGAAAACCATCCAGACAAGATCGCTCCCACACCGTCGGCCGTCTACTCTCCCCCCGAGACTGCCTGTCTGCCCTCATCACCGGCAGCGCATCTACGCTGCCGCCCGCTGCCGCCGCGCCTCGTTCAACGCCTTGAGCTTGGCCGTCCCCCAGCCCGTCACGCCTTCCTCCTGGTTCGCGCCCAGCCACGGCTTGCGCGCATCCCCCAGCACGCTGCCCGCCAAAAAGTACACGACCAGCCCAATGACAATCAGCACAAACGCAATCGGGTACAAAAAGTAAATCGTGTACCCAAAGACGTGGATGCCAATGATGGTGCCCCAAAAGTTGGCCGTCAGCAGCGAAATGTCGAAAAAGGCGGCGCTGCCCATGCGAAGCATCAGAGGCGCGAGCGTGTAAAAGAGGAACAGAATCAGCGTGTAGCCGGTCAGGTAGCCGCCCACGGCGCCGTTCCACGTCGCGTCCCGCACCGAGGCGCGGTCGAAAATGGCGGCCGTGATGCCGTTGATGATGACGCCGAAAAAGCCGAGACAGGCGAGCACCTCGTAGGCCGGCCGCTTGCTGACAAACCACTCCTCAAACACGTTGCTGATGCCGTAGAGCGACGCGCCCAGCAGGCCAAAGAGGTCGCCCTTGACCTTGTCCGACGTCGGGCCGCCGTTGGAGCCGGTGATGTGGTCCGACGCCAGCAGGATGCCCATGCCACCGCAGGCCACGAGGATGCCAATGATTTGAAAGGGGCGATAGCGCACGCGCAGCAGCAGAAACGAGAGGATGACGACGCACACAATGGACCAAAAGTTGAGCAGCTGCGCGCTCAGAATGTTGGTGTACTCGTACGCGAGCACGGTAAAGTAGTTGCCTTCCACGTCGAGAAAGGAGAGACAGACAAACTTCCACCCGTCGTGCCAGAGCGTGCGCCGCAGCACGTACCGCCAGCCCTCAAAGTAAAAGAGCATCGGCACGTACACAATCGCCAGCAGCACGTAATTGAAGAGCGTCTGGAATGCCGGAATGTTGGCGCCCTCGTCCGTGAGCAGCGTCGTAAACGTGTTGGTGCCAGTGATGCACAGCGACAACACCTGGCCCAGCACCACAACGCCCCAAAAATCCCATGTCTGTAGGTAGCTGTACCAGTGCACCGGCTGCGCCTTGATCGTCGCCAGGCCGGCTTCGACGGCCGCCTCCTCGCTCGCCGCGTCGCCGCCCGCCACTACCACGGCTGGAGCGCTGCCGACCTTGTAGACCTCGGCTTCGGTGCCCGTCGGCACGGCCGTCTTGGAGACGGCCCCGTAGTCCTCGACGCCCTTGTATTCCATCTGGTCGTCAGCGGGCGCACCGCTGTGCAAACGTGCCGAGGAGCGGGACCTACCTTGCTAGATGCCGGCTATATGTGTGTGTGTGTTATCGTGAATGGGAATCACCGTACGACACGATTGCCAATTATCGAGTCTACCGATATCCTCTTTACTGTTTCCCCTTCTTCTTCTCGAGATCGAATTCTCGTTTAGTCTTTCTGCCAAGGGCAGCGAGCGCAAAGACCGAAGTCGCTCGCCGTGTGCCCTACACGTAGGGTATCGGTATTCTGACAGAGGAGCGTCCGCGGCGCTGCATCGACTGCCTGGGCGGCGATGCAAAGAAATCAGTGTGTGTGTGGTCGTCCAAATTGGACATGGGCCTCGCGCTATGCGTGGAGGAGGTGGAGGGAAAGGAGCAAGGATGGCCGTCTGATCCAGGAAAGTGTAAAGCGCAACGTTTAACGTGGTGAAGTGCCGTTTTTCAGCCTGTCTCTGCAACCAACTGGGGAGAGAAGCAACACTTTTCGTCTGGACAGTGCCGCTGTAAAAGAAAAAAAATGAGGCGGACACCAGACTGGCCAATCATCTAACAGCTTGCCACGGGCCGCCCGCCTTCACCCCACCATCATCGCATTTCTCCGCACATTGGCCCAGACGTCGGTCGGAAAGAGGAAAAACTGTCCGTCGCATTATGTGATCCAAAGAGCTCCCTCACCTGCCTCGTCTAAACATTACTCTATCGCAAATTCAACCGCCGGCCGTCCTCTGAAAACTCCATGGTGTCCCCTCAGATAAATCCGGTCCCAAAGCTGTCTACCATGCCCTCATTGGTCTGCAGACCAACCTGACCCCGTCCCGGTCCCCCAATTGCCATGCCAATCTTTGGTGTCTCTGCTCTCGATCCTGCCCTCGATCCTGCTCCCGATCCCGTGCTGCTGCCATATCTGTGGCCATTCTCTTTCCGCACCACACCGCGCGACGCCGACGTGTCGCAAATCGACAGTCCTCTCGCCAGCCCAATGGACTCTGGTGCAAGACTGTTCCCCGGCGCCGTCGCTTCCCAGCCGCGAGCAGACATCTCCGGGGTCTCTGGAAGACTAGGCTTGGGGGCCACCGGGTGCGTAAAAAAGTCGCCCGAGGCGTTGAGCCGCGTCGGCATCCAGGGCGTGCTTCCCGCCGTCTCGAGGTTGTACGCACTCAGCGTCTTGCCATTGTCGCCACTGTCAAACGCATACGGCCCCATGCCAATCTCCCGTGCGTACATGCTCGCCGTGAATGCGTTTGTCCTGGGCAGCGGCAGAGCTTGTGCCGGGCTGGCATCCACCTCCACCTTGACTTCCTCCTCCTCGCTGTTGGCGTGCTCGCTCGAGTTGCTGTTGCTGCCAGCAAAGGTCGACCGCACGGGCGTGATCACCACCGGCACAGCCGTCTGTGAGTACTTGTCGCATGGGTCAGACGCCTCCGTTGCCACCGATGTTGGCGATGCGGGCAGCGGCCAGTTGTCCGTCGACGATGGCACGCTGATACGGACTGGCAACGAGGATTGTTCCGACTCGGCCAAGGACGCTTGGTCCATCTCGAACCCGGCCTCTCGGCCCTTCTCCGACTCCATCTTGACGTGCATGTGCTCGCCATTGTAGTACGGGCTGTTGTAGTACGGGTCAAAGCCCGATTCGGTCTCGGATGCCATCACAAAGTCTGTCTCTGTGTCTGTTTCCACTTTGGAATCGGCGTCCGTCAAGCTGTGGCTGTACTTGTCAAGGAGCGAGTCGTGCCTGTCGTCGCTTTGCTCCACCTGGCTGCTCATATTCGTCCCCGTCTCTGTGCTCCGCCGGACAGGTGTAACGTCACCAGATGCCGTTTCAGCCGCAAATATGTTCTTGGACGGGCTGGGCACCGGCGTACTTCGAGGACTCGTCTCCGGGCTGTCATCTGCAGATACAGAAATTGGCGTCGGGGGAAGGTCCACGGGTGGCAAAGACCGAGCCGAGTCTCCGTCTGGTGACTGTGGCAGCTGGAAGCCCGGCCTAACTTTGCTGTGGGGGCCTGTGTGCGCCGGGAACAGTGGCGGTGGTGCCGGGGCCTTGGCCTTGGGAAGCGATGCGTCCCGCGGTGGCAGCATCTGCTCCTCCTGCACCCTCAGCAGCGGACCATTGCCATGCGGCCGTCGGGTATCCATAGGGTTCATAGGCGGTCCCATGTTCATGTGGCCCGAGTTTGGGGGCGGATGCCGCCTGTCCGGCTGAGGGCGGTAGCCACCGGCACCTATGTAGTCGTGCGGCCGCATCGGGCGCTGGGGAGGAGGGTATGGACCTTGGGGTGGACGAGGAGGGCCTTGACGTGAGCCGTAGGGACCTGGTGCCCCTCGAGATGGCCCACGATAGCCTTGCTGGTTAGGCGGCCCGGGTGGGCCTCTCATGCGTGGAGCGTTGGGATGGCCCATTTGCCCTGGAGGTCCCATGACTCTTGGAGGTCCCATAGGGCCCATCGACCTCGGAGGGCCTATCGGGCCCCGAGACTCGTGGGTCATTCGCGGGCCAGGCCCATTTCGCGGTATCATCCGTGGGTTGGGGCCCGAGTGCGGAGGGTACTGGCCTCGCATCGGCGGTTGGTTTGGATGCTGCTGGCCTGGCCGACCTTGTTGCAGCTGGGGCGGTTGCGGCCGGGGCGGCTGCATATGACCCTGCTGTGGCTGACCCTGCTGTAGCTGGCCTGGCTGTGGTTGCGACGGTTCTGGTTGATCAGATTGCAGCTTGCCCGGTTGTGACTGGCTCGGTTGCGGCTCATCCAGCTGTGGCTGGCTTGGCTGTGTCGGGGCCGGTGGTGGCTGGCTTGGCTGTAGCTGGTTCGGCTGCGGCTGGCTTGGCTGTGCCGGTTGTCCCATATGTCTCATCTGTCCCTTACGGCGGGGAGTTGCCGATAGATCGCTGCGTGGGGGACGAGCGCCGGCTGGGTCTCGTCGAAAATGGAAGCTTTGTGGCAGCGGGCTGGCACCGCTCCGGCCGTTCAAGTTGTTGTGGGATTTGGTGCCTCGCAAGACTGGATAAGCCCCGTTGTCCAAGGGGATGTCCAGGCTGTTGTCGAGGAGCGAAACATTGTCTCTCGGCGGCGGAGGCCGTTGCATGCCTGGACGTGGCATCAGTGGCGCACTGGCTGGTCCATTGGCCAGCCCACCGGGCGGTCGGATGCTCTGAAGCCGTTCCTCGGAATGATTCAAGTGTTGGCTCTGCTGGCTCTGGTGCAGGGATGGTGCGTGAGTATGCACAATCTGCGGAATCTGCTGCTGTGGGCGAATCTGCTCCGGTTGTGGCTCTTGTTCCAACCGCTGTGCAGCTTGCTCTGGCCGCTGCTCCGTATCCGGTCGATGCTCCTGCTCTGTCACATACCGAGGCGACAGCTGCTCCTCCAGCCAGGATCTCTCAAGACGGTTGATCTCAGCGGACCAGCTCCGGGGCCGGGGCACCTTGATGCTAAGGTCCTTTTGCTTGGCGACATCCCTCGCTTTGGTGTCTGCTAGAGACCTCTTCGGCGACCCTCGCGCCTGGAGCCGCATGCTGCCCGTGCCTGGCTCGGAATCTACTGCCGGGTCGTCATCCACTATCGCCCCTATGGAAGTAGCCATGGTAGGCAATGTCGATTTCGCCATCAACGGGGACATGGGCTCAGTTATGCGCTTCTCTCCATCGCCATCGCTGACCACTGTGTCAGGAGACCCATTATGGGCACCCGATCGGGGAGACGCAATGTCAAAGGTGGCAGAGATGTCCGCAGCTGAGGACGAGCTGGTGGAGAGATTGTTGTCGCTCAGGCTTCGAGTGTTGTGCAGCCCAAGGAAGTTATTCTCTGGCGTGCCTGGCACTGTCGGCGACCTAGGCGAGAGCATATTCGGCGACGTTGGTGGGAACTGGAACTGAAACTGTGGCGATGGGGACAGCCTGGGCGACGTGGGAAACTGTGGCGAAGTGCCCAGCCTCGGCGACGGAGGCATTCGGGGCGAACGATCGTACATCGCCCGGTAGTCCTGCGGACCGTCGCGGGGCGAGGCGCTGCGTGCAGAGCCGGGTCTGCCACTGCTGCTGCTGGGCACCTGCGAGGGCTCGTTAAAGTGGCCGAAGCGCGGGCTGGATGATCCGGAGCCGTGGCTCGTCCGCGGCCGAACCGCCTCGTCGCGGGTAGCCCATGGGTGCGAGGGCAGATCAAGCCTGCCAACGCCGGTTTCCTTGAGCGAGGTAGTCGAGGGCGAGTCAGCCCAGGCGGTGCGGCGAACCGGCGTGCCGGGGCGGCTGGTGCCTGAGCGAATACTGCCGTCGCTGTGGCCGACGGCGGTTGTCGGGGTCGGGGGAATAAAGTCAAAGTCGGAGTCGGAGTCGTCGTCTTGTCTGCTCGCTTTCCTAAAAGAACGGTTAGCACGCCAACCTAAGCGGCATCACACAGACAGTGAGATGCATACTTCTTCTTATCGCCACGCTTAAACCCAAAGAGACCCATGGTGTCTGCTCGCCGATGCTGGCCAAGTGGTCAGATGGGAAATTCGATCGTCGAGGGGTCAATGCATATTCCACTGGCGATGGTGAGAAGCGGGAGCAAAGAGACGCGGAAGCAGGCGAGAAAGTCCTCGAGAACAAGGACGTGGCGGAAAGCAAGATAGAAATAACGCGAGCGCAATGCAGCAAAAAAGCAAAGAAGACACGCAAGGGAGACGTTGAGCGATCGGCATGTGGCTCGCGGGCCAAGGGCGCGTTGAGGCGGGTGAAATGAAACTAATGCCGTCCAAGACACTGGTCGAGAATGCGCACCAGTGCAGGTATGATGGGCTCTCGTATATGAGCCGGACGCGCTGGGGAGCCGGACGTCAGGAACCAGATGAGGAGCAAAAAGCTAAAGAGGAAAGAAACAAGAGGCTGCAAGGGAGGATCCGCCAAAAAAAAGAGAACAAAATGGGCACTCGAGCCGAGACAGCCCCTTGCGCCTGCTCGGGGGCCCTGACTAGAGCCCGGCTACCCGCCTGGCGCAGGGGAAACTGGAAGAGTGTGTGGGCGTAGCGGCAGGAAGAACAAGAATCGATCAGAAGATGCCGATTCGCGCGTCCGGGTCGTGCCTCTGCTTCTCTCTCTTCTCGTCCTTCCGTTTTCCTATCCAGAGGTTTCTTCCATTCGCTTCGGTGCGACTTCGCTGGCGCCTGCGGGCGTCGCTTCCGGGCCCCGGCATCTCATGCTATCTCGTGCCATCTCATGCCATCTGGCCAACAAGTCGACACAGATACCAGCTGAAGCGTGCCCCAGCCGCCCCTCCTGGCCCGCTGGGGCCATGGCGTGAGGCTAGGGCCTAGCAATGCCGTCACAGCGTCGCATTTTTCGTGTTGGAACGTGTTGGGGCTTCTGCCTTTGGTTCGGTAAACAGTTGGCGCGTCCGCCGAGGCGTGACAGGCGCGGGCTGAATCGAGGCCTGAAATTAAACATGGCTACGCCGAACAGCCAGCTGCTGGCTTGGGGACTTTGTGGCGGGCTGCTGCTTGTTAGGGCAGCCACCCAATTTGCTAGTTGCTCCTCCCACATACGGCCGCAAGGAGGGAGCAAGTGTCTGTCCCGATCCTTCAGTGCCAACGGAGCAGACATAGCCGACGCGCTGCCCGACGGAGTGTTCTAAAGCGTCCGCATGAAAAAAAGAAAGCACGGCGTACTTTTCCTTGGGCAAAAGCATGAGCAGCCCTGTTTCGGCCTACAGGTCCGATGTGGGTGTGATGAGGGAAATTGCGATTCCCGCACATCTCAACGCGTTAACACTAGCGCGTCGAATGTTTGGGAAGGACTGGGGGGCAGAACTGCAGGAAAGAGCAGGGCTGAATCTACGGAGTACTAGGCGTGCTCTATGGGCGCTCGTAATACGGGTGCTCCGTACGGAGTGCTGCAACGAGATGATGCATCGGATACGGAGCGGTCGAAGGATGCGTATGCATACCGTTACGCAATCACGTTGCTTTATTTGGAAGCTCCATGCCGTAGGAACGGCCTTCCCCACGGCCAGTCGATCCGGAGGTTGCGCATTGGCAAGGACTGATTATCCAGAAACTTGCTGCTTGTCGGCAGCGTCGGCACAACATGCCAGACGTTGGACACGGCGCGTTTCGCAAATGCTGGTGGACGTTGTAGACGTGAATACTTGTAAACAAGATAGCAGCCGCATTCAACTGCTACTGCTGCGGGACGACTCCAGCGCCTTCCGGTGGGACTGCGCAAATCCCCACGGCAAAGCATCTTTGGTGGGTCTCTTTCCCGTCGATCGCAACCATGACACGACAATGTCCGAACCTACAGTTCTCTCCCGAGAGCCGCTGGTACTGTCCATTGCGCTCGGCCGCTCTCCATTCCGACTCGGCTGACATGGCAGTCTCCGGACGAGGCGAAATGGACCACGCTGGTCAAGTAGGTCGTCCTGGCCGTCCTCTCTCTGTCTGCCGTCCTAATCGCTACCACCAAGAGTTACCTACACCGATATACAAGGCACGGTCCGTGTCTGGGAGTCGGCCGAGCGCACCACGCGTCCCCCCGGCAGTGCCATTGACGGCGTCGACATTGTCGCTCTGGTCACACACCATGCCCTCGGCGACACCCCCCTCCTCGTCCTCGAGAAGCAGTTCCGCCCGGCTGTCGGCCGCACCGTCATTGAGCTGCCGGCCGGCCTGGTCGATATCGGCGAATCGCCCGAGGCTGCTGCCGTGCGCGAGCTGCGCGAGGAGACGGGCTACGTGGGCGAGCCCGCCACCGCTGCCAACGCCGCCTCCTTTGTCATGTTCGCCGACCCCGGCTTCGGCAACAACAACTTGCGCCTCGTCCACCTCGTCGTGGATGCCCGTCGGCCCGAGAACCAGCACCCTCGTGCCGCGCTCGAGGACGGCGAACTGGTCCAGGACGTCTTTTGCGTGCCGCTCACCGGTCTGCACGCAGCCTGTCGCCAGTTTGCCGCCGAGGGCCTCGCCATTGACGCCCGCGTTGGCACCATTGCCGAGGCCCTCGAAATGGCCAAGCGGATGTTGCCGCCGGTCGTATAAGCACACGTACACGGGCATTGTTGCTATATTGCTTGATTTGTCTATAACCATCATGTACAAGTTGCCGGTAGTCTACCACGGCAACTACTTTTCAAACTGATGTGCCACTGTCGAGGCCATCTCATTGCCCGTAGCCCCCCTATCACCCGATCTCGTCACTTCTCCAGCTTGGGTCGCTTCGGGGCGCGCCCTTTGTCCGTCTTCACCGGCGGCGGCGGGATGTTGCGGTAAAACGACTTCATCGCCGTCCGGAACGCCTTGGTCATATGCGTCATTTCATGGTTGAGCGACTGAGGCGCGCCTGAAGCCTCTGCCTCCTTCTGGGCCCCTGATCCCCCCATGGCGGACGTCGATCCCTTGCTCCATTCTCCCCTAGCTAGATGCCGCTCCACGGCTACATCTATGAGTTGGGTGAAGGTGCTGTCCTTGAGCCGCCCCCCCGGCTGCGACATGGGAGACAGGATCGACGGCGAGACGGGCTGCGAGGCTTCGGACGAGCCTACGTGCGTGACAGACGGCGACCCGATTTGTGATGTGGGAGGCGACACTGGATGTGTCTTGGCCTGCCACTCCCGGTCCCTCTTCTTGACGGGCATAGCCTGGGGCACCTCGTCCTCAACAACTGTCCGGTTAGCAACAGCCCTTTCTGATGTGCCCACAGGAAGCACGTACACGGCGACGGCGTTGGCTTGTTCTTAAA
The DNA here is from genome assembly GCA_963580335.1 of Leptographium flavum. Classification (NCBI taxonomy): domain Eukaryota; kingdom Fungi; phylum Ascomycota; class Sordariomycetes; order Ophiostomatales; family Ophiostomataceae; genus Leptographium; species Leptographium flavum. The sequence continues at coordinate 2,530,535 of OY756930.1, read as the reverse complement.
GCTGGGGAAGAGCAGGCGGTACATGGCCGCCCACTTGTCCCTCTCATCCTGGCCGTCGACCTTTTTGCGTGAGCGCAGCTTCCGCTCCATGTCATGGTTGAAACCCGCATCCTCGGCCAGCCGCTGTGCCGATACCTGGCATGGCACATCCTGCCGAAGATGGATCCGTAACGCGTCCTGGTCCTTGAAGGTCGACGAGCATCGCTCGCACGCCGTATGCATATGATGGCGGTATAGGTGTTCCCTATAGGTTAGCCGTTGTCTTGCAAGGCGGGCTGATACAGCCTACTTGACGCGATGCACGCTGGGCCAGCCAGCTGTTCGGCAAGAGCGCAGCCTCCAATACTTCCGTCGGTTGCGCTTGTAGAACGGGCAGGCATACTCCATCAAGCAGTCTGGCCTGCTTTCGGGCGACTGGAAGCCTTCGTCGTCCAAGTCCATGTCGTCTTCAAAGGCGCTGTAGTCCTCGTCCTCGTCCTCGCTCTCCGCAGTCTGCCTCTTTCTCGGCACTGACCGCACAAGTATCACATCAACCTCGTCTGTCTCGTTTGTCTCGCCTGCATTGTCTGCATTGTCTGCATTGTCTGCATCTGCATCGCCCGCATGGTTTGCTTCGCCTGCTTTGACCGCATTTTCTTCTTTGACCGCATTTTCTGCTCTGACCACATTCTCTGCTGTGACTGCATTTTCTGCTGTGACTGCATTTTCTGCTGTGACTGCATTTTCTGCTGTGACTGCATTCTCTGCTTTGACCGCATTCTCTGCTGTGACCGCATTCTCTGTTGTGACCACATTCTCTGCTGTAACTTCATTTTCTGCTTTGACTGCATTGCTTGCATTGCTGTAGGACGGATCGGCTTCGACCGTCTCGTCGGACTCGGTCAGGTCAATCACGATACGGTATCTCGAGCCATTTATCTGTGGTTTCTGAACAGGAAGGTTGGATGAATCGCTTTCCGTTACAGGCTGCTGGGGCGGAGGGTGCTTTGCTGATTTGTTTTGGGAGCGAGGCTGAGCGAGAGGAGAGTCCTCCGACTGACTTTTCCTCACCAGCGGATCAGCGACCTGGTTGCGTCCATCCAGGAATCCGAGCTCCTCAGCTGTTTGCTTTGATGATTTTCGAGGCTCTGGCGAGTGGATAAGAGAAGACGACTCTTGGGGGGGGCGGTCCTGATTCACTGTCGTGGCCCTGAGCGCCGGCTGGGGCGTCTCCAAGATGGCCGGCTGGGGCTGGGGCGTCCCCAAGGTGGCCAGCCGAGACGTCTCCAATGTAGCCAGCCGGGCCGTCTCCAAGGTAGCCGGAGTCTCCAAAGATGCCGGCTGGGCCATCTTCAAAGGTGCCGGCTGGGGCTTGGGCGGTCGATTTGTGTATTTCATTTGGGGAGCTCGTCTGGGCGGACAGTCCAGTGTCCATTGCTCTTTGGCCTGCGCTTTCTTCGTTGCCTTCTTTAGGACTGGCGTTTGGGGGGCGGACAGTCGGGGAGATGGCAGCTGGGAAGGTGGCGTCTGTGGAGATGGCATGTGGGGGGGTGGCATCTGGGGGGGTGGCATCTGGGGGGATGTCATCTGGGAAACCGACTGCTGGAGGGATGGCAGCAGCTGAAGTGACTGCTGGAGGGATGGCAGCCGCTGATGCGACTGCTGGGGAGTCGGCAGCTGGAAGGGTGGCGGCTGGTGAATTGGCTGCTGGGGAACTGACAGCTGGAAGGGTGGCAGCTGGTGAAATGACTTCTGGCAAGGGGTCTGCTCTAGCATGTGTTCTTGGAAAAAGTCATGTCGTCTCACAGTTTCAAGGCGATCAGAGTGCACAGAGTGCACAGAGTGCCCAGAGTGCAACAAAGGAGTTGGGGGCGGCATGTCAGAACGGTTAGTACTATACTGTCCAGTGTCCCGATGCAGCAATTGCGGCTGCGTCACGGACGGCGATCTGCGCTCGAGGGGCTGGATGGGAGGAAAATCTGGCTCGATTCTAGGACCCAACTGGTGGTGTGGACCAGTCTGGGGCAGAGACGTTCCCATGCCGTGTTGTGGTGCGTTCTGGCTGGGACGCTCGAAAAAGCTAGAGCTCGGAATCCCAGTGTTTTGGGGAATGGCTGGAGGAACATGGTCGTAAGCATACCCAGCCTCGTGCTGCTGGTAATGCCGGCCGTTCTCTGGGTAGCGGGCGAAAGCGTTTGGATTCATAATTGGGCTCATGTTCTGGCCCCCGGGCCGTGATGCGCCCTGTTCGATGTTGCATGGGTTGCCCACGGACATGCCAGAATTGCTTGCTGCGTATTCCACGCCCCGGCTTTGTTGGTAATGTCCCGCGTACATGCTGACATTGGATCCCAGCTCTGTCTGGTCAGAAGCGAAATACAGCATGGGCGAGAGAGACTTGCTGTCATGAGCCCCGTGCCTGGAGCCGTTAGACAGGTGGACGAGCAAGCAGGGCAGGCAGAGCAATCAGGAACACACAGAAGAACAGAGTGACAAGGAACTTTTTCAGACGGCAAGAATTGATGGAAAAGAAGGGCAGAGGTCAAGGTTTGAGCAGCTCTACGGGAGCTATAAAGACACGGGAGGCGGTGAGCGAGGGACAATTCGTTCGCGTATCTCTCAAACGTGTAACCTGCCCGCCAGGCGATTTGTTTCTTGGTGCAGTGGCAACTATTGGCGAACCGGGCCAGTCCTGTCCCAGCTGACGCTGCTCGTAAACTGACAGTGTTCTCTCGTGTTGGGGGGTACAGGCGGCAGGGAAGATAAGTGAGAGAAAACTGGAAAGCGGGGGACTGGGGGGTTGGGGAAATCAAAGCACGCTGGTACCCGGTACAGGTTTGAGATAAAGAGTGGTGGCCGTCTGATTTGTGGCCGGCGCAAGCATGCAGTTGCCGCTGCTGGTATCACATTCTATCACATTCGTTGGGCCACCCCTCCTCTGCCTGCAGGCTGCCGGGCGAGGCTGGCGTCATTTTTGCGCAGCGATGGTGCTGACCGGCCAGACTAAGAAGGAAGCATTCTGTGCGGACGACATCAGGCAGGACGGCTCTCCGCGCATGGCAGGACGCTGTGCGATGTGTCTGGGATTCCGTTTATCTCCAGCACGTTCGGGCTGCATGAAGCGCTTGCTTGGGCCGTTGCGCCGTGGTGCCCAAAAAGTAACCTCTCGAGCGGCCTGGACAAGCGGTCCCGTCGGGTCGTAGTGCTGTAGGACCGACATCGCATTGCGCAGTTTCCAGGCCGCCTTCCCGAAGCAGCTGCAGCTAAGGACACCATGCAGGCTGACTCGTATCCAGCTGCATATATTTGCGCGTGGTAGCAAACGCCCGAGAGTGTGGGTGGAGAGGAGACGGCAGACGAGGAGGGGGCAATATCGTATCGTACAAGGCAGCATTACCGGTCATGGGCAAAGTCCGGCATATGTTGTGTAACGGGACACATCATTTCCGTAGACGGTCAGCAAACGAGGAGAATCGTAGCGGTGGCGGTGGAGAGGGGCTATGAGAAGAGAAAAAAAGAAAAACAGAAGAGACAGATAAGAAGACAAGAAAATATACCGAAAACAGCTTCCCGCAGCTAAGTCTTGGCTGGAACTAAAGCACAATGGGAACATGGCAGTGACATGGCGCGCCGTGAGTGGTACAAGGCCGCAGTGGCTTGCGTACGGATTGGAGGATGCCAAAGGACGAGAAGGGCTGCCACGTATTCGCCCCCGAGATAATCTGAGCGGAGCGTCGCGCCTGCCGTCATGGTGTTCCAGCCCCCGCATATATGCGACAGGCAGTCAGGTGCCGCGCAATACGGTCCTAAACAAGACGGGAAGGAGCAACGGAAGCGAGATAGCAGGACTGAGTCATAATATGCACGCTGCCTGCCTGCAGGGCCAATAGCGGTGACGAGGGAACCCCAGCCGACGGATTTGGTGTGCAGATCGCCGTCGGATGAGAGCAAGAGGGAGGGGGGCAACGACAGCCCATAGGCTGGAGAGCGGATGGCTGGTGCAGAGCGGAGGCTGACCGCTCAGCTGACCGCTGAAGACGCCGACTCCTATGTCGGAATTGAGAACGAAAACGTCATGCTGATGCTGCCTGAGGAGGGGGGAGAGTACGAGAGAACGTTTCGAGGCAGCACGATCCGCCAAGGCGGAAGCGATCGGATCACACGTGCGCCAGGCTGGTACGTGATTCCGGCCGTTTGTGATGGCGGACGTGAGTGAGGCCTCGTTGACAGATGAAGGACACGTGTGTCACTGTCCTCAACAGGGCCATGGCCTCGATGCGGCTCTCGAGGCATCGCGCGGCCTGTCATCTGTTTGGCCGCCGCAGGCTGTCACGAACGGTGCAGGCTCGAGTCGGCAAGCATAAAACATGACAGACGCCTAGTCTCTGTCCCCCGACGTTCCGGACTTGCAGACTTGCAAACTTACAGACTTGCAAACTCCAGTCTCCCTTTCAATACTAACTTGCAACATGGCGTGCACAGCCCAGGAAATGCCCAAAAGCCCTCTCGGCCGGACGGTATGGGGGCTAGAGGAAACGAGCAATGACCGCCGGGCAGCCGCCGGGGCGCGGCGCCGCGTGAAACTGCCGCGCAACGAGTACCGCCGCCGAGTGCAGCAGGGCTGCTGCACGTACTGCGGCGGGGGTGACCACGCACGTACCGCGTGCGCGCTGGGACGGCTGATGCGTCGTGTGCCCAAGCAGGAGCTGGCGCGGCGGGTGCGTGACGGCGTGTGTCCGCTGTGCGGCGACTGGGCGCGCGACGGTCACACGAAAAAGGAGTGTTCGCTCAAGAAGGAGCTGGAGGGGAAGCTAGGCCGCTGGACGGACAAGGGCCATGGCGACGGCAACAACGAGGACGACGACTGGAATGACTGGGTCACGCGGCCGCGCGACGCCGCCCAGGAGACCGAAAAGGCTAGTGCGGCGCGCGTGTGGGAATGGATGCTGCGATGTGGCGGCCAGCCAGCAGGAGCGCCGGGCGAGGAGACGTACGACGCGGACTGGGAGGCCGAGTGGGAGATGCCAGAGACCCCGGCGACCCCCACGACTAACTTGGTGGAGCTGTCGCAGGGCAGCAAAGAGACCGACAAGGCGGTGGTCGTGGAGATCGTGGAGCTGGACGAGGATCTCTTGATCGACCTCCGCGACTGAGCGGACATGTAGACGAATCCAGCCAGAGGGCCGTCGCCGTGCAACACGAGAGTAACACGTGAAATGAATATGCCCGATGTGACACGGCGTCACGGCATCAGGCGTCACGACATCCTTGCACCACGCTCGTATCAACAGTTACAAAACGTCATGGGCAGATACGAGACGCTCATTCGGAGCGCAGGCGATAATGTGAACTGGGTAGATTGCTCTGGCGGCCTCTGATGACCCCGGCGACTCCACTAACGAAAGTACGGCAGCACAACACTCTTGCACAACGGCCAAGCCTCGTCAAACGCTTTGACCAGCTCGTCGGGCAGCGGTCCTTTCTCCACGGCCGTCAGATTCTCCTCCAGCTGGGCCACGCTGCTGGCACCAAGGATAATGGCATCGCCGTACTCGCTCGACAACTTGCTGTGATGGCTGGCCCAGCGCAGGGCGGCCTCGGCCGTGGACAGACCGAGTCGGCGGGCGACGGGCCGGACCACGTCGAGGGCGTCAAAATAGGCGTCGTTCCAGTACCGTTGGCGGTAGCTATCACCCTGGGCCTTGGAGGGGTCGAAGCGGCTGCCAGCGTCTAGCGAAGCGGTCGGCTGGTTGCGCTCGTACCGGTCGGTCAACAGGCCGCCAGCCAGCGGGTTGTACATGTAAAAGGCGATGCCGTAGTGGCGCAAGGCCGGTAGCAGCTCGGACTCGATGCCGCGGTGCAGGCCGTTGTACACGCCCTGGTAAACGTCGGGCGTCTTCCAGCCGTGGCGGCGGCAGGTCTCGGTGATCTGGGCCACTTCCCAGGCGGCGTAGTTGCTGAGACCCAGCCGCCGGAAGTAGCCCTGGCGGTACAGGCTGTCGACCTCGCGCAGCGTGTCCTCGTACGGCACGCTGTGGTCCGGCACGTGGAGATACCACAGGTCGACGTGGTCCGTCTGCAGCGCCTTGAGACTGTCCAGCAGCGCCGACTTGAGATCCTCTGGCCGGTGCGTGTATGTCTTGCCGCCCGAGGGGCCCAGCGCCAGCTTCGTGTCCAGCACAATACCACGCTTGCTCAGCTCCAGCTGGCCCAGGTACTCTTCTGAGCTGCCCTCGCCATACGTCCGGGCCGTGTCCACCTCGTTGTGGCCATGCTTCTGGAACGTGTCGAGGATGGCCGCCGCGTCTGCGAGGTCATGCACGCGTGTCTGTTCCACGCCTATCGGTCAGCAGTGCCGCGGAGACGGATGAGTCAGAAGAAACAAGGACAAACCCTCCCGGCCCAGGGTCATCGACCCGAAGACAATCTTCAAGGCCGTCTTGGTCTTTGGTGCTGCCATGGCGTCGTTGGTGTCTGTGTATCGCCTGGATCTGTCGTCTTCCGCAGCAGCTTCGTTTCCAGCTTGCTTCGATTGACCTAGTCTGCTCGAAAACTCTTTCGCACCGCAACTCGCGCTCCCGGCTGTCTGTCGGCGGTTATATACCACTGGTCAGCCGCTAAGGCCGGTGCCGGTGTTTGTTCACCATCGCGCCGTATGGTGTGCTCGTCCAAGTAGCGTTAGCTGCGTCGCGGGCTGCTCTATGACGCGGGGTGGTGCTTGAAGAATCTGCGTTGGCGAGCAGCATCATGGCTGGCGGACGACTGGCGTCAGGAAGAGGCCACGCTGGAATATTCTGCAAGACAGAATGGGTGAGTGCAATCTCCAAAGCACTGTGCGCCGTAATTGCTCTCCGTGCGGCAGGCGCAACTGCCGTTTTCGCAGTGGAGCCCAGAACGGCAATGTGCTTGACCCACTTGCCCTGTTCTGCAGGGGCCAACGCTTCCTGGGCCTATTCGGAGATTCAGGGCAGCAGCAAAAGCTTCATAGTTGCATAGCCAGTCTGCGTTTCACCCGCACCGTCCACATCGTCCACGTCGTCCACGCCTGCGTTCACTGTGTCTGCACGCGATCTGTCCCATTCGCTCTTTCGGCACCGCAGAGTCGGCACCGCACCATTGTCGCTCGCCGTCAAACGCGTCGAGGCCACTTTCCATCCTGTTGAGGCGACAGCTGCCGACAGCCAGCTCTGCGGATACGATACGACCCCAACGCCAACCAGACGCGGCGTTCTCCCAGACCCCTCGCCCCCGACCGATCCCCCAACTCGGCCAGTGTGTGCGCGCGGTCGGCCGCCCCCGACGCAGCAGCCATGACGGCCACCAACGCGAACCGCTTCTCGACATACACGTCCGTATCGGTCGGGTCGGACAGCAAGGATGGCGGCGCTAGCGCAGAGCGCAAGAAGGAAGACTTGTGGGGATCGTTGCTGGATACGGCTGCCAGCGGCCGCCGACTGCCGGAGCGGAACATGCTCGTGTTTGGTGAGCGGGGACGAAAAAGAAGAACAGACAGACGGGAATACTGACTGGGCGCAGGCGGCACGGCCGATGCCCAGCGTGAGCTACTCGAGTCGCTGTCATCGGCAGACCCGCGGCGCAACGACCGCGCGCCCCCATCACCGCCCGTGACCAACAACCTGGCGCTGGGCTACACCTACTACGACGTGCTCGATGCAGACCAGGAGGGTATGTTCTACCTGCTGGCCTGCCGTTCATCTGTCTGATTTTTGCTGCTGACCACGGCCCAGACATTCTCGCGCGCATCTCGCTCTACCTCCTCTCGCGGCCGTCGCCATCGTTTGGCTCCCTCCTGCGGCCGCTGCTCACGCCTGAGTCGATACCGAACACACTGATTGTCATCCTGCTTGACTGGTCGCAGCCGTGGCTGTGGCTGCGGCAGCTGCGCGAATGGATCTTGTTGCTGCGCACCGTGCTGGTATCGCTGAGCGCCGAGTGCAAGGGCGTCATGGAGGAGGCCATGATGCGGTGGCGCGAGCGCGGCCGCGGCGGGCCCATCAACCTCGACGGCACCACGGCTGCCGTTGACGGCGACGCATTGCCGCCGGGGCCAGGCGAGTGGGAGGATGCGCTGGGGCTGCCGCTGTGTGTGGTGTGCCAGAATGTGAGGCCGTGCTGCCACTGTTCCCTGTTCTCTTGTCGCTCTGCGTGCTGACCGAACCAGTCCGAAAAGACAGACATACTCGAAAAGACACAGGGCTGGAAGGACGACGAGTTTGACTTGGTCCTGCAGTACCTGCGGACCGTCCTGGTAAAACGTGCGTGCTCTCTGATCCCCGCCTGCCTCTGGATACGGTGTGCTGACATAAGCAGACGGCGCCTCGCTCGTCTACACAACGCCCAGCCTACCGTCGCAGCTGCCGACGCTCGTGCACGCCTGCCTCGGCGTGACGTCGCTGCTTAAGCGCCAGCCACTCAAGCCAGAAGTCATCAAGCGCACCGAGGTCGTCGTGCCGTCCAACTGGGACTCGTGGACCAAGATTTTGGTCGTGCGCGAGGGCTTCGAAGTCGAGCATGTCAGCGAAGGATGGTCACGTGATCTCCAGAGGCCGTTTCCAGCGTCGACCATCAACGGCCACCGCAACGGCGATGCTCTCAATAATGCGGACAGCGAAACACATCTGGTGGAGGAGGAGGGGGAGGAGGAGGCGGATGCGCTGCCAGAAGACCCCAGTTCGGCCGTGGCGCAGTACGAGCGTGCCATCCGCGACCCCAGCCGCGATGCGTTGTCGCTGGCCGGTGCCGCGGCGCACCCGACGCGACGGCTCGAGGTCGAGACAGACGACATGCAGACTTTTTTGAGCGAGCAGCTCAAGCTGCTAGAGCGGCTGCGGCAGGAGGACGAGGCGCGCCGCGAGAAGGAGGCCAAGGAGGCGTCGCGCGGCGGCCGTGGCGGCAGCAGTCTGTCGCCGGCTGCATCGGCTTCGCTTGGCCTGCTATCGTCGTCATCGGATGCCCCCGGCGAAGCGGCCGATGTCATTAGCAGCCACATTGGACCGGTGCAGTTCAACATTGGCGGCATCCAGGTCGACGCGGACGACATGCTGGAGCGGATCAAGGTGGGTTTTGGCGTGTTCCCGTCGACGACATGTGCTGACAGACTTTAGAACCGACACGGCTTTGGCGATGATGCGGCCAGCGCGGACACAGCGGCCGGCAGCGAGCCGCCGCGGGCGACCAAGAGCGTCGACACGGACGAGATGACGGCCTTTTTTGCAGGGCTGATGAACCGGCCAAGCCAGACGGGCAAGACCTAGTGCTGCTCGTCTTCTCTTGTTCTTTTGCAATATTGTTGCCATTTTCCATCTCTTCTTGAATGTACTCTCCTCACAACAGATTGCATGGTTGGCTGTACTGGTCGAGCGTGTTGCCGTTGTTTCTAGTTCTCTCTAGTTGTTGCTTTCTCTCTGGCAAAGATACACAAAAAAAACATTCTCACGCGAGAAAGACTAAGACAAGACTCCGTAGATCCCACATTCTAATCGTCCGCTTGCACTAGATCCGCCACAGTCGCCGGCCGCCATGTTCCCTTGTCCTGCACATAGCTGCCGCTTGACGGCTGTGGCAGCGCGGCTACGGCCGGATTTCGCGTCTGTAGCCAAGCTGCGGCATCACCGCCCACAAATACCAGGGTGTGCAGGCCTGCCCGGGGCCGCCGGAAGTAGGCTGACACGAGCGGGTCCGCTGCCGAGGGTGTTTCCGTCGCCGCCGCAAACTGTCGTCCACCCAGCCGGGCCGAGACAATCTGCGACAGCAGTGTTGGGAAGAGCCATGCGTGCTGCAGCATCTCAACCTCAAACGCATGGATCGTCTCGCGCGCTAAATGAACATACTCCTCGTCGCCGAGCGCACTGCCCAGCCGAAACAAGTTGGTGGCAGCAACGCCGTTCGTCGCCGGCAGCGTCGTGTCCATACCGTCCTTGATGCGGAGGATATTGAACGGCTCGTGCTCGGCCGTGCGGTAAAAGCCACCACTGGCCGAGTGAGTTGCCGTGGCCGGTATATCTGTGCTGTCGTAAAAGAGGTCGATTTGAGTTTCTGGGGGTCAGTGGGAGCAGATCAACAGCTCGACAAGTCGACTTACTCTGTAATTCATCTGCCCACTGCAGCCACTCCAGGCCGCCCGTCGCCTCATACAGCTCCAGCAGCGCCTCGATCAAGAACGCGTAGTCCTCGGCAAAGCCGCGCGTTGACCCCCGTCTCCCGGCACCAAAGGTTCGGTACAGACACTTGGCCTCGGCGTCCCACAGCTCCGTGCGGATAAAACGTGCCGCCGCCGCCGCCGCCTCAATGTAGCGGGCGCCCTTTGTCGCATAAAAACCACCGTGCACCAGCACCGCGCCAGTCCGTGCCAGTGCTGCGATCACCATGCCGTTGCCCGACACCGTGACCTTGTCGTCGACCGGCGGCCGGACGCGCTCCTTTTCTCGGTGTGCGGCCAGCTTCGTCCGCGATGTGCGCACTACACGCAGCACGTCGTCGCGTGAGATGCCAAACTGCCGCGCCACTTCGGCCGCATCCTTGTTGACGTAGAGGACGTTCTGGTTGATAAACTCGTCGTTCGGGTCGTCCTCGCGGTCCACGTTTCCATGCTCGAGCACGTTCCAATACGCTGCCGCCGCCCGCGTGTCCAGGTCACTGTCATTGTGCTGGCCACCCACGACAGCGTCGAACTCGCGCCGCGTCCAGACATAAAAGGCACCCTCGCGCTTGTGCGTGTCCCCTCGCCGGTAGAAGGAATCGGCCGCTTCACTGCTGGAAAACCCGCCACCTGGTAGCCGGATCGGCGCGCTCGAAAGATAATCAGCCAGGCCAATCACCACGTCGGCGAACTCGGCATCCATGGGCTGGCCGCCTGCACTGGGCAGCCCGTACAACCACGCGTCCAAATACACGCTCAGCAACAGCCCATTGTCGGGTACGAGCTTCTCAAAGTGTGGCAGTGTCCAGTTGATTGTGTGGCTGGCCCGCGCAAAGCCGCCTTGAAGGTGGTCGTAGAGGCCGCTGTCCTGCAGCCGGCGCAGCGTGAAGAGGGCCATTTCGGCCGCGTTGGCCACCTCGCTCTCTCCGATAATCTCTTGCACCACGTCCGGCAAGTTGCCAAGTTGCAGCAGAAATGCGTACTTTGCTGGCGTCACAAACTTGGGCACTACGCCGAACCCTCCATTGATCGGATCAAATGTCTTCTTGAGCTGTGTGTAGGCTTCGTCGAGCTGGTCAATGTCAAGGTCGAGGTCATGCGACAGATATGCCGCGCCGTCGGGCGCACCCGTTCGCAGCAGCCCGCGCGGACCCAGAGTGCCCTCGGCAGCAAACTTTTGCAGCTGCTCAACCGTTTCGCGCGCCTCATCGCGGCACTGCCGCTCACGTTCAATCCACGACTGTCGCAGTTTGTGTAAGATCCCGAGGAAACCGACAGTCTCCTCTTCGCTACCATCCTGGCCATCGTGAACACTGTCCTCGGCCCCGGGTCCGGGCCAATATGTCCCCCCAAAAACGGGCTCGAGCTCTGGCGTCAGGAATACGTTGATCGGCCAGCCGGCGCTGCTGTTGACTAGCTGCAGGTAGTTCCAGTAGATGGCGTCAATGTCCGGTCTTTCCTCGCGGTCGACGATGATCGGGATGAAGGAGGTGTTGAGGATCTCGGCCACGGCGGGGTTGGAAAAGGAGTCTTGGGCCGTTATGTGGCAGTCTGCGCAGATTTCAGTCAGTCACGTACGTCCACTTTCAAACACAGACACGGCTGCGCCGGAAGCACCCACAGTGGCAGGCCAGGAAGCCCACGTGCAGAAATATAAGTTTGTTTTCTCGTTTCGCCCGGTCGATCGCCTCCTGGTCGAGCAGCTGCCAGGAGACGGGTGTCGCCGCCTGTGCCAGCACGTACGGGCTGCTGCTCTCACCCACGCGGCTGCGCAGCGGCTCCTCCTTTGATACGGCTGGTGTAATCGGCGTGTCGATCGCCGTTCCGGCTGCTGCGGCCGCAGCCGCTCCGGCTAGTCCGGAAGCGACGCCGGAAGCGACGCCGGAAGAAGCCCCCGAAGCGGCCCCGCTGGCCCGCTGCAGCTGTGCGGCCATCATCTGGAAAGTGTGTATGTGTACAGTTCGAGGCGCCTTTGTGCCGGGTCGGTGTCGTATCGTATTGAGCTCAGTCTCTTGGGCGCTGTTTGGGCTGTGTAATGCGCAAATCCGCCTAACAGGCTACGGCGCGAATGCGACAGGCGAAAGGCGGTAGGGAGAGGCGACGCGCAAAGAACCTGACTCGGCGTTGATCAACGGAAAGAGCCAAGGACTCAAGGGACCGAGAAACTAAAACCAGGCAAGAACAATGACGGCGGAAAGAGCCACCCGACACAGCGGAGAGAGAACAAAGGTATATTACCATTACTCGAGCAACGGCTAGAGGAGGGGCAGCAGACCGCAAGATGTCAGAAACCCCGCCTGATCGGCCCTGTACGAGCTAGCGCCAAGTCGCCTGCAAATGTGTTAAATTCGAGTGCTGTACCGAACAAGGCGCTAAAGTGTAGCACAGTGACGGGCATTTTCACTTTCCCTTCCCGTTTGGCTGGTTTGTCCGTCAACGCCGTTTCTGAACGCAAAGCCCGTCCGTGCATGGACCCAAGTGGCTCTGGGCGGCACTCACGATGGCCGTCTCACCGCGCTACTCTGCAACAGCGAAAGCGCGAGAAACAACGCATGTCGCGAATTCGCCAGGATCTGATTGGGGGCAGCCACTGACGTTGGGCTCCACGGCAGTCCTATCAGTGGCACGTGACAACTCCAAGTAGCGCCAAAGTCGCGATACTTTATACTTCGACTTGGATTTTCTACTCTCCCCAACAAGGCACCGCGTCTTCACACTGTACGATGAACAAGATCCGCCAGATTCAGGAGCTCAACAAGAAGGAGATCGAGCAGGGAATGTGTGTTTTGCGTTTTGCTCCCTCCTCGTCAGCGTACTGACCACACAGCCCCCCTCAGGCCTCCTGGCATACAGACTACCGCGACACAGCTTTTGTCTACTTTGGCGGCCTGCCGTTTGAGCTGTCCGAGGGCGATGTGATTACTATTTTCTCACAATACGGTGAACCCGTGTTTCTCAAGCTCGCGCGCGACCAAGAGACTGGCAAGAGTAAGGGCTTCGGCTGGCTCAAGTACGAGGACCAGCGCAGCACCGACCTGGCCGTTGACAACCTCGGCGGCGCCTCCATCTCCGGCCGGCTGATCCACGTGGACCACGCACGCTACAAGGGCCGCGATGACGAGGACCCAGACGAGTTCAAGGTCGGCTGGACGGACATTCAGCGACGAGAGGGCGTCCACGACGAGACGGACGGCAGCGAGCCCGATACCGAGAGCGACAATGGCAGGCGGCGACACACACACCGAATCGAGCGAATCGAGCGGAAAGACCGAAAAGAACGGCCAATGCTGGAGGAGGAGCGCGAGCTGCAGCGGCTGATCGAGGACCACGACGACGAGGACCCGATGAAGGAGTTCCTGATTGAAGAGAAGAAGAAGGAAGTCGAGGCAGCGCGGCAACGGGCAGAGGATGGCGAAGGCGAGAGCAAGAGCCGACACCGGCATCGATCGCATCGATCGCACCGGTCGCGCAGAGACGAGACCGAGGCCGATAGAGAGCGATCTCCGCGGAAACAGACACGGCATGGAGACAGACCTGATGATCGGGATCGACGTCGCGACAGGGACGACCGACACCGGGATCGTGATGTACGAGACAACGAGCAGGGTGCACGGCGGGAGAGAGTACGGGATGCGGACCGGAGAAAAGAGACGTCAGAGCACAGAGAGCATCGCTCACGGCGAGCTTGAGGCGATATTAGTGGAAAGTGTTATCAGAAGAGCTCTGTTATCAAGGCGGCTGTGGACATTCTGCCGTCAAAATCTAGAAAAATTAAACGCCAATATCCCGCCAAAATTCACAGTTCATCCCTAAACGCCGCAGAGTCGGGTATTGCTGTTGCTTGCATGTGCCTCTTCAAGCCTTTCCGTCGTCCGTCTAGTCGATCCGCATGTAGTTGGCCCAGGCCTGCCGCGTGCAGACACGCCGGCCGTCGCTGGTCACCGACACGACAAATCTCTCGTACTTGGCGTCGATGCCGGCCCCTAGCACTACTACCGTGTCGTCGCTCGTCCAACCGAGCGTGCCGCGCGGCAGCCTTGTCCAGTGCATCGTCACCGCCTCCTCGGCCTCTCGCTGCCGGTTTAGTCCCGGGCCATCGTCCAGCGCAAACTCGGCGCTGGCAAACGACACCGTGTCGCGAAAGTATTGTGGCATAAACGGTAACTTGCCCAGGACACCCCAGCGCCCTGCGCCGTCGGCACTCCCCCCGCGTCCATCACCGGCGTACGAGCCGATATCATCTGTGTCGGCATAGCTCCAGTCCCCGCCCGCATCCGACGGCTCTGTCGGCACAGTATTCCCCTGCGGATCAGCGCCGCCACCGCCGCCCACATGCGGTACGTCAAACACGTGCAGCGTTCCCTTGTCCGAGGTGCACGCCAGAAGCGTACCCGATGGGCTGAAGCCGAGCGAGAAGATAGTGACGTGGTCGACGCCGCGCCGCAGCTCGGCTACGCGCGCGCCGTTGGCTGTCGACCACACGCGCACGAGCGTGCCCTTTTCGCTGGCAGTTGCCAGCAGTGATCCGTCGCGGCTGAGCGCAATGGCGCCGAGGGCTGACGCATGCGCGGGCAGGATAGTGACGGCCTGCGTCTGGAGGTGCACCAGCTGGACGTGGCCGATTGTGCGGCCCGGGAAGGCCAGGTGAGTGTGTGACACGCTGCCCAGTCCGGCTCGGTTGGCTGCCGTCGGGTAGCATGCCTCCAGTTGAGGTGCGCTGTCAATGGTGTACGTCCGGACCTCGTCCAGCAGCAGCACAACGACCTTGCGCGCGAGCACGCGCAGGCCGCGGACGCGCGCCGGACACGCTATCTCCCGCGTAAACGCACTCTTTTTCTCGTCCCACACGACTACCTTGGTCGGCCCACGCGCTGGTCGCCGACTGCCGCCGACCAAGGGCAAGATGTTGGACCGTCCAAAGATTTGTATCAGGCCGACGCCGCCCTCGGGCAGGTAGCGCTTGGCTAGTTGCTTACACGATGCCGCATCAAACACTGACTGTCAGTCGTGTTCTCTTTTCTCCATTCTTATTCCATCATTCGGTCCTTTTGTCTCATATCCTCCCCATTCCCTCATCTTCCCACAACTCACCTCGGAAGCCATTGTTAGTAGCTACGACGAAGCAGTCACAGTTCAGGTTGAACGATGCCGACAGCGCCACATGGCTGCTGGCACTCTCGATGGGCGTCCGCGCGTCCATCGTCCTCGCAGACTTCCGCCTCTAGGATGGTGTGCTCGTGCTCGTACTTTGTACAGCCGCCGAAAGCGCAATCCAAATCTGATTGGTATTTGTTGGGCCAGATCAACCCTTTTCAGCAAATCGTCCCGAGCGGGCGGTAAACGGGCCTCAAATGGAAACGGTAGGCGGCACGCGGTGTCTGAGCAAGGCCATATTCCATCCGGCACTTTGCACGCACGGGCGTGATGCAGCTGGTTTGCTTCCGGTATGAATTGCCTGGCCGCTGGTGGCCTGTGACTGATGGCTTGCTGAATAAGTTCGCTGGATAATCGGTCACATGCGATGCACAGACCACGTTTTTCACGTGCTTAGTCACGGGTACTAACATGCAATCGTGCCAATTTAGGAAGGCACAGATCCAAGTTTCTCAGATGTTCCGGACTTTTAACTCAGATAGTGCCACGTATTTATCTATCCAACACTCAAACTTAGCAGCCCTAAATTGCCACATGCGAGCGATTAAAAGCCATCACCAAGCACCCGGTTGTCTTTTTTTTTTCAAAGAGCACTTGCGCTGTCCGCTGGAGCGGAGAGAAGACACTGGCACCGGCACCGACATTATTTTAAACTACCAGAGTAATACTGTTCTACGACAGCCGTTTTCTCTCGCCGAAGCCTTACCCTCTTAACCTATCGACTGTAATCTCATGTCTGGGGCCAGGCCTTCAGACCCGGCACAGTGGGTGAAATTCATTGTTCATGCGATTGAAATCGCGCATTCGTCGACACAACACAGCGTAGAAAATCCATCTTAGCCTTGGCCACGAAGGAGGACATCTCCAACGACGATAATGGGGCAACGTAGTCGAGCACCTGTGTAATAACTACATCGAATGCACAAAAATACCGGAGATGCCGCCGCGCTCGTGCCGTGCGTTCTTCTTTTTCTGACAGCAGACCTGACCATGCCAAGAGTCATGCAACCAATAGGCCATTCAGCTGCGGTCATTCTGATAGGATTTCTGGACAACGATGTGATGGGCATGGCACTGTCTTTTTAAGAGCCATGTTTACCTATCCCATATTACAAGGTTTACAATTCTCAATGTACTGACAATGTCACATTCAGAGGGAGCTTAGCAAGACAAGGCCTGTTTCTCAAGTCTATTGCCCAAGGCGTGAATTTGCTACTCTCTGTTTGGCGCCCGGAAAACATGCGGGTAGGCAGCCAGTTGATTCAGGTAAAAAAAATTACTGCAAAGGCACACGTTGCCGGGGTTTCCCCAGCTCTGGTTGACGAGAAGGATATGTGACAGCATTTTGGGAAAATGCTTCTCCAGGGTGCCGCACGTGGGAAAGTCCTGCTGTGGCAGGGTCCTATGAGCCAGACCTTGACGACACCGATACAGCATACACCAATTGACGAGAAGAGTTGTTGCGGGGGATCGGAGGACTGCTGATCTAAGCACATGGGTCTGAGTTGTGAACATTTACAGAGAACGGATACTACCATGTTTCCACAGCGAACACGCCGGATCGAATAGGGGTCCCAAAGTATGACACCGGCAGATTCGACTAAAAAATGTACCATAAAAACGTTAAAATACACCTCCAGCGCAGAATACATCTACCCCTATTCAACGCTCGAAGCCTTTCCGCTTTCGGCCATGGTGTAAACGAATCGGCTGGTGCTTCTCCCCCTGAATTTCGCTGCCCAAGCCGTGGTCGGTCCTTACCGCGCTCCGTGCACGATCCACCATAATCCCGTTAGCGCATTTACACAACTGCTGCCCAGCGTGGAACCGTTGGCTGTTCCTTCTTCCAGCGTGCCCAAGAGAGCTATTAGGGGTGCCGCTCTTGCCCAAAGGGGCCCTGCAACGCTCCCTGGGTTATTTTATTTTATTTTGCGTACTGTGTCTAGCTCCTTCCCCCCTTCTCGATGGCCACCGCCTCCTGAAAACTAAAACGTTTCCAATCCAGACCTCCTCATCTCTGGCCAGAGGCTCTTTCACGCAAACAAAACACTGCATCTCTTCCCCTCTCCCCACCGCCTCCGGCTTCGAAACGAAACAGCCGTCGACGTGTCGCCCGATTCAGCCTCCTCTTTTGCTTCATTGCTAGCTGCACCGGACGCGAGACGAATTCCAGCCGCCAACTTCCACCATCCTCAACAACCCCCCCTTTTTGAATCGTTAACAATGTCTTCGCCTGCCGTACGTGCCACCTCTGCCGAAGCTCCTTGGAATCCGCGATTTCTCGCCCACGGCGCGGCAAGGGCAACGGCCGCCTGTGGTGCATTTCGTCACCGCTTTGCTTGTCACGCGTCGCTAACCACAGCTGTCTACGTCTACAGAAGATGATCCGTCGCAAGAAGAACGTGAAGAAGGGAATCCAGTTCTGCCTGATGGTCTGCGGCGCTTCGGGAACGGGTGCGTCGTTCTGAGCCTGCCTCCTCTCCGGAAGCCATCCCGGAACAGAAGAACATAAGCTGACGAGCCTTTGCCATACAGGTCGGACCACATTTGTCAACACCCTCTGCAGCAAAGGCGTCCTCTCGCACAAGGAGTCTGACGACCCCAACACTGCTCACATTGAGGAGGGTGTCAAGATCAAGCCTATTACCGTTGGTATGCAACCCACGTAACCCAGCAGCATCGCGTGGCTATATCGTCACCTGCGTCATATGCTAACGCACCTCTAGAACTGGAGCTGGACGAAGAGGGCACGCGGATCTCCCTCACTATCGTTGATACCCCTGGGTTTGGCGACCAGATCGACAACGAGGCCAGGTTTGTGCCACCGCAATACCCACCCCTAGCCAGCGATCCCATGCTCACACTGTCTGCAGCTTTTCCGAGATTGTGGGCTACCTCGAGAGGCAATATGATGACATTCTGGCCGAGGAGTCCCGCATCAAGCGTAACCCGCGATTCAGGGACAACCGCGTCCACGCGCTTCTTTACTTTATCACCCCGACGGGCCATGGGTAAGTACGCTTTCAACAAAACAGGGCATCATCCGGCTAACCTGCAAAGCCTCCGCGAGCTTGACATTGAGCTCATGAAGCGCCTTGCCCCTCGTGTCAATGTCATCCCCGTCATTGGCCGTGCGGACTCGCTCACCCCCGCTGAGCTGGCCGAGTCGAAGAAGCTTGTCATGGAGGACATTGAGCACTACCGCATTCCAGTCTACAACTTTCCCTACGACATTGAGGAGGACGACGAGGATACAGTTGAGGAGAACGCCGAGCTCCGCGGCCTCATGCCTTTCGCTATTGTCGGATCGGAGGACATTGTGGAGATTGGCGGCCGCAAGGTCCGGGCTCGCCAGTACCCGTGGGGTGTCGTCGAGGTGGACAACCCACGCCACTCAGACTTCCTGGCCATCCGCTCGGCCCTCCTGCACAGCCATTTGGCTGATCTGAAGGAGATCACCCACGACTTCTTGTACGAGAACTACCGTACCGAGAAGCTCAGCAAGAGTGTCGAGGGTGGCGCTGGAGTGTACGTATTTCTGGAGTGTCCGCTCTTGTCAACATGCATACTGACTTTAGCAGGGACTCGTCCATGAACCCCGAGGACCTCGCGTCGCAGTCGGTTCGCCTAAAGGAGGAGCAGCTGCGTCGCGAGGAGGAGAAGCTGCGCGAGATCGAGGTCAAGGTGCAACGCGAAATCAACGAGAAGCGCCAAGAGCTTTTGGCTCGCGAGTCGCAGCTGCGCGAGATCGAGGCCCGCATGCAGCGCGAGGCTTCTGCTATGGCTACCCAGCAGGCAGCAGCCTCTCTGGAAACCAACGGCGATCGCGACGGCAATTAGAGCCTGCCCGAAGCACCCACAAGCACCCACATGGAAATTTCGGTTCAGTGAACACCGTGCAGCCGCTCTGGAGCCTCGGCACGGCCTGATGGATGGAGACCTCGGGTTCTCTTCCGACATGTTTGTTTGACACTTTGTCGGACTGGATATTGCGCCCAAACTTTCCTCCCGCTAGCACTTTTTCGGCCTGGCCTTGCATCCTGAGGCCTGCATGAACATCACGAGAAGGGGCGCAAAAGAGATGTACAATGCAGAAAACGGATTCAACGCCAACATGGATGATGGTACACCTCCAAATTTAATCATTGGTAACAGCGTTCGCTTGGGCAGTGGGTAGTCGTTATTTTTATTTGCCCTTCTACGGCACTGCCTCTTGATTTGACGGGTCTGCAAGGCAGTGTTTTTAGTGTTTTGCGTGTTTTCCCATGGGTTTCTTGTCACCATTCTCATTTCAGTGTAGTGCGTTTGTCTTGTTTCCTATGAGATTTCTAATGCAGATATCCCCAATTCAATACTTCTTATCGTTTCAAAATGCACAAAGCATGGCGACTTGTAGTTGAGCAATGACAAACGATGTGATTAAGAAAGCAGTACAAGTATTCTGTATAGAGTTCCCATAAACATAAAAAAGCAAGTACAGCGCAATGACAAAATTAGCACTTCATTCTGTGCAAGTGGGATTCCTTTCCTCCTTCTGTTAGCTTTCAGTGTTCTGTATTCCTTCATCTCCCATTTAGTTGTTCTGCTGGCTGTTGAGGATGCGCAGAATGGCGAGGAAGAGGTTGATGATGTCGAGGTATAGGCTGATGGCGGCGGCAATCTCCTCCTCGACGTGGTGCTTGCGCAGGACGAGCTGGGTGTCGACGAGGATGTAGCCGCTGAAAATGAGCGCGGTCAGGCCGCCGTAGATGAGCTCGGTGGTTGAGTTGTAGGGGAAGAACATGGCCATGAAGCCAAAGAGAATGAGGGCCCAGAGGCCGCCAAAGAGGTACGGCATCCACGAGGTAAAGTCGTACTTTGTCTGGCAAGCAAAGAGAGTCAAGAAGACAAAGATGCCAGCCGTCAGGACCACGGCGTTGAGCACAATGGCGGCGTTGTAGAACGAGACAATAACCGAGATGCTGTAGGCCTCGAGGAGGGTGAAACCGGTCAAAAAGAGCAGGTTAGTCGGGTACGACTTGCGCTTCCAGTAGGTCAGACCCAGGAAGCCCATGGCGCCGAATAGCTAGGAGGGTCAGCGGGACGATACACGCATGGAAGAAGAGCGCGTTCACGGCGCAAAGGGAACCTACAGAAACAAGCACCAGCCCCGGATGGCCCTGGATCCACGTCCGGTAGCCAGCGCTGAAGAAGCTCACGGCACTTAGCGCCGTCGTAGCCAGCAGTTGCACGGTCAAAATGGCGTAGACCTTGCGCACAAACTGGTTGCGGATGTCGACCGTCGCCTCCGCCACGGACCCGCCAAACTTGAAGTCGTCGGGCACATCGTCCTCGCTATTGCGCGGGGCGCCGGCCATGAGGCGCTCCGTGTCGTTGTCGGCGGCCGCGCTCGCACTCGCGCTGGCTTCGGCCTGGTACGACGGAGGCGCCTGCGTGTAGTCGAGGTGCTCATCCGGATCGACCACCGGGGCCGGGCTGTACTTGGCTTTGCTCGACATTGTCGTCGTTTGTTCGCTTGTTGCTGGTTGCTTATCAGATGTCGCTGGGTCGCGGATGCGCGGCTTTTGTGTGGATGCGCGTCGGCAAGAGAGGACCGTGTAATGGCACCGTTTGGTCTCGCTGGATGTGCGATGCTCGTAGGATGCTCGTAGGATGGAAAGATGGACCAGCACGAAACACAGAAAAGCGTGGCGATGTAGAAGGGAAAAGCGTCGGATGACGTTCCGTCGAGAAGCTTCGCCAATAGGCGATCACAGGGCTGCCTAACGGCCGTGGCAGTGCAGGTTTAGTCACGTGGAGTTGATTATTATAAGTCACGTGGTGTTTGGAATCTTTCCAAGTAGACTACTCCTCGACTGACTAATACTCTGGAAAAACGAATCGGCAGGAGCGCCGGGCCAAGAATACGGCCTTTGCGTTATCCGCGGGGTTCATCGCGACAAGCGATTGACCACCGGCGAACGGCGAGGCGGCGTGCGGGGGGGCGGAGAGCTGATTGGAGAGTCGGGGTCGTAGGCGCCTAGAACCGTTCTTCGGATCTTTTCCCGGAAGGTGCTTGCGATGCTGGCTAATAGCATGAGCGAGACCGCCTTTCTGCACAAGAGACAAAGAGGATAGCTAAGAGGAATCGCGGAAGTATGGGTACTCGTAGATACGAAGCCGAATCTCAAACAGGCATGGAAGCTCCGCTTGGTCCTGCCGTGTCTACATACTGCCTGCATTCGTACGAGACTCGCATAGAGGGCACGGCGGTAAGACGCAGGGCGTTTGAGCGGCTAGGACACAGAGACGGCAGGTGCCTATCTGGGACGATAAATGGCGCCATGACAGGCAGGCAACGACAGCACGGCCACCATGCCTGCCAGAATTTCGTAGCAAGTGCGGCGTGCTCGTACTCGGACGCACTTGCTCAACAAAACGAGCCAACCATTGCTGGAACGTGCCTTGACCCCCTTTTTTAGCACACGTAGGAGAACTCGTTAATGGGAGCTTCCCCGCCCATCAGGAACCCAAAGTCCGCCCAATGGCAGCTCAGCAGCGCAACACTAAGACTCCGACCGAGTCTACACCGCCTGGATTCTACATACGTAGTATCCTGGAACCAAGGCACTCGTGGCAAAGGAAGGGAGAACTGAGCACCGTAGAGACCCACTGGCCGCAATCCGAAACGGGGCTTTTTGTTGGATGCCGAGGAAAAAACGTAGAAAATCTGGTGGGAAGGAAGAATAACAGAAAACAAATCCGGGAGACCTCAAACAGCAGGGCAGAACGAGGCCGTTGCACCTGAGCGCACAGCTACAAAGAGTCACGAGCCAAGGCCGCACATTCCGGGGTTGTTTTTTGCGCTCTCCGCCTCAAAAAACCGATATCTACTTAACCATAACGGCCAATTTGTCCGCTGGGCCACTCTTTTGCAAAATCGATCCAATTCGACCCCCCCGGCCATAGGATCAGCCAATTGAGGAGGCTGGGAACACACCTTTGGTCGACCGCTCTTTATCGTGCAATCGTTGTGTGCAGCAGCGCGGTATACCATCTTTTCCAACATCTTCCGATCTCGCCTCGATCTCGCCTCGATCTTGACTGCCTCGACCTTAATCACCGAGCTCTTCTCTCGCTGCCTCCTGTCGCTCCTCTGGCTCCTCTGGATCCTCCTGGTTGAGGAACAGACACCCCTCTTCCTTGGAAGCTCCCCCGCCTGTCCTCCATTCCCGGCATGACTGAACCATCCGAAACCCGGCAGCCAGCCGCCGCCGCCGCCGCCGCCGCGGTGCCGTCGCCGAAGCGGCCGGTCAAACGCGTCGCCTTTGCCAAGAGCACCAAGAGCGGCAACAGCAACAGCGGTCCGCTGTACATGCAGACGTCGGGCAACATTGTCATTGTGCGGCGGATCAAGAGGAAAAACGAGACGCCTACAAAGCAGTTCACCCGCTGGCTGGTGGACAACCAAACGGGTGCGTCTTGTCTTGTGTCTGCCTCTTGTACAACTCTGCTGACCCCCAGGCCTCTCCTTCAACCTGATCGCCCTCCTTTTCCTCGCCCACAGCCTCTTCCCCATGCTGCGCGCCCACACGACCAAGTTCTTCACCCTCTCCTACTACAACCCGACCACCGGGCTCTACAACGTCGGCACTAATGACTACTACCTCATTGCCTTTTGCGTCACCCTCCTGACCGGCCTGCGGGCCAGTTCCATGGAGCATATCCTCGCGCCGTTTGCAAAGGCCCGGGGCCTGTCTAAGAAGAAGTCCATTACCCGCTTCAGCGAACAGGCTTGGATGCTCCTCTACTACAGCATCATGTTCCCGCTTGGCTTTGTCAGTGCTGTCTTCATCTCCGACTGCCCAGGCGTCACGGCTGACACCCCCAGTACCTCTACCAGCAGTCACCCGCCTTTTTGAGCCTGACCAACATTTGGTCCGACTGGCCTGCCCGCGAGATGAGCGGACTGATCAAGCTCTACATCATCATGCAACTCTCCTTTTACTTCCAGCAGATCCTCGTTGTCAACATTGAGGAGCGCCGCAAGGACCACTGGCAGATGCTGTGTCACCACTTTATCACCACCTCGCTCATCTTTGCCTCCTACCGCTATCGCTTCAGCCGCGTCGCCAATGTGATTTTAATGCTAATGGACGTCAGCGACTTTTTCCTGCCGGTACGTCTTTGAGATTTTCTCGGCCGTACAAGGCAGCCTCTAACAATACAGCTGGCGAAATGTCTCAAGTACCTGGGCCACACCACTCTCTGCGACGTCTTTTTCGGCTGCTTCATGGTCAGCTGGTTCATTCCCCGCCACATTTTCTTCTCCATGGTCTGCTACTCCGTCTGGGCGCAGAGCCAGGAGATCATGCCCAAGGGCTGCTTCCGTGGCGGCCCCAACGGCACGATGGTCGCTGTCGCCGACGACGATATCTCGCCGTTGGTGCCCACCATCGCCGCCATTACGCCCTTTAACGAGTCTACGAGCAACACGATTGCCTACATGTTTGAGGCCCTCATCCACACCGACGGCGCAGTCTGCTATACCACGACGATCAAGTGGTGCTTTTTGTCGCTGCTATTGCTGCTGCAGGCGCTCATCAGCGTCTGGTTTATCATGATTGTGCAGGTCGCCATCCGCGTCGTCAAGGGCAACGGCGCTGAGGATTCGCGCAGCGACGACGAGTCGGATGAGATTGAAGAGGACGAGGAAGACGAGGAGGACGAATTCGTGTACGAGGAGGCCCAGGCCCTCGAGGAGGAGGTTGGCGTCGAGGGCATCGACTTCAAAGGCTGGGAACGGCGATCTGGCGTCAAGCGCTCCGCCTCAACAACAAGCACGGGCGTCAGCCTGCCCGGTCACAGCGATCGAAAGGAGCTTCTAGGGCGCATTGGGTGCGAGAAACAGGTCGACTAAACGCCACTAAATTAGTCGAGGCGTCTTGCTGTTGGCTGTGCTAGGAAGGACAGGGATGAGAAAACGAAATGGATCCGCTGGCCAGAGTACTGGGCGGAAGCGGGAATGAATGGGAATTTACGTCGTGCTGTCTCTTGTCTTGATTTCCTCTCCTTTTTATGCTGTCATTTTGTTGCTTATTTCTCCCCCCCCCCGATGCCGACTGGATTTTTGAATTTTTGAATTTTTCGATTTGGCCTTGCTCGGACTTCGTCCTTGTGTTTTCAACGGTGTAAAGTTATTGGGAAGTGCGCTAAGCAGGGCCTAGAGACTTGCCGTGGTTATTGTGATTGCTCGTGCTTTCAACAAATACGGCGAAATGGAAACGAGCGTCTGGAGATACTACAGAACGGTGGCCGAATGGTCACTTCGTCATACGGTACAAGGAAACAAATAGTGTGGATTCTGAATGAGAATTTATCCTCCGTGTCGTCGTAATCTCCCTCACATGATTCCATTTCTGTGCCAGAATTGCCGTGTATTGGTCAAAGGCACCCCAAAGCGGCGTCTTGGTGGGCTTTGAAGCTGCTTTCAAAGGAGAACAAAAGCCAAATCATAGCGTACTCTGCGCAACGATATGGGAAAAAGAAATAGCAAGAGCCAAAAGTGGCAGAAGCCATAAAAAGAAACGAGGAAATGGCGAAAAGAAAGCGAATAGGATACAAAAGAAGCGAAAACACCAAAGGCAATCCCGCAATGGCAAGACTTTGGCCGTATCCCAGCGCGGAGTAGGGCCGTCCATGAAAGAAACGCTGACAGGCCGTTGGTACCGGATGTTTGCTCAAACAGAGACAGTGGCCTCACCCAGGGAAGGGAGAACGTTGGCGCCGTAGCTGCCACCGACGTTGCCTGTGGAGCGGTAGTTGCAGACCGAGTAGAAGGCATCCATGCTCGAGAGCATGGTGCCTGCCGCACAAAACTGCACGGCGCAGCCAACCTCGGTTGACTCAACCCAGACAACCTGGGAGAAGTGGCCCCAGCTGTCAAAGTTGGTCATGTCGGGGGTGTCTTCACCGTAGCCGTCCGAGGGGAAGAGGTTCACCTCGCCGTTGTACCACATGTCGGTGATGGCCTGGGCAATGACCGAAGAGGTCGGTGTGTCCGAGATGTCGCCGCTTGAGCCGTACATAGCAATGTTCTGGCCGTATGAGCCGGTGTCCGAGCCGACGGTCCTAGATATATTAGCAAGAAGTTACATAGTAGAGGCTTAGCTGTATTAACGTACAGGTCGTGGGCAAAGACACAAGAAGCAGCCACAGTAGCAGCATAGCTGGCCAGGTCGCTGTTCCAGCTCGCATCCGGAGCCGAGTGGTTGGCACGGTGGATGTTGTGGTGGTAGACGGCAGCGGTAGAGAAGTCATCTGTGGCGGCCGCAGACGTGGACGAGGTCGTGGACGAGGTCGAGGTCGAGGAGGACGAAGTGGTAGACGAGACGGCGGCAATCACCGCTGCCTCCTCAGTAACAGTCGGCGCAGCCGAAGACGAGGTCGAGGTCGACGTGGTGGACGGCACCTCGGTGGATGACGTCGACGTCGTAGTGGGTGCAACGGAGGACGAGGAGGTCCGGGTGCGGTGCGATTTCTTGGTCGTGGTGGCGCGGGTGGAGCTGGTGCTCGTCGTGGTCGAGGTCGAGGTCGTCGCAGCAGCAGTGACGTAAGAGGTCGTGGTCCATGGCTCAACGGTCACGGTCACGACAACAATGTCTGTAACAACATGGGTCTCGTAGGCACGCTTGTTGATGGGGCTGGCCATGGCCAGGAGCGAGCCTGTCAGGGCGAGAATGGCAGAGGTCTTCATGATGGGCGAACTGAAGCGGAACCAAAAGCGAATATTCAATATCTAGAACAGAATTAGCAAATGCAAACAGGTAGCAAAGGGAGCTGGGGTGTATAATTTTGGGGATTGTCTCGGGTTCGGGTATTTGGCAGTTGTTTCGAATCTGCAGAGGCAGAACAGATCTTGCAAAGACCAGGGGAAGAGCACAGGTAAATAGAGCCACCAGACAATGGAATGCGGTACCATTCCTCTTGCTCATGACAACGAGAATAAAACCCCGACAAAGAACGAGATCCGCTTACCGTCTAGACTCTGGGGTCCAAGAATCAATCGTATAACGGTGGAATGAGTAGATATGCGAGTCCGGTTCGCTTTGGTGCTTTTCAAAGAAAGGTGCAGCACTGCTGTATCTTGGTCCTTGTCTGTTGGTTGTTTGTTGTGGTGTTGTTGAACAAGTCGGCCCTCTAGGGGAAAAACGAGCAAGATATGCGCGGCGAATGAAAAAAAAAGGAGCAAGTTGAAATCGAGAGTGGTAACTGAGCACAAGGCAGGCCGAGACACCACAGGTGTTGGAAAATGGCGATTTCAAGAGAGGGCGATATAAAAGGAATGGAACGTATCTGAGCAGACACTGACCCGTGCGCGGTCACAGAAAGGAGCGAATCAAGGAATGGGACGGAGTGGTGAGAAGGGAAAAGGAGGGACGGAAAAGAACGAGAACGTGAACCTTTAAAGCATCTGGCGAGGCTTGCAGCTGGGTCGTTGTGGCCAAGTCTGGGTCGGGTTTGGCTTAGCTCTCATCGGGATGCCAGGACGCGGAGTGGAGAGGGGCCAGGGCACGTCCAGGAACACGCCGCCAGGGTGATGCAGGGTAGCCCTGGGCAAGGAATTTGTAGAGGGGCAAATCCACCGACGCCAACAGCGCCAACACCATCACAAAGGGTGCGAGTTCCCATGAGGAAGGAGCGATCCAGACGTCCAGGCGCCTCTGTGCAGGAAACCGGGGAAGGTATGATGTGGCCCTCGCTCCACAGCAAATTACATGGTGTCACAAGGGTCGGGGGGCGCCCGCATGTCTCTGCAAGGCAGGCACGATTGGGCATTGCGAGTACACGTACGGAGTACATGGCGGTCCAAACGACGGATTCTACTCGTAAGACGTTTCCGGCCGTGTCCAGATGTCCAGGTGTGCCGGCCAGCCGGAGGGGCTGAGGTATAAACACCAAGTACAGAAGACTTGGGTCCACTCATCCGGTCGCGGCGTCTTGGCCGGCGGCAACAAAGGATCGAGAGAAAGAGGGCAGTTACGTACGCAGGAACTAGGAACAGGAAGGAGCGCCCCCCCCCCCCCCCCCCCTAAATCTGCTAGATGCGTAGAAATTCTACATTGTACTGCCTACTCGGACCGTTCAAACGGAAATTGAGCAGGATTGAACCACGAACTCGGCATGAGAGTGACGCCCCTTCGTTTAGTCAGTCATGTCCTCGCGCCTGCTAGCGGCGATTTCCCCTGGCCCCGACTGCAGGTACGCCCGTGCCGAGTGCGCCCCTTTCTGCTAGTGAAGTATCTTACGACAGCTTTCAGCGCACACGCGGTGACACGACGAACCCAAATATTTCGAAACCAGGTAGCGGCCCCACAATCAGCCAGCCAACAGGAGTGATCGCGGGGCCCCTGCTCGGCCGGCCCTGAAACGGAGTTAATTTCTACCGCCAGAGCGGCCGCGAAAGAGATGAACGAGTATCTAGCATCCATCGTACTTGTAAGATACGAACGAGTACTTTGTGAATATCTAGAGATCGTCGTTAAGAAATCTCGGAAACACATTTTAGCAAAACGCGAGCCAAGGGAGAACTGGTCTCCTGGCGCAAAGGGCGGCCGTTTCAGGGTTAGAATTTAACAACTTGACGGCCTCGTTCTTTAGCCACGCTGCATTCCTCAGGCGGCCCACTACAAGTACCGAGTACTACTAATGCCTAAAGACACCAATACGGAGTACGGAGTACGGGGGAAAGGCCCTTGCATCTTGCGTGTTTGGCGTGCCCCGTCGGCAGCACGACGCCGAAGGGGGGCAGGGCTAACGTGCACCGCCAAGATCAGCATTCTTTGCGTCTTTGCGTAAGGAGCCGCATTCCGCATCGTGGTCTCGGCCTTGGGATCGCCGTTACTGGCAGCAACGCCAGGCATCAGCGATGCCTCCAGTCCGAGACTGCCTGTTGGCAGATGCTGGAGAAGGCAAAGGACAAGGAAAGGAAATAAAGGCACTATCCCTTGCCAAGGCTGGGCGGACAGACACAAGACCAGAGGCAGAAATGTGCACCGTGCTGGCCCCTCAAGGGCGACCGGCCTGTTACCAAGCCCGTTTCCAACCAAAGCCGGCCTACAAACATGTTTACCAAAGGCGTGTCGGGAGGTGGGCAAAATGCAGGCTCTGTACGCAGGTAGCCGGTATAGCCTATGGCACAGCAGTCTTGTTAAAATGAAACCGCCGAAGCGAGAGTTGCTGGCCGGGGCGGCGGAACCAAGACAAGGGCCCTGGGTAGAGATACCGACGACAGCAAATGAAACAAGAATATGGTGAGAGTTGGCCTGTCTAGCTTTAAGTTCCTGATGTGTCTTTGTATTTCGTCTCGCTTGGGTTGTAGAAGGGAGCAAATCGTGGCTGGGTAAAGTACGGTATCTTACAATCGCTTCTCGATATTAAAGACCAAGACGCCAAGGCAATATTGGCACCAATCTGCCGAGTACGCTGGGCAGGTAGGCAACGCCGATATCAATATATGCCGCGTACTCACTCTAACCGAGTCGCAGCTCACAGCTGAATACAGAGACGCCACCACTCCCTGCCTGTGGCTTCACGATGCCGTATATGGCGTACTGTACTCTGTCCTTGTGCCCGTAGTACGTGCTTGTAAAATACGAAGTAAGATACGATTTTACTGATTCACAACACGTTGTGCAGCCAAGTCATCGCCGGTTGTGCAGCCAGCCATCGCTGGTTACGCTGGATCGCCTGTTGTTTCATCCTGCTAGAATCCTCCGAGTACCAAAAAATCGAATAGACAGAGCAAATCTTTCCTGCTCCACGGGCAAGGTCCAAATAGGCATTGCCATCCAAACAGCCAAGACGTCCCATGCGGCCATGGGACGAAATAAGGTCTGCTAGATGCTGCTGGATGGATGCTCTGGGTGTTACTCTTACGTATGCTGTTTGAGATCTGCGGATGTCGCCGGACACGCCCATTGGCCAGCGTTTCGCATCGTTTCCTCCCCTTACTCCGCGCAAGGGCAACGCAGGGGGAAATACAGTGACGAATCCTACCCAGAGGTCTGCCACGTAAGGAAATGCTGGAAACACGCCGAATCTGGCCAGCGCTCGAGAAACCCGCGCGCCAAGCTTCGGGCCCCAAGCTCCATCCTCGTCCAACTCCGTGTGCTTGTTCCGACCACCCGGCCTGATATGGCTGTCCACGCAGCCGACCCTGACACACCCCCCGTAACATGATCGTGCTCGTCGATTTACATTTGTGTGTTCTGTATTTTCTGCGTTTACCTCATTTGTTTCCTCGGGGTGCATGGGCAACCCTCCCGTTGCGATATGTACACACGGTGCTGTCATGTGAGGCGCTCACATCCTACCATTTGCCCATCCAAGCCAAGCACGCCGTTGTCGTCAACCAGTCAGCCAGTCGACCAGTTCGCTCTGGATTGCCGTTCCCCCAAGACCGGCCGATCCCTAAGAGGCCGCGGCCGGCGCCGGGGCAGCTGTCTCTGCTGATGCCTTTGGCGCCACAAACGGCTTCGCCGTGCCGGCTCGGTTGTAGTGCGCGTAGATCTGTGTGTCACGTAGGTGTACAGGCGTGCCCTTGGCCGCGTCCGGAATGACCTTTTCGAGGTTCTGTAGGAGTTAGACTATGGCAGAAGAAGCCAACACGCAACACTCACCAGGTTCTCAAAGACGCATTTGTTCAGCTTCCACTCCTCTGGCCGACACTGCCACAGCTGTTGGTTGTTGCCCTCGAGGCACTGCCAATGCGAGCGAAAGGACTCGAGGCAGCTCTTGTTGATGTCATCGAGGCTGATGTGGTCAGCAAGCGGGCTTCTAGTCTCCGGTTCCGGTTCCGGCATGGACTCTTGCCATGGACTCTTGCCATGCACGTTTCCCACTCACACGCTACGCGCACACCGCGTCACCCTCCGGCCCTCCTTTAGGCACTCCATCTCGCCCTTGCCGCCCTTTTCTGCCTTGCACTGCATGTAGTCGTCATTGTATGGCCGGCAGCGGGCGCCAATGAAAAAGGACGCCGACAGCAGCGGACCCGAGCTCGCGCCAATCTCCTTGACCTCGGGGATCGAGTCCGGCAGCGGCGTCGTGTCGTAGAGCACCTGCTGGTTGAACCTAGATATCCGGTTAGCTGGGTCGCTCGTCAGATCGTCGCGGTCGTTCCCGCGGTCGTCTCGTCGATTTGGGCCGAAAGGACGATTCCGGTGTCCCGCGGAGCAGAGACGTACACGGGCTTGCGGGTCGACATGGTGGCCGATGGAAGCGCGATGCGGCGGAATTGCGGTAGTTGTGATGGCGGTGTAATGGGCGGTAGCGGCCGTACGGGTGTGGCGGCCGACGGGATGGTTGTAGGGTTCTGGTGATTCCTGGGCTCCGGCAATTTTCAGGACCCGGAAAAAGCCCACGGTGAGCCGACCGGGTCAGCAGGCAATTCCGGGCTTTGATTGGATAGACCCACACCATGGCCAGAATCGGTGGACACCCAATCACAGGCCGCCAGGCTGTAGCCTAGGTGAACGTCGCCGTGTCCACTTTTTAATTCTTCCTTGGTTGCTTTGCAGTGAGGCGCGTCTGGGAGTCGGAGCAACGAAACATCCAACACGACTCTGCCCAGCGCTTTGGGCATCTCGGTCCACGGCAGCACAACGATCGGCCATCGTGAAGGATTTAATGAGCATCAAGATTGACGAAATATCCCTTTGAGCATCCAAGAACCGAGCTTGACGAGTTGACGTGTCTTTGTTTTCCTAGAGAAAAAGCTATCAACTTGCGCGTCATTTACCTCGTGGACGACAAGCCATGTCTCTATTTGGAGCCAAGCCCGCAACGGGGCTGTTTGGAACCAGCACGACCGCGACGACGCCCTTTGGACAGACAGCGGCCCAGCCGGCCGGAGGCCTTTTCGGCGCCTCGGCAGCAGCTCCAGCGACCGGAGGGCTGTTTGGAAACTCGACAGCCGCGACTGCCAAGCCGGCTGGTGGCCTCTTTGGCACGGCACAGCCGGCCGTGCAGCCAGCGGGCGGCCTCTTTGGCACAACGGCCCAGGCGGCCCAGCCTTTTGGGACCAGCCTCTTTGGCGCAACACAGCAGGGACAACAGCAGCAATTACTACAGCAGCAACAGCAGCAACAGCAGCAGCAGCAGCAGTTTATGCAACAGCAACAGCAACAGCAACAGCAACAGCAACAGCAACAGCAACAGCAACAGCAACAGCAACAGCAACAGCCTGCGAACCAGTCTAGTCTATGGGGCAACTCTCTTTGGCAGCCGGGGCAGCCCGCCGCTCCTCGTTAGTACTATGCGTTTCTATATCTATTGCGCCGCTCCACTCATCCACAATCTACTGACAGCAACAGTTGAGAAGCCGATCCCGGACCAGATCGCGACGCTCATGGGCAAATGGCGGCCGGACGTGCCGACAACAGTGTTCAAGGACTACTTTTACAACAAGGTAGACGAGAATCGGGTGCCGTTCTTTCAACCACAGGCCTTTGAGAACCCGCGCGAGTGGGAGGAGGCGTTGCAGAACAAGCCGGCACCAGGCTACCTGCCGGTCCTGTGCACAGGTTTTGACGGCTTGGCCACGCGGCTGCAGCTGCAGCGACGCACTGTGGCCACATTCAATGCGGGCCTGCACGAGGTCAACACCAAGCTAGATGCGATCCTGTCGCAGCACGACCTGCAGACGAGCGTGCGCGCGCTGGCGGCGCGGCGGCGGCACGCAGAGCTGAGCAGGCGGGCGCTGGCGCTGGCGGCCAAAACGCAGGTGCTGCGCAACCGGGGCTACGCGCTGTCAGGCGACGAGGACGACTTGAAGCAAAAGCTGCAGGCAATTGAGAAGACAATGCAGGACCCGGCGCTGAGTGCGCGCATGGAGGAGCTGTGGAGCCGTCTGATTGTGCTGCGCAACTATGCTGACGCGCTGCGCGTGGAAGTAAACAAGCGTGGCGTGCGTGAGGAGGAGGGACTGGGCGAGGATGTGGAGGCCAAGGCGAAAAAGGTCAGTTGGCAGTGTCCTCGTTCTGTTTGCACCGCTGACACTCCAGATCGTCGAGGACTACGAGAAGCAGCTGCAGCACCTCAAGAAGGAGGTTGAGCAGATCAAGTCCGATTTTGACACCTGGCAGAAGGATAACCCACAGGCAGGTGCTGCAGTCAGCCGGTAGTGCAGGCAGGACACATGTATGCGAGCAGCAAGTGAGAAGGAAAGCGGGAGAGGAAGAGGAAGAGGAATGATTGCATTTTGGGCCCCAGGTATCACAAACAGGCTGTTTCTAATGGGGAAGACGAGTAGCCTTCATTTCGAAAGCGACAGTCGACAGTCGACAGGCGACACACTGTTTTCTCCTTGTACTTTTCCCTACGTGAGACGTGTCGTTGCATGCCTCTTTCCACGCAATGTTTTCCAGTCCGTATCGTACACTCGACCTGGCCCTCGGCGGTTTCGAGGCTGTCTTAAAAAAGCTTCCACACAGCCTCAATCACAAAGGGAGCTGTAAAGACGCTGTCAGCTCTTGGGACAGAAAGGCGTCCACGATGATACATACATAGGTAGAGCAGGGCCGACATCGTAGTGAACTGCTGGACGGTGTAGAAAGCCTCGGCCTCGCCGCGGCGGAGGTCCTCCTCGGAAAACTTGGGTGCTGCCGTCGTCAGTGTGGACAGTGATACAGGTTGAATGACAGATGTACCTCCGGCAAACATTGTGATGGCAACAACGGTGGAGCGAGTCTGTGGTTGGTTCTGAAGGGAAGCGTTTGGAGCACTGTTTGGAAAATCGACGTTGATATTTTTTATCGATTAGTGCGGGCCGTCGCCTAATACCGATTTTACGTCACCGAGCGCACCAGAACGACAGCCTGCAGACAGCACTTTGCGGTCCATGACATTCAGGACGATGCCATTTTTACAAATACATTCGGCCGGACCGCATGGACTACGCAGCAGCAAAATTGAGGCTCAAAGAAACGTTGTAGCGCCGAACGCATTCTCGAGGCCGTGCAGTTTTTCCGGCGGCTTCTGAAAGGCGGTGTAGAGCTCATGCCTACTTCATCTTTACTGCCGCCTTATCGGGACGATAAGAAAGTGGCGGGGCTCCGGTGATAATTTGGCCAATGGTAACCTTTCAATGGTTATTGCTGAAAAGGGTAATATTTCCCCATACTGGAAAGGTGGCGCTGCATGTGTTATTCAATGTCTTTTTTCCCCAAGTTCCTTTTTCGTGAAACAGGGTGACTCTCTCCTCTTTTTATTTTGCCGTATCTTGACTGGCATTGAGTTCTTGCCATTTAGCTCAATTCTGCTCACTTCTTGTTTCTTCACGAATCCGTCCTCTTGAGGCCACAGAGTCCCGCAACTCGAGGCTGTTCCTCTCCGCCGAGCCGATCTCGGGTTTATTTGTCCTCTTTTCTTCCCTTCTTTCCGACAGCTATGCTGAGCCGTGGACTGACCGCACGGCTTCCCTGCCGGATTCCCGGGACGACGACGACGAGACTGGCAAGTCGCCGACTAACGATCAGACCGCCAGTGCCATGGACATGCCGTCGCTGTGCGCGGGGTGTGGCAACAGAGGCGGGGAACACGGCGGCCGTATCGTGGACAACGACACAGGCCTTTGCCAAGACGTACCCGGCTCTGGACACCTTTGAGCGGCGGCACATTGGCCCGGACGCGACAGAGGCCGAGCAGATGCTCAAGGCGCTGTCGCCGCCGGCTGCTAGCCTGGACGAGTTTGTGGCGCAGGTGGTGCCGGCCGACATCCTGACGGAGCGGCCGCTGTTCCCGCTGGCCCAGTCATCGGCCGACGACGCGGTGACGCGGGCCATCACAGAGGCCCTACCGGAGCATAAAGTGTTGGCCGAGGCAGAAAAGGTGGCGGCGGAGAACGTGGTGGCGACGAGCTTCATCGGGGCGGGCTACTACGATACGCTGGTGCCCGAGGTGATCAAGCTCAATGTGCTGGACAACCCGGCGTGGTACACAAGCTACACGCCGTACCAGCCGGAGATCAGCCAGGGCCGGCTGGAGTCGCTGCTCAACTTCCAGACGCTGGTGACGGACATGACGGCGCTACCGGTGGCGAACGCAAGTCTGCTGGACGAGGGTACGGCCGCCGCAGAGGCCATGACGCTGTCGCTCAATGTGCTCTCCACCTCGCGAGCAAAGCGGGCGGGCAAGACGTTTGTGGTGTCGCACCTCGTGCACCCGCAGACAGTGGCGGTGCTGCGGGGACGGGCGGATGGGTTCGGCATCAAGGTGGACGTGCGTGACATTGGTGCGGCCGACTTTGTGTCAAACGGGCTGAAGGCCATCGGCGAAGACCTCGTGGGCGTGCTGGTGCAGTACCCGGACACAGAGGGCGGCGTGGCTGATTTCAAAGCGCTGGCGGCGGGCGTGCACGCACACGGCGGGCTGCTGAGCTGTGCGACGGACCTGCTGGCCTTGACGGTGCTGACGCCGCCGGGCGAATGGGGCGCGGACATTGCCTTTGGTAGCGCTCAGCGACTCGGCGTCCCGATGGGCTTTGGCGGCCCGCACGCGGCCTTTTTTGCCGTGGCCGACAAGTACAAGCGCAAGATGCCCGGCCGGCTGATTGGCGTGTCCAAGGACCGGCTGGGGGGCCGGGCTCTGCGGCTGGCGCTGCAGACACGCGAGCAGCACATTCGGCGCGAGAAGGCGACGAGCAACGTGTGCACGGCACAGGCGCTGCTGGCCAACATGAGCGCGCTGTACGCCATCTACCACGGGCCGGAGGGGCTGAGGGCGATTGCGGAGCGCATCGTGCGCATGACACGCATGCTGCAGCGGGCGACGGCGGCGCTGGGCTTTGAGGCCAAGGCGGCGCCGGTGTTTGACACGTTTGTGGTGCGGTGTCCCAACGGCGGGGCGGGCCGTCTGCTGGACATTGCCGAGGCCCGTGGGTGCAACCTGCGCAAGCTGAGCGCGGACGAAGTGGGCATCAGCGTGGACGAGGCCAAGTCGCACGAGGACTTGCTGGCGGTGATTGGGGCCTTTTTCGAGGCCAGCGGCCGGCCGGCGGCGGATCTGGAGGCGTTTGTGCAGGAGCAGCTGCAGGCAGTGGACGTGGCGGCGGACGCGGCGATCCCGGAGGCGTTCCGGCGCACATCGACGTACCTGACGCACAGCATTTTCAACTCGCACCACTCGGAGACGGAGATGCTGCGGTACATCCACCACCTGCAGTCCAAGGACCTGTCGCTGGTGCACTCGATGATCCCGCTGGGGTCGTGCACGATGAAGCTGAATGGGTCGGTGGAGATGGCAACGCTGCAGATGGGCGGCTTTGCCAAGCTGCACCCGTACGTGCCGCGCACGCAGGCGGCCGGGTACGCACGTCTGCTGGGCTGCCTCAAGGACCAGCTGCGCGACGTGACGGGCATGGACGCCGTGTCGCTGCAGCCCAACTCGGGGGCGCAGGGCGAGTTTGCGGGCCTGCGGGCCATCCGGCAGTACCACGCAGCGCGTGGCGACAAGGACCGCAACGTGTGTCTGATCCCTGTGTCGGCGCACGGGACGAATCCGGCGTCGGCGGCGATGGCGGGCATGGCGGTGGTGCCGGTCAAGTGCGACAGCAAGACGGGCAACCTGGACCTGGCAGATCTGGAAGCCAAGTGCGTCAAGCACGCGGACCGGCTGGCGGCCATTATGATCACGTACCCGAGCACGTTTGGTGTGTTTGAGCCGGGCGTGCGACGGGCGTGCGAACTGGTGCACGCACACGGCGGACAGGTGTACATGGACGGGGCCAACATGAACGCGCAGATTGGGCTGTGCTCGCCGGGCGAGATTGGCGCCGACGTGTGCCACCTGAACCTGCACAAGACGTTTTGCATCCCGCACGGCGGCGGCGGTCCGGGCTCGGGCCCGATCTGCGTCAAGAGCCACCTGGAGCCGACGCTGCCGCCAGAGGAGGCGTACTTTGCGGCGGACGGCACGGTGGTCGACCAGCCGCCGATCAGCAGCGCGCCGTTTGGCAGCGCGAGCATCCTGCCGATCAGCTGGGCGTACAACCTGCTGATGGGCGGCACGGGGCTGAAGCAGGCGACCAAGCTGACGCTGCTCAACGCCAACTACCTGCTCAGCCGGCTGCGGCCGCACTACTCGATTGTGTACACAAACGCGCAGGGCCGGTGTGCGCATGAGTTCATCCTGGACCTGCGGCCGTTCCACGACACGGCGGGCATTGAGGCGATTGACGTGGCCAAGCGGCTGCAGGACTACGGCTTCCACGCGCCCACGATGAGCTGGCCGGTGGGCAACACGCTGATGATTGAGCCGACGGAGAGCGAGAGCAAGGCGGAGCTGGACCGATTTGTCGACGCGCTGGTCGGCATCCGGGGCGAGATCCGGGAGATTGAAGACGGCAAGGTGCCGCGCGAGGGCAACGTGCTCAAGATGGCGCCGCACCCGGTGCACGATGTGGTCGGCGGTGTGGCCTGGGACCGGCCGTACTCGCAGGACAAGGCCGTCTACCCGCTGCCGTATCTGCGCGAGAAGAAGTTTTGGCCGACCGTGGCGCGTGTGGACGACAGTGAGTTTCCCTGCATCTTGGACGCTGTTGAACAGGACGCTAACAGCACAGCGTACGGCGATCTCAATCTCTTTTGCACGTGTCCGCCGGTTGTGGACACGACGGGCGAGGTGGAGTGATGGATGAATGGCGGTAATGCAATGGGTTTCAACAACAGGCGCGTTTTGGGGGTCTGGCGTTTGTACGAGAAAAGCACCGAAACCCGGAATTCGAAACGGAGTTTCAACAACGGCTGTGCGGCAGTTGCCAGCAGTTTGACGGCAGTTTGCCGGCGTATCCTAGACAGCTTAGCGAAAGAAGCTATGCCGGCTGGGATTTCTTTCCCAGGCACACATTCATTGTTCACGTGATTTATGCACATTCAGTCGTTTTGTTGGTACAGAGGGTATATGTGTACAGACATGCGGCCAGGCCTTGGGCGTCGAGGCGTTTGATCTATATTCTGCCGCCTATGTCTCTGTCGGCTGCTCCAGCGGTTTCGGCGCAGCTCGGCGCGGCTTTGGTTCGACGATGCCGGCCTGTGGGTTAGCATCTTTCCCGCCCTCTGGGATTCTGCGGACACGCACCATGGACAATATTCGCCACACCGTCTCCGTCGGCTGTGCTCCTACGCCGATCCAGTACTTTGTCCGCGTCACGTCGAGGTCCACGTCCTTGTGTAGCTTCGTGCGCGTGCCCCGGCGGCCCGACGCCTCGGCATACGTGTCCCGCTGCGGCGTCGGTATATAGGTGCCCAGAACCTCCATCGGGCGGCCGTGCTGTGCGGATCTGCCGCCGTGTCAGTACAGCGACCGTTTGTCTGGTCAATCAGGCCATGGCAACGCACCTCGCCTGGGCCACGACAATGTTGAAAAAAGGCGAGTTCTTACGGCCGAAGCGCGCGAGCCGGATCTTGACGACCATGGCGGAAGAAGGAGGTCGGAGCTCGAAACCAAAAGGCAAATGCGCGTCGTGGGCGGTGGCCGCAGAGAGGCGAGCGTGTTCTGGTCGGTTGGTCAATGGGTGGTGGCCGAAAAATCTCAATGGCTTCGCCCGCATTCCGTGCGTAGTCATCACGAAACTTAGTCATCAATATTATGGGTCTGTCAATGTCGGGCCTCTTGGGAACGCCTCCCTGCGTCTGCTTTAATTCTCCCTGTTCCACCCTCCTCCCCCCCCAAACCGTGCCTGTCTAGAAATAGGGAGCAGTGTGCAGGTGCACGGCTGATGATTGTGGCCATTTTACTGCCACCACTCACGCCTCAAACACCAGCACGACGCCATCATCGCCAGCGGTGATGATGCGCTCGCCTGTTTCGCCCTGCACAAATCCGAGGATGCCGCCGCCCTCACCATCGCCACGGTGACCCCGCCACTCGCGGACGAGGCCCGTCGTGGCAGCGGCCGCGGCAGCAGCAGCACCAGGTGCTGGCGCTGGGGCCTCACTCGGCCCGCTGCCGGGGGCCACGGCAGCGGCGCCGGTGGCAGCGGCACCGCCCGCGCGCAGGTCCCACCGCCGCAGCACGCCATCCATGCCGCAGCTGGTCAGCAGCCACTGTGCGGGCCCGGCCTGGGCGGCGGCGGCTGAGGCGCCGACCGAGGCAATGGGCGGGGCGCGCACCCACTCGACTTTGACGACAGAAAACTCGTCGTGGGCGGCGGGAATGTGGCGGCGCACCGCAAAGCTGCGGCTGGCGTCGTAAACAGTCACGCTGCCGTCGACAGAGCCGGCCGCCAACAGGGTGAGCGGCGGCGGTGCAAACGAGAGCGACTCCACGCCGTCCGACTGCACCTGCAGTGATGCCAGGATGACGCCGGCCTGTGCGGCGTTGCCACCGCTGCCGCCGGCACTGCTGGCGCCTCGGGCGCCTGTGCCACCCCGACCCGCCTTGTTCTTGCCGGCTTTGGAACCGGCCTTGTTGGCACCGGCCGCCGGTCCGCCGAGCCGTGGAAGACCCACAATTTTGATGAGGCCACCGGCGCCGCCCACAGCAACCACACCGCCGCCGGGTGACACGGCAACGGAGTAGAGGCCGCCCTGGACCTCGAAGCGCTGGTCGTTCGCCGTCAGCGAGACGACTGTCTGGCCACCGCCACCGGCGCCGCCGCTGCCGGTCAGACCCTCGGCGGCCGCGTCGCCCCAGACGTCCCAGACGTGCAGACTGCTGTCCTCGGCAACAGTGGCCAGAAGGCGGCCGTCGGACGACCAGGCGCCGGCCGTGCAGGAGCTGGTGTGCAAAAAGTAGGACTGGACAATCGAGAGGACGTCGGCGGCACGGGAGGCGTTGCGGTCAAAACTGTAGACCCAGACGGAGCCATCCGAGGCGCCGAGGGCCACGGCGTTGGGGTGGGTGACCGACGGGCAGGCGGCGAGCCAGTTGATCTCGGGCACCTCCTGGGTCTCGGCGACGAAGCGCACGTCGACACTGCCGGTGGCGGCGTTAGCCCGGACAGCGGAGACGCGCATGCGCCCGTCCATGCCACCGGAGACGAGAAAGTCTCCGTCGGGCAGGGTGAAGGCGAGCGCGTTGATGGAGTCGGTGTGGCCGTCGAGCGCGCAGAGCGCCTCCAGCTGGACGCTCATCGGGGTAGCGGCCGGGTCGCTGCGAAAGCTCGCGGGTAGGACGGGCCGGGACGTGGCGGCAGACGTGTCGATGACGTAGCCCTTGCCGGGCGCATCGTCGCCCTCGCCCTCACTGCCGCCAGTGGCCAGGAGGGCCGGGAAGCGCGGATGCTGCGCAATGGCAAAGACCGAGTCCTTGTGGCCGTCAAAATAGGCAATCGAGTCGTTGACGAGGAGCACCTCCTCGGTCTCATCGTCCGTGTTGTCGTCGCCGCTATCCATGGCCACGTCCTCGCCATCCCCACCATCAATCTCCTCCATGGCGTCATCGGCCGCGAGCAGCTCCGGCTCCGAGTCGAGATCGTCCTCATCGTGATTCCGCGGCGGCGTCATTTTGGCGGTTGTCGGTTGGGCTGTCGTTGGTTGTGTGGTCGCAAGCGTCCCCGCGTGCGTCTCTTGGCAGTCTCTGAAATATATTCCCGCGCGTTGGCCTGGATGTTCGTGGCAGTGAGTGCCGTCGACGTGGCAATCGTTTGTCAGACGTCTTGGTGGCCTTCTTCGACCTTCAGCTTGCTGCTTTCTAAGCAAGATCGCGGGGCGAAAGAAAAAAAACCCTTGACCCACCCGATATCCCGATAAGACTGATAACCAGATAACGGCAGAGGAAGCAAAGTCACGCGACTTGGCGGCCGTTATTTAGCCTTACTAGCTATTGACACGTGCATGTATGAAAAGGTTCTCTTTTTTCTTATTTGGTACTTTTGACAGCTCCAACACCGACAAATGGGTAAGTGCACTGATTGCACAAGCAGGCTTGCATCAAAGCGGTCCAAGTAAAGTACGTGCATACAAGTCGGCACGGTGGCGTTGCCAAGATGCGAAGATCAGGCAACTGCGGCCTTTGATCTTTGGGCTTTGTTTTTAGGTCTTTGGGCTTCTGGGCCTCTGTGTGGCTGCATTGTGGCGCCCCGCGGAACCCGAGCTGTGCATGAGGCCGGCCAATGAAGTGGCACACTGTGACGTATCTTACAACGAATGGCCCAGATCACGATACGACATGGTTCTGGACGACGAAGGCATCGGATGCGGACTAAGAATACGCATCTTACAGAGTACCAGGAATTAAGGATCCAAGAGGGCAAATTAAAGGAATCTATAGTGGATGCTGGCGTAAGCAGAAAATCCTGGCACGTGCAGTACAGAACTGGCCCTCGTATGAGGTCCTCGGCCGCTCAAGGTATGTGGAGAACATGATGAAAAGGGAAAAGGAGACAAAGAACAATTAATGGACAAAAAGGCAAAAGGCGAAGGCAAAAGGCGCAGAAATTGGGCCAGTTACCGATGGTGCCAGCAGACTCCAGATCGCGGTAGCAAAGCTCGGCGGCTCCCATCGGGAGATACACGTCGCCAAGCTGCTACTCCGCACGACGTTGAGATATACTACTCGTCTGGCGCCGAGATTTACCCCTTTCTCTGACCTCTGTCGAGTTGTTACGCTATTTACGGAGTTTCTACGGAGTACGAATTCCGTCCATATGGCAAGCGGGATGGAACCGTCCCAGTTTCTGGGATGGGGGCGAATGATCGCCGCCACGCGGCGAGGCAAAGGGTGGCCGGCAAGCAATGAATCGCCATGCTGCGTGCCACTACAACCCACGCCGTGGGAGGCCTTCTTTTCCGTCCAGCTCGTTCTCCCGCGTATCTATTATTTCCCTAATCCTTTCCCGCTCGTTGATTCATTCCCCTCCTTCCCGACAATGTCCACGGATCCTCCTTGCCTCCTCCGGGACAAGCAGATGCCACTAACGCGCCAGGCTTTTCGCAAAGGCCATTCGCAACCGCGCCAGCCGGCGCTTAACAGCAGAGACTAGCCAGCACAGGGGCTAGCCGACCAGCACCAGACGACGCCGGGGCGGCGCCAGACGACAAAGAGGGCCTCTTTCTCAGCTTTGCATCGTACCTAACTGCTTGTGACGAGCAGAGCGTCCGCTTGTCCCGGTCGGGCCTGGAGACTATGCTTTACGTGGCACTACTTTGCCCTTGGTCGAGGAGACAGACCGTACTTCCATGCTCGCATTACTCCGTAGTTTCTCCTCGCCGGGAACATCCCAACAGGCCTGCCACGCGATCGCCAGGTCAGGGGCGTCTGCAAGTAGGCAAATTCCCCGTCTGCCATGTCCCTGTCGTCCCCCAAAGGGCCCCATGTACCGCATACGTATAGTACCTTGCTGCTCCACGCCGGCTAGGCTAGCGGCTAGCCGCCACAGGGCAAAATCAGAGACGTGGTCACTTTGCGGGCGCCGTACTCGTACAAATCGGTACAAGTACCAGCACGCACACATCTGTGGAACGCTTCCGCTACTACCGAATCCGCGGGCCGCAGAGGACACTGCCCCTAGTCTCGCCAACTGAGACTTGCAAACCTGCCCCCCCCCAACCTGGCCGACCCCAGCCAAGAACCAGGAACCGGTGAACAAAGAAACAATGAGGCAAAAAAATAAATCAGGGAAACGGACAGCAGTCACATTCCCCCTCGTACCAAGAACAGTATGCCCCGTCGAAGAAATCAAAAGCGGGCTGCCCTGCATCAACCGGGCAAATTGGCCAAATTGCTCGACGCCCAAACGCCCACATTAACAAGCATGCCCAAATTGCACAGTCGTCGTGCTGGAACAGTGCGATCGAGATCCAGGGTACGCTGTCCGATACGTTTCCACGACTCCGTACACAAACTCTCCTTTTCCGGGCCCCTTGACCACCGACGTCTGGCCAGCCTATCAGGCCCAAAGGAGCATTTGCTCCGGCACTCTGTCATATTTTGCGGCAAGTTTGGGGCATTTTCTTTTTCACTCTTCGCCTTGCTCGCCTATTTCTGCCTTACGCCACGATGAAGACAAGCTTGGCGCACTTCGTAGGGTAGTCGAGTAGTACGACCAGGGTCGGCCAGGTGGTGGCGCACGCCAGACAAACGCCAGACAAACGCCAGACGGACGTTGTTGAATAAAGATATGCGCGGTACTAGAGCCGTTGCAGCGCTCTTGGGACGACGTACTGAGATAGACAACAGGCGGGCACGTGGGTACCGTTATATAGCCGCGGACAGATGGCATGGCGGCGCTATGCTCCTGATTTTCCCGCATCATGCAGGCTGCGCGTGCTCGTCCTTTTACTCGGGGAGAAGAGGGGGGAAGGGGGCATTGGTACATTTCGCCGGATACGCCAAAGACACCTACTTGCTCATACATTCACGCCCCTCCCCAGCACTGCCCCTCCTCTGCCCAGCGTCCCGTCTTTCCCAGTTCTCCAATCGCTTCATACCACTCTCTTCAAGCCGGTGAGCGCGATCTTGCTGTGCAGCCCTGCCGGCCCAGATCCGTTGCCAGCCGCCGGAAACACCGCCCGCGTCAGTCCTTGCTGCCCCAACCGTCGACATTTGTCGCATACGAGTACATCGCCGCCGACGGAACACTAGAATTCCAGACTGTTTTGGTCTTGACCGTCCTTGCATCTTCTGTC
This sequence comes from Leptographium flavum, assembly GCA_963580335.1. NCBI lineage: Eukaryota > Fungi > Ascomycota > Sordariomycetes > Ophiostomatales > Ophiostomataceae > Leptographium > Leptographium flavum. Next base: position 2,487,635 of record OY756930.1, on the reverse strand, counting down.
TCTATTCCTGCCTCGTTTTCTCTTTCCTCTGCCTCCGCCTCTGTCTTCCAGACGGCACCCTGGTGGCCAGACAGACTGCCTACAGCTGACTGCACGGAAAAACGAGCGACGGCAGGACGGGGACAGCCAGGCCACTAAACACCCTAAAAGTGACCACAGACCAGGGCCTAGGCCCCCCCCCGGTGGGAAAAGGAAGGAGGCAAAAGGCAAGAGGCAAAAGGCAAAAGGTAGCAGAGCAGAGGCCAGAGACGAGCCGGGTGCAAAATACAAGATACAAGAGGCGGCAGAAGCGAGAGCGAGAGCCAAAAGACTGCCAAAAGCTCCAAACCAAGAGGAAAAGTAGGCCAACGCAACACCCTAGGTCGCCGTGAATCGCCCCCTCCTACGCGTCGGTCCAGCTGATCGGCCGGCCGTCCCATATTGCCGGTATTCTCTATTCTTCGCCCCTAGAAATCCTGCTTCCTGATCCGCAGCGGTCTAGGTTTGGAAGAGTCTGCATTTGGGCTGGGCCTCGTTTTGGATGGATTTGTCGGGGGGTAGCAACAAAAGCAGCCCAGCAGCACCAAAAGACAGCCGCCGCCGCCGGGCTACGACTGCCAGATGCCCGCCAGCCCAACGGAGCCAAGGTCTAGGATATTAGTACAAGTATTATTTTGGCCGTGCCCCTCTGCCGGCCGGGCTTCTCTCTCGCTTTCCCCTTCCCGTCATCCCGTCCAGCAAGTCCTCCGTCCTCAATCCGTCTCCTCTCGCCGTTTCCATCACACCGCTCGGAACGACCGCCCGACGACCACGCTGCCGGGGCGCTCGCGTGGCTGGTTTAAATGTGCACTGAGCACCGTGCCGACTGCCCAGCCTGTGGGAAAATATACTTGATTTATGTCGAGTTCTGTCATCTCTACCAACCATCGCAGCTGACCTGTCCCGCCGGCATGCTCGTCCACGTTACGCCCATGGAGGACGGCCAATGCCCTAGTCCGACGTGTCCCAACAGCCGCACCGGCGGCTGCTTGGTGATATAAACGCTTGCCGGCCGCGGACTCTCGGACTCTCGGACTCTACCGACTCTTCAGATGCGCCCCTTGCTGGCACTCACTTCCACTACCTGGTCGAGTCCGGCATACTCGGGCACCTCGAAATCATACTTTTTCGCAATGGACGGCGCGACGAATCTAGATGGTCAGACAACAAGACAAAGGACTACGCCAAGGACAGATCAAGTCAGCTACCTTCCGCCCACAAAGTGCCGACCGTGGAAAAAGTTGGCTAGTGGCTTGGGCGCCGTCAAGCTGACGAGAACAGCAGGATGGAAGCGACTGCCGACGCCCGACGCGGGCGGCCCGGTCTCAATGTCCCACGACGACGGCGCATCGACGGCCGTCACCGGCAGGTCCGTCTCTTCGAGAGCCAGGATGACGTCGCGGAACGGCTCGCGGACTTCGCCCTTGAAGCTGAAGCCTGGACGGTCAGAGGACACGCAAAAACATCTCCGGCGCACATACCGAATATAGCATCGACTACGTGGTCGGCCGAACCGAGAGCGACGCGGAAATCATCGACAAACGGGACATTCAGGTCTTCGAGCTGCTTGGAGAGACGCTGCGAAGATGAGCAAAGGGAAAAAACAACGGCGGACAGACAAGAGGACAGGACAGCCGAAAAGACAATAGAGTTTTGCATGGCAACGGAACGGGGCATTTGCGGCGTTATAGAGAGCAGACAGTCGACTACGCAATCACATACCTGGTACAGCTCGTTCTTGCTCCGCTTGGGATAGAAAATGGCCGGCTCGTAGCCATAGTGGCTCAGATGTCTGGCCGCAACAAGGCCGTCACCACCTGTCTGTCAGTGGCCGCATCGTACAATGGACTCGACCGGCAAATGTACCATTGTTGCCAGGGCCAACAGCCACCAAGATACGGCGGCCTTTGCTGAGCGGATGGACGCGGTAGACTGGCGAGTCAGCAACGAGATGCAGACGAGCTGGAGCCGGAGCCGGAGCCGGACGACGACTAATATAGGCTGACAGGACAGCTACCCAAAACAAGGAAATAGGGAAACGAGAAAGACCGCCTGGCAAGGCCACCCCAGACGCCGTGCCGCCGCCTCCTGCAGCCACGTACCGGCCTGCGAGACGGACAGTCCCGCCAGCTCCATGAGCTGGTCAATGGAAAAAGCGCCACTGGACATTAGCTCCTTGTCCAGCGCTGCCGCTGCTTTGGCGGAGATGGTCTGTGTTGGTCCGCCAAAAACCGGTTAGCCATGGGCGAACGCGAGTTTTGCATATACTTAGTACTATGCATGCAGCGTGCAGGGTCCCGTCACGATATACTACTTTGCGAGTACATTGCTCTTGCGGTGGCGCTCCGGACCGACTGGCCCGTGGGAGCTGATAGGGAATCGAATGCATTGCGACGCACCTTGAACGCCATAGCGTCGAGGGAGCGGTTTGGGATTGACGAAATGGAAAAAAGGAGTCGCAGGGCCGCGGCGAGGAAGAGACACAGAAGAACCGTTTTTCTCGAGGGCACACAGGTGGACGTATGCATTAACGAGAAAATACCAAAGGACAAAACGGGGCCGATGATATTCTCCACCGGATAAGTCAGCGAACCGTGTATCGTGTCTAGTTGTCGATCCCGTCGGTGAAGTGTCTTCGCGGAGGATATATACTCTCCAGAGCGGAATGATGCAGACGGTCACACCACCCGTGGCCAATTGGCGGAGCGGCAGCCCTGCCAAGATCATGAGCCCAGGATCAGGTAATTCGGCAGAGGCAGTGGCTTGGGTGGCCTGTGGCTAGTGTCATGATAGGATGCTTTCCTTGCATGCTTTGTCAGCAGACAGAGGCTCGTATTGTCAATCTCCTCTTTGCCAGCCAGTACTTGCAGGATGCACACGGGGTACGGAGAAAGGAGCAGGGGAGGCCTCTAGCTGTCTAGTTTTTATAGTGCTGACGGCGCTGACAGGCAGATGACGCGCGAAATCCCAGACAGTTGGCGGCTAGCCGCCATATATCGCATCTGTAGATCTAGTGCCATCGAACGCCTCTTTCGACTGTGATCTTGTAGCGACTGGACTGGCAAAGTTTCCCATCTATCTGGAGGGTGTTCTACAGAAGCTGCGACGCCAGCAGCTCCACTTGGTACCAGTGGAGACGGTGGATCTGGTCCGAAAACTCCGTCCTCTGTACTCCGTCCTTGAAGAATCAAAGTGCGGAACAAAGTAGGAGGACGTGGGGCAGCGCCGCAGAGGTTTCGGGGCAATTGGCCGTGCAGCGCGAAAAGGAGTGTTGGGGAGAAGCAGGCAGAGCATCGAAAGCAGCGAAAGTCGCCACCGTTGCGAAAACAGAAAAAAACAGCGGAAACAGTAAAAACATTTCGTATGGAGGAAACAAGATAATAAGTAGAAAGAGACCTCCGAGTTCATTGTGCAACGAAAACCCGCAGCATTTCCAGGCCCTGGATGGACCGGTGATGTTTACTCGAGTGGTCCGTGCACGGCTTACGGAATTGCCCCGCACGCGTCGTGATGGAGATGGGACCGTGAACTGATAACGGCTGTGTACATTCGCTTCTCGTTTGCCGTTGACGCTTTCTCTGACAATGGCCCAATCAACCCTCGCCCTCTACGGCGACTGCGTCCACTCCCTGCGCGCGTCCTTGTCCTTCCTCGAGTCGTCGGTGGCTACGCTGGACGCTGGTGTCGCCGACCTGGCCCGGCTGGGCAGTGTATGCAAGACTGTGCGAGTGAGTCGAGCGTGCACGAGCACCAATACCGTTTTCCTTTTCCCTCTAACGTCCAGCACTACGAGCTCGTCCCCCAACCGACCCTTGCGGCCGCCGAGTCGTCCCTCCAGAGCGAAATTGGCCCGTCCGTGGCCGCCCTGCTCGACCGTGCCGAGAGCCAGCTGGACCGCCAGGCGCGACGGATCGACACGCTGCAGGCGCGGGCGGCGCTGCAGGCGGGACGGCTGGAGGGCCCGGCCAAGGCCAAACCAGCCAAGCCGGTCGTGTCGAGGCCGAAACAATCCCTTGGCGCCGACGTCCTGCGCGCACGCATGACGCGGCAGCGGCGCGAGCAGCTCAAGTACAGCATCCAGCGGCTGGAGCGGGAGCTGGCGCAAAAGGAGCGAGAACTGCGGCAGCGGCTGCGGCCGGTGGAATGAGGGGAGAGAAGAGAGAGCGATACCCATACGCCAGCCATGAGGATTTGGCCCAGAGACGATCAGGAGACGACCGGGAGGCCGGGAGACAACCTGATGACAACCCGGAGACAACCCGGGGCATCGAACGCCACAAATCACAACAGATCACGACACATGTCACACGCAAGACTAGCCGCGTCGAGCATCCCGCAAGTACCAGTTTCAAGCAATCCATTCAAACTACCAGACCCGTTGTCTGTGTCCCATAGCCGTGACTCATCTCGTACCGCCGCAAGAGGCAGGAAAAGAAATTGGAAACAAAGAAATCCGAAGACGACAAAAGGCAAAAGGAAAAGGGGGGGTAAGGGAGAAGCACGGCTAGTGCCTGCTGCCCATCGGCGACAGCAGTGACTTCTCCCAAAAGAATAAACAAAAGAAATACCACGATAAAAGCCTGAGCCAAAACCAGAGGCCAGACGATAGAAATAGAGAAGCGCAAAAGGCGGGCGACTATTCAAGCCGACGAAATAAAACCACACTCCGTTTCCCGCTTTTAGCCCAGCCAGCCCGATACCGTCATGTCCCTTGTCGCCCAACGATGGTCGTTGTCCAGTCAGCTGGATGGCCGCGGCAAATACGATTCAATCCGACGATGCGCGAGGAGAGCCCAGGAACCTCGGGGAGCCACGAGGGGGGTATCTATATAAAACAAAGGAAAAGGAAGAGTTCCACTCTTCCCTGGGCATTCGTCGTGACCAGTGTCGTCAGTGAGGCGCGCCGCCTACAACAAGATGAGGTAATTGCTCGGCGCAATGCCGGTCTCGCCCGTCTCCTTGCGGGCCTGCCACCACCGCCCGCTGACGTCCGAGACTTCGAGAATCTCGTGCTTAGCAAAGCTGATCTCGTTGGCGTCGTCGGGGTTAGCCTCGTAGCTGTAGATGGCCTTCGCCCGATACGGGTACTCGGTGGGAGGCACTATTTCCCCCTCGGTGCCGGCCGGGACGGCGGAGCCGGTCTTAGCAAAGCCGGCGTTGGAGGCTGATGCGCGGTTCGGGCCCGTCGAAATGCCGGCAATGGGCGAGGGGTTTTCGAAGCCGTTGAGCTGTGCCGACGTGTACATCTGCGGGGGCTGGACGGACGTCGACGTCTCGGGGCGGCCGGTGATGCCGTATGCGCCGGTCATGGCCTGGCGGTTGCCCGTCGTCTCCTTGGCCAGGGCAAAGGAGTCGAGGTAGGCGCGAGGGACGGCGGACGGCGCGGAGCCAAAGTAAAAGATCCAGACAATCTGGGGGAGTCAGAAAACGGACCGTAAAGGACACGAGGCACAAGAGGCAAACACACCGTCACCATAGACAGCAGGATGAACCCGGCAGCAGCGGCCTCACTAGCACCGTTGGACGAGTAGACCAGGTTGTTGACGGACGAGGTGGCCAGGACGAGGCCGCAGGCGAGGTAGCCGACAATGGCGACATGGTAGGTCTGGGTGGTGTCGGAGGCGACGACGACAAAGATGCCGGGGATGAGAAAAAAGTAAAAGACAATAGCCCACCAGGTAAAGGTGCTGAAGTCGCCTTTTATTTGGACGCGCGCGACAATGGACGAGATGAAGGAGATGATCCAGGCCAGCGTCGAGATGGAAATGGTGGCCAGCGCAAACGGGTCGCCGACAATGTTGCCTAAGCTGACGCCCTTGCGCGTGTTGTACTGGGCGCGGGAGTGTTCCATTTTGCGCAGCGACGGTGAATGGAGAGAGCCGTAGGGGGGCATGTGGAAAGAAGAAGCAGACGCGAGAAAAGGGCCAGAGGGACCAGTGAGACGACGCCGGCGGGAGGCGCAAGTGCTGCGTACTTTTGCACGGAATGGGTAACGCGGCAGCGCAGGAGCGAGAGCGTGGCAGTGTCAAAAGCGTGCCGTTTTTTTCAGTGGCTAGCGGGAGAACAAGCTCTGTAAAGCCCTAGCCCGTAGGGAAAAGTGGACCGAAAGGGGTCCTGGAGGAGTGAGGATGAGGCTGCGCGAAAGGATTGTTGGGACGAGGGCCGAGGTGAGAATCGAGGCGAAAATCGAGACGGGCGGCGGGTCGGAAGGCTGCGAGTGTTTGTGTAAAGGGCAATTCGTGAACACGAGAGTCGTGGAAGGAGAAAAGGGACAATGACAAGGACGAGCCAAAACAGCGTCGACAAGATGTTGGCCAGGGGGTTGAGTGGGGATCGCGGCCGCAGGACGGAGGCAGGAGCGATAGGCGACAGTCAGACAGTCGCTGTTGTCTGTTATCTGTTGTCTGTTGTCTGTTCGATGAGCGGCGCGTAGTCGGTAAAGAAGTCGTCAAGGTCAAGCGTCTGCCTGCAGTGCGCCAGTGTCGTCGTATTCTGGTAAGAATTTGACAAGGCAGTGAAAGAAGGGAAGCCACAGCGAGACGAAAAGGGAAATGAGAAATGAGGACAGAGAGCCGGGGGGTTGGCATAAAAGGAGTGACGGCGTTGACGGAGTCGTCTGAAAACGGAACGCGAGGCACCGCATTGTGATTTGCAGAATGCGACCCCAGTTACTCCGTTTTAACGTCGAGGTGGACACTGTGATGCACTGTAGAGTACTTTGGTCCACTGCGTATTCGTATCTTACTTTTCCGTATCGCTGTTGCAGATTGCCCGCTAGCTAGTTGCCAGATTGCCTTTGATGGCGAGTCACACTACCCAACAGCAGAGCACAGACGTCGCCTTTTCTTCCCTCTTCCTCTTTGGAAATCAGGGGCTCCTGGACGTTTGAGATTTGATGGCAGTGGGGCGCTACCAGTGCGAATAAGATACGTGGTAGCGCTGTTTGTTATGGCGGGGATGACAAGTCCACGCACCGTGCAAGCCACCGCCGTCCCACGACGCGTTCCTGGACAGACCGCCAGGGGCAGTTTAATTGGCTTTTGATCGTTGGCGTATTCCAGCGTATTCCGTACGCGCGGCACTAGAAGACACCAAAGCACGACAACGGCCACCAGTGCACACATACCCACGCGTGGATGCTACGATATGCAGTGTTTCAGGGCGGGAGAAAGACCGCCAAAAGAATGGAAAACGCGCATTCGCGGTGGCCGGTTGGCTGTCTCGACGCAGTCGCGGTGGCTAGGCTCCATCAGCTGCAAGGGATTACCTTCTCATTCCTAGAAGCGGCGCAAGCAGCAGCAAACTTTTGTGTTTCGGGTCCCAATCTTGGGCTGCACCGCCGGGGCCTCCTCATTCCGATTGCATGTCATGCGTCTTCGGATGGGCGGCTTTTTCCAGCCGGAGGATGGAGTATGCAGCACGGAGTCTTGTACTGTCCGGGGTCAATGCACAAAGTTTATTGGAAACGGAGCGCCGCCGAGTCCGACCGTTTGATTTGGCCTGGAAAGACGGAAGAAGAGCGAGCCTATGAGCGCGACAGGATACATAGTCAGCCGCCTGTGCCCTGCCACTTGCTGCGTCTACGGTCGGTCTTGCTCTAACAGAACCGTTCTCCAACCTGTAAGACCAGCCTAGTCCGACTTTCTTCGGTCTGTCCTGGGCCACAAGTGAAGCCACTGGGAAATCTAAACGACGCAAAACGAAAAGACTGTAGACAGCGTCGACATCAGCCTGCTGTATCAGCGTGTGCCTGAAACGCGGGATCCAGCCTTCCCGCCCAGTGACACAACACACAGCCGATATCGTTTGAAACAGGTTTCGCGATTGGGTATTTGAGTTATCACACCGCCGATGCTCATTTTTGTAGTACTCTTGGCGAGCTAGCGGTTGCATCCGGCAAGGCCTGCCTTCCTGCTGAGCCTGCGTGCTGCATCACGATCCATGTGCCGTCTGTCTGTTCACACTTCTGCCTGCTGCTCTCGTTCCAGTCGACGCACGCGCCCCTCGGCCCGCTCAAAACGCGCCTCAATGTCGGCCATTTGCCGCGATGACGCCAGCGCCCGCCGCTCGTAATGGGCGCGCACAAGGCGCTCGCTGCGGCTGCGCAGCTGGGCGACGTCGGCCTCGAGCGTGTGCTGAGTGGCCTCGATCGCGTCCATGCGCGGGATAAGTTGGATCAGCTGAGCGCTGAGGGTGGTGTTCGGAATAGGGGTATCCAGGAGGGCGGCGTTGAGGGCGGAGACGGTCGTGGGAAAGGCGGCGGCGTAGCTGAGGACCGTGGCGCGGACGGCTTCGGGGCTGAGTTCGGTGGGAGGGAGGCCGGCGGTCGGTGGTTGGAAGAGAGAGGGATAGGATGTGTCTGCGGGCTGCGTCAGCGCGCGAAGCGAGGAAGAAAACGAAGGACAGACGTACAGATCCTGAGCAGCTCGGTATAGACACGCACGCCGGCCACCAACGAGGCAAAGCGGCGCTCAAGGTCGGCGAGCGTTTCGACCGTCGGCCGGGCCGGCATATCGGCATATTTGGTCGAGCCGTGCAAGACGTGTTCGACGCGGCGCAGACGCGCCTCGAGCAGCGCAATTGTGGCGGCGCTGGTCTCTTCGGTGCCGTCCATGGTCGTCAATGTCGTCAGTGTCGCAGTGCCATAAGGCGGAGTTTGTTGGGCGGAATCACTCCAGCTCATGGACCCATTCCCGTTGGCCAATCTGCGATGCCGCTGGTGGAATTACGGAGCAGCAAGGACACTAGCTGCGGCCAGGACAGGAAGGCGCTGTTCGTTTGCACGGAGAAAGGTCGGGGCCGGGTAACTGCCGTCTTTGTTCGGTGCGTTCTTGCAGGTCTGTTGTCGCCACACTGTCTGACTAATACTCGGCACTCCGTACTCGAGCCACCTTACGCCGTATCTAGCCCGGGGCAAAAAATGGCCAGCGCAATTTCTCTTCCAATCCTCGTCATCGACAAAGCCGCCATCCGACGGCCCCTTTCCACTACCACCACGACTAAGCCGACAGCGATTCGCCGTTGTGTTGTGGTAGGAGAGCGATGCCAAACTATGCAACCATTCCGCCTGGCTCAGGCAGATCCAGTCCGGACATGAGGTGAGCGCCAGCAAGGTCGGGCCGACGTGCACAGCTTCTAATAGACCTGCAGGCGACGACGTCCTGGCAGCCCCAAGGGCGGTGGCGGCGGAGAGGCATCTATGCTCAGCAGCATCATCAATCTTTTGAACACAAGTGCGTCGGTGGATGGCAACGACAAACTGGGGACAAGACAGACATACTGACTGCGCAGTTGTCGGCGCCGGCACGCTCGCTATGCCGTCGGCCATGTCGCACATGGGCGTCGTGCTGGGTGTCGTGGTCATCCTATGGTCCGGCCTGACGGCGGCCTTTGGCCTGTACCTGCAGGCACGCTGCGCTCGCTACCTCGACCACGGCCACTCGTCCTTTTTCGCCCTCTCGCAGATTACGTATCCCAACGCGGCCGTTGTGTTTGATGCAGCCATTGCCATCAAGTGCTTTGGCGTCGGCGTCTCCTACCTCATCATCATCGGCGACCTCATGCCCGGCGTCGCCCTCGGCTTCGACAGCCACTCCGCCGACCTGCCCTACCTGGTCGACCGCAACTTTTGGATCACCGTTTTTGTCCTCTTCATCATCCCCCTCGCTTACCTGCGCCGCCTCGACTCGCTCAAGTACACCAGCATCGTCGCCCTCGTGTCCATCGGCTACCTCGTCGTCCTCGTCGTATACCACTTCGCGGCCGATGAGCCAACCAACCGCGGCGAGATCCATTACGTCACGTGGCAGGGTCCTGTAGCCATGCTCAGCAGTCTGCCCGTGGTGGTGTTTGCCTACACCTGCCACCAGAATGTGCGTTGTCGCGTTGTTTGCTTCCTGCCAGCTACTGACCTTGACCAGATGTTTTCCATTCTCAACGAGATCAAAGACAAGTCGCCAGGCAACATTGTCGGCGTCGTCTCGACGAGCATCGGCTCCGCCGCCAGCATCTACATTCTGGTGGCCATTTGCGGTTACCTGACCTATGGCAGCAACGTCATTGGCAACATTGTGGCCATGTGTACGTCTTGTATTGATGTCTCTCTCTGCCTAGGCCTCTGCTGACAGTCAGACCCTGCCAACATTGCTTCTACCATTGGTAAGGCCGCCATTGTCGTCCTGGTCACGTTCAGCGTCCCACTGCAGGTCCACCCCTGCCGTGCCTCTCTCGATGCCGTCGTCAAGTGGCGGCCGAACAAGGCGCGCCAAGGTCAGACCGCATCGGCTGCCAGCGGCGTCCTGCTGCCGACGGTCACGCCAACCGACAGCCACGGCGCACCCGTGGCGCCCATGTCCGACCTGCGCTTTGCTGTGCTCACGACCATTATTATTGTGCTCAGCTACGCCACGGCTCTGAGCGTGTCTAGTCTTGATCGCGTGCTCGCGTACATTGGCAGCACCGGCTCCACGGCCATCTCATTCATCCTGCCCGGTCTCTTTTTCTACAAGATCAGCGATCCCGACAGCGTCCACCACCAGCGCCTCCTCAAGGCCGACGACGACGCCACGGCCGCGGCCGAATACGACTCGGAGGAGGAGGAGACTGAGATCAACCCCGACGAGGCCTCGCTACTGTCGGGTGTGCCCCGCGGCACCGATCATGCCAGCGGCTTCGATACCTGGCGCCAGCGCAACCAGAAACGGTGGCGCTGGGACCTTGAGCACCTCGAGCACGGGCTGCTCCGCAAGATGGCACTGGGCATTGCCATTTATGGCTTCCTCGTCATGTTTGTGTGCCTCATCCTCAACATCTTTTTCCGCGCGTCGCATTAGGAGTGGTCTTGGATTTTTGGTTGCCGGCATAGAAAGGCGTTATATTGTTGTATTTTTGAGGATATGAAAATACAAAAGTTTTATCGTACTGGATTGTCTGCGGAGACGCGCTGGAGATGGTGTGTCTGTGTCGTCAGTACAGAAATGCGTGGCAGTGATGTGCTTTGGCGTGCCTTTTCCACTGAACAGTGTTTTCGTCGCCCAGGATGTGTGATGTTCTTCTGAAATCGAAGCCCCGACAAGCTCGTTGTCCGCAGAGGACCCGACAGCTTCTCACAGTTCTTGACCAAGCAGTGAGAAGTGTCCACTCGCTAATGGCGATGGAAGCGAGTGATTCCGCCTTCTCGTACAGGGGAGTCACTGTTGAAAATCAGGCAGATTGAGCAGAAATCTTGTCCCAGCTTCTTTTGTCAGACATACCCAGTTCATGAACAAGGTGAATCGAAAACGTTTGCGAATGCCACAAAACCCCGAGTAGCTGCCTTGGAGTCCTACGAACACCCTTCACATTTTGTCCGAATAGCAACGAGGCCTGTTGCCTAGCTGCTCGTTCTCCATCGCTCCTTCCCAACTTATCAAACCTATTGCGTGCCAAGGCTTTGATATGCTGGAAATGAGCACAATAAATGGGAAAATTCAAGAGATTGACGCGTCTGCCCATCTTCATCTTCATCCTCTCTCCATTTTCTCTCCATCCGACCAACACACTTTCGCATCAGATCCCATCTGTTCCCAACTGTTCCCATATCGAAAGCATTTGCGCCGAGAGATATAATCTATTTTCTCGTCTTATTTGAATTTTCCAATTTTCCTCGTTTTCCATTTCCCCCACTTCCTTCATTTCATCGTTGTCATTGTCTTTCTCAATCTGAATCGGGCGTCGCCAAGATGCGTCTCTTGCCGTGCCTAGGCCTCTTGGGGGCCGCGGCTGTCGGGGTCGCCTCTGAGGCCACCAACAGCTCCTTTTGGATGGACAGCATCGCGCACAATGGTGTGGCAGCGTTCAATTCGGACAAGACCTACGTGGTGTACCGCAATGTGATGGACTACGGCGCCAAAGGCGACGGTGGTGCGTGCAATGTCCGCTCTTGGAATTCATAGCAGCTGACAGTGCAGTCACGGACGACACGGAGGCCATTAACCTGGCCATTAGCACGGGCAACAGATGTGGTGGCGAGGTGTCGTGCGTCGGGTCCACGACAACGCCTGCTGTGGTGTTTTTCCCCCATGGGTGAGTTCTCCGTATTTGGGTTTCCCGTTCCTTGCACTCCGATACTGACAAACAGAACGTACTTGATTTCGTCCTCGATCATCGACTATTATTACACGCAGCTCGTCGGTGATCCCCGGCAGATGCCCACAATCAAGGCTAGCGAGGACTTTGTTGCCAACATCATCGGCATGGTGGACGCTGATCTGTATGTGAGCGGCACGCTCAAGTACACGTCGACCAATGTGTTCTTCCGCCAGATTCGCAACATCCGCTTCGACACGACCGACGTGCCGGGCACCGTTGCGGCCATCCACTGGCCCACGGCCCAGGCCACGTCGATTCAAAACTGTGTCTTTGTACTGTCTCCGGACCAGACGCGGCAGCACACGGGCATCTTCATGGAAGAGGGAAGCGGCGGTTTCATGAACGACCTGGTCTTTTACGGTGGCACGTACGGCTGCCAGTTTGGCAGCCAGCAGTACACGATGCGCAACCTGACCTTTTTCAACGTGCAGACGGCCATCCTACAGATCTGGAACTGGTCGTGGACGTACAAGTCCATCTACGTCTACGACTGCGCTATTGGGCTGAACATGAGCGGCCCGGTCATCGGCTCGGTGGCCGTGCTCGACTCGGGCTTCTACAACACACCTACGGGCATCCTAGCGGGACGTGCGCCCGCGACTCAGACGAAGCCGGGCGCGGGCTCGCTGGTGCTGGAGAACGTCGTCTTCCGCAACGTCAGCATGCCCCTTCAGGGGCCCAACGGGACGTTGATCCCGGCCGACGCGTCCGACACAGTCGTCAGCAGCTACGTCTTTGGCAATGTGTACGCGCCCACGGGACCCAAAGTCTACCAGGGCGCTGGCGAGGCCTACTTTGCCGCGGCAGACAGCCTCAAGATGGGCTCCAAGTACCTCGAGCGGTCCAAGCCGCAGTATGACCACGTGGACGCGAGCTACTTCTTGACGGCGCGCTCGTTTGGCGCCACGGGCGACGGCGTCACGGACGACACGGCGGCGCTGAACGCGCTGTTTGCCAACGCGTCGAGCGCCTTTTCGCACGCCATTGCCTTTGTCGACGCTGGCTTCTACCGGGTGACGGACACGGTGCGGATTCCCCCCAACGTGCGCATTGTCGGCGAGGCGCTGGCGGCCGTCATCATGGGCGCCGGTGCCAAGTTTGAAAGCATGAGCGCGCCGCACGCGGTGGTGCAGGTCGGACAGCCCGGCGAAGAGGGCTACCTCGAGTGGTCGGACATGATCGTGTCGACGCAGGGCCCGACGGCCGGCGCGGTGCTGATCGAGTACAACCTGGCGACGCCGCGCGGCGCGTGTGCGGCCGTGAACCCGCCGTCGGGCATGTGGGACGTGCATGTGCGCGTGGGCGGCTTTGCGGGCTCGGAGCTGCAGGTGGCGCAGTGCGAAAAGACACCGGACGAGGCGGACATGGTCCCGTCAGAGTGCGTGGTGTCGTACCTGAGCCTGCACATTACGCGGCACGCGGGCAACCTGTACCTGGAGAACAACTGGTTCTGGGTGGCGGACCACGACATTGAGGACGCCACGAGTACGCAGATCTCGCTCTTTGGCGGCCGCGGCGTGCTGGTCGAGTCGCAGGACGGGCCCGTGTGGATGTACGCGACCGCGTCGGAGCACCACGTCAAGTACCAGTACCAGCTCGTCAACGCAGCCAACATCTGGATGGGCCTGATCCAGACGGAGACGCCCTACTTCCAGCCGAACCCCATGGCGCCGGCGCCGTTTACCCATGTCAACACGACCCTGTCGGACCCCGACTTTGCTGCTGACTGCGCGTCCTACAGCGCTCCGGCCAACGGCAGCGCGCCCTGCGCCATGGCCTGGGGCCTGCGCATCCTCGACTCTGCCAATGTGAGCGTCTGGGGCGCGGGGCTGTACTCGTTCTTTAGCAACTACAACACGTCGTGCAGCGACCCCGGCAACGGCGAGAACTGCCAGGCGCGCATGGTCTACCTCGGCACGACCAACGGCACCGACACGGGCAACATGACCGACATTGACGTGTACAATCTCAACACCATTGGCGCCGTCCGCATGGTCGAGCGCGACAGCACCGACGTGGTCCTGTACGCCGAGAACATTGCTGGCTACACCGCCTGCGTGGCCGTAGTGGAATACTGGCAGCGGGAGAGTGAGAATGCCACGGACGGCGGCGCCATGGCCGTGGCCGTGGCCGTGCGCGCGCCTGCCTCCTACGACGTGGCCGGCGACGTCAAACAGCTCTGTTGCGCGCAGACCGGGACGACGTGGCCGCCGCCCGAGCGCGTGGCCAGAGCCGTCGGGACGCCAACCGACGCCGTCCTCGCCGAACTGACGACCGGCGGGACGGCCACGGCCGTGGGCACGTCGACCACGACACTGTTGCCCGTGCTCAGCGCGCAGTACCCGGCACCGCTGCCGTCGCAGACGGACTGCAGCTACGTGTACACGTGGTGAGGAGCCGCATGGAACAAGGAACCGCCGTGGGACGGCAGGTCAGCAGGGAAAAGGTCACACAATGGAATGCCATAGTGAAGAAATATGTGCAGCTCGTCTCTGCTACGAGAATACAAACAAGTTCACATCACACAGCAAAAGTAAACCCACTCGTCAATTGCATCTCAAGATTGCTACAGGCCGTCTTCCACTCGCGCCGCCGAATGCTAGAATGGAACATGCAACCGGAAAAAAAAGAAGAGAAAGTTGCCCAAACAGGGCATGGGGTATCGGAATACCTGCAGCTACAGGTCGATAAAAGAACAACAGACAGGTGATGAAGAGAACAAGCAAACCAAGAGACAACAAGCAGAGCAAAAAGGGCGTAGACAAGAGGACAAGAGGCCGAGACGGGAGCGATATCCAAAGACCAGACATGGAGAGGGTTTTGATTGTAAAAGCTATAGACCGGGGTGTGAATGCAAGAGCCCGATCCAAGTAGCAAGGGGTGACTGTTGAGCCAGCGGGGAAGAAGACGAAGCAGGACGTCTCGAGAGAGAAGCGGTGCAGGCGAGACCATGCTCGTGTGAAGAAGAACAGACCCATGGCAGACACGTAGGAAAAAAAGCCAGTGCGCGATGCACTGTCAGGAGAAGTAAAGGGTGGAAGGGTAGAGGACAAAGGAAACGGGAGGGGGATGTGCGCATCGACGAATTCGGCGTGTAGACATTATTTCGGTACTTTCGTGGTCACACCTTGGCTGGCGAAACGCCTTATAACAGTGCCACAGCCATGCCGACAGCGCCAACGAGGGCAGCGCCCATGGCAGAGGCGGCGTTGCGGCCGGCGGCGCTGCTGGAGCTGGAGCTGGCAGAGGCCGAGGCGGCGGCTGAAGAAGCGGCGCTGCCCGACGCACTGCTGCCAGCGGTGGCGGTGACGGTCAGGCTGGTGGTGGTTGGCGTCACGGTGGAGGCGTGGAAGCTGGCCGTGCCATTGACTGCACTCGTACCGGTAGCATACGCGCTGGCGCTGGTACTGGTGCTGTTGCTGGACTGGGTCCAGGTGGCCGTGGTTGTTGACACAATGCGCTTGAGAGTGACGGTCTGGGTGAGGGTCATGACGGCCGTCTGGGTGGTCGACTGCGCCTCGACAACGGCGAGCAGCGGTAGGAGGAGTGCGGACACGAGCGAGGCGATGCGCATGATGACGGTTTTGTGGTGTTATGGTGGCGGTGGGATTGCGTCGAGCAGTCGTGAATCGTTTGAATGCCGAGAAGTGAAGCAATAGTGTGCAAGTAAGTGTCTGAGTCTGAAGAGTTGAAGAGTTGAAGAGTCTGATAAATCGACTAGATGCGAGAACAGATGGAGCGAGCGGTAGACTTTGCCAACGAAGTCTGTGGGGAGAGTTGCAGAGAGGAGGAGCAAAAAGAAGAATTCAAAGAGCGGCTAAAAAGAGAGGGCAAGAGCGACATAATATGCGCTGCATCGTGAGAGCGCGCGACTGGGCACGATAATCCATCCGTGGACCCACCCCCTCTTGCAGAAGGAGCCTCTGGGGCTAACGCTCCCCCAGTGGGCCGCATTCGCCTCACCCCCCCTGCCAGACGCCCATTATGCAAAGAGGCAATTAGCGCTAGCGCGCATTGGAGCTGAAGGGTCTCCTGGAAGGAGCGCTGGACGCACCTACCCGCGCCGCGACAAAAGCGACGAGGCTCATTTCGCGCAAGCATCCAATGACTTTGCTTCCTCATGACCGACAGAGCACGGGAAGCGCTGAAATTGCAAGTGTACCGTTGTGCTACAGAGAGTCATACATAGATATACGGCATACGCCGCACACGTCGGGCTGCATCGTCTGGCCGCCACGGACCTAGCCACGTTGAACGACTGTGCCGTGCCACGATTCTCTTCGTTGTATCCCAGCCACGGCAGGAGCGAACATCGTGAAACTTGTGTTATTTTTAACACCCTCCTGGACGGGGGAGAGAAGTGCGCAAATGGTTTTTGGGCCGTTCTGGTACTTTCCTCTTGTCCTCTTGCTGTTGTCCTGCTGCTACGATGTTGTTGTCTTTGCGGCTCCTTGTTGCCAACCCTTTGGGCTTCCTCGCGCCCATAATTTGCCTTTTCTCTTTGTCGCAGTCATTTTGCGTACGCAGCGTCCCAATGAGCTCTGTTCAGAGCCGTAGCTTCTCGCTGAACGGGTCACATCTCTGGTTGCAATTTCCCATCGAGGGGTCGCGTGCTCGGACAGTGGCCAGTTTCATATCCTCCAGCGGCTCTCGGCCTATGGCGACCGACATGGGTAATTTCACATCAATTACTGAGGGTACTGGTACTAATTAGAGCGCTGTAGTTATTAGAGGATATTTGTATCACTACTCCATGCCCAATTGGGTGGTGCCAGCCGCCCTAGTACCTGACGCTAGTCCAAAGACAATCTAGCACAACACACGGTTTTCGTGCACTTTCCAATGTGGTGCCCCGTGGGCATCGCACTTTCCCGTGGTTGGTGCCCAGGAGACGGCGCAACCGTTTTGTTTGGTAAAAAAAAATCACCTCAAAATCAGATTTCGCTATTTCCTCGTTCGGTCCTTGTCTCAGCATTTCACAAGCAGGGCTCTTAAGCTGCATCCCTTACCGTTTCGTCTGTTCGTCTCATTGAAACTCGCCAATGCTTCGTCTGTACGAAGAGTCGAATGATGCTTACGCTTGCGACGTACAGAGGACGATGTATTCGCGGGAAGTGCGACGCACAGAAGCCACGCGGGGTAACGCACTGGTTCCAACGGGAAATGAGGACCGCTACGGGATTTTGGCGCTAGATAGTCATTTGCATTGGATGTGGCGTGGGCAATGATGGCACCAGGGAGAATATACCTTATTCTGCGCAGTGCTTGTTTAGAACAAGAGGTATTGTTTCTCCCGGCTTGGATGTCTGAAATATTGGACGAGTGGACTCGGCAAGCCTTCAGCTCCAGGCAATAATATGCATGGAGGATGGGGCCCAATAAGGCCAATGCCATTGCCTAAGCATGGCGTTCATATGGACAAGCAAGACAGGTCCCAGAGGCGTTCTCGGTGGCTGCTTCCTTCGTTTTAATCCTCCTAGTGGAAATGCTTTTTTTTTTATCGTTTTCTAGTAGGATTAGAGGCGTAGATCCTCTGGAGTCTGCATATCACTAAAGAACTGATGACGCCCAAGCGCGATTTCTGTCGACGAGAGGTCCCGTAATATGGCGTGAAGTGCTGATGAATATGCAATTTGTTAGCATACGTAAGTCGCCTGAAACCGCTGCATGCTGCACGTCACTGGTTTCCCGGGGCACGCTGTAAACAAGCCCTACCACTGGAATGCGGGATGTTGCCAGGGCCGCTAGGGCTCATAGGCGCATTTAGCGCCGCTGCAGATCGCTTGGGACCAATTGGACCAGAGTCGAGCATTCCGCTTACTTGTCCACATGATCTTGCAATATTAATCGTTTGAGATTCATTCCAATGCCGAGTTCTATCTTTCTACCCCCCCAACAGCCAGACAAACAGCAGAGAGAGGATGCCGATAATGGCCATGGCTCTTGCCAGAGCTTGCTGGTATTGTAATCGTCCCTCGCTCGAAGATGGTGCTCCTGCCCGTGTTGTTTCGTGGGTGTTGGCAGCCGAGACCGGCGACGTCGAGGATGTCGAGGATGTCGAGGATGTCGAGGATGTCGAGGATGTCGAGGATGTCGAGGATGTCGAGGATGTCGAGAAAGTCGAAGCCGCCTCTGTAACCGCTGACGTCACAATGTTGTTGTTTGTCTGGTTGTCAGTGAAAGGAATAGGTGGAGCAAGGAGGCACCCATATTTTTTACCGTCGACGCGCTGTTCTCCGTGACCGTGTTGGTCACCTCTGTAGTGATTGTTCCTGTTTTGGTTACCGTTGTCCGGTGGAGGTTTGTTGTAGTCCTGGTAACAGTACTCGGGGCGTCGGTAGTCGTTGCTTCTGTCCGCGATGTCACCAGAGTCTCTGTGACGGTAGTTGCTACCGTTTCTGTATCTGCATTCATGAGTGTCACAGTTGCCGTTGCCATCATTGTAGTGGTCACAGCCTCGACAGGAACAACCACAATACCCAACGCGCTGGACGAAGAGCTCGCCGAGCTCGACGAGCTGCGTGCAACGGCTGTCAGCATCTTGGCATGGCAGCCAGCTAGCAGACAGCAGATGAACAGAATAGTGCGCATGATGATGATTTTTTCCGGTCAAAGGTAGGCAAGGAGGTAGACGGCGGCAGCCGAGCGGTAGTTATATCGAGATGACCGAGTTGGTTGGTATGCGTTGCAGTGAACAGGTTGGCCATGATCGCGCAAGTCATGGAGTCGACGGGCGACTGCTCAGTCTTAAATCTTGATCGTGCGTGCATCGAGCCAGACACTACAATCGTTAGCTTGGAATCCAAGAGAATGACAGGCTGTTCTGCCTCGTTTCGCGGCGTGAGCGATCAACCTGTCGGTCGCTTGCGCAGTCACTCTCTACTGTTGTCTTTTCGGATAGGGCGTGACCGTGTCCCAGGTCAATCTGGCGGACGAGGCATCCACGGAACAGTATACAAGGCGCATGCATTGTTTTGGAGTTGCTCTTTTCCTCCTCTTCGCCTCCTCTTTCTTTGTTATTTTTTCTTATGTAATGCTGTTCACCCATACGGCGGTATCCATCTTTTTCTGGCTGAACCGCACCATCGAGCCAGGCGTCTGGCAAAGGGTTGCACTTAGGCAGCTGCTCGTCTACAGCAGCCAACTCGGACCATGCCGGCGCCAGTGATCATCTTTCGCTCTGGCTATAGAGAGATGAAGCTATTGTGAGGATTGCGTAGTTGACTGTCTCTTTTTGGACCGTGATGGGCTACTTGATCGTCGCGTCCGATGCATGGTGACTATGAGTTGTTATTGTCACCCGCAGAGACAAGCTGCTGTTGCTAGATCGTAGAAGCTTCGTAGATCAATAGAGAAATACGTCTCTGTCAACAGATGGCAGAACTGTGTCACAATGCGTCAGGCTGATTTGAATTGTTCCTAGGCGAGGAGAAATTTTACTGCATCGAAATCTCTATCCCTCAGTACTTAGTTACAATAATAATTATGCAACTGAATTCCACACATGGAGACGAGTTCTCGAATCTACAAACACTACGGGTTTTCAAGCGACGACAGAAATTGAAACAAATCATTGAATATTGCTACTATTTGCTGCAGCTTGCTTGTTTCCCCTTGCCTCCTATTGCAGCTTCCTTGTGGGTATTCCGTACTCTAAAACAGAGAACCAGCTTTTGCTTCCATCAAACATCCTTACTCCTCTTACGCCGACACGTTCGTGTGTGTATGGGTCTGGCTTTGCGTCTCCGGACTGATCGAGTCGTTACGCCTGGGCCAAGAGACTTTGCAAAAAACCTCGCGCGAGACTCAATTCATTTTGTTCAGCTGGACAGTTGTCCAGACCTTGCGATACCGACCGCTGTGGTGGAACCATTCACTGTCCGAGCAAGTATCGGTGTTACCAAAATGGCATCTGAATATTTGGTTAATTCTGGAAGTCGAGAGTGGAAGAGGAAGAGCAGGAGACGTACCCGGATGGTGTAATGAGGTCTCCTTCAACGGCTTTAAATCTCAAGCCTGGGCGGAGGCATAGTCCACCTGGCTTATAGGCCTTAGTGGCACAGTCGATTTCGGCCTTGGCGAGTTCGTCTAGGGCGACCTTGGACGTTCCATAATGCTCACCAGCTGGAAGAAAGAGATCAGCCGGCTGGCGCATGCAAACGGGAGCCGATTCGTCCCGAGGCTCATTGATCTGGGCGACTGCGAAAGCGAAAAGTAGCATCAGCGCGAGAAGAACAAGGTGATCAACGCGAGGAGCCGACATTGTGGCGCTTTGAAGAAATGGGAATGAAAGTAGACGAAGGCGTGCTGGTCAAGCGAAGTTGACGGCGGGTATTTTGATTTGAAAAGCAAGATCTTGAAAAGCTGACCGGCGTCAGTAGAAGTAGAAGACAACGAGGGCAATGAAAACAGAGACAAGGAGAGGATGATAAGAAAAGCAAATGGACGAAGGGAAGAGAGAAAGAAGAAATCAAATTCGGAAAGAGGAGTAGGAAGACGGAAAAATCAACACACAGAAGAGAGGCCGGAAAGACGGGAAAGAGAAGGAAAGAGAGAAGGAAAGAGAGAGGAAAGGGAAAGGTAGAGCAAAGGAGAGGGAGAAAAAACAAAGGGGGGAGAAGTAAATAATTATAAAATATCCGGGAAAAGCTCACCTAGAGTGAAATTGGCGTTTTTGAGCTTCCGATCGTTGCAAAAGGCAGGAATAACGAGATGTTGAATTGTGGGGTGACGCGGTCGAGGGAGAAGAAGAGAAGGAAGATGCGGAGAGATGGGAGCACGCCCCGGATTTTTGATTTTCCATTTCCAATCTTCTATTTTGCTGGTTTCTGTGGTTTCTGGCAGTTGCCTTGTGGAGGTCATAGAGTCGTTACTTCCTAAATAGGAAATGAGGAAACGGGAAAGGCAGGAGCGACCTTGCTGGTGGATATCCATTATGTGGCTGGGAATGAATGTGGCTGAAAAGAACTACAAAATACATGCAGAAAAGACGCCGAAGATACCGTGCAGAAAATACAACATGCTCCGTACTCGCAGGAAAACTCTGGGCACGAAGAAAATACTCCGACATCGTGCGCCCACGTCGTATCGCTGGCAAATGGCTACGACGCAGCGGTGGACCCTAAGACCGGCACGATAGCAGCTTACTGTAGATACTACATCCCCGCTGTCGTCCCTCCCTCTTTCGCGCTCTTACTCTTGCCCAGCGTGCCGCCACTAGAGGCTAGTGCCGCCAGCTTGCATTAAGGCCGCTGATCATTGGCTCGTGAACCAACGGCAACAGGCGAAATTTTCGGCCCTCGAGAACATACCGCTGTAGCTTGCGTCGTACTGAGGCATTGTCTGCTTTATGCTTGTCTGCTTGCTGCTGGTCGGCCTGCTGCCTATCGGCCTGCTGCTTGTCTACTTATCCCCGCGCAGACTACCCTATGCGCGAGGACGTAATTCCCGCCGTCAATTCCATAAATCCATTCCAGGGTGAAGAGGAACGCAACCGCCCCTTGCGCCGATCCACTGCGGAAAGAGCGAATTCGGTTCTTTCTGTCAAGTCTTATCCCGTCAGCTCGTTCCTTAGGGTTTCGTCTTCGGTTTTTATCTTCGTTCTTGTCTTTTCTCTCAGTCTTTCTCCTTCTCTTTCTCGTGTTCTCTTATCCTCACTGTACCCTCTCTTCCCCTCCTTAGCTCCGCCCGCTTCCCTCTCTTATCTCCCACCGACGCCCGAGAATGACGGCAGCCTACCGGTGCGCCACGCTCGACACGGCCGACTCTTAATGGACTGTTGATTGGACCAGCATTCTGTCGAGCTGTCCTGTCGAGAACTCTGCATCTTTTGCTCACACTGTCGGCTGCCATGGTCCACACAAACGTGGTCAGCGCGGCTGTTGCTGGCGCCTCACACTGGCCGCTGCGGCCACGGCTCACGACGACGGGCTCGTTCCACGCCGGCGACGTCTTCCCGACCTTTGATCCCCTCGAGCGCATTGACAGTGCCGGCCGCCACCACCGCCCCAGTCCGACGACCCCGGCCGCTGTGGCTGCCGGACGGCGACAATCGCTTGTGCGCTACCACACCTTTCCTACGTCCCCACCCAAGGCGCCGTCCGACACTACGCTGGAGGATGCGGTAGTCCACATCGATGGTCTCGGTGAGCGCGATAGCCGATATGGCCGAGATCTTCGGGAGGACCGTCGAGACGGCCGGAATGGGGAAGCAGACCGAGTCCTACGAGACAACCAAGACAGCCACAACGGGGATCGAAACCGCCGGGGAGCCCGCCGCAGCGGCCGCAGCTCGCCCGGCGAGACGACGCCGCTGCCTCTCCGCCAGATCGGCCTGCTGGCGCTGCTCAGCCTGGCTGAACAGACGGCACTCAACTCGATTGGTCCCTACCTGCCCAACATGGTGTCGTCCTTTCCCGAAATCCCGCAGGCACAGATGGGCCTCTACGTCGGCCTGTTGGCGTCGGCCTTTGCCATGGCGCAGCTGGCGACCAACCTGCTCTGGGGCTACCTCTCGGACGTGGTCGGCCGTAAGCCCATTATCCTGGCCGGCTCGTTTCTACTGATGCTCTGCTTCTGCCTCTTTGGCTTCTGCGCCTCCTACTGGCAGGTCGTCGTCATCCACGTCGCCATGGGCCTGCTTAACGGCAACGCCGCGGTCGTTCCCACCTGTCTCGGC
The DNA here is from genome assembly GCA_963580335.1 of Leptographium flavum. Taxonomy (NCBI): domain Eukaryota; kingdom Fungi; phylum Ascomycota; class Sordariomycetes; order Ophiostomatales; family Ophiostomataceae; genus Leptographium; species Leptographium flavum. Next base: position 2,464,810 of record OY756930.1, on the reverse strand, counting down.
GAGGTCACCGACCGCACCAACCAGAGTAGCGTCTTTACCTGGCTGCCCGTGATCTACTCACTCGGCTCCATCACCGGTCCGGCTCTTGGCGGTCTGCTCGTCGGCGGCCCCGACTCCCGCTACCCCTTTCTCTGGCCCAACCTGGCCAGTGCCGTCTTTCTCGGTCTGGCCGTCATCATCCTGGCCATCTTTTTCGAGGAGACGCTACAGAGTCCGTCGGCCAGCCGGCGGCCATCGGCGTACACGGAGGCAGACACCGAAGCAGACACTGGAGCGGACACCGAAGCGGAAGCCGAGACGGCGACGATTGCCAACGAGACACAGAGTCTGCTCTCCCACCGCTCCAACGATGCCAGCAGCAGCCACGCCCTCAAAGCCCCGAAATCCCTCTCCATCTTCCGCCAGCTGCTCAACTACAAGACGGTCCTGCTGCTGCTGACCTACCTCGTCTTCCAGCTGTCCAACATTAGCTTCAACAGCTTGTATCCGATTTTTGCCTCGGCCGCCGAGCCGACGGGCCGCCACCTACCGCCCGGCGAGATTGGCCTGCTGCTGTCCTTTGCCGGCCTGGCCACCATCCTCTTCCAGGTCACCGTCTTCCAAGCTATGCGCACAAAGATGGGCAACCTGGGCACTTATCAGGCGGCCCTCTTTGGCCTGGCCGTGTCGGTGCTGGTGATGCCGTGGGTCGGCCACAAGAACGACCGGCCGCCTTTTGGCCTGGCCACGGGCGAATGGTGGCTGTATGGCGAGATGGCGGCTGTGCTGGTGGTCAAGAACATTTGTGCCGTGGGGGGGCTATCGAGTGTGATGTTGTTGGTGAGTTGTATCCAGTCGGCTTGCTGGGACTGTTTTGGGATGGGCACTTGACTAACTACCCCAGATCACCAACTCGGCCCCCTCCAACGAAACGCTGGGCACGCTCAACGGCATCGCCCAGACGCTCTCGGCCGCCGGCCGCAGCGTAGGTCCCTTTGTCTCGGGTGCCCTCTTCACGCTCTCGACGCAGCTACATCCGCGCGGCGAGCTGCTGGCTTGGTGGGTGTTTGGCGGCGTGGCCGTTTTTGGCTGGCTCGGCGGTCTGATTGTCGAAGGCCGCGGCCTCGAAAGTGCTGACTGGCAGGAGGATCAGGGGGACGAGCTCGTCGACGAGGAGAGGTAAGGCGGCGATTGGGCCACGTTACGCAATGATGAGAGATGATTGGGCGTGTTTATATTTGGACATTTGGATATTTGGACGACTTTGGATACAGGCCGCATCACTTTGGAATACAATACACTGGAATTTTGTACACATTGCATGAATACAGTGCCGAATGCCGAAACCGGCGGCCGCTGGTGGGACCAGTGACACTGCTAAACCGGTTTTGGATCTGGATCCGCCCCCCTGTAGGGCTGATCGGGATGGGCCTCGTACCGAATGGCGTGCGCTGGTGGACGCCTCTGACGTCTGCAGGCATCGGACTGGTCTGGATCTTACCGAATGGACCGTTGGAATCTGGCATTGGTCTTGCCACTGATCTTACACTCTCACCTGTCCTAGCCTTGGGAATGGCTGAAGATAGACCCAGTCTGACGGCGTGTCTTCCGTGAGTCACTGGCTGAAGGATTTCGACGAGTAGTCTGTTGGAGACGGACGCGAACATCATGCAGTTGGCAGTGCTGCCTAGTCTGCCTGTTGAGGCCCTACAGCTGGTGACCCCTTTTCAAGGCATCAGTCTGGTGACGGAGGATGTCTGTCAGCAAGAGCGGCTGCTGGTGATTGGCGGGGCATCGGCCCTGGCCGCAGGCTCGGTGTGTGAGAGACAGGTGTCCCCCATGTCTCCCGTGTCCGACCGGACGGACAGATAGACAGAGGCTGCATATATATATATATATAGGAGAGATGGGCGGACAGACAGAGGCGGACAGATGGGCCATTCAACATGTCGCCACATTCCGAGAGCTCGAGTGCCCACGCGAAGAAGACGGGCAAGACGCGAAAGTCGCGGCATTCCTTGGTGCGCGCATATCGATCCCCTCTCCCCTCTGTCCTCTCTGTTGACTCGCAGTCGCACATTCAAAATCTCATCGCGTCTCTCGAGACGCACCGGGTCAACACGCTGACGGAGCTCTGCCGCATCGAGCGCTTTGCGGCCGCCTGCGACGACGACGACGACGCCCGCGCCTTCCAGCAGCCCATGACAGCCGCATGGGCCTACTATGTCGAGAGCCACCAGCTGCTGTCGGAGCTGCGCGGGCTGACGGCGCGCTATCCGCTGAGCGGCGACGTCCTGGCCGAGGCGCAGCAGCGCGTCCGCCACGACCCCGGGTCGAACCGGAGCTGGAACATGGCCTGGCTGTGTCTGTGCAAGATTCTGGAAGAGTGCGTGTCTCGTGTCATGACGTTAATCCGTGGCTGACACGGTAGCAATCTGATTCCCTACTTTGCCGAGTTGGAGGCGCGCAAGCCGGAAATGTGGGGGCACCATGAGCCGACGGCGGACGAGTGTGCCCAGCTGGCCGACTGTTTCCAGGAGGCGTGGATGCAGGCCGTGGTGACCATGATGCGGCACTGGGCGACACCGCCGACGTGGTGTTAATGAGGGAGAGGGGAGCGAGGGAGGGCGAGGAAACAAGGGTTGGTCGAGGCTGGACCGAGGTCGCCTGACTTTTCTTCTCCCCGCTCCGTATCTGCATTGGGCGTGGCGCGTGGGCATCTCCTCTTTTGTTGACAGCGTTCTTTTGTCATGTCGTATCCAGAATATATCACGTGTGCCAAGGCCGGGCGTAAGCACCAGGCGTCATGGGACGATCTCGGGCAGACTCCAGAGACAGTGCAGTTGGGCTAGTTGTCCTTGACAGCATTCCTCAACCTTCTCCACGACATGGCCGCCTACCCGGATACGGACCTACCTGCGTACGGCGCGGTGGAGGACGCCGACCTGCCCTTGTATGATGCCGCCGGGACGGACCAGACGGACCAGTCGACAGATCACACGACCGGCCAGCCGACCGGCCAGCCGGCCGAACTCGATATTGCCCCGGCCATGTACGTCCTCCGCGGCCAGGCCATTGGCCGCGAGGCCGACCCGGCCACGCCCCTCTACCAGCTCAACCGCGGCATCGCCCAGCTCGGCCCGGCCGCCGCGGCCGTCATCTTGGAGCGCATCGAGACGCACCCCAGCGGCCGCGCCCGGCCGCGCCACCTCTACACGCTGTGCCGCCAACAGCAGATTATCAAAAGCCCGACGTACTATGCCCAGGCCGTCTCCTCGCGCGCCCTCGGCAGCTTTGGCCTCCGGGACGTCGGCCTCGCGGCGACGCGCACAGAAGCCGTGCCGGTCCACACGCGCCGGACCTCCGACCAGCCGCTGTTTGTCCGCGACGCGCCGCCGCTGTTTGTGCTGCGGCGCCAGCCGGACGCGGTCCAGTGGGTGCTTCGGGTGCCGAGGGTCGGCGGGGCCGGCCTCGACCACGACTGCGCCGTCGCCGTCGAGTACGTGGCCGACAGCCAGCACCGCCTCTTGGTCACGGCGCCGCTGCCGCGCGCAACACTCGACGCGCTGGTGGCGCTGTGGTGCTGCCGTATCTGGGCGCAGTCGGTGGAACGGGTGGTGGCGCAGGGGCGGCGCACGGCGACCCGGACGACGATGCCGTCCCGGAGCGGCGTGCGCTGGGGGTTCGGGTCCTTGTCTGTGTAAGGAAGAATGGGGTGGCTGTCCACTCACAGGCTGTTTTGTACTTGCAGTGCTCTGTACTTGCGCTGTTCCATACGCTTGCAGATCGCGCCTCTGTCGATGCATGCAGCGACATTCAGACAAGCAACAAACTCTCCACCGGACCCTGTTCGGTCTTGGCGCGTTTCATCCCCGGCTCCGTGTCGTCAGATGCCTGCACGGCCAGGTCTAGCATGGCGAAACCGTCGTCGGGAGCAGCCCGTTTGCACCCCCTCGCAGTCCCCTCACGCGTCCTCTGCTCGGCCACATCCAGGTCCAGGTAGGCGTAGTGCAGCGCGACGCCCGTGTACGACAGGAGCATCATGTGGATCAGCAGGGTGAAGCGGGCCGTGAGCGGATATGGCGACGCCAGCTGCAGAAAACCCAGGTGCACCGGGATCGCCACGCCCTGCAGCGCCCGCAGGCCCGCGTAAATGTGCGCCTCACGATCCAGCCGCCGTGCGTTGCGCGCCTCGACCGCCTTGCCTACAAACGTGTAGCCGTAATCCGTCACCGTGATCTTGTACAGATAAACCACGGCGCCTACAAGAGTGTCGTCGGTTCTTCGAGCGGGATGTACAAATAGGTGAGCGTCTCGCCGGTGGCCACAAACCCAAAGTCTAGCCCAGACAGCATCGTGTAGTGGTATGTCTGGGAGAGGGACGTGGCAAATACGTCTGTTTGGGCAGCATCGCTGGTGCGAGAGAAAAGGTGGCGAAAAAAGCTTCCGAGGTGCCAGCGGCTGGAGGAACAATCACGGTAGAACCGACTGGAGCTGCCGCAGCAGTCGTAACAGCCGCCGAGCCAGTCGGTCCCGCTGCACCAGCAACAGCGCTGGCTCTGGCCGTGGCACGCACCAGCATCCGGGCCTTTTTCTCCTCTTTATTTGCCTTTGTCACGATGGCGAGCTGGATGAGGTAGTCCTCCGCCAGGGTCGGATTGGCTGCCAGCTCTGCGGCACGTAGCGCGTGGCATAGCTTGTGCTCGCCCACGACCAGACGGCGCGGCTGCGACTCCTTGCTTCGCGTTAGAACTACGCAGTCCGGTCTCGTTTTGCCGGCACCCTTCTGCTCCGAGTCGGGTCCCGGCACGGCGCCCGCGCCCTCGGCTTCTGGGTCCGACGACTTGGTGTTGGAAGACGGCGGTGCAGAGGTTGCCTTTGCCACACCGGCCGTCTGGTTGTCGAAAAACACAAGTCTGTCCTCGCCCACCGTCGCAAAGTACTGCGTCAACATTTTGGACGACGGTCCTTCTAGAACCGAGCCGGTCGGGCAGCTTGTCCACCAGGGCCGACTCGTCCTCCACTTGGTTGTGTGGCGGAACACCTAGTGGTTGTCCAGTTGCGTCTGAAGGCGAGGAAACGCCTGCTACGCCCGTTGGGGAAAATCGGGCCATGGCCGCAGCTGTAGGGGGTAGAGCTTTCCGATGATCGAGGTCCGTCCGGCTGTGGTGGACTTGGTGCTGCGTGCACTCGCCGCATCGACTTTGGGACTCGGTGTTTCCTTGGGTGGTTGCTGTCGAGGATCAGGCGGCTCAAGTGGGCGTTCATGCGTGAAATCTGGCAAATGTAGGGACGAAGAGCCTGGCCTAGAAGCATGGAGTTAGAGGAGTCCACACGGAAGGAGAGTCATGCGAGGTGAGTCTCTTACGTTTCTGCTGTTGCTATCTTTGCGTTCTCCGCCGAATAAATGCCTGGTCGTCTTGTCTCTGCTGCTCTGCTTGTTCCCGCTCCCGGGGAAAACGAGCTCTCTCTTCGGCGAGGAGTCTACAGAACGGGCCCTCTCCTCAGCGAGGGGGTGAGCGATAACAGGGTCGTCTGCCATTCTGAATGGATGGTGCTGTTGCTTGCTGGAATGATAAGAGATGAAGATAAAGGAAAGGATCGAGAAACGAAAGAAACAAGATGGTGGCCCTGCGCAATGCAGCAGAAAAGTCGAAGAGATGCGCTGGAGCGATGGCGTGTCGCAGTGCAGCGTGACGCAACGAAAACAGTGTGTACTCGGGCTGGAGAAGACGGAAATGGAGCATCTCGAAGACATTCGTGCCTGTTTCTGCATTAATTTGGAGATGGATTGCATCACGTGATAGAAAGTGCGAGATCACAGTATTAATTTGTGTATTTACTGTACGCGTCTACTTTGATACAGTATCCACAGCGCTATGTATGCAGTTAATCAGAATATACCACCTTGGTGCGGATATATACAAATCAGGTCGCTGGCACGTGATTAGTCTTCGCGGTCCCCTATTCCTCCTGGTGAGCCTCGGCGAGAAGAGGCTGCAGGTTGCCGGATCTGGGCTCGTCCTTGAGCCCGCGGGACCCGGAAAACGGCCAGTAGCTTTTCTCGCGGGCGGCCATGACCACAAAGCCAACCATGACGGCGATCCAGTAGAGGTTGTAGGAGACAACAGAGCCAACCGTGGCCGAGTTCTGCCAGCCGAGGAGGGCGTTGAAGACGCCCCAGAAGCCGCCGCCCTCAAAGTCGGGGTTGCAGCACTAGTTATTAGCGAGCGGAGAGCAGAGTAGATTGTGAAAAGACGTACATTGACATGCCAAACACTTTTGCGGATGTCGTAGGAGCCGGGCCCGGATCCAAGCTCGGCTGCGTCGCCTCCGACAATGAGATTCCACTGACTTGTGAGCGGCGGCGAAATAGGAGACTGACAGCGCGACGTACCTGGTAGGCCTCGAGATGCCACACGCCCTTGGAAAAAAGACCGGCACCAACAAGGTAGAGGAAGCAGGTGGAGAAGATGAGCATGTACTGGATCGGCGCGACGTTGGAGCCCCTGGGATGTTAGGATAAGGAAGAGGAGAGGGGAAGGAGAGAAAGAGAGAGGACAGAGAGAGAAGACAGAGAGAGAAGACAGAGAGAGAAGACAGAAGTAAACGTACTTGTAAATCAAAAAGCCCACGGCCACACCGGCCAACAGACCCAAAAAGGCCGACAGGGCAATCGTCAGCGGCGCGATGCCGAGGCCGACGCCGGCGATGAACATGACCGCCTCGAAGCCTTCGCGTAGAATGGTGATGCACGGCAGCACGAAGAGGGCGTACTTTTCGCTCAGGTACCGGAGACGGTAGCGCAGCGGCCCGGCGCCGGCCTGCGACGACGGGTCTAGCGCGCGGGCCAACTTGGCACGCCATTTGTCCTGCAGTTTGGACACGCGCAGCAGCACAGCGCCCATGACAGTGATCAGCACGGCGGCCACGAGGGCAAAGACACCCTCCCAAATGTCCTCGGTGCCGGCCAGGGCCTCGGCCTCGAGGCCGTAGATGCCAAACATGACAACGATGCCAATGGCAATGATGGCGAGCGTGCCAAAGCCGGTGCCAAGCCAGACCTACGGTGTGAGCGAGGGAAGAGAGGCGAGGGGGAGGAGAGGGGGAGGAGAGGGGGGGAGAAGGGGTGGACGAGGCGAGAAAAGTCCCGAGATGGACGGCTTACCTGCCGGCGCAGCTTTCCATGGAGTGATGGGTCGGCCTGCACGGTCACCATGCGCTCAATGAGCGCCAGGAGCACCGAGACAATGATGCCCGTCTCGAGGGCCTCCCGAAAGGTGATAAAAAAGACTGACCATTAGCGGCAGCGGCGGCAAACTGGGCGACAAAGCGGCCCTACTTACCGGGCAGCGATATAATCTCCATGTTGGATCCGGCAGTTCACAGTCGTTGGGACGGGGCGGGACGGGGCACAACACGTCAGGACGGCGAGAACCGCGAAAAATGCAATGCTTTGGCGCCGCGCCGAGTCACCCGATTTCGGGGGTCCAGATTGATAAAGCCGCAGAAATGTGCACCAAAGCGGGAGAAAAGCGGGGGATCTGATAACGCCATTAGTCATGCGACGCAAAGCGTGCCGGCGGCCGACATACGGAGAAAAGGGGAAAAGAAAATAGGAAAAAAAAGGAAAAAATCCCCCAAATCCCAGGGAGGGAACTACGAGACGCCCTGCCGCCACCCGTCCCACGCGATGAAAACGTGCGCAGTTTTGGGCGGGCGGGCCGCGCGCTGGCTCGCCTGCTGGACCTGCATGGCTGCATGGCTGGCGACGGCTGCGGCCGAGACGGCGGTGCGGGACTTCCGCGTCGGGTGGACATACGCGAACCCGGACGGGGCGTACAACCGGACGGTGATTGGGATCAACGGGGCCTGGCCGCTGCCGCAGATCGTTGCCACGGTTGGCGACCGGCTGGTTCTCAACGTGCACAACGACCTCGGCAACGCGAGCACCAGCATCCACTTCCACGGCTTCTTCCAGAACGGCACCAACTATATGGACGGCGCCGCGGGCGTGACCCAGTGTGGCATCCCGCCGGGCGAGTCGTTTACCTATGACATTGCCGTGCGTTGTTCCTTCTCGCTTCGCTGTCTTTCTGTCACCCCCCTCTCCCTGTCATCTCCTCGCCTTGCTACTCGTTTTCTATATCCCGCTTATTCACTCATATCCACTCTATATCTCTCAATCTCCCTCACTATGGCTCCCGCTCTCACGCACCCTCGCGCACTTCGTTCCCTTGCCGCTCGTCATCGCTAACTCCCCTAGTTCACCCAACCCGGCACCTACTGGTACCATGCCCACAACAACGGGCAGTATGTGGATGGCCTCCGCGGCGTCGTCGTTGTTCATGACCCTGCCGGACCCTATGAGGGCCAGTACGACGAAGAGATCGTCCTTAGCCTCTCCGACTGGTACCATGACCAGAGCCCGGACCTGCTGGCCCAGCTCATTAACGTGGAGAATCCCACCGGCGCCGAGCCCGTGCCGCAGGCCGCCCTTGTCAACGAAACCCAGAACCTGCAGATACCCGTCGTCCCGGGCCGCACCTACCTAGTCCGCTTCGCCAACGTTGCCGGCTTCGCGTCCCACTTCGTCTGGTTCGAGGGCCACGACATGCGCGTCGTCGAGGTCGACGGCGTCTGGACCACGCCCACGCCGGCCGAGCTGCTCTATATCACGCCGGCCCAGCGCTACAGCGTCCTGCTCACGGCCCGTGACAATGCCGACGGCAACTTTGCCTTTGTCGCCGCCATGGACCAGGAGCTCTTTGACGTCATCCCCGACAACCTTGCCGCCAACGTGACCGGCTGGCTCGTCTACGACGCCGCGCTGCCGCTGCCGGAACCGGCGTTCCTCGCCGAATACGAACCGCTGGACGACTTTGATCTTGTGCCTGTTGACGGAGTGGAGCTGCTGCCGGAGCCGGACCTGACCCTGACGCTCGAAGTCAAGATGGACAACCTGCGGGACGGGGCCAACTAGTACGTCTGCGTTTATTCCTTCCTCCTCTGCCTGCTTCCCTAACGTGCAGCGCCTTTTTCAATGACATGACCTACGTTGCCCCCAAGGTCCCGTCGCTCTACTCGGCCCTGACCGTCGGCGACTATGCCAACGACACCCGCGTCTACGGCGCCCACTCGCTCGCCCACGTGCTACCGCACCATGCCGTGGTCGAGGTCGTCATCAACAACGGCGATGACGGCACCCATCCCTTCCATCTGCACGGCCACAACTTCCAGGTGGTGGCGCGCTCCGACGACGACGCCGGCGTCTATGTCGGCGACGGCGACGACCTGCCCGACGCGCCGATGCGCCGCGACACTGTCTTTGTGCGCCCCAACGGCTACGTCGTGCTGCGCTTCCGTGCCGACAACCCCGGCGTCTGGCTCTTCCACTGCCACATTGAGTGGCACATGGACCAGGGGCTGATTGCCACCTTTGTCGAGGCGCCCGACGCCCTCCAGGCCCAGACCGTGCCGGCCAACCACCTGGACAACTGTCGCGCCGCGGGCCTGCCGATCGCGGGCAACGCGGCCGCCAACACGCGCGACCTGCTCGACCTGCGCGGCGAGAACCGCCCGCCGCCACCGCTGCCCGAGGGTTTCACTGCCAAGGGCTACGTGGCGCTCGTCTTCAGCGTGCTATCAGCGCTGCTAGGCATGGGCGTGATTGTATGGTACGGCCTGCTGGACGCAAGCAGGCCGGACGCGAGCGGCGAGCGGGCGCCGTTGATTGAGGAGGAGGAGTAGGAGCATGCAGTTTAATGTAGTTTACAGTTTACCGTAATACAACCAATATGATACGATTGGATTGTCCGTCTATCCGGCTATGCTCCTTCTACCGTGCCCCCATCCAAGACTATGCAAACGTCTAGACCGTCTAGAAACCACCCCGGAACGTTGAACACTGAACATTGAGCACTGTGAACGCGCCTCATGCTACATACCATCGCCGTTTTACTTTTTGCTCGGCCACACCAGCCACGAGACGGCAATGCAGAGCTTGATAAAGGCCGCCACCCACAGCGCCGCACTCATGCCGCCCGCGCTCCGCTGCAGCCAGCCGCCGACGATGCCGCCGACCAGCGTCAGCACCGCCGCCGACACGCGCCGGTTGCGCTTCCCGTTAGCCGGCAGCGGGTCAAACAGCTTCGGGTCCGACAGCAGATCGCAGTACAGCGACGTCAACACGTTGGTCGGGATCTCACCAAAGCCGAGCGTGCGGCTCATGACGATCTGTCCGCCAAACTGAAAGGCCAGCAGCGCGACCGGCAGCAGCACAATGTAGGCGCTGCCCTCCTTTTCGCGCACCGGGTCCGTCACGGCCGTGCTCAAGCGCTCGCCGCCAAAGGCCCGCACAGCTTCGGACTGGCCGAGCGCCGCCGCCACGACGACCATGCAGCACTGCACAAACGTGGACAAGAACAGGACGATCTTGCGCTTGGCGTTCCAATAGCGGAATTTCGAGAAGCAGAAGCAGCCGGCCTGGAAGCAGGCAATCGAGACGATGGCCTTGAGCCAGAGACGGCCCTGAGCCGCCGGCAGATGCGATGCGCCAAGCGCGAGAAAGATGGTATTGCCTGGGGTGTTAGAGGAGGAAGGAGACGGCAAGGACACCAAGGACGTACCCGTCTGCATGCTCACAAACACGCCAGCCGCATTAAAGGCCACGCTGTCGGACAGTCCCGAAATGACGCAGCACGCGAGCAAATGGAAGTAGGTGTATGACACATCGGCCTCGTCGCGCACCCGTTGCGCCCAGCTGCGCGACTCCGTCTTGGACGGCGCCGGCAGCGGCAGTTCGCTCGTGTCAGCCATTGTAGCGAAGGAGAATGGTGGACAGAAAGGAGGGACAGAATAGTGATGCAAAAAAAAGAACAAATAAAAAGGAGAAATTTCGGTAAGATTATGTACGTCACGTGAAATGATGTCTTGAACGGGTGTTACGCCGCATGTGTAGAAAATATCGCTCGGTTGCCTTCCGCCGCGGATGGTATCCGAGAACTCCGCCAATGAGAACGCGCCGATTGCGGTGTAGTTTGGGCGAGGCTTGTGCCCACGTGCTCTTGACCCTTTTATTCGCGTGTCCCGTCATCCAAGAAGGGTTCTTGGTCTAGTGGTATGATTCTCGCTTAGGGTGCGAGAGGTCCCGGGTTCGACTCCCGGAGAACCCCCAACTTTTGCTACTTTTCACCAGTAAATATGCGCTCAGCCGGTGCTGGGAACTCTCTTATCCAACTATCCGCATACGCGTATATTCATCTTACTTGCATTATTCCATCCGATACAGCGTCTGACCGCAAAGTCAGACACGGGGTACGATCGCGCTGTCTTCTGTTTCATCCCTCCACTATCTCCCTACATTTACGTTGCTCTCCACACGGTTGCAGAATACCGAAATCATGTGGGGATGGGCAAACGAGTACGACATCAAGAGCTTTGGGGTTTCCCTCCCTCCTGACCGCCGCTTGCCATGTCTCTGAGCCGATACGGCGCGCTCGGCTGCTACAATCCTCTTTCGCACTTGTCGGCGCGTCGGCAGTGTCGGCGGCAGACCAGGCAGCAGTGCGCAGAACTTGATATGGAAAATTCAAACTGTGTGGATTGCGCACGGACATGCAGTGCAGATACAGTGATCCTACAGCTGTATGCACTGTACCAACAAAGTGCTGCTGGTGACCGCTTTTCAGTGGGCCTAGCGGCCAGAATCTGCAATGGCCAGACCACATCCTGGCGCCATGGCTCACGTAATTTTCCCCGACTTTCAGTCTGTGCAGTTCACCTACGGACGCGTACGAGTAGTCAACGACGGAAAAAAAAACATACGACGCGCCGTCCACTAATGAATATCCTCTGTTCCATAGCCCCCAATCCTATCGCTCCGTATTACATTAATTCCGTACACCACCAAACCGTTCAGCTGCTCCTTTCCCGTGCAGCAATATGCTAAATGCAGACGAAAAAGAAAAGACGGCCAAAAATAGGACTGTCAAATCTTAATCAGCAGGGAGAAGATGAAAATTTTTCTTTCCCCTAAAATTGGCTCGGCGGCGACATGCGGCAGCTGCGCGCATCGTGTGACATGTCCGTGTCGGCTGTCGTTGTCACAAGCGGCCGTCCGCGTGCCCAGACTGCCGCCGCAACACGTCATACGCATCGTTTGATTTTGGACCCGCGGGCATTGGATCTTCCACCAACAAGGCGCTTATGCGCTGGCGTGGTTCTGATCGAAGCGCGTGTCGCCACTTAGACGCCGCTCGCCGTTGGCGGTGCCGGGCTGCTGGGGCTGCAGGAAACCGCCCTCTTCCTTGCTTCCGTAGTGGCTCGGCTCTGTCGTGGGCAGCAAGAGACCATCGTCGTCCTGGCCGGGGTTGACCGTCTCGTACTCAAGCACCTTGATGATCTTGTAAAAGAGCGAGGCCAGCATGCCACCGAGACCGGGGCCGACCCAGTAGATCCAGTGGTAGGTGGTGAAGCTGTGGGTGACGACGCAGGGACCGAACGACCGTGCGGGATTGATGCTGCCGCCCGACCAGGGAATGCTCCTGTAGTGGTGTGAGTCGAAGACCAGACCAAGTTGAAAAAATACAAAACAAGGGGAAAAACAGGTGGAAACACAAAGCAGACTTACACCAACTCGGCAATGAAGAGCGCAAGACCAATGCAGGCCGGCGCCATAAAGGTGGCACGGTGCTTCTCGACGGCCATCATGAGGACGGCCAGGGCCAGGATGGACGTGGCAAAGACCTCGATAAAGAGGGCACGCGCCAGGTTGACGTCGTCCCGCTTCGTTGTGCTCACCTCGAGCGCGCCGGGGTAGAGGGCCGAGAGCAGACCGGCCGCCGCAATACCGCCGAGGATCTGGGCAATGAAGACGATGACGGCGCGGACAATGTCAATGGCACCGACCAGGAGCAGGCTGACGGTGATGGCCGGGTTGAAGAGGCCACCGGAGACACGGAAAAAGAGCCAGACGGTGACGGCCAAGGAGGCGCCGAAGCTGATGCAAATGTACAGCAGCTGGGACGGGTCCGAGGCGAGAACAAAGTCCTTGGACTGCGAGCCAGCCGTGTTGACGGTGTTGACGCCGCCAAGTGCAAAGAAGATGAAGAGGAAGGTGCCGACAAACTCGGCCATGCCGTGCATGAACAAGTTCTTGGCCTTGAGCGGCAGCCGCTGGGCAAACGAGGCGGCCATGGTAAAAGAGGTGCAGTGAGAGGCGTGTGAGAAGAGGCTGAAAAGGATCCGAGATGGACTGATAGTAAAAGAGAACAAGAATTATGCGTGGACAGTCAAGCGAGCTAGATAAACAAGGAGAATGGTGTAAAGAGGATCGAGACAGTCTTGTCGGTATATATACGCAGAACGAAGACAGACTGACGGGTGGACGACGGAAAAACAGGCCGCTACGAGAGGGTCGCTTACCCTAAGATCGCTGTCGTGCCGTTTGGTAGTCTGGGCTAGCGGGAAGGGGGAAGGAGTGAGTGGACTCCGTACGCGAAGGGTGAGGGTGTGTGTGCATGGGAGGGGTAGGACTATCTGCTCGCGCTGATGTGAGCTTGTTTGCTTTTTCCGGCACGAATGCAGATGGCTGTCCTGATAGGGATAGGGATGACAGCAGCCGCCCACAGGGATGGAGAGCAGAGATGATAATGTGATGTCCCAGAGACAAAGATCATTGTGCCATGAGGTGGCCTCTGGGGTGTTGCACTCTCCCTTTTGCCACGATGTTTAGCCCTTGTCCCTGGTGTCTTGGATCCACGAACTCCTTGCAGCCCACGACGGAGCGGGATGCAAGCGAGATTCAGAGTCCACCGCAACCATAGAACACGGTGGTCAGCGACCCTTCAATACGAGCAGCGCTGAGGCCGAGGTTTCGATTAGGTTTTTCTCCATTGCATTGGTCATTCTTTGTTGTTTTTTTCCCCCTTTTTTTCCCTACATTTTTTTTTATTCACTTTCAGCTTGCCCATCCCTGTCAGCTCTAAACCAGTGGCCACGACCGCTGCGCCAGCACTGTCCGGCACACTGGTTGTATTATCGACTTATGCCCGGCCTGTGTGCTGGTCGGCTGCCGGCACCGTGGACAAGTCCGTCCGCGGCCTGATTCTATGGTTGCATCGAGAGCGGACAAGTTCAGTCGTCCTCGAAAAAGACATCAGGCCACTGTCCGGCACGCGTGTGAGAACTGTGCAGCGGTACTGTGTATGCACGAAGACCATCTGTGCCTCGAATCGACCTGTCCATTTTTCCTTGTCGGCTCTGCCTGTGATTGGCATGCGCTGGACCCGCAACACGGCACGCTGTACGAGAGTGCGGAGACGTGTACTACAATTACGAGTACAGCGCATAGCGTGGTGGCACTGTGCGGCAGCATTGTCTCGGTAAGAATCTCACTCTGCCTCGTAGTGGATCTGATGACCGTCTGCTCCCTGCTCTCTCGGGATCGCCGTGGCTCAAGAGCATGCAAAAATCTGACAAGCAACCACGACGTATGCCGCCTAGCAACAATGTATACAAACACGCCAGAGGAACAACGACCGTTTGCACGACAACTGCGCTGCATACGTGCAGGGTCTTCCGCCTCCGTACCGCCACGCTAATCGCGCGCTACGGAAGCCTAAACTGCGCCAACCGACGCCAACAACGCCCAGTAAAGTCCCCGTGGCGTGCCGTCGTGGTGAACAAAGGAATGCCCGGGAAAAAGAGAAAAAACAAAGAAGACGGACGGGCGTAGAACGAATCTAGTTGGCACAAAAAACGCAAAATCTGCAAAAATTCGCAAGAAGCAACGAGCCGCAGCGGCAAGGGGGACAAGGCCCAAAACAGAAAAACAAAACTGACCACACCAGGCCAAAAAGCGGTGCGCACCTTTTCTTTTTTCCACCTCGTGTTGTTATTGGGTACGCAAGTCCGCGCGGGTCTGCGGACACACAGCGGCATCTGTCGGTCTCCGTCTCCGTCTCCGTAGTCTCGTCTCTGGTCACGTATGTCGTAGGCTTCAGCTGCAGAAAAGAGGGGATCGACGTGGCCACACAGATCGATCGCGCGCTAAGGCGACACACAGTGTCGAAAGAGGGGAATCCTTCGCAGCGCCCACCGCATACGAGCGATCCGTGCTCCTTTGCACGCCCTTATTCGTACTTTTACTCCGTATCTTACCCACCCATCGCCTGCTCGTCATTCTGGAACACAGCACAGACCTTCTCCGCGATCTTGGGTTCCATCAGTGGATCTGTCTGGTGTCTCTCAGCGGCAGCGTGCGCACCGTGTGTTTTTTTGTTGCAATACGACGCGGCGAACCTGCGCCACGCGCTCTCAGCTGGGATCGGCATTCATAAGCGGGTTGGTGATAGATGATGAGTTATATCTACACTCTAGAGGTCGCACAGTGAAGGAACTGGACTTTGGGTCTCGGCGGACTTTGGGCTACAACGAGTACAAGAGCGCTAGCGCTGACGCAGTTTTTGTATTGGGAATGCTGATCCGTCGCCCAGAGACCCAGAAAGATCAGTATCTGTACCGTGCAGGCGTCGCCTGTCCCACCACCGGGCCAACAGACAAAAAAGACAAAAAGACCAGATGATGGAAATGCACTATGTAGCACGTGAACGAGTCAGCTGCCGACGGCTACTACCCATTCTCGTACACCGTGAGACCTGCCATATGCCCGTCGTAAAAGACAATGCAAAAACAAGAACATCTCCCCCAACGCTCAACCAGAAGGTTTTTTCTGTCCCAAGACGCCTTAAAAATGACGCAAAAGATTCCTAAACGCCTGCGGCCGACTGCATCGTATCGGGCAGACCGGCTCACGGCCTTGTCCAAGCCGCTCTGCCTAATTTGTTGCCGTCTCCGCCGTCGCTGCCGCCGCTGCCGCCGCCGCTGGCTGCTTCTCCAGGCTGAGGTGGAAGCTCCGGATGATCGAGTCCGCATCGTCAATCGCAATGGGCCGCACGTCGGCCAGGTCCTTGATCTTGCTCGTCCTGTGCACGGTCGGGTTAGTCTTGGCAATCTCCACGCGAGTACAAGTACGTACACAAGCTTGACCTGCTCGTCCGTCATGTTCAGGCCGAGCTGACCGACACGTGTCTTGACCGCGTTCCAGCCCGTCAGACGCGACGCAAAGTGCACGTAGCGCGTCATGCCAAAGTCGGCCGGATCAATGATCTCGTACGTGCTCGGGTTGTTGAGAATCGCCTTGGCGTGGATGCCCGCCTTGTGCGTAAAGGCACAGAAGCCGGTAATGTAGTTGTTGAAGGGGGTGTTGACCTGCACCGCCTCGGCCACCATGTCCTCCAACTCCTTAAGCTTGTGCAGCTTGTACTTGCCCGTGACGTACGCGCGGTCCGACACAATCATGCGGGCGAGGAAACTGGAATGTCAGTCAGTACAACGTCTGGGTATGCATGGTGGGATGCGGTTTGGATCCCGGCCAGCTGGACCGCCAGCCAGCGGCTACATCCACTTACCCGCCAAGAGGCTGCAGGTTAGCACTGGTTCCAAAAGATCTGGCGTTCTGACAGGGTCCTTACTGTAATGCCATTCCGTTCGCCAATGCCCAGAACGGACACATCGACGTGGGTGGCGCCGGCCTCGAGGGCGCAAAAGGCGTTGGAGATGGCGCAGCCGGTGTCGTTATGCATGTGGCACTCAATGTCGCAGGCTGTACGACGCGTTAGTTGGAACGCACGGCCACAAGAGGGCTGGGGCACTGACAAACAACACCACGCAGCGTCCGGACCAGCTCGTAGACCTGGCGGGGTGTGGCACAACCGACCGTGTCGGCAATGCCCACGCGGTTGACGCCAACCTTGTCGACTGTGCGGTAGAGGGAGAGGAGGTCGACGAGGTCGGAGCGGAACGAGTCCTCGGACGAGAAGCGGACCTCGAGGCCCTTGGACTTGATAAAGTTGATCACCTCGATGGCGCTCTTGGTGATGTAGGCCATGTCCTTGCCATGGGAGAACTCGCGGAGGAAGTGCGACGTGCCAATGACGACGTCACTGAAAGGTTAGTGGGGTCTGACCGGGGATACAACGAGGACAAGAGGGCAGTCTTACAGGCCGTCCACACCGGTCTCTACAGCAATTCTGGCGTCGTCCATGGTACACCGGACGTCTAGATGGTTAGCACGTCTACATTCACGTCCACGCCCATGGCCAGGGGCCAGCCGCCTCGCACTCACGCGTCAGGATCTTGGCCTTGAGGCCCAACTTGCAAATGGCCTCGCAGTCGCGGCGCGACTGCTCCGATGCGGCCGGCGAGGTCAGTTCAATGTAGTCGACGCCAAACTCGTCGAGCGCCTTGGCACTGTGGCACGTGTCAGCGGGAGTCAGGTGGAACGGGAGAAGGTCGCCCTGGTAAGCTTCTCACATCTTGATCTTGGTCTCTGCGAGTCTGAGTCAGACAAAGAATTGATCCGTGCAGAACAATGAGCAAAAAACCCACCGGTGTCGAAAAAGGCATTGGCAAACTGCTCGCCCTCGCGCAGCGTCGACTCAATCAGCTTGAAGCTCGAGACATTCGACAGAAAATCCCCGACCGGCTGGTACGGGTTGCTCGATTGGGTGGGCTGGCGGTGTTCGCCCGAGACGTCCGGCAAGCTGGCGCTCTGGGGGGAGTCGTTAGCACTCATCGGTGACGCAGGCCAGGAGGGGCGGTGCTCTGTGGCCGGGCACGGGGCCGGGGGTCGGGAGGCAGGGGAAAGGCTTTTTGAGTGCCCGCTTCTCGCGGGGAAGACGCACCATGGGGTCCGCCGAAGGAGACATGTTGGGTATGTGTGGAGGGAGAGGAACTTCAAGGTGGGAGGCTTGGGACAGTCGAATCGATCGTCGGTCGTCAACTGCGGTGCGTGGTGAAAGAAAAAAGTCAAGGCGGTGGGAGGAAACAAAGTTTCTGGGGGGTTTTGTGCCTGGGAGACCTCGCCGATAAAGGCAGCAGATGACTCATTATTGGTCAATCAGAAAATTTTCGACCATCGGGATTTGGGGCCTTTTTCACGGTTTTTTCAGCGATTTTTTTCTGCCAGGCGGCAGAAAAGCGGGTTAGCTGATAGCCAGTAGCCAATCAGCAACCGCAGTTGGGCCTTGCCAGATGCACCCCGCATACGAGCACTGAAAAATCACGGCAGACAACACGGCACGACGGGAGTGTCCATGCATGGTAGGCCAGGTTGAGGAGCCGAAAAAACTCTGACGATTACGGCGACATAGTGGCGGTAGGAGCTTGTGGCCGCGATGCACAGCGTCCTCGGCTTCCGCGCTGCCTTTGCAGCTTTCTGCTGTAGCTCGGAGGGGCTCCTTGGAGGTCAGCCGTACTGCGGTGGACGGACGGACAGACTCCGACTGGCAGACCATGGACCGGCGCTGCCGGCCAGAGCCGAGCTCGGACGAATTGGAGAGAGAAAATTGGTCAAGCATCGCCTTGTTACGTCATTGCGGCACTAAACTGTATCTTACGAGTTGTCGAGTCAGACTTCCCCCCGTCCTCCTCACTCAAACTGTGCCTCAGTGGTGCCCTTGCCCATGCTCTTGCTGCCCGAACTCCCGCTCTGGATGGCGCCCATGATGCCGTCCATGTAGCTGGCGCCGCTCCACTTTTGGTGCGTCAGCACATCGCATCCAAGTTCCTTTTCCGGCCGCTGCACCAGGTTGACATAGGCCAGCATGCCGTCCTTCTGGAAGCCGCGGGCCAGCGCACACGTTGCCGTCGCCGTCGAGTGCAGCCCGGCCAGCGAGACTAGCTGCAGCACAAAGCCCTCGCGCGCAATATCCCACACAAACGACCGCAGCGTCTCCTCGGTGAAGCCGTGCGCCATCCAGTTAAAGGACGGCGACAGGTTGTACACCAGCCCCTTGCCCGGGAAGACTGTCCGCACCGCCCGGCCCAGCGCCCGCGCCACCGCCACTGACGGGTCGCCCGTCTCAACCCACAGCAGGTCCGCGTACGGCGCAAAGGCCAGCGCCCGCTTCGTCGCCACGGCCATGCCGGCGCGGTAGTGGTAGAAGCCCTCGCGCGTCCGGGGCACGTCCCAGCTAAAGTAGACGGGCCGCCCGGCCGGCGCCAGCCTGTTGGCCAGCGTGCGCCGCTCGGCAATGCCCATGTCGCGATTCGCGGCGACCGCGGCCTCGTACTGGGCCACGGCCGCGGCCGCGACGCCCTCGGCCCGCAGGTGCGCCACGGCGGCCTCGTCAAAGGTCACGAGCGTGCTGTCCTGCACCCAGGCGGCTTCAAAGGCATCGACCTCGGCGCTGGTCGCGCCGCGCGCCTCCATGGCCTGCAACGTTTCGGCCAGCGGTTGGATGGCCGGGTCGGCGATGCCGAGGATGAACTCGTGGTCGCGCACGTCAATGGCGGAGCTCAGCAGGCGGCCCGACTCGCTGTCGGTGCGGGCGAGCACCAGGTTCTCGGTGCCCATGACATCCCACTGGAAGCGCGCGGCGACGAGCCGGTTGATGTGCTCGCCCACGGGCACGAGCACCTTGCCGGCCAGGTGGCCGCACTTTTTGCCGCCATGCAGCTGGTCCTCAAAGTGTACTGCGGCCGCGCCGTTTTCGGCAAACAGCTTGGCCAGCTTGAGCACGGCCGAAAGGCCGCCGTGGCCCGTGTCGCCGTCGGCCACAATCGGGCGCAGGTAGTCGGTGTATGGCGTCGTGGCGCGCTCGGCCGCGGTCAGCTTGCGCCGCGCGTCCCACTGCTTACGGTCGTGCATGCTCTGCGCCTTGGCCATGCGCTGCACCTGGTTCGGCACTGTGTTGTAAGGGTAGTCGCCAAAGTCGGGCGAGACCTCGTTGGTCGTCGTCAGCGTCGACGAGCACGCCCAGCCCGAGAGATAGAGCACCTCCTGGTGGGCGGCCTGCTGAGTCATCTGCACAGGGTCGATGGCGCCGACTGTCCGGCTGTCAGCGAATCAGCGAGGACGGGGACACCCAAACCGACAGGAAAGAAGACGTACGCGTATGGATCGGCTCGCCCTTGGCCTCGCGCTCCCGCACCAAGTTCCACAGCTTGCGCGCCATGGCCGAGCTCGGGTACGTCTGCATCTGCGAGCCGCGTTTGGATACCACGTCGGCGGCTGTGTAGGGCCGCCGGATGCCTGCATACCGCGGCGTCGCCCACCAGGCCTCCACCTCTTGGATCTGCTGTGTGTAAAGCAAGTCCTCGGCGACGCCCGCCTTGTCGGCCTCGGGCAGGAGCTGGAACGCGTCGGGGGCTGCCGTCGAGGTCAGCGGAGGGGCGATGGGGCCCAGCGAGACGCGTCTCGCCATGGTGGTCGACAGATGGCGCGCGGCAATTGTGTATATCGACAGCGATTGTGCTGCTTTTGCGGCGCACAGCGTCCGTCGGGCAGCCAAAGGTACTGAACGTCTGAGCATGCTGTCTGTACAAGTATTGTGCAGTTTTTGCGTGGCCGCTTCGGGAGAGTCAGCTCACAAGTCTCCTTCTTTTCACTCTCGGCCAGTCATCGCTATATGCCGTCGCCACGGTGCAACGACCGACGGCTTCGGCACTTTGTTGGGCCTGTTTTAGCCGACAGCTGCCGTCTGTGGCATAACCGACTGGCCGAGGCGGGGTACCCCGGACGGAGTGGAGTTTTATTGTTCCGGGTCGGGCTGTTAAACAGTGTAATCTACAGTGTGTAGAGTATATGACACAGTCCGGTCACGTCGGGCTTGTAAAAGTGTCACGAGATTCTTCATATGCAGCTGCCGCGTACTTGCAGCAATCGTCACAATGTCCGTTGTTTTCGTCTCGTATATGCAACTATTTATCCTGTCGGAACTGCTGGAAGCTTAGTGTTTACACGGCCTCGACCTTTGCATCATGTCAGCCGACAACTGTCACCACCCAAGCGGCAGCCACGGGTATGTCCAGCAGCTTGTTGCATACCGCCGGATGTGTTGTTCCCAAGAAGGAATCCTATAGGTCCATGTGTCTATGTCTTCCTATGATTGCATGTGCATACTCGCTGCAAGCTGACACATCCTTGGATCGGCTTACCTTTTGGTCTGGGCGTACAATGGACTCGGACTCGGAACGGCTAGCCGCATCTCGTATTGATCTGGTACGAAAGCAATCTACCCGTCGGGTTTGAGGCCATTCCCGGACTATATTGAAGAACTCGGATGTCCGTAGACGTGCTCATGGACAGCCCTGCCCTAGAGAAACTATATTCAACACGCAATATGTGTAGACGTTGGAAAAAGAACCCTGTCGCAAATACTTGAATATTTCTTGCACATTCCTTGTGCAAACCGGTCTGCACTGCCTCTTCTCTACCTATCGCTACGCGATACCGGCTCCATCAGGCACTGGGGCTCCTCCATGGGGCAAACCGCCACGAATATGACTCAAATAGCGCAAATGACTCAACAACGCCCAACCAGGACGACCACGTTTTGCTGCGCCAGCAGACGATAAGAAGCGCTGTTGCCTGCGCCGTAGTGGCGGTCATTGAAAGGCCCGCCTTGATGCGCCGGGGCCTGGCGGTTGGGTAGGGCACGTCGACAGGGAACCGTTGCGGCCCAACCCGGCCGATCGGGCGTCTCGGAATCTTGGGCCGACGCGTCGTGGGCGAAAATAAAACAGCCAGGAGTCTATATCAACCCAACCGGCGTGCCCAGTCGCAGCCAGCACAAAGCTTCAGCCTCAGCCACCTGGTTTTTGTACAACAGTCCAACGTAACCGTGCATGTCACTCTTCGCTCCTACTTATACCTCGATTTCCACTTGTCCTGGCCGCTTCTCGACCGCATCCACAATACAACCCGTTGACCATCTCTTCTCTCTCTGCATCACCCTGATCCGCGCGTGATGAGCCATGTTTAGCTGTCTTTTTCTCGCTCCATCCTGCACCCACACACCCACGAAGCCGTGTCTGGACCGAGGCTGCCAGACCTTGTGGCAAAAGCCCGACTGAAGAGACCCTGCTTCTGATTCTATTCCTACCATCTTATTATTCTTTTCGCCATGGACTACGACCGCCCCCGGGCCGCCCGCTTGCCGTTCCGCGGCACGCTCGCGCTGCGCCGCCCCCTGCCAAAGCGCCGCCAGAGCCCGTCCGAGGTCTCGCTGTCATCCAACCAGTCGACGGTGGGCGAGGCGGGCGACGGCGACACCGGAATGGCACTGGAGCTGGCGCCACTGCGGCCGTCGATGCAGCAAGCCCAGAACCGCTCGCGCGTGCACTTCTCCGGCCGTCCCGAGGTCCTGTTCCGACCGCCCAAACTGCCGATGCGCATGCCCCTCGCCGGCCTCCCCCGACACGATCCTGCCGCGCCGTACGCGCTTCCGATGCTGCAGTCAAAATCCCAGCCGCTGCAGCTGCTGTCGGCCCCGTCGGCGCCTGATTCGTCCGCCTCGGCGCCCTCGTCCTCTACCTCGACCATCTGGGCGCCCGACGCGCCCGACCCCAAGGCGCGCCAGCTCGCCCTCGCCTATGTCCCCCCACTACCGCCCCAGCGCAGCCGCCCGGTGATCCGCTTCGTCGAGCCCGACGCTAGCTCCGTGGCTAGCCAAGTCTCCGACGCCTCGTCCGACGTCACCGTGTCCGTCGTGTCCACCAGCACGCAGGCCACGACGGCCGAGCTGGACGACTCACCCCCGCGGCGACGGCGGTCTTTTTCCGACCACTCCTCGGACTGCACTGTCCGCCGCGCCGTCTCCCAGAGCCCAAGCCGCGGCACGCTTCAGCGCTGGCAGGCCAAGACCGACCAGCTCGCGGCGCAGCAGGCGGCCCTCGCCGACGAGCTCGCCGACGCGCTCCGCAAGCTCGTGGCGGCCAAGACGGCCCAGGCGGCGCTGGAGGCGGAGCGCACCGCCCTGGCCGGGGCAAACGGCCTGCTGCAGGAAGAAGTGGCTGCGCAGCGCGAGGCACACGCAGCACAGCAGCACGAGGCCCAACAACAAGCCGCGCGGGTCGACGAGCTGCAGGCGGCCAAGACGGCGCTCGAGGCGCAAGTTGCCGCGCTGGCGGCCAAGGTGGCAGCAGCCGCCGTCGACGGGCAAAAGGAGCGCGGCACCCTCGAGGCAAGCCGCGACGCGCTGCAGACGGAGGTGGAGCGGCTGGCAGCGGACAAGGCCCAGCTGGCGGGCCAGATGACTATGCTGCAGGCCGATAAGACCGCGCAGGAGGAAGCGGCGAGCCGAGCGAGAAAGGACCGGAAGCGGCTGGAAGCCAAGGCCAAGACGTTGGCGGAGAAAACCGAGACCGAGGCCAAGGCGCTGGCAGAGAAGATGGAGGGCAAACTGGCAGAGGTCGAGGCGGCCAAGAGCGAGCTGCAGCAGGAGCGCGACAGCCTCGCATCGGACAAGGAGCAGCGGCAGGCGGAACTCGACCGCCTCACAACTGCCAAGGATGTGCTGCAGGCGAAGCTGGATGCTCTCCAGCAAGACAGCACGCGTCTCGAGGCCGACGTCACAGCCAAGCAGGGCCAGATCGACTCACTGACAATGGAGCTGGCGCAATTGCACGATGCGCATCAGGACCTGCAGACGCGTATGGACGGAAAGGACAAGGAAATGGAGGCTAGTCGAGAGCAGGTGCGCAAGGAAGCCGAAGAGGCTATGTCGTCTGTCAAGGCGGTTGTCAGCCGGCTGGAAGGCGAGAAGGCGGCGCTTGTCGCGGAGAAGGAGGTGTTGATCTCGGAAAAGGAGAACCTGATCTCGGAAAAGGAGCGTCTGGTGGCCGAAAAGGACGCTGTCGTAGCGGAGAACGAGTCGCTCCAGAAAGAGGCGGAGGCGCTCACGTCCGACAAGAAGGCTTTGGTCGCGGAAAAAGAGGCTCTGGTGGCCGAAAAAGACGCGCTTACAGCAGACAAAGAGGCTCTTGCGGCAACAAAGGAGGCGCTCGAGTCGGACAAGGAAACTCTAGAAAAGGAAAAGGACGGTCTCGTCGCAGAAAAAGACGCACTGGCATCGGAGAAGGAGGCACTCACGTCAGGCAAGGAAACACTCGAGTCGCAAAAGGAGGCACTCGAAAAGGAAAAGGACGCCCTCACTGCGGAGAAACAGGCACTCGAAAAGGAAAACACCAGTCTCAACACCCAAAACTCCATCTTCGTCTCGGCCAATGCCACCTTCCGCATCGATAAGGAGGCCTACACGGCCGAAAAGGAGTCCCTCATCGCGGAAAAGTCCACTCTTGCTGCCGCCAATGCCGCTTTGGCGGCAGAAAAAGCCAGCCTCGACACAGAGATGCAATCCCTCAAGGATGAGGCCGCTGCCCGCAACGACGAGGCCTTGGCCGAAAAGTTCACACAGCTCCAACAACAGCACGCGGACCTCGTGGCCCAGCAGGAGGCCCTCGAAAAGACTAACCGCGAACTTGAGGACAAGGTCCAAAAGGGCTCCGAGGTCGTCCCGGAGAGTTCGAACAATGCAGGCCACACGGACGAGGTCGCCCAGCTGCGCAACGAGATTGCACAGCTGCGGCCTTTACAGTCACAGCATGCAAAGCTCGTGGACCAGCTGGCCGGCGCCAATGGTCAGGTCGAGCAGCTCCAGGCGGCATATGCGACCGCGCGTGAGGAGGTGGCGGCACTACAGGGCCAACTGGTCAAGCTGCGGGCGCGAGTCGACACGCCAGGACCGTCGTCGAGCAAGAAGAAGAACAAGAACAAGGACAAGGACGAGCTGGTCATTGTGCGCAATGTGTCAGACCGGGGCCGTTTGTGAGTAGTCGTCCATTCTTCATCCATCTAGTGTGCATATACTAACGCACTGCAGCCAGGTCATTCGCAGGTCGCAGTTGTACTCGTCGCGGAGCTCGTCGCGCAACTCACGCCGGTCGGACGAGGAGTCTGACAGTGTGGCGTAATATTGTGGGAATAAAAGGGTGGGAAAGGATGGATGGATGACAACAGGAAGGAAAAGCACAATTGTACGAATTATTGTAATGTATTGTAACATGCTCGACAATATACTGTATAGCTAGCTATATAATCTAC
Source organism: Leptographium flavum (assembly GCA_963580335.1). Taxonomy (NCBI): domain Eukaryota; kingdom Fungi; phylum Ascomycota; class Sordariomycetes; order Ophiostomatales; family Ophiostomataceae; genus Leptographium; species Leptographium flavum. The sequence continues at coordinate 2,439,882 of OY756930.1, read as the reverse complement.
TCTACTACCCGCGACGCCTCTTCGCAACGCCTTACATGCAGGCGCCGCCGTCCACACCGAGCACCTTGCCGTTGATCCATTCGCCGTCCTGCGAGGCCAAAAAGGCCACGACGCGGGCCACGTCAATAGGAAGACCGACACGGTGGAGGGGCGACCAACCAGCAGCAAACTACCCGTCAGTCGCGGCATGCAAATGGGCGCTCGGTTGCTTACCTCATCCGTCTCCTCGTCGGAAAACTCCAGGCCACCGGGGATATACTCGCGGCAGACCTTGTGGTACATATCGGCTGGCGGTCAGAATCGAGCAAAATAGTAGAGAAGAAAGAAAGCGGAAATCCAAACGTACTCTTGATCCCTCCCGGGGCAATCGCGTTGACGGTAATCTTCTTGTCGCCAAAGTCGACGGCCATGCACCGTACAAACGTCTCGATGGCACCCTTGCTGGCCGAGTAGACGGCGTGTCGCGGCACGGCCTTGGCCTGGCCCGTGATGGAGCCCATCAGGATCAGGCGGCCGCCGACGGCGAGGTGCTTGTAGGCCTCGCGCGCGACGAAAAACTGGCCGCGCGTGTTGACGGAAAAGACCCGGTCAAACTCTTCGGGTGTCACGTCCTTGACGTGGCCGAAGCTGACGACGCCCGAGTTGGAGCACACAATGTCGAGCTGGCCAAAGGCGGCGACGGCCTCGCCGAACAGACGCACAATCGCGTCCACGTCCGACACGTTGGCCTTGATGGCGACCGCGTCTGAGCCGCTGGCCTGAATGGCTGCCACCACCTCGGCTGCCGACGCGTCGCTGTTGGCGTAGTTGACAATCACTTTGGCGCCGCGGCGGCCGAGCTCGAGGGCCATGGCGCGGCCGATACCGCGACCGGCGCCAGTGACGAGGGCGACTTTGCCGGCGAGCGAGGCAGCGGCGAGGCCGAGCGGGCCGGGGATGGCATCGTACTTGCTAGGGGCAGCGCCAGCGCCAGCGGCGGCAGTAGAGGTCATGGTGCGGAAGGGGAGGAGATGAATGAATCTGGAGAGATCGAGAAGCTGGAGACTGAACTAGACAGAAGACAAAGATGGGCTGAAGTCGTGGTCTGAACTATGTACACTACGAGAAACAGCAACACCAATATATACACGACAATCGGACGGCGTTGGAGAAGCCCATCCAGCCGGACATGCGTGTCGTCCATGTCGACTCCCAGCTTACGTCGATTCCCGACTCCGGACTCTGATGGGGAAAGCCGTCTGTCCGGCGGAGACGACTGGACCAATCCATTGGCCAAGTCCGTAGTCCGTAGTGTTCCCAGGGGAGCGCAAATATCAGCGACAGCGGGATGGGTGCCGTATTTCGAGAACGTGGAAGCGGCGACGCACTGATCCCTTTTTTGCTCTTTGCTTCATGTCTCCCGACAATGGATAATGACTAAGCAGAACGGCCGACGAGCACTTTTCCCAAACGAGCGAATTTTGCGCAAATCATATGTTTCTACATTGGACGACAAGGCCACCCATTTGCACTTTTGGATGGCAAATTGCATGTGCAAATTTTATGCGTTCTAGCCAGATCGAGACGGGCGAGCACGGGACTGGACGGCTGTGGCGCCAGAGCAATAAGTCGCAAGAGCTTCTGGCGACAGACATCGGCACGACGTACGCGTAAGTATGGTAGTCGCGGCGCCACGTATCCGGTTTCGGTCTCGCCAGCGACAGCAGCGGCTTGCTCTTACGTATAACCTTTGTTCAGACGAATATACGAGGGCGCGAGCAAGAGCAGTCGACAGGGAGTGGTGGGGGGCCTGTCTTGGCAGACGCTGGCCTGTCCGCCATACGTCTTCAGACTGCCGGCCGCCGCAAGCTTGGCACTTAGCGCAGCAGGAATTGGCGACGGTAGAATTTTCTTTTTGCATTTTTGTAAGCCGATTTTTGCCCACCGAATTTGGCCTTGTTGTGCGATCGCGCGACGACGTGCCCGCGACGAGGCTACACGGCCGACCAACGGTCCACGGCCACTCACGGCACCCCCTTTACGTTCACGGCTGCGCCGCCAGCCCTCTCCCCTCGACGCCGCGTCCGCTCCTCCGTCACGTTGTTGCATGTTGCGTGTTGCTGTTGCCGAGTAGCTCTCGGCACAAGCCTTGTGGGGGATACGCTAAAGCGATAAGATAGCTTAATAGTTCCGGTCTAGTCCAAGTACGGAATCGTGCCGGGTTAGCGCCCCACCGCATCCCAGCACATGGGACCGGACGGGCCTATGAGGCCGTTTGACTCGTCGAATTGTTGGCTCGTCTTTTTACACGAGCTCTTCCGTGTCAGGCGCTGCGCACCTCGCCGTCCGTACATGCCGTGAGCAGACGAGGCAAATGGGCGAATACTGCAGACGAGTGCGGCGGCGGCGGGTGGACTGATGCGTCTCTCTGCCATCTCACCTCGACGCCTCGTCGCTGTCGCCTGCCCATGAGGTGCCTCCCCGCGTTGTGGCGTGGACCGACTCGGACTTATCTGATTGATAAGATTCGGCGGCAGCCATGTCAGCAACGAACCTACGAACTAAAGCGTCAAAGAACCCTCCCTAGCGCAGATGCCAAGAACCAGGACCCGGGACGCGTCGGCGCAGTGTCCTGAATCGGCCAGTCGTGACGAGACATGGGGGACGACTGGGCTTGCCGGACTGTTGTCGTCCCCACCGACATGCTCTGCAGAGTTTGCCGCCGGGTTTTGTATAAGTTGAGGGGTGTGCGCCGCTCGCTGCCGGGATGTTCGAGCAGGTGTCTGTCTTGACAAGTTGCCCTCTTTCCTCCTTTCTACTCTACAACATGGCCGTTTTGTCCAAGATTCGCGGCTTCATGCGGTCGTCGCCCGCGGCCGAGGATGGCGGCGTGGCCGTGGCCATGGCCACGACGCCGGCGGTGTCGTCGACGGCTGCCTCACCGGACATTGAGCCGGCCACGGCGGCGGCCGAGACGGTCGACGACAAGGACGCCATCACGGCCGTGCCGTCGACCGGTGCGGTCGAGGCCAGCAACGAAAAGGAGATGGAGATGCCAGACGAGGACGTACAGCAAGGCGTGCAGGACGCGCAGGCCATGACGATTACATGGTCCAAGTGGGCGCTGGCCGGTGTGTTGTTGAAGTGAGTAGAGAGGGAGAGCATAGGCGGGAGAGACGAACAAGACTAACCATGCAGCATCTGGCTGCTCTACTTTGTCAACGCGATGCAGTCGTCGATCCTGTCCAACCTGATCCCCTTTGTGACGAGCGACTACGAGACGCACTCGCTGCTGAGCGTCATCTACGTCGTGGCCGACGCCATGTCGGCGGCCGTGTACATTCCGCTGTCGCGCATCCTCGATGTCTGGGGCCGAGCCCAGGGCTTTGCTATCATGACCACCTTTGCCACCATTGGCATGATTATGATGGCCGCCTGTAACGGCCTGCCGACGTTTTGTGCCGCCTATGTGAGTTCCCCCGTCTCTGGTATAGTTTTGAACGGATCTAATCTCCAATCCCCAGGTTTTCTACACCATTGGCTTCGGCGGCATGACCTACTGTGTCGACGTCATCACGGCCGACGTGTCGACACTGCGCAGTCGGGGTCTCGCGTACGCCTTCACGTCGTCGCCCTACATCATCACAGCCTTTGCCGGTCCCAAGGCGTCCGACGACTTTTACTACCACATCAGCTGGCGCTGGGGCTTTGGCTGCTTCTCCATCATCTTCCCCTTTGTGGCCGCGCCACTCTATTTTATCCTGCGCAGCAGCCTGAAAAAGGCCGAGCGCTTCGGCTTCCGCCAGCGCGACGCCAGCGGCCGCACCTTTTGGCAGACTGTCGTCTTTTACATCCACGAGTTTGACATTATCGGCGTCGTCTCCTTTTCCGTCGGCCTGACCGTCTTCTTCCTGCCTTTTGACCTCGCCACGCTCGCGCCGCACGGCTGGGGCTCCGGCTACATTATCGCCATGATCGTCGTCGGCCTCTTCGTGCTCGGGCTCTTTTTCCTCTACGAGTGGCGGCTGGCGCGCAACCCCATGTTCCGCTTCGCCATCCTGTCGGACCGCACCGTGCTGGGCGCCTGTCTGCTCGACTTTACCTATCAGATCTCGTACTACTGCTGGGACTACTACTTCACCTCGTTCCTGCAGGTTGTCAACAACCTCACGCTGGCCGAGGCCGGCTACGTCAACGACACCTTTGACGTCGTCTCGGGCGTGCTACTGCTCTTTGTCGGCTACATCATCCGCCGCACCGGCCGCTTCCGCTGGCTGCTCTTTTTCGCCGTGCCGCTCTACATTCTGGCCCAGGGCCTGATGATCTACTTCCGCCGCCCGGACCAGTCGATTGGCTACATTGTCATGTGCCAAATCTTCATCTCCATTGGCGGCAGCATCTTCATCCTGGTGGAGCAGGTCGCCATCCTGGCCGCCGTCGACCACCGCCATGTCGCCTCGGCTCTAGCCCTGCTCAACGTCGTCGGCACCGTCGGCGACGCCACCGGTGCCACCATTTCCGGCGCCATCTGGACCAACACCTTTCCCAACGCGCTGGGCTGGTATCTGCCGGCCGAGTCACAGGGCGCGCTCGACGATATTTACGAGGATCTCGACGTGCAGTTGAGCTACCCACTCGGCAACAGCACGCGCATTGCCATCCAGGACGCCTACGGCTACTCGCAGACACGCATGCTGGCCTCTGGCACGGCGCTGATTGGCCTGGCCCTGATCTGGATGTTCTTGATCCGCGACATTGACCTCAACAAGCGGAAGCAGGTCAAGGGCATGGTGTTTTAGGCAGCTGGCCTGGCTTCTTTGTATACCTTTAAAAATTACCCTTTTTCTTCCTTCCTTTCATAGTTATAATACTTTTTCTTGTTCATCGTACACCGCCGTGTTCGCCGTCTCCTCGCCCTCATGCCAACCGCACGTCCACCGCGAGACAGCTCACGTTCCGCCCGCGTGTGTGTAGCCGCGCGTCCTTGATCTCGTCTTCCGCGCCTGCCGCGTCTGTCGCGTCGTCTGCCAACACGTCGTCCACTGTCGACGCCCACTGCGTCCGCACTGCCACCACGTAGCCCGGCTGCCGCTGAAAGTACGCTGCCACCTGCACCAGCTTGCCGATCGCGTGGCCCGTCGCCAGAAGCTGCACGGTTCGTTGGCGTAGCGCCCGGTCTGCCTGGGACTGTGTCGCGGCCTCGTGGGCGGCCACCCGCTCCGGCAGCGGTAGCACCTTGGTCGCCGACCACTTGGCCCCGCCCGGACCCGCGTCCAGCGCCTTGGTGGCCCGCGTGACGAGCGACATGAACGGCGCCTTGTGCGACACATACAGGACGGCCAGCGGTTTGCCTGCGGCTGACGGTGGCTGGCCGCGGCCGCGGATGGCGCGTCGACGAGTGACGGTGCCTGGAAGGAGGGTGAGCGTGAGCTAGAGGGAGAGGAATGGGAGGGGAGGGACAGCGCAGCAGTGGACGCACCCTTGGGCAGCCGGGCCATCTTTTCTGGCCGCGTCGTAGTCTCCATGACGATGGAGACGGAGAGCAGACAGCGGGAGCGCAGAGCAAAGAGCTCTGCGATTTTGCGTGCAGTCCGATTCTGCCGCATTTGACCGCCTTCATAGAGATCTGGGGATCGATCGCCTGGCCGGCGCCGCTGCTCCGACTCGCTCATTCGTCACGGTTCTCATCATGTCGCTCGAGGTATGGCCCCGTCTGCCCGCGGCAGACCTGGAGAAGGCGGTCCATGTGACAGAGGTACGTGCAATCGTCTGTCGCCAGTGCGGAACGGACGCTTCAGATATCCCGCAATCCACTCTTCTTACTCGATCTTTTCTTTTCTTGCATCCTCCTCGTCCGTACTCTAACCGGCAGACACGAGAACTCGACTGGCTGCTAGCTACCCTGCACGAGACGCTCTTCGGCCTGAAGCAGAACCTCGAAGACTGCTACAAGCTGCTCGGGCCCGAGCCGGGGCAGGGCAACACGCTGGTCGTCAGCACGCCGCGCAACGAGTCTGTCAAGGGACACATTACCCGGCGGGGCGTACACATTGTCAAGGGGGTGCGTCTTTCCTTGCCTCCTCCTTCTCTCCCCTCACTGACTGGCAGACGATTCACATCCGCCTGCGCACCCTCCCGCACCAGACGCTCGTCATCGACCCTCACCAGCCCATCACGATCGCCCCCCTCGATGCCCTGCACACCCTCCTCACCCGCTCCATCGACCTGCTCACCCTCACGCTCGCCTACTCGTATCCGAACAGTCCGACCAGCCCGACCAGCCCGACCAGCGTGTCCAGCGCGTCCTCGTCCGCACGGCCCTTCCACGGCCGCACCGACCTCTTCATCGCCACCCAGCTGCGCGTTCTCGCCCAGGCCCTCGCCGACGCCTCCGCCCTCCTGCGCGGCCCCCCCCTGACCCCCGCCGACCCGGCCTGGACCTCGTGCTCGGTCGCGCTGGCCCACTTTGCGCCGCCCCTGCCGCCCACCCTCAGTTTCTACCTCGGCCTGCAGGACGGCCAGCTTGTCCTCTGGCTGCGCGCCCTCGAACCCGTCGGCGTGCCCGTCAACCTCGGCATGAAGTTTGCCCTTGCCCTCGGCACCACGCGCCGCATCGAGCACGACGAGGCCGACAAGGTGTTTGCGTACGCGCGCGAGGACGGGTCGGCCCTGTATCTGACGCCGGCTGGCGGCAACACGACAGCCAATGCCAGCAATGCCAGCATTACCACGACCTCCTCCTCTGCCAGCCACAGCACCACCCCTGACCTTCCCGACGGCCCCGCCGACGTGTACGTGCGCGAAAAGATCCGCGTCGAGAGCGCTGACCCCAGCCTGATGAGCTTGAGCGCCAAGCTGGCAGCCCTCAACCACTCGTTGCGGCTAGCCCGACAGAATCTGGCGGCCGTCATGGGCGAGGCGCTGGAGGAGTAAGGTGGGGGGGTGTGACATGACGGAGGAAACGGGCGAGGTATTCCGCACGGCAGGACAAGATGTATTGGATGCTATGATGCCAGACAACGGCAGACGAAAAACAAGACCTTTACGCAACAAGCAAAACGCAACACACAACACGCATGCAACACGCAACATGCAACTCGCATGTAGCTCGCCTACGCCACCGGCGACCACGGCATGGGCACAAGGATGCGCGACTTCATCGTCTGGATCAGCGGCACGGTCCGGTGCACCGTATTGCTCCAGCCCTCAATGCCCCAGCTCTTCTCGCGGCGGATCTGGCGCTCCTCCAAGTTGGCAAATTGCCACAGATAGTGCACCGTGTTGAGCTCGCCAATCTGGACGAACCAGGCGCCGACGCCCTCCATGACCTCGCGCCGCGCCTTGAGCCCGCGCCGCCAGTGCGTCTCCCACTCGAGCAGGTTGCCCGGATGCAGCGTGTACGAGCGCAGCTCAAAGATGCCTCCCAGCTGGCGTGGCGGCGTCGTCGGCCAAAACGAAAACTCCTGCATCAGCGACGTGTTCTCGGATACGATGCACGCCCGCAGCCGCCGGTCAAAGTCGGGGAAGTCGGGGTGCTGCGCCACGGCCCGCGTCGACACGTGGTAGCCCTGGTACCGCTGGTACTCCCAGATGTGGACTGCAGTGGTTAGCAGGGGCTATTCCGTTGTTGTATTTGTCGCCGCCTCCGCCGGCACGTACCAAATGTGTGGCAATCGCCCACCTCGGTGCGCCAGCTGCCCACCAGGTGAACCTTATTCTCCGGCACGCCTGCCATGCGCGGGTACCACGTGCCGACAAGGTCGACGTACGCGTCCAGTTGGTCGGGCTTGACCGTGTGGAACGTGATGGAGTGGACGTACTTGCCGCGAGCCAGCAGCTGGCTGAAGCTGGCGTCGATCTGCGCGTCCAGCTCGCGGCCTGCCTTGGTGCCGTACAGCAGATTGGTAATGGGACCCGGCTTGCGGTCCGACTTGGCCGCCGCCTCGGCCACCTTGCCCTTGGCCGTGCTCAGTGAGCCGAGGCCGTGGATGGGGACGGGCGTCGAGCCGGTCTGAGGCTCCGTCGACGCCAAGGACGCGGCGAGCGATGCGGCGTCCTGTGCTTTCTGGGCTTCGAGCAGACTGGCGCGAAAGGCTTTTTGCTTGGCGTTGAAGTCGTCGGGGTTCTCGGGCTCAATGTCGGCTAGCGACGGCACGCGGAAGCGGTTCTCGCCGAGCACAGCGGCGCTTCGAAAGGCGCGGACAGCCATGGCGGTTGGCGGCACGGACGCGGCAGCCGCGCGGAGGATCGGTTTCGAGAACATCATGGCGAGAAGAGAAGACGATGGAGGATCGACGGAAGATCAAAGATACAAGGATCGGCAGAGATGGATGGATAGAGAGACAGACAAGTGAAGGCAGACGATGCAAGAAGAGACAGTCCAGAAGAGCAGACGCCCACAGATATGCCCGACAAAAGGTGTGTGACGGCTCGATCTGAGACGGCAGATCTCTCGCGGGGTAAACGAAAACAGGCAGAGGCAGAGCACAATCACCGGTTCGAAAGCGGAGGCAGGGGTGCTGCTGGCCCTCCTTCCCCCGCACGCAGACACTGCCGCGTGCAGCTTGTCTCGGAGCTCTCCAAACCGAACGAGGTGATGTCACATGGTCGAGCTGATTGTCGTTTTCGGCCTAGGATCATTCGATTTCACGTGACGCACAGTCGTTAGCGGCCGCAGCCCGTTTATGCCTCAGGCCGAAACACGCTCGGGCTATCGCGGGATCTCCATTTGCGCTGTTTCGGAGCCAAAACGAAAAAAACCCAATAGCCACCTACCAAAACAACCGATTGACTGCCGTCTCGACCACTTCTGCTCTCGCCTTTTTGTTTCGACACGATCAACCGTCGCCCTCATTCAGCAACCATGTCTTGGTTCGGCGTTGCCCCGCTCAAGAAGTTCCCGGCCCCTTTCTGTGCGTCCAATGGCTCCGGCCCGTGAAGCTGTCGGACAGTCGCTAACCATTCGCAGTGCGGCCGATGTGGCCCTTTTTCGCCGCCGGTATGTACAGGTCCACGGATGGAAGCGAATTGCAGTCGACGCTGTCGATGCCAATGCCGATGCCAAAGGTCTTCGACGAGTGATTCGACCTGTTGCAGACGCGGGAAGCTGGCGGCCGGCTGGACGGAAGCCGTCTGCCCACTGTTCCATTGCTGACACACAACACAGGTCTGGTCATTGCCTACGGCGTCAACTCGGCACAGAGTGCTCTGAGCAAGTGTAGGTCTCCCAGCTCGACGTCCCGACCGCGCAGCGCGTACTGACTCTCCAGCCGCCGAGTGGAAGAACGACCCGAGAAACGTGTACGCAAAGGCGGAGAAGCACTAGGAAAGCCGCTGGACGAGAACATCCGAGCGAGAATTTGGGACGGCCAAGAACACGGTGGACAAACGGACAAACTAGACAATCTGCTTGGCGGCCCGCCGGCCCGGCTGGACATGTAAAATACAATTCGAGGTGCAATGTGATTGTGCTCCTTGTTATCTCGACTCTGGTGCGATGTGAGAAGTCGGATGTCTCATGTCGGTCTGCTGTCTGTGTGCTGTGCTGTCTGCTGTCTGCTGTTCTCTGTCTGTGCGGCCGGATCTCTGCAGCCGCCGTGCAGAGTTCTTACACATGCGCCGTAGGCCGGTGATTCATTCGCCGCTTGATGACTGGTCAGCCGGGCTATCGCGCTTTTCTCGGCCTAAGACAACGACGTGAAACCGGGGCCGATTTCTTTGGGCGCTGTGGTCTGTTTTTCGCCTTTTTCGCCTCCTACACCAACCTGCATGATCCGCGCCACTGTCTTTTGCCCACCTCGCCCGTCCTTATTGTCTGTCGTCGTCCCGTCCGCACGGCCTGCTTTCTGTCCACTTCGTCCGCTCCGTCTCCGCCACACGCTCCGCACCATGGCGCCCAAGAAAGGCGCCGCGCCGCCGGCCCCGGAGCCCGAAAAGACCATTTGCAAGATCCTGATGCTGCACGGTGTGTTTGACGTGTCCTGCCCTCTGCCCTCTGCTCTCCCTAACGCGCCCAGGCTACACCCAGTCCGGCCCCTCGTTCCGTGCCAAGACCCGCGCCGTCGAGCGCATCGTCGCCAAGCAGCTCGCGCCCCTGGGCCTCGTGCCCCAGCTCATTTACCCGACCGGCCCCGTGCGGCTGCGCCCCGACCACATCCCCGGCTACCGCCCGCCCGAGGACGCACCGCCCGACGGCCCCGACGGCCCGGCCGAGCTCGACGCCTGGGCCTGGTGGCGCCACGACGAGGCCTCGGCCACGTACGCCAACTTTGGGCCCAACATGGCCACGCTGGCAGAGCCGATTGCGGCGGCCGGCGGCATTGACGGCGTGCTCGGTTTCAGCCAGGGTGCCGCCGCCGCCGTGCTGCTAGCGGCCGCACTAGAGCTGCCGTACCGCACGCCCTCGGACCCGGCGCAGGCCGCGTGGGCCGAGGCCGTGCGGGCTGCCAACGGGCACCGCGGCCTGCGCTTTGCCGTCATGTACAGCGGCTTCTTCACGCCGCCAGCCGACCTGGCGTGGCTGTACAGCCGGCCGATTGCCACGCCGACGCTGCACTACATGGGCAGCCTGGACTCGATCGTGATCGAGAGCCGCAGTCAGGCGCTGGTGGACAAGTGCATCGACCCCGTCGTCGTCATTCACCCAGGCGGCCACTACGTGCCGTTGAACAAGCAGTGGGTGCTGCCGCTGGCCGTCTTTCTCAAGGACCATGGCGGACTGCCAGTCGCGGACAAGCCGGAGGAGAAGCCGGAGTCGGCCGCACCCACGGCGGAAAGCTCATAGAACACGACCGGAAAGACAGGAAAGAAAAAAAGACACTAGAAAACACATAGACAATAGACTTGTAGACTGCCCGCTTCTCCCTCGCCTTATTTCGCCTTCTTCTTATCCTTGCCCGGCCCGCTCTGGATCCGCGCCATCATCTCCTCCTTGGTGATCAGGTGGTCGATGCGCTCCAGCAACCCCAGCAGGCTCTTCATGTCGTAGCTCCAGTCGTTGAGAATGTCGTCGGCGTCGCGCGGCTTGGCAAAGTTGACAATGCGCGCCGGCCGGTCAATCTTGGCGTAAATCGTCTTGGACGTCACCAGATCGCTAATGTACTTTTCCGTCTCGTCCTCGGTCAGGTCCAGCAGCTGCGTCAGCCGGCCCATGCGTATGCGCGTGTAGTACTTGGACACCACCCGCACGTTGTGCTCAATCACCCGCTTGCGCAGGTCCTGCCAGCGCGTGTGCGCCTTGGCGTCGTCCGAGTCGCCCTCGGCCGCGTCAAACACGTCAGTCTCAGTCAGGTACGGCCCAAACACCTTGGCCACCTCGGGCCACCGCATCAGCTCCTGCACCGTAAACAGCTTGAGCAGCTCGGCATCCTTGGGGATCTGGCTGTTGCGCGTATCGCGGGCGATGCGCTCCAGCAGGTCGTTTTGTTCGTTGTCGTACGGCGCAAGGATGACAAAGTAGATTATGCGTTGGAGGACCTGTCTGGTTAGAGGAGGCTATGCAAGGAGAAAACAAAATACAGCAACAACAACACAAACAATAACACAAACAACAACACAACATACCGCGTGCAGCTTCATCGGGTCGCTTTCCACAGCCTCCGTGTCGAGCACTTGGCGAAAGTGCTTGCACACGTCGAGGTACTTGTCGTCGTGCTTGGCCAAGATGACCTGCTGCTCGTAGTAACGCAGCTTGAGATCCGTCACGTCCTCCTCCTGGGCCTCGTCCACCTCCTCGCCGCGCTCCTCCTTTTTCTCGCGCTCCTTCTTTTCCTTGGCCAGCTGCTCCGCTGTCTTGGTCGGTTTCCGCGCCAGGTACTTGGTGCTGATCTTGCGGCTCAGAATCGCTGCCTGAGACCAGTCCTCTGTCTCAATGCACAGGCCGACCTGCGCCAGGATAAACTCGGTCTTTTCTCGCCGGCTCATCGACCCAAACGTCTCCACCTGCAGCTCGCACAGCACGTCCGTCGCCGCCTTGACGTCACCCTGCTTCTTCTTCAGGTCCGACAAGGTCTTGGTCACCCGCGCCCGCTCCACCTCGACAAAGATCTTGCCCTCGGTGACCGTCCGCAGCGTCTCAATCACCGACAGCTTCGTCTCCAGATTCGGCGTGCTGTCCAAGACGCCCATGACCGTCTGCACCATGCGCGTAATCGCCTGCTTCAGCTGTCCGTGCTTCTTGGACAAGATCAGCACCTGGTCGTTGAGGAAGCTCCAGTCGCCCGCATCCTTGCAGAGCGTCACGATGCACACCAAAATGTCCGATGTCGATGCGAGATCCGAGGCCTGTCGTGTTAGTTCGCTCCGTCCGTCTTCCTGTCCGTCTGTTTCAGCTCCTCAGCTCCCACCCACCTGGCGAGTCTGCTTCTCCAGCAGCCCGAGCTTGTCAACGGCCGCATGAAGGTCGCTCTGCCTGCATTAGCCACAATCACACTACAGGACATCGGCGCGCGAACCTCTGCCAGCTCCGTGCACTCCTCAATCTGCTTGGCCGTCTCCTTGGAATAGTCCTTCTCCGGCTTCAGCGCAGCTTCAGCCATGATGGGCGGCGGTCGGTAGAGTCTGCCGGTGCGATCGGGGGACAATAATCGGCAGCAGGGCAGCGGTAGACGACGGTTGGTGGTGGCAGTAGACAGCAGACAGCGGTTGCAGTGAGCTGGGAGACGTTTGTGCGTGGAGATGCTCCCTGTGGCCGATGCTAGAAGGCTGCCAGCCCACGCAACACCTCTGCCTGGCGGTAAAACAGGCGCGCCGCCCCACACTAAGAGGCAATGTCACGTGAGCTCACCTTCGAGCTGGCGCGTTCGCGTCCAACGACAATCGACGCAGCCGCTTTTTTTTTCTGCTCCCATCCCCTCCGCACCGACGCGCCGCAAAGTCCACCCTCTCGCCATGGCTTCCATAGCCTCCCGAGGACGATCGCCCGCGCTTGACGTCCGCTCGCCGTCCCGCTCGCCGTCGCGGGACCGCAGCCGGCCCCGGTCCTTGTCGCCCAGATCGAGATCCCCTTCGAGGTCGCGCTCCCGGTCGCGATCCTACCGCTCGCACACGCGTTCGCACTCGCCACCGCCGCGGCGCCACACGCGCTCCCCCTCTCTCTACAGCAGTGGCTCTCCCCGTGGAAATGGCCCGCGTGGCGGCCGCCAAAGTCCTACGCCCGCTCGGGGTACAAAGGTAAGCGGGAGGAAGGGATGGACGGCAGAGCAGGACTGATCGCGCAGATTGTGGTCGAGCGTCTGACCAAAAACGTCAACGAGGACCACCTGTACGAGATCTTTGGCCAGTACGGGCAGATTCAGGATCTCGACCTGCCCATCAGCCGAATTTGTAAGAGCCTTCTTTGCTTTGTTTGCTTCGTTTGCTTCGTTTGCTTCGTTTTGTCTTGGTCGTGTTGCTCTCCTTTTCCTGTCCCTAACCTTCCAGCCGGCACCAACCGTGGCACGGCCTACATTCTTTTTGTCGACGAAGCCGACGCCGAAGAAGCCATTGCCCACATGCACGATGCCCAGCTGGACGGCGCCACCATCCACGTCTCGGTTGTCCTGCCACGCAAAAAGTTCTCCCCGCCGCCCCCCGCCGCCCGCCGTGGCGGCACGCACCCCCGCAACGGGCCCCCGACCGGCCCGCGCGATCGTGGACGATTTGGTCGAGGAGGTGGTGGTGGTGGTGGCAGTGGCGGCGGCGACACATACCGGCCGGCGTCGGCATCGCGGTCCCGGTCTCGGTCGAGATCCCGGCCCAGATTGAGGAGCCGCAGCCGGAGCCGGAGTCCGGATGGCGGCCGCCGGCGCTACCGCAGTCGGTCTCTGCGCTCAAGCCGGTCTCGGTCGCGGTCTCGGTCGCGGTCTCCGGCGCCACGGGGCAACTGGAACAGACGGGGAAGAGGCAGCTTCGGTGGATTCGGCGGCAATGGCGGCGGCGGTGGCGGTGGCGGCGGCAGTCGTGGTCGCGATCGTGGCCGAAATGGAGGTGGTGGCGGTGGTTTTGGTGGCAGTGGTTTTGGGGGTGACGGACCGCGGGGACGTGGCCGCAGTTGAATCTCGACTGTCCACTGGTCAAAGGATGGACAACTCTGTCTTGCGTTTGGGAGTTTCGGCAATGCCATATCATGGAGGGAAAGCCAGATGTGCCGGAAGGCTGGGGTTTGTGGATTTTTCGGCGCAGGTTTTAACTCATAGATCTATCGATCGAGTATGAAGGTTGTGATAGTACAGATGCGTTCTTGACTGCAAGAATGAATGAACTCCAAATATACAAGAATGCATAGAAGTTTAATTGTAAGGACTTTTCTCTGTTGTCGAATTGTAAACGCTATCATAATTGTTTTACATAGTATTCACATATTGTTTCAACATGGCATTTCGCATCTAGGCTGACAACATCCGACCTCTGTCACTAAATCAAACAAAATAACTGTTTTAACTTAGGCGTGTACTCAGTGTCCATGCAAATTAGATTAAGCTCGACCAAGAGCATTTCGCGGCAATTTCCAGCCACTATCCAAATCGCCTTTCTCCGCGATCGCGGCACGGCCGACCTGGACTTGTCATGGTGTTCAAAAATAGCATTCAATTCCACGTCATTTGAATGAATTCGTTCTTGCATGCCTGTCGAAGAGTGAGAGGTTGCCTTTTGTTTGTGAATTGTGCGCGCCTCACTGCTTCGCCTCATTGGGCCTCTTATATGGCCGGTCAAGCGCGCGCCTTTTTTGCATTTCTCGCCATATCGCCATTTTTGCCTGTGTTGTCGTTGCCATACAGTCGACCAGTCATTTCTGTCAATTTCTGACCATGAACAACTACGAGAATGCCCAACATGGCTTCCTTCACGGGCCTCTATGCCCGTTGCATGCGCCAGCCCACGGGCCTGGTCCAGAGGGCCCCAGGCTTGCTGGTCACGTCCTCGTTGCCTTTGGCCTCTTCTCTTGCCCACCTTGATGCTGCTGTCCTCGTTATAAAAGAGACGATGCGGCCATGCCTCTTCGTATGCTGTTCTCTCGGATAGAAGCCGCCGCGCACGACAACGACACACGACACACGACACACGACACACGACACACGACACACGGACACACGACATTTCTTCTTTTTCATTTTTGATTTCTTTTGCCACGAAGCAAGAGGAAAGGCTCGCCGAGGACTGGCGCGCACACCCTGACGCTCATGCATCTCCTCCCGTTCCCCTCGACACGTTGGACCAGAGCGCTCCATGGCTGCTCCCGAATGCTCAGCATCCGTCGCTGCCTGCTCCGGCTGCGCGCACTCGTCTGGGACATATCGGCCGTCTGGACCGTGTGGGCATTTTGGAGCAGCACACGTGCCCGCCACGGACGAGCCAGCCCGATGTGGACAAAGACCATGGCCCAGACGGTGAGGCGAGGCAGCTGCACGTCCGCCAGACCCCTGGGACTGCCTATTCCGAATCCACCGCCATCGCCGGCACCCCGACCACGACCGGGTCCGATCAACCCGGGGGGCGGCGGGTCAGGAGGGCCGACGCCGCCGCCGACACCACGCAGATATCAGGGTATTCGTACGCATACTGCAGTATGCAGGTACCCGCATGCATTACGGCATCAAACGGCGCCGCCACAGGCTTTGGACGGACTTGCCGACGACCGCAAGAGGCTAAGCAAGAGAGTCGCGACGGCGGCGATGGGCAATGGTCAATGGTGCGCAATGGTCTCCGACCATCGAGGACCGTCGCGACACTATTATGGCCTTGGCTCGCTGGCTATGATGCGTTCGGCGAACAAAGGGAGCGAGCACGGCCCTATTGGGCGGCCGCCGCGGACCAAGGACCTGGAACCGACAGGAACAGAACTTTGCTAATACGCCTCCTCTGCTTCTTGGTAGAGTTTCTGTTGACTCTCTCGCACGGCACCTTGCGGCGGTATTTTTCTTTGGGAAGCAGAGTTCGTTTTCGTATAGCTAGAATATAACCGCGTTCGGCAATTAACCTGGGCTAAATGTATCAACAAAGGGAGGAGATGTGCTGCTGGCCCCAAGGCGGAATCAGAAGTCGCGTGACCCCTCAGCCTCGCAAGCGCACAAGAGAACCGAGGACGGCCAGGCACGCTTTTACGATGTTGCGATCCAGACTGGCCTCTGCGCTTGGGCTGGCTCGCACTCGTGGTCTGTGGACCGCGAGACGACGCTTCACAGTCATTCATGATGCCAGTACGCACTGGCGTCTGCTGGGATATTCCTGGGCAGTGATTCCACCCGGGTGGCGAAATACTGCATCTTGGTGGTGCTCGTACGGCTTTATGGCCAGGCGCCGAACAGCCAGCCGAAGCTGAAGCACCTGTTGGTATTTTCTAGCGTCTAGCCGGCGCTTGCTGGTTGGCAGCGGACAGGTCGAGCGCCGCCCACGTACGCCAAGTGTTCTCAGTACTTCCGTATACTCCGTACTAATAATACTTCCGTGCTCTAACGCAGTCGAGTAGTCAGCCGTTGGCCAACAGAACGGCAATGGCGCCGATCGGGGTAAAGACAAAGCAAGACACGCCACAGGCCCGGGAGCAAAGCCACCAACGTTTATTCCGCTGTCCACTGTCCAACCGCGTCATTGTATCGCATTTTGCCGAGGCGAATTGCTCGGGTCGCCATCACTCCACCAGCACAGACACTCCCCAAAGGCCCCAACCCACTGGGCGGTTTCAAGGCTGTTCCGGTCCATAAGCGTACGCGGACGACACTATTTCCATTCAACACCCGTCCAGCGACGCACGTGTGCGAGAAGGACCCTTGCGAGTGCCCCAACAGCAGGCGAACGCTCGAAACGGCAGTACTTCTGTCGCGCCAATCTCCAACAGAGCACTCTGTACGGAGTCTCCGTGCGGTACTGTCAACGCAACTGTCTGATGCACCCTCTTTACTCTTATCTTTGGGATCCCTGCGCCTTGGCGGCATTGGCTCTGCATCGCGCGCTCCTGCGGGCGTTCGAGTGCGTATCGCGGCGTATCAGAGGCGCAAGAGCGTTGACTTGCAGATAACGACAACGCATTAGGCAGCGGCAGATAGCGACAGAATAAGCCCTTCTGGGAAGGCGTGTCGATTCCTGCCAGCTCAAGCGGCTGAAGTGACGAATTGCATATACGAACAACGAGCAGGTTCTCCACCAGCTGAATCGTGCAGGAGAAGACTGATAAGCCGGACAAACAGCGTGTCGCAGGAGCGTGTACTCTATACGGAGTAGTGTGGAGGAGCGCCGGCTGGAGATAAGTGCCTCGCTGGCAATACGAGGGCTGTAACGTGCAGCCGCCACACCGAGAAGCGGCGTTTGGAGGTGGCCTTTGCGTCTGCCGTGTGGATTGCGTTTTCTGCCATAGTACATGCAGAAATTGCGCCTTTTCGTAAGTCGGTCTTGGCTGACACTTCCGCACTTTCCTGACAATGGACGCACTTTCGCATTACACTCGTACCTTCCACACCACAACACGAAAGGCGTTTGCGGCTGACACGGCATACTTCACAAAAGGAGATTGAATGGGGCGGTATTGTTCTACAGATTCAAAGGTAGGGAGTCACCCTGTACGAGAAGTATCTTATAACCAGGCACGGAGAAGACGCCGTATCGTGCTCTATGAACTAAGATGTGATGGCTCGTTTGGGGATCAAGCACCACGAGCCAAGAGCTGATCCTTCCACCGGTTAGCGGGTCCTCTCTTTAAAGATACAGACTAGCCTAAAGGGGCTGTTCTTCCCCTTTAGGCTAGTCTCCATCTGAGACTCTGGCGGGCCTGGAAGAAGGCTGCAGGAACAAGTTTCTACTCCGTAAGATACACCGCAGCGTGTCGCAGCAATCAGTGGCTTTATGGTGGGGGGCAGCTAGCTTCAGTGCTCTCAGCTGCAATCGGTGGCTGTTACCTGCCCGGCCTTTTTTTTCTTTCTGTTCGTACGAGTACGGCTCCGTCGTACTCAGTCATCCACACCCACTGAAGTGCAGGGCCAGCACCAGCCCAATATTACACTTTAGCGGCCGTTGCAGCTTCAGTCCGCCAGAATATAACACGGATTGGGCCCCCTCTCCTCGCCTCTTTTCGTGGCCAAGCAAAGCAAAACGTGCTGTCTGGCGGGGGTCCATCATTCATCTTGCATTGGCAGTCTGCTTCTTTACTTTTATTTCTGGCAGCCTCCTGTCGTCTTCTACTTGACTTGTCTCGTCGACGATTCCACCGATTTCGACTTGTCTCTGGTCTTTTGCTCCCACCACCATGGACAACTCACGTGACAATGGCCGATCGCTGCAACCATCGGTCAGCAACCCGTTTAGCGATGGCGGCAGCAGCATGAGCGAGCTGCCGCCGCCGCCGCCGCCGACGCAGCCGCTGCCGGCACCGCCGACGCAACCGGCCTCGGGCGCCACGCTCGGTGCCAACCTCAACGACCCGTTTGCCAGTCCGCTGGTCTCGCGACCGGCGTCTTCGGGCGGCAATTCGGCCGTGGACGCGCGCTTCGAGGAACAGTCGCACAGCTACTTCCACAGCCGGCGGGTACCAAAGGGCACGCTGGAGAAGACGTGGCGGACGGACCGCCGCGATCCCAAAGAGAAATGGGTGACCTACTTGCCGCTGATTGGCATTTTGGTCGGCCTGGCGCTGTCGGGTATCCTGGTCTGGGACGGCCTGCGCAGCGTGGTGGTGCACAAGTACTGTCTGGTGCTGGACGATGACTTTTCCTCGGGGCTCAACACAGCCGTGTGGAACAAGGAGGTGCAGGTGGGAGGCTTTGGGTGAGTTGCGCGGTACTGCTGGACGGCCGGACGGATGCGCTGACACCCCCCATAGCAACGGCGAATTTGAGGAGACGACGGCCGACGACGAAAACGTCTTTGTGCGCGACGGCAACCTCTGGATCATGCCGACGCTGCAGGACGCAGCCCTGATCGAGCAGGACAGCCTGATCGACCTGACGGCCAACGGCACGTGCACGTCGACGTTGTTCTCGGACTGCGTGGCGGCGACCAACACGACGTCGGGCAACAGCAGCATTGTGCCGCCGACACGGTCGGGCCGCATCAACACCAAGGGCTCCGTGTCCATCAAGTACGGGCGTGTGGTGGTGACGGCCAAGCTGCCGGCAGGTGACTGGCTGTGGCCGGCTATCTGGATGATGCCGGTCGAGGACACGTACGGGGCCTGGCCGGCGTCGGGCGAGATCGACCTGATGGAGTCGCGCGGCAACAATCACTCGTACTCGCTGGGTGGCAACAACATTATGGCTTCGACGCTGCACTGGGGCCCTTCGGTGGCCAACGACGCTTGGTGGCGGACCAACGTCAAGCACTCGGCACTGCACACGACCTACTCGGCCGGCTTCAACACGTTTGGCCTGGAGTGGACGGAAAAGTACCTCTTCATGCACGTCAACTCGCGGCTGCAGCAGGTGCTCTACGTCAACTTTAACTCGCCCATGTACGAGCGCGGCGACTTTACCGACCTCTCGTCCGAGGCGGACTATGTCGACGTCAACACGGTCTGGGCCGAGACCGGCCGCTACCAGACGCCGTTTGACCAGAAGTTCTACCTCATCCTGAACGTGGCCGTTGGCGGCACCAACGGCTGGTTCCAGGACAACAGCGACGGCAAGCCGTGGCTGGATGACAGCGCGAGCGCCGCCAAGGATTTCTGGAATGCCCGCGCCGACTGGTATCCCACCTGGACGTCGCCCCAGATGGAGGTTAGCAAGGTGGAGATGTGGCAGCAGTGCGACGGTGACGAGGATCTGTAAGCGAACGGGATCATTGGTTGATTGTTTTATTTTATTTTATTAATTCTCTTTTCTGTTGTGTCTGTTTTGGGATGTGAGACGCCACGCGATAACGGACTGGGCTGCATTTCTGCGAGATATTGGACTATTGATAGTGTTTGATCCTGCTTTTTGCTGTGCATCTTTGAATATTGGTGTGACGAGGCGGCATACAGCGCCCAGCTAGGATGCATCGAGAGCATCGAGAGGGTTCTCGCCCGGCACAGATAACGCCTGCTTACCGGTTCGACGCTGACTCGTGCGGTTCAGCCCACCCGAGCAGCCAGCCCAACCCAAGAAGGGGGATCCCAGCCGTCCGGCGGCTGGACGGTCGGGCTCGTATTCAGAGATAACACGGCAGACTGTCCTCCGGACGGCGACTCGCGCCAGCCGAGATACGAGACACGAGACCAAGATACACATATTGCTCATGATACACACGATATGAGCGGCGTGGACCAATGGTGTGACGTCAGGACCGACCCGGACTGCAGGGCTGGCCGCCAGCGACAGAGCACCGACGGGGCCCGACCGCCCTACAGCCCATGTCGCCCTCATGTCCCCATGTCCGCGCCTGTCCCCAGTCCGGCATCAGCCAGCCTCTGTCCGGATACGAGCTTTGCGTGGCCGAGGAGGATCTAGACCGGCGAGCCAGCTGGCATGGCGGGCGGCCTGCAGGTGGTAGTGGCAGTACACACAGCCAGTTTTGGTCGGCGGCCTGCATGCGCTGGTGGTGGGTGGCCTGGCCGCCGCGGTGGTTGGCATACCATGTAAGCGTAAACGGACTGCATGTGCAGATACGACCTGCGGCCTGCAGCCTGCAGCCTGCAGCCTGCATGCTCTTTGGACGCTACGTCGATTCCTGCGGTTGCGGTGGAGCCCATTGTGTGTTGTCAGACTGGGCAGCGGCAGAGTGGTGGTGGGCGGGAGGGCCATGGGGGTCCCATGGGTCCATCTCTTTTCTTTTTTCGGGGTTGTTGGCCGTTGTGTTCGGCACCGTGAGTGGTCTGGTCGCTGGTGTTTTGCTTTTTCGCCTTGGTCCCCCGTCTCGGACTTTCCAGCCTCTGAGACCATCTGCTAGATCCTTCTCTTCCTGTCTGGCAGTCTCACCGCGTGCAGATTTTCAGGCGACGGCGATCGCCCAGAATTTTTCCTTTTTTCTTCTTATTTCTTTTTCCTGCTCTACGGCGTACACGTTGTTCGGTCTCGGCTCGGTCGTGAGACAGCAGCCACCGATCCAGCCACCAATGGACCACGGCAGGACGGCCACAAATCAATATTGCTGGATGCGTCATGGGCAATGCCTGCAGATAGCAGTCAGACATGCAGGTAGGTGGCTTGCCCAAAAGGAAAGAAAAATCCAATACAATCTGACAAGGTACGGAGGGCTTTGGAACAAGATCCGTATCAGCGACAAGAGGGTGTGATGGACGTTATTGGGACCAGGGCCCAACGAAAAGGTGTGGCAGTCACTGATAAGTGCGGCTGCATAATCAGCCATCTGGGATGTCCTGATAGAGCAATGCAGGGTGATACGCTCTTGTCGTACTCCGTATTCCTTCGCGTTGTACCGGTTTTCTGGTGGCTTTCGGCGGCGCACAGGCCCAGCTGGGCGATCAGCTTTGCCGGGTCTGTGTCATCCCATGCGTCCGTCTCGTCTACTCGTCTGCTCGTCTGCTCGTTTACTCGACTCGGCGGGCGTGCTCGTCATCGTGGCGCCAGAAGCGTGTCTCACGTTGCTGGAAGGACTGCGGCTGAAGGCGGTCAACCGGGGGGGGGGGGGGGGGGCGCACGCCGTATCTCTGATTCAGATGATACGAGGCGAGGACCAGGGCAAAATGACATCCGAAAGCAGGATCCCAGGTAGCTGAAAAGGCGTATCTCTGCAGCTATTCTTAGCCCGTTTCGGCGCTTCTGCACGCTCTTACGCTGCACGACTCAGCACACCGCGACAGCGGTGACTGCTCTAGGCTGGACGAGCAGAAGAAACAGCCACACAAACGTCAACGATCAAAAGTACAGTGCTGGAGGCTCCAGCAGGGGTCCATCCCGGCTGCAACCCTCCAGCATTTTTGCGCGATATCAGGCCAAACGATAAAATGGCAGGAATTGATCGATGTGGATTTCTTGCCAGTACCTTTTCGATAAAATCCGTTTAGACTAACGTCTGTTAGATCCGTTTTTTCTCGGAAAGTTGAATTTTCCTAGCCGGAACATGACGCCTAAACGGGCAAAGTGCGCCCGAACAAGTCCAATAAAATGCCTGTCTTTTGGGCCATGTCTTCCCCACAGGGCGCTGCTTTCAGGGGTTTTTGTTCTTTTTGTTTGCCGCTAGAGTAGCTATTGGCAAGGCGACCCTCTGCCGCTGCGGCGGGCAAAGGCTCGTGTTGAATCTCTTGGTCCTGGGCTCTTGGTGCTGGGCCTGTCTTCCAGCGCACCCTGGTCGCGATGCAGGATTTTCGGCATGGCATGCCGGCGACTACTGCCAGTACAGAGGCAGATGCTACCGGGCAGGAGAACTAACGAGGCCCGGCCATCCTGCGCGTTACATCGTACGGTTCGCTGTTTTCCTATCCTTCCCGCCGTCGCTTGTCCCGTCCCGGCCATGGGCCATCGCCAGGACCTCCATGGACAGGTCGGCAACAGGCAGCGAAGCGGTTGCTCATGCCTCCTACGATCACCGTCTGGACACCCCCCCGTGCCGACAGCGCTGGGCAGAAGCGGATCGAGCGCCGGCCGTCGCCAGGCGGCCCACTTTCCTTGCCAGCAAGCCCCTGGGGCCGGTGGTCTTGGTCTCGGTCAGAGCTTTGTCTTGCGGGCGACTATTTTTTTTGACTATTTATTATTTGGTATTTTTTGGTATTTTTGGTATTTTATCTTTTGGGTCTGTTTAGCCTCCAGATGGCGGCGTTGGGATCCTCGTGGTGGAGCTGCCCTTGTTCATCCGACCACCTGTTGTCTGAAAACGAAGCAACGTGTGTTGGTCTGGGGAGGGTGCGGGTGTCGGGTACGTACTCTGTACGCTCTAGCTGTCCGCTGCACAATCAATAGCTCCAGCCACCGTGCGAGGGCGGTTGTGGGCGCGAGGGACCCCCTCTCCCCCCCAGGCGTCTCCGGCGAAGCTCGTGTTAGCCGGGTCTTGTGGTTGTTTGCCCCAGAAAGTACTTGGGGCCGTGGGACGCGCTGTCACTGCTAGTTATATCAGCCCTTCCCTCCTCCCTCCGTGCCGTTTTTCGTCCGGCATTCCGCTCCACCGGCTTGCTATCACCATGGGCCTGTCCAACTTTTACAAGATCAAAAAAGGCAGCAAGGACAAGGGCGACGAGGCTGCGGCCCCGACAACCGTCGCCCTGTCTGAAAAGGCTCCGGCTCAGGCACCGCGGCAGCGCCCCGGTGCAGGCTCTGCCTCGGGCTCGGGCTCGGAGCAGGGCGCCGACGACCGCGACACGTTTGACATGGCGGCGCTGCCGTCGGGCCGCACGTCGCGGCCCATGTCCATCTCGGCGCGGTCGCGGGCCAGCTCGTACCGCACGACCAACTCGCTCTTTCTGGACGATGTCAAGCACGAGGTCATGGTCAACTACCTGTACCAGCAGCAGTGCTCGCGCCTGTGGCTGTCCGAGGGCACCGGCGAGATCGAGGGCGTGCTGCTGCGCAAGTCACGGGGGCACTACATGGCCTGTCCGCCGCAGCTGCTCGAGTCGTCGCTGGCCCAGGCTTGTGCGGCCTTGAACGTGCGGGTATGTCCGAGCAAGGAGAGAGGAACGAACAAAGAGAACAGTCAGCTAACCAACAGTGTGCCATGACGGTCAATTCCCGCGTCATCAAGACGTTCTTGCAGGTCACGCCCGACGCTACGGACGTGCCGCTGCTCAACGGGCTGCGCATCCAGATCCTGCCGACGATGCAGGACCTGGCGCGCGCGCGCAAGCACCAGTTTGCCGCCTTTATCGCGTCCGAGGGCCTGCTGGTGGTCTGGGACGACGACGCGCTGCACATTGTGACGCGGGCCAAGGACATTGAGGCGGAGTTGATGGGCCTCGTGTGGCGGTCCGGCAGCAGCGAGGAGGATGACGAAAAGGGGGTGACGGCGACGGACTATGAGATTGACGAGGAGAGCGGCGAGATGAGGCCGGAGAAGCGGCCGGTGCACTTGCTCAACTCGTGTCTGGTCGGCTGCACGCTGGCGCTGGTGACGGTGTCGCTGGGCGCGGCGTGGCGCGAGCTGGCCATTGAGGTCTCGGTCGACCACAGCTACACGCGCCTGGCGCTGGTGGCGCTCCTGCCGCTGCAGGTCTTTTTTACTCTCTTTTTTGCCCAGGTGCTGATCGGCTGTGTGGCGCAAATCTTTGGCCCCATCCGCCAGCTGTCGATCAACTCGCGCTTCTTCTCGGCCCAGCGGCCGCCGCGGCTGCAGTCGTCGCTGCTGCCGCACATTACGGTGCAGTGCCCGGTCTACAAGGAGGGTCTGGCCACGGTCATTGAGCCGACGGTCAAGTCCATCAAGCAGGCCATCTCGACCTTTGAGCTGCAGGGCGGCTCGGCCAACATGTTTGTCAACGACGACGGCCTGCAGCTGCTCGGCGACGAGGAGCGGCGCGCCCGCATCGAGTTCTACGCCGACCACAACATTGGCTGGGTGGCGCGCCCGCGCCACGGCGAGGACGGCTTCCAGCGCCGCGGCAAGTTCAAGAAGGCGTCCAACATGAACTACGCCCTCATGATCTCGTGCCTGGTCGAGGAGCGGCTCGCCCTCTACGAGCGCGGCCCCGAGTGGACGCAAAACGACGAGGCGCAGGCGTACGAGCGCGCGCTCAAGGAGGTGCTGGCCGACAACGGCCGCGCCTGGGCTGACGGCAACATCCGCATCGGCGACTACATTCTGCTCATCGACTCGGACACGCGCGTGCCGGCCGACTGCCTGCTGGACGCCGTCTCGGAGATGGAGCAGTCGCCCGAGGTCGGCATCCTGCAGTTCTCGTCGGGCGTCATGCAGGTCGTGCACAACTATTTCGAAAACGGCATCACCTTTTTCACCAACCTCATCTACACGGCCATCCGCTACACCGTCGCCAACGGCGACGTGGCGCCCTTTGTTGGCCACAACGCGGTCCTGCGCTGGAGCGCGATCCAGCAGGTCTCGTACGTGGACGAGGACGGCTACGAAAAGTTCTGGTCCGAGAGCCACGTGTCCGAGGACTTTGACATGTCGCTGCGGCTGCAGTGCGACGGCTACATTATTCGCCTGGCCGCCTGGGCGGGCGACGGCTTCAAGGAGGGCGTCTCGCTGACGGTGTACGACGAGCTGGCGCGCTGGGAAAAGTACGCCTACGGCTGCAACGAGCTGCTCTTCCACCCGATGCGCAAGTGGATCTACAAGGGCCCCTTCACGCCACTCTTCCGCACCTTTCTCTGCTCCAACATCCGCTTCACGTCCAAGGTGACGATTGTGTCGTACATTGGCACCTACTACGCCATTGGCGCCGCCTGGATCATGACGACAGTCAACTACTTTATCATGGGCTGGTACAACGGCTACCTCGACAAGTACTATGTCGACTCGTGGAAGGTGTGGTTCTCCATCATCATCGTCTTCAACGGCTTCGGCAACATTGCGCTGGCCATTATGCGCTACCGCATTGGCGAGCGCAACCTGCTGTACTCGCTCTACGAGAACTTCAAGTGGACGCTGATGCTGGCCATCTTTCTCGGCGGCCTGTCGCTGCACGTGTCCGAGGCGCTGCTGGCACACATGTTTGAGATCAACATGACCTGGGGCGCCACGTCCAAGGAAGTCGAGTTTTCCAACTTTTTCATTGAGATTCCGCGTGTGCTGAAGCGGGTGAGTTTCTTTCACCCCGGTCTCTTCTGTTCTGCTGTCCGCTAACCCGTCAGTTCAAAATGTCCATGCTCTTCTCCATCATCTCCATCATCGGCATGATCATCCTCGCCGTCGCCTCCTTTGTGCCGTACGACTGGCGGATCACCGACTTTGTCGCCATTCTGCCCATGGCCACCGTCGCCGTGTCGCACTTTTTGCTGCCGATTGCGCTGAACCCGGCGCTGATGACGTTTTCCTTCTAATTGGTGTGCATTTTGGCATGGTCGCGTTTCTGCATTTGCAAGCAATGTTTGGAGGGCGTGTTACGGCTCATGATAGTGTTTAATGTTTAGGTAACGGGGTTAGAATACGAACATTTGGAGTGCCATGACCTTGTTGAATTTACCCAATCCGAGGCCTCCCTTTCCAACCTAACTGTGTCCGGAATGGCCAATCAACTCCCCCTGATAAGCCACGCCCTGATAAGGTAGAAATTTTTCGACTTGGGACTTTTTGGCGGGGCAAAGTTTTTTTTGCCGTATTTATTCTGCATTGGTTCTTTTCCCCCCTCTTCCCATCGGTGTGAGCATCCACGTTTCGAGCCTTTATTTCACATCGGCGCTCGCATCGACACGCACTCGACTGCTCCCTACGATGCCCGGCTCGGTTGCGCCCATGAACCATCAGGCGCTTCCGTTCCTGCCCAAGGGCGACGGCCAGGGCCTGTCGCCCGCCGAAGTCAGCCCGCTGCTGGATGCCGTCTTTGCCGCGACGACGTCGACGGCATCCGTGGCGGCGGCTTACAAGCTGTGCGACACGCTGTTGGACCACCCGGCGGTCGGCTTCCGCGGCCTGACGGCGTTTGGCGTTGTGGCCGCGATCAAACAGGCGGCGGCCGACAAGAAGAGCGGCCTGCGGCGCGAGAGCGCGCAGAACCTGCTGGGGGCTGTGTTTGAGCGGTTCCCGAGCCGGCAGCCGGCTAGCGAGGTGGCCTTTCTGCTGCAGGATGGCGGCCTTGTGGGCTGTGCGCTCGACGCGCTGGCCGACAAGGGTGCCGTTGTGCGGGAGGCCGCCCAGTACGGCCTGGACGCGCTCGTGGGCCAGCTGCGGCCCGAGGCGCTCGTGGCCGGCCTGTTGCCGACGCTGATGGACTATCTGACGCGGCGGACGGGCAAGTGGCAGGGCACCGTCGGCGCGCTGCGGCTGCTGCAGCGCATGGCGGACAAGGCGCAGATTGACATTCACACGACCAAGGCCGAGGCCCAGGACAAGGAGGCCCTGCGCGACATGATGGGCGCGCACCTGGCGGCGCTGATCCCGCTCGTCGAGGCACTGATGAACGACCTCAAGGCCGAGGTGGAGCGCCAGTCGGTGCAGACCATGGTGGCCATCACGGCGCTGCTGTCCAACGACGACGTGGCGCCGCGCCTGCCGCTGCTCATCGACACGATGCAGCACCCGTCGCCGGCGACGCTGCAAAAGGCCATTCACGCGCTGGCCCACACCACCTTTGTCGCCATTGTCACGTCGCCCGTGCTCGCGCTGCTCACGCCCTTTCTCGAGCGCTCGCTCAACACGCCGACGACGCCGCAAGAGGTGCTGCGCCAGACGGTCGTCATTACCGAGAACCTGACCCGGCTCGTGCACGACCCGCTCGAGGCCCGCACCTTTCTGCCCAAGCTGCAGCCGGGCGTCGAGGGCGTCATGCAGCGCGCCGCCCTGCCCGAGGTGCGCCAGCTGGCAGCGCGCGCGCTCGCCGTCATGGACGCGGCCATGAAGGCCGACGACGCCGAGGCCGTGGTGCCGCCGACGACGGTCGACGACGTGGCCGCCGTGCTCGACGGCGCGGTCGCCAAGCAGGGCGGCCTGGTGGCGCCCACGCGCGACAGCGCCGTGTACGCGGTGCTGCGGCCGTACGTGGCGGCCATGGTGGCCAACGACGTCAACTTCCGGTACGTGACGCGCATCGCGGCGCAGGTCGGGCCGTACCTGGCGCCGCTGCTGGCGACGGAGGCGGCGGCGACGGCAGTGGCGGCGGCGGTCGAGGAGTTTTATGTGCAAGAGGACCACCGCAAGTACGGCGAGCCGGACAAGGACGACGACGGCGAGACGGAGATTGTCAATGCCGACTTCTCGCTCGGCTACGGCGGCATGCTGCTGCTGTCGCACACCAACATGCGGTTGCTCAAGGGCCACCGCTACGGCCTGGTCGGGCGCAACGGCGCCGGCAAGTCGACGCTGATGAAGAGCATCGCCGGCGGCAAGCTCGAGGGCTTCCCGCCGCAGGACGTGCTGCGCACGTGCTACGTGGAACACAACCAGGGCGAGGACGCCGAGATCAGCATCCTCGACTTTGTGTCCAAGGACGCCGAGATTGCCAAGGCGGGCCAGACCCCGGAGCGCATCGCCGAGGTGCTGGCCGAGTTTGGCTTCACGGCCGGCCCGGAGGGGCGGCAGGCGCAAAAGGTCGGCTCGCTCTCCGGCGGCTGGAAGATGAAGCTGGCGCTGGCGCGCGCGATGCTGCAAAAGGCCGACGTGCTGCTGCTGGACGAGCCGACGAACCACCTGGACGTGGAGAACATTCGCTGGCTGGAAAACTACCTCAAGACGCACCCGGACGTGACCAGCCTGATTGTGTCGCACGACTCGGGCTTCCTCGACGAGGTCACCACGGACATTTACCACTACGAGCCGGGCAAGAAGCTGGCGCACTACCGCGGCAACCTGGCCACCTTTGTGCAGCACCACCCCGAGGCCAAGAGCTACTACACGCTGTCGGCCAGCATGGTGCAGTTCAAGTTCCCGCCGCCGGGCCTGCTGACGGGCGTCAAGTCGCAGACGCGCGCCATCATCCGCATGACCAACGTGTCCTACACGTACCCCAACGCGCCCAAGCCGTCGCTGGCCGACGTGTCGTGCCAGCTGACGCTGTCGTCGCGCGTCGCCATCATCGGGCCCAACGGCGCCGGCAAGTCGACGCTGATCAAGCTGCTCACCGGCGAGGTCATCCCGTCGTCGGGCAAGGTCGAGAAGCACCCGAACCTGCGCATCGGCTACATCAAGCAGCACGCACTCGAGCACGTCGAGATGCACCTCGAGAAGACGCCCAACCAGTACCTGCAGTGGCGCTACGCCCACGGCGACGACCGCGAGGTGCACATGAAGCAGACGCGCATGGTCTCGGACCGCGACCGCGAGCAGATGGAAAAGTTTGTCGACCTCGGCGAGGGGCGCGGCCAGCGCCAGATTGAGGCCCTTGTCGGTCGGCAAAAGTTCAAAAAGACGTTTCAATACGAAGTGTATGTTTTCCCCTTTTCCGACCTTTTTCCGGCCTTGCTTTCCCCCTCCTCTAACCCTACCCTATAGGAAATGGCGCCACATGCTGCCCAAGCACAACACGCAGGTCACGCGCGAGAAGCTGCTCGAATGGGGCTTTGCCAAGCTGATCCAGGAGTTTGACGACCACGAGTCGTCGCGCGAGGGCCTCAGCTTCCGCGAGCTGCAGCCGACGGTCATCAGCAAGCACTTTGAGGACCTTGGCCTCGACCCCGAGATTGCCAACCACAACGAGATCGGCTCGCTCTCGGGCGGCCAAAAGGTCAAGGTCGTCATTGCTGGCGCCATGTGGAACAACCCGCATCTGCTGGTGCTCGACGAGCCGACCAACTTTTTGGACCGCGACTCGCTCGGCGGCCTCGCCGTCGCCATCCGCGACTTCAAGGGCGGCGTCGTCATGATCTCCCACAACGAAGAGTTTGTCGGCGCGCTGGCGACCGAGCAGTGGCACGTCGTTGATGGCCGCGTCACGCACAAGGGCCGCGAGGCCGCTTCGGCCGACCGCTTCGAGGACAGCGCACCCACGACGCCCGGTGCGGCCACGCCGGCCACGCCGGCCACCGCCATGTCGAGCGCGGTCAACAGCGGCCGCGAGGACAATGGGGGCGACCTCAAGTTCAAGGCCAAGAAGAAGCGCAAGCGGACCAAGAAGGAGATCAAGGAGCAGGAGAACCGGCGGCGGCAGCGCGAGATTGTCTGGCTCAACTCGCCCAAGGGCACGCCCAAGCCGCTGGACACGGACGATGAGGAGGAGTGAGGGGGAGTGACGGGAGGACTGGACGGCGTAGACCATCCAGGGAAACGATGGACGATAAAGGGAGAACAAGGAGCGGGCAAGACTGTTTCTGAACTCTGTATGCATTGCTTTTCGTATGACGCTGCCGTCGTTTCCTGTTTCGCGTTCCGTATTTCGTATTTCGCATTTCGTGGATAGATTGGACAGGCTATAGACTAGGGATCGGGCCAAGTGCTTTCACAGACAGACGACCGACTTTTGCTTCTCGTACACGACTTCCTGGCCGCAGCCGCAGCCCTCCTACGCCTCAATCTGCTTCAGAATGCCCTTCAGGTCAATGCTCTTGGGCCGCTCAATGGGCAGTCCCAGGACGCGGTCCCAGATCAGCTGCGCCAACGGGCCGAGGCCGCGCGAGACGCCAAAGGTGGCCGTGTAGTAGAGCGTCTCATGGAAGCCATAGTGGTGGAAGAGCACACCCGAGGCCGAGTCGACGTTGGGATACGGATTCTTGGTCTTGCCGTGCTCCTTGAGCACAAGCGGCGCGATCTCGCTGTTGGCCCGGACGAGGCGGAAGACAGGGTCGGCCGCGATCGACGGCCGCGCGTCAGCATAGTCCATGAGCGCTTCGAAGCGCGGGTCAGGCTTGCGCAGCACGCCGTGACCGTAGCCGGGGACGACGCGGCCGCCCTTGAGCGTCGCCCAGAGGTAGGTGCGGACGTCTTCGGGCGAGTAGCTCTCCGGGATGGCGTCCTTCATTTGGAGGATCCAGCGGAGGACTTCTTGGGCGGCCAGTCTGGAGGGTTAGCGGGGGAGAGAGAGGGGGTCAAGAGAAGGGAAGGAGAAAAACGAAGAGGGACAGAGGGACGGAAGGGGAAAAGGGAAGATAAGAGGGAGGAAAGACAAGAATGAAACATATGAAAAAGGAAAAGGGAAATGGAAGCGCGACAAAAATCAGAGTAAAACATCACACACCCATGAAGTGGCCCGGCCAGGCCCTGCAGGCCCGCGCTGTAGCTCAAGAACGGATCGCTCAGGGCGCTGCCGACTAGGTGCGTTGCGTGTGCCGACACGTTGCCGCCCTCGTGGTCGCCGTGCAGTGCCAGGTACAGCCGTAGCAGGTCGTGGAAGTTGGCGTCGTCCTTACCGCCACGGCCCAGCATGGCAGCAAAGTTGTAGGCCCAGTCTTGCTCGGGGTCGGCCGTGGCTGGCAGCGCGCCGCCGCCGCGGTAGGCGTTCTGGTAGATCTTGGCTGCAATCGTCGGCAGCTTGGCCAGCAGGCTGATGGCGTCGTCAAAGGTCGGCTCCCAGTAGTCAGCCTTGGGCAGGCCGGCGGCGTATGCGGCCGCAAAGGCCGACGTGTGGCTCAGGGCCGACACGGCCATGGCAAACTGCGTCATCGGGTGCACGTCGGTTGGCAGATTGTCAAGCAGCGTGGTGACAAAGGCGGGCAGCTCGGCCTGGGCGGCCAGCTCGCGCGAGAAGCCGCGCACCTGCGCCGTCGACGGCACACGGCCCGTCAGCAGCAGCCAGAACATGGCCTCGGGCAGCATCTCGGTGCCGCTGCGGCCCTTGGGCAGTTCGCGCTGGCAGTCGCGGATCGTGCGGCCGTGGAAGCGGATGCCCTCGTCAGGGTCGACCACGCTGGCCTCCCACAGCATCGCCTTGAGCCCGCGCATGCCGCCCAGCGTCTGCTCCACCTTGAGCTCGCCCAGCACCTTGTTACCCTGCGCTTTGACCTGTCGAAACAGCTCCCGCTTGGCGGGGATGACTTCTTTCAGGGTGGCCTTGAGATCGGGTTCGGCGGCGGCCGAATAGGACCGGGCCAGGGGCCGGAGGCGGGCCATGCGCGTGAGGGGGCGACACATAGGACGAGACATGATGGGGGAGGGTCGGGGTCGTTGGGAGACGGATGGTCAATGGACGATGGACGATGGACGATGGACAATGGATATCGAGAAACTGACGAATGAGACGAGAATGGAAACACGTCAGAGCAATGCCTACAAACACGTACAACCGGCAGGCGCACCACCGTGCCTGCCTCTTAAGCCGTCCGCAGGCCACATGGGC
The DNA here is from genome assembly GCA_963580335.1 of Leptographium flavum. Taxonomy (NCBI): domain Eukaryota; kingdom Fungi; phylum Ascomycota; class Sordariomycetes; order Ophiostomatales; family Ophiostomataceae; genus Leptographium; species Leptographium flavum. The sequence continues at coordinate 2,408,192 of OY756930.1, read as the reverse complement.
ACCTCGGGCTGTCGCTTAGGGACGGCTGCGGCAGCGGACAGCCGCTTCCAGCGGGCAGAGGGACAGTGGCAGGCGAGCAGCGGCGGCGGCAGTTGGACATGTCTTAGGTATCTACCCCAACGGCTGCCAGCTCGTCCCTCGGCAATGGAAGTCGGGGTATGGAGTAAGAAGCCGGGCTTAGCCTCGGTGAGTAAGCAAGACGAATGATTGGATGAGTCAGCGGGGAGAAGGCGGAGAGAAGGCGGAGAAGCGGGGGCAGATTGGTTCAGCAGAGACGGCAGAACGGTGGTTGGACCAGCAAGAGGAGAACAGAAACGGCTAGGAAATTGGCTCTGTTTATTTTGTTCATTATTACTCTGTTCACAACAGTCCTACAAAGCGTCCTTGAGCGCATTGTTGACGGGCGGCACGGTCGGCGGCCCCTCGGGGGTGACATAGGCCTTGGTCATGCCGCCGTCGACGACCATGTCGTGGCCGTTGACAAAGCTCGCCTCGTCCGAGGCGAGGAAGACAACGGCGCGGGCCTGCTCGACGGCTTCGCCAAAGCGGCCGGTGGGGAAGTGGATTTCGCGGCGAGCGCGCTTGGCCTTGTCGTCGCCTAGCCAGTCCTGCAGCAGGGGCGTGTTGAGGGGCGCGGGGCAGAGCGAGTTGAAGCGGAAGCCCTCGCGGGCGTGGACAATGGCGAGCTCGCGGGTCATGGCGAGAACGGCACCCTTGCTAGCGGTGTAGGCGAGCTGCGGTGTGGCGGAGCCGACGAGGGCGACGACGGAGGCGGTGTTGATGATGGAGCCGCGGGTCTTTTTGTGGCGGCGGAGGGAGAGGACGGCGTGCTTGCTGCCGTACCAAACGCCCTTGACGTTGATGTTGTGGGTCAGGTCCCAGATGGCGTCGGGGGTGCCAATGGCGTCGTCGTCCTGGGCGTGCATGATGCCGGCGTTGTTGAAGATGACGTCGAGGCCGCCCCAGCTGTCGAGGGACTCGACCATGGCCTGGACCTGGGCTTCTTTGGAGACATCGCAGAGCTGACGACGGTGAGCAAGAGACGGTAAGAGATGGGGGAAGCGAGGAAGAGCGAGCAAAGCGAGGGGGAAAAAAAAACGTACAATGGTCTCAACCTTGGCGGCCGGGACGAGCTGCTTGACCTTGGCCAGGGCCTTTTCGAGGGCCGGGGCCGAAATGTCAGCCATCAGCACGTTTGCGCCCTCCTGGGCAAACAGGATGGATGTCTCAAGGCCAATGCCCCTGGGCGGTCAGTCCTGTCGCCACGCCCCCGTGCGCCATGCCCCCCATGAACCCCCCCGCGGCCCTGCGCTGGATCGACTCACCCGGCAGCGCCCGTCACAATCGCGTTCTTGCCCTGCAGCCGCGCCATTTTTTCTGGGTATGCGGGATTTCGAGTGCGTGTGGCAGTTCAATCGATATCGCGGTGGCAATGTCGTTGTCGATGCTCCCGGACAGGCGACACCGACTTTAAGGACACGCACGATCAGGAGGGGATCGCGCTTCAGGAAGCTGGAGCCGAGCGATGTGGGTTATTGATTGGCTATTCGCCGCCCCGCGATAAAGCTACTGGCTGCCCCTCCACGAAACAGAATTACACGACAGAATGGGTAGCGAGCGATCCGGCGACTGGAGGGCGATCATTCGGTAGGCGCGCCCTTAGTCGACCCTGTCCAGCGGTCTGTGCCTGGCCCATCGGTGTTTTTTTCCTAATCGGCTCGGCCATGGGTGCCGAAACGTCCTCTCGCTCTACAGGAATGCACCTTCTTCTTCGGGCCCCGAGACATGTGCGCTGTAGTACGTAATGCGGAATTTGCGTTGGGTCCACCGGCGGGGCTTATCGTAGTTGCGACGTCCTGTTGGTCGTTGCTTCTGGCAAGGACGCAACACAAAAGTCGACCTCTGTCGACGACTAGGCAGATTCAACATCTTGACCGACCGTCCATCCGTCACGCCCATCCGACCCACCCGTCAGCTCTCCCGCCATGGCCGAAATCACCGCCGAGCAGCTGCCGGAGCTGCTGAAAGACGACAACAAAGTCAAGCTGGCCGGCGTCGACGTCGACGGCATGCTGCGCGGCAAATTGGTGTCCAAGAAAAAGTTTCTGTCGATTGCGACGAGCGGCTTTGGCTTCTGCTCCGTCATCTTTGGCTGGGACATGCACGACATGACATACTTTCGCGAGCTGCTGATCAGCAACAAGGAGAACGGCTACCGCGACTTGCTGGCGGTGCCGGACCTATCGACGTTTCGGCGGATCCCTTGGGAGGACGACGTGCCATTCTTTCTTGTGCGCTTCTTTGATCCGGAGACCAAGGAGCCGGTGAGCGCATGTCCGCGGGGCCTGCTCAAGACGCAGCTGGACAAGCTCGCCACCAAGGGGATGGACGCGATGGCGGGGGGTGAGTGAGGCAACGACGGATGTTGTGGGATTCTTCTGTACTGACCTTGCAGTGGAATACGAATTCTTTCACTTTGTTACGCCGTCCGATGGCGGCCGCCAAGCGGCACCCGCCGCCTACCTCGCCAGCAACCCGGTCCAATCGCTCCCGCCCATGACCGAGGGCATGTTTGGCTACAGTCTGACGCGCCCGGTGGCGAACAAGGACTACTACTATGATATTTTCGAGACATGCGGGCGCTTCCGCTGCGACATTGAGGGCTGGCATACGGAGAGCGGGCCGGGCGTATACGAGGCGGCGCTCGAGTTTGGGAAGATGCAGGAAATGGCGGATCGCGCCAGCCTGTTCAAGCTGGTTGTCAAGTCGGTGGCGGTGCGCTACGGCATCACGCCGTGCTTCATGGCTAAGCCGCGCCAAGGCCTGCCGGGCAACAGCGGCCATGTACATGTGTCGCTAGTTGACGAGGCCACGGGGGCCAACCTGCTGGCGCGCGAGACGGCCGACCCGGACGCGCCGTGGCCCGACGTGGCGCACCTGTCGGACCTGGGCCGGCATTTCCTGGCCGGTATCCTGGCCGGGCTGCCGGACGTAATGCCACTGCTGGCGCCGACGATCAACAGCTACAAGCGGCTGGTGGAGAACTTTTGGGCGCCCGTCACGGTGTCGTGGGGCCTCGAGCACCGGCAGGCGTCGGTGCGCCTGATTGCGCCGCCGACGTCCAAGCCGGGCGCGACGCGCTTCGAGATACGTGTCGCCGGCGCCGACGCCAACCCGCACCTGGTGCTGGCAGCCATTCTGGCGCTGGGCTGGCGCGGCGTCGAGAAAAAGCTGCCCCTCCCGTGTGCACCGTTGGGCCAAGGTGAGGCCGTCGGCGCCGCGGCGGACGGCGGCGAGCGGCTGGCCCGGAGTCTGCGCGAGGCGACGACACGCTTCATGGCGGCGGACAGCATTGCGCGCGAGGCCTTTGGCGACGCGTTTGTCGACCATTATGGCGGCACGCGCGAGCACGAGATCCGGCAATGGGACGAGGCGGTGACCGACTGGGAGGTGAAGCGGTACATTGAGACGGTGTAGAGAGTGGCTGTGTTTGGACAGATTTGGGATGGTGATTTGGCTGAATCTGTGCTAAATTTGGTCTCGATTTAGCACCTTCCAGCGTCCAGTCGGCAGAAGAGCGCCGCCAAGCTTTCCATTCTGCATTGCCGCGTTTGCCTGTTAGCTGTTGGACTCTGTGCTGCTCTGCATGAATGTTCCCCTGCATTTCCGCAAACGCATATCCCTACTGCATGTGACCTAAACTCCTTTTTTTTCTGGGCTCGTATTTTCTTCTCCATAACGTCTTCTTTCCGCACTCGATTACAGTCTTCCGCAGTTGTCTTCTTCCCGTACCACTTCGTCACGCATTTGTCCCATTCGACGAGCCCGGCATGTCCACTTTGGGCGACCTGCACCTGCCTCCTACATGTTCTGCCCGCATCGGTCGCACAATACGACCTGCACGGAACGCTTCCGCAGTACGGAGGACGCCGCGGTCGATCGCGGTCGATCGCGGCCGACCCCCTGGTCTTACTGAGGAGCTAGCCAGCACGAGAGCACTGTTTGCTGCCTTTTCTGCCTTTTCTAGTGCACACAGCCCCGGGCCAAGACCCGTCCCAGGCCCCAGACATCTGGCTTTTCCTACGCATCGGTGTTTGCGAAGTTTCCGCTCGTCCCCTTGCACCATCCAACTACGTCATGTCCGTCGTCCCGCGATCCTCTCCCGCTTCTCCATCGCCTCTTAAGGTGTAGTGGCCGCGACCGCGGCCTCGTTCCGCCCGTCGTTCGCTCTCGTAAGACGCGGCCCCCCTTTGACGTGCCATTTAAGGCCCACAGCGGACAGGAAGATTGTGAAGTCGTCGTCCCGTCGGGCCGTCGTCCAGTTCTCTTGTGTTCTCTTTCATCGTCGTCGTCGTCGTCCCGTCTTCCTCTTGTGCTTTCGTCACCCTCTCGTCCCGTAGTCTTGTCCCATACTGTCATACTTTTTCGTCCTTTTTCCTCCCATCTCTGTCCTCTCCCCGTCCTCTCCTCACCATGGCTTCGGATCCCGCGGCCAGCCTCGCGGACCGCCACGAGGACACAAAGTACCCATTTGCGTTTAAAAGCCTCGACTGGAAGGCCTACCACGAGTTTCGGCCCGTCTATCCCGACTCGCTGTTTGACACCTGGTTCGACTACCACCGCCAGCACGGCGGCCGCTTTGACACGGCCCACGACGTGGGCGCGGGTGCGTGTTGTCATGTCTTCTCTCTCATCCCTCCCCTCCACTATGCCGTACTGACCGCCAGGCCCCGGCACGACCGCCGCCGTCCTCGCCCACCGCTTCGGCCACGTCTACGTCTCTGACGCCGGCGCCGCCAACCTCGCCACCGCCCAGGCCGCCCTCATGCCCGCCGACCGCTTCACCTTTCAGCAGAGCCCCGCCGAGCAGACAGCCGCCTGGCTTCCGCCGCAGTCGGTCGACTTTGCCTCCATCTGCATGGCCTTTCACTACATGGACGGCCCCGCCACCGTGCGCGCCATGGCCGCCACGCTGCGGCCCGGCGGCACCCTCGCCGCCGTCACGTACGGCTTCCGCCTGCTCTTCCCCAACAGCCCGCCGGCCCAGGAGCTCTGGTGCCGTGCCACCAGCCGCGAAACCCTGCGTCTGATCCGTGCCGGCCGCGTCTTCCCGGCCGCCGTCCACGGGCTCGCGCGCGCCATGACGGGCCTCGACTTTGTGCCGCTACCGGCGGACCTATTCGCTGACGTGCGCCGCATCTATGTGAACGCCACCGCCGCAGAACCACACCCGCTCTACTTTGTCGACCCGGATCCGTGCTGGCAAGAGGCCGCGACGCACGTGGACGCCAACGACGTGCAGTCGTACGTATCGGACGCGGCCTGGGGGCGGCGGGCCGACGCAGCCTGGCTGCGTGGCTTTTTGGCGAGTTGCCATCTGGGCTATGACGAGACAACGTGGGCTACGGAAGAGTGGCGGGCGCTGGAGGCGATTGTGGCCGCTCAGCCGGGAGGAACGATTGCGGTGGAATGGCCGGTGTCGATTTTGCTGGCGACGCGGGTATAGTCACGTGGTATGTCACATGGTAAGGAATTGCTCTGGTGTCGATCAAGCATCTCGTGCACTATCCCTTGCATATTTATACGTCCCGCTCCGAAAAGCCCCAGCTGCCTTTGGACAGGGACAGCCTTTGTCACATGATATTTGTGTAACTAGCTGATTGAATTTTGTTACTGTGTACTTTGGTGGAATGCGTGGAGTCGAGATATTCAGGTTTTTACACATCGGGTCCAAGGTAAATGGCCAAAATCTGCCCGACATTGGGCCCACTTTTCTGTTGTCCTTCTGGCAGCCTTCTCCAAACATTTCCCTCATATCGTGGTGGCCCGGGCCAATCATGTGACAACGGCTAAACGGGCGAAGATAAGACGAAACATAGACAAGGCATGACACGACACGCCACCCGTACTGTTGACGTAAAAGTGTGAGCTGGCGCTGGATGGAGTTGGCAGTGACAAATTCATTTGAAATGAGTCGGTGCTGTACGCCTTGCCGCTGCCATAAGGGCGTTTACGCCATAGTGAATATCAGCCCAACATACCTGTTTTATCGAGGGTCAGTTCAGACAACATCGGCGCCTCGGTGACGGTGTAGAGGGTTGCACCCTTCCTCAACGGCGTTTGCGGCGAATAGAAATATGTGGTACAGCTCAGCATCAGAGGTGGGTATGGATCGAAGATCCAGTGTTGTTAGCAAACCAAGTTTGGACATTACTTTTGTCATGGCCACCATATCTTCCTACGATGTCGTGCAGGATAGCATGGGCATGGGGAACGCCGCTTCGTTGCTGTACTGGCAATAATAGTATGCACCCTGCAGGTTAGTTAGTCGTCTTCTATGTCTTATTCGATAGACTGGATCAGAGCTGTGAGCCTAAGCGTCGAAAGGCTCTGGCCGGTTTGCTGTACACTTCTAGAAAAGTGAGGAAAAGTGAGGAAAGGTCGTATGATTGTTGGTTGGGATAAGGATCGAAAAACGATCCACACAGTAAGAGCACCGTATGCACCCTCTTGCCCATCACGTGCAATATCACATGATTACGGAGACTGCAAGTGCAATTCCCCAAAAGCCATAAATTTGCTTTACATTTAGATCACGTTCACCTTTTTTTTCCTCCCGGTTTCGGTAGTCCTTTCTTGCACTTTTTTGTGCTAATCTGTACCGTCCTGTGCTTTGTCGGTGCATACCTCCAAAATGGGTCCCATAAGGATCTAAAGAGGGAACTCACATATCAGAATCCTTCCGATGAGCGACAAGCGTTCAGTTCAAGAAAGACCACAAGGGCAATCGGCAGTTTGTCCCCCACAGCTTCTCCGCCCAACCCCATTGCACCCATTATCTCTGGAGATCCCTGCGCACGGAGCTCGCCGACATTGCGCCACAGATGGCGTTGCAGTTTGCAGCCGATAAGACGAGGAAGAGTCGGCCTGTGATCTGCGTCGCATTTTGCACTGCAGCCATTGACAGACACATATGGTCCAGCTGAAGAATGATTTTTTCTGTTTGCATGCCGCTTGGCTGATTTGCTTTTCCGGCTCCATTTCGCACGCCAGCCTCTGGTACTTCGGTGCCTCCGTCTGCCGATCATACCTTGGCTCGTCGCTGTCCCGCGCTAGGGGCCGTAGCGCAGCCGCGCAGTGCGTTGGAAGCCGAGAGCCTAAAGGCCTAAACCCAGCAACGGAGCAAGAGACGGAGCAGATCCATCCCACCGCAACAGGCCAGAACAGGCTTATCCACCGGCCGTGATTGGCCGGCGCCGGACGCCAGGGCCCGTTTCAGAAGGACCGAAAGCCCTGGGGGAGAAATCAGCACCTCCGGACGGCGTCTTATCGCGCCTGCCGTGATAGAATCATGTCATTCGACGTGTTGATTGGTCGAGATAGCTCTCCTCGAGATGGTGTCCCGGCCAGGTCACAGGGGGGACGGAGCAGGAAACGGAAAAAAGGATAACAGAAAAAGAAAAAGAATACGCAAAACGCAAAACGCAAAACGCAAACGCAATACTGAGCTCGAAAGAGCAGGAGAAGAAGGAAACGGAAAATAAAGAACCGTCTCCGTGCCAGGCGTCTCTGCGGCCAACAGGGGCAACGCCGGTTCGGTCCACTTGTCTGGGCTGCACGGGCGGCCGTATGATTTGCCAGAGATTGTGGTTGGAAAAGCGCCCTCGCCAGTCGATGCGCGTAGCGGTGCCTCGGTGTCGGTGGCGCAAGTAGCGGTACGACGATACGCGGCGGCCGTTCTGCGATCGACCTCGATGGACAGGTATAAAGTGGCGGCCCCTTGAGCTCCAGCTCGACTTGTCCCCGCCCGCTCTCGCCCGCACAGTGGTATTCGATATTCAAGCCACTCCAAAGTCCTCCCGCCACTGTCCATCTTTCTGGCCACTGTCCATCTTCCCTTTCTTACGATTGTCCCCCTCCCCCACCATGGTCGCTCCCTCGCTTGAGCAGGGCGTCGGCTATGGCGTCGTCCTCGGCCTGGGCATCTTCTTCGCCCTCGGCATGATCCTCGTGACCTTTATCCTCCGCCGCTACAATGCCGAGCTGCAGACGTCGGAAATGTTCACCACGGCCGGCCGCACGGTCAAGTCCGGCCTTGTCGGCTCCGCCGTCGTCTCGTCCTGGACCTGGGCCGCCACGCTGCTGCAGAGCACGGCCGTGTGCTACCGCTACGGCGTCTCGGGGCCTTTTTGGTACGCCTCGGGCGCCACGGTGCAGATCCTCCTCTTTGCCACGCTCGCCATTGAGCTCAAGCGCCGCGCCCCCAACGCCCACACCTTTCTTGAGATCATCCGCGCGCGCTACGGAGCCGCCGCGCACCTGGTCTTTATGGTCTTTGGCCTCGCGACCAACATTCTGGTCTCGCTGATGCTCATTATTGGCGGCTCGGCCACGATCCACGCGCTGACCGGCATGCATACCATTGCGGCCATTTACCTGCTGCCCGTGGGCGTCGTGGCCTACACGCTCGTCGGCGGCCTCAAGGCGACCATTCTGACGGACTGGGTGCACACGCTGATCCTGCTGATTATCATCATCATCTTCTCGCTCACGGCCTATGCCTCGTCGGACCTGCTGGGCTCGCCGTCGGCCGTGTACGACCTGCTGGTCGAGGCAGCCACGTCGCACCCGGTCGACGGCAACCGGGACGGCAGCTACCTGACAATGCGCTCGCGTGAGGGCGGCATCTTTTTTGTCATCAACATTGCCGGGTGAGTAGAGGCGGAAGCGCAAGAGACAAAAAGAGGCCGAGGACCAGACGACTGAAACACTGACACTCTCCAGCAACTTTGCCACCGTCTTCAACGACAACGGCTACTGGAACAAGGCGATTGCGGCCTCGCCCGTCCACGCTCTGCCCGGCTACATCATTGGCGGCCTCAGCTGGTTCGCGATTCCCTTTCTCGCTGCCACCACCATGGGCCTCTCGGCGCTCGCGCTCGAGTCCAACCCGGCCTTCCCGACCTATCCCCTGCGAATGACCGACGCCGAGGTCTCGGACGGGCTCGTGCTGCCCTACGCCGCCGTCGCCCTGCTCGGAAAGGGCGGCGCCGCCGCCACGCTGCTCATCGTCTTCATGGCCGTCACCTCGGCCACCTCGTCCGAGCTCATTGCCGTCTCCTCCATCTGCACCTACGACCTGTACCGCACCTACGTCAAGCCGACGGCCAGCGGCAGCAGCCTCGTCTGGATGAGCCACACAATTGTCTGCGCCTATGCCGTCTTCATCGCCAGCTTCTCCGTCGGCCTCTACTATGCCGGCATCAGCATGGGCTACCTGTACCTCATGATGGGCGTCATTGTCTCGTCGGCCGTGCTGCCGCTGACCCTGACCCTGACCTGGTCCGGCCAGAACAAGTGGGCGGTAGGTCTAGCTGCATGCTGTTCTACTCGTCCCCCCTCTAATTCCACAGGCTTCCCTCTCCCCGATCTTGGGCCTTGCCTTTGCCCTCATCGCCTGGCTCGTCACCGCCAAGAAGCAGTGCGGCACCCTCGACGTCGCCTGCACCGGCAGCAACGACCCCATGCTGGCCGGCAACGTTGTCGCCCTGCTTGCGCCTCTCGTGCTCATTCCCATCTTCACCCTCGCCTTTGGCCTTGATCACTACGACTGGCAGTCCATGCTGCAGATCCGCCGCGGCGACGACCACGACGTGGCCGATGCCGCCGGTGTCGATCTCGAGACCACGGCTGGCGCGCCCGAGGAGACCACCGAGGAGTTTGCCGAGGAGCAGCGCAAGCTCTTGCGTGCCAGCAAGATTAGCCGCAGTTCGACGGCCTTTTTGACGTACGCTTTTTTTTCTTTTTTTCCTCGTGTCGCTCGTTCCTTTCCTCCCCTCGCTCACTCGCCCACCCACAGCATCGCCTTCCTCGTCCTCTGGCCCATGCCCATGTACGGCTCCGGCTACGTCTTTTCCAAACCCTTCTTCACCGGCTGGGTCACCGTCGGCATCATCTGGATCTTTTGCTCCCTCTTTGCCGTCGGCCTCTTCCCCGTCTACGAAGGTCGCCTCACGCTGCTGCATACCTTTCAGTCCATCGGCCGCGATCTCTCCGGCAAGGGCCGCGGTCGCATCCAGGGCCGGATCGGCACCGCCGAGGCAACGGCTTCGCCGGGCAACGCCACGCCGACGGAGAAAAAGGACGTGCCTGAGGAGACGGTGGTCTTGCAGTAGACAGTGGACTGCCGTAGACTGCCAGCGTGCTTGACCTATACCGATACCCTTTGGTGCGGGAATTTGCCTGCCCTTTGAAAATAACTAAAAATGAAATTCAAAATATGAAAATCGAGATTTCAAATCCAAGACCCCAGAATTCACTCCAAAACGCCAACCAGATGCCAATCTAGAGCCAGTATCAAACACATCTACCACTTCTTCCCTCCACCCCTACCACGTCCCCTCCACCGGCAGATCCCCGGCGCTCTGTCCCACCAGCAGCCGGTACGCCCCGCCCGTCACCAGCACCCAGTTCTGCCGCCCCACGTCCCAGTAGCTCAGATCGCGCCGCGTCAGGTCAAACGTCGCCGTCTGCGTCTCGTCCACATCCAGTGCCACCTTGGCAAAACCCCGCAACACCTTGACCGGAAATACCACGCCAGCCGCGTCCGCCGCCTGCTCCGGATACGCCATGTACAGCTGCACGACGGCCTGGCCCGCCCGCGCGCCCGTGTTGTGCACGTTCACCGTCACCGTCACGTACGTCTCCCACAGGTCCGGGTTGCCGCCTTCGTCGCCGCCCGCTCCCGACAGCGGCGGTGTGTCGTCGTAGCCGGCCGGATACGGATACGTCCCCGTGCCCAGGTCCTTGTCCGCCACGCTGTCCAGGTACGGGTACACGTACTTGCTCAGCCGACGGAAGCCGGCCGGGAAGAGCGCCTCGCGCCGGTCCGGAATCGCCGTGTCGTAGTCGGGCGGTTGCACTGCCGCGGCCGGACGCGCGGCCGGCAGCGCGCTCTTGGAGCGGCGCGGCACCACAGTCAGGTTGTCCAGCGCAAAGGTCGTGTAGGACAGGCCGTAGCCAAAGGCGAAGCGCGGCGCCAGGCCCATGCGGTCAAAGTAGCGGTAGTCGATGTCGCTGTCGAGCACCTGCTGCGGTACTACGGCGTTGGGCCGCACGAGAATCTGCGCGGCCGCGCCGTAGTCGGCGAGCGACCGGCCAATGGTGTACGGCAGGTGGCCGCTGGGGTTGACGCGGCCCAGCAACACGTCGACCAGCGCGTTGCCGCTCTCCTGGCCCGGCAGGTGGGCGTGCAGCACTGCCACGACGGCCGGCAGGTCGATCCATTGCTCGACGACCACCGGGCCGACGGCGTGCAGGACGACGACGACGTGGCCGCAGCTGGACGCGGCCGCCTCCACGAGCGCGTCGCCGCCGTTCTGTAGATCCAGGTCGTTGCGGTCGCCCGCGATGCCGCCGCTGGAAATGTAGCCCTCGCCGGCATCGGCATTGACAAAGACGAGGCAGAGGTCGCGGTCGGCGAGCGCCGCGGGCGTCGGCGGCGCGTTGGTCAGGTGCAGCTGCAGGTCGACCGCGTCGTCCAGGGCCGCAGCCAGCGCGTCCGCCGGCGTCACCAGGTACGGAAACTCGACCGAACCCGAGCCCCAGCCCGACGCCAGCGTGCCTTGGTTGCAGCCGCGGTCGGCGCAGGCGTTGGGGCCGCGGCCGGCACCGGCATCCTCGCCCAAGATGGCCACACGTGCGGCAGCGCCTGCGACACCCTGCGCGGCCGACTGTCCGTCGACGTGGAGGGGCAGAAAGTCGTCGGTATTCTTGAGCAGCACGATGCCTTCGGCCGCAATCTGCCGCGCCAGCGCCGAGTGGTTGGCCTGCACGTCAACAAAGTGGTTGACGACCTCGGGTGTCTGTGGCGACGGGCTGCCGGGGTGCGGCAGGCCGGTGGCGTCGTCGGTCCAGGACGAAAAGTTGGGCACGTCGCCGTCGAAAAAGTCGGGCGCATCTTGGCCCAACTGGAAGTAGGCCGCCACGATGCGCGTCGCCATGTCGTTGAGGCGGGAAACCGGCACGGAACCATTGAGCACGGCGCGCGAGAGCTCGCCGCCCCAGAGCGAGTCGCCATTCATCCACCGCAGGCCGTCGCCGGGCATGGTCATGTCGAGGCCGGCCAGGGCCGAGGCGACGCCGGCACGTTGGGCGAGCCTGTTCTTAGCACGAGACCAGACAGCACAGAGACTGCAACGTACCAGTCGGACATGACAAAGCCCTGGAAGCCGAGTTCGTCCTTTAAAATGCCGTTGAGCAGCTTGGAGTTGCTGCAGGCGTAGCTGCTGTTGACCATGTTGTAGCTGCACATGACGCTGGCAACGCCGGCGCGCACCGCGTCGCCAAACGGCCACGCGTACAGCTCGTGGAGCGCGCGGTCGTCAATGGTCGCGCTCAGCGCGTTGGGCAAGCCCCATTCCCACGGCTGCCTAAAATGCTCCTGCTCGTTGCCGACAAAGTGCTTGATCGTCGCCATGACGCCCTGCTCCTGGATTCCGCGCACCGTCGCCGCGCCGGCCACGCCCTGCAGGTACGGGTCTGCCCCAAAGCCCTCCCAGTTGCGCCCGCCCGCGGGCAGCCGGCCGAGGGGGCCGACGCAGGGACCCAGCAACACGTGCAGACCCTTGCCGCGGGCCTCGCGTCCGTGTGCCGCACCGTGTGTCCACATGAGCGCCGTGTTCCACGTCGCCCCGACCGTGATGCCAGCCGGCAGCGCTGTCGCGTGGTCGGCGTACCGGATCCCCAGCGGGCCGTCCTGCAGCCGCAGCGCCGGGAAGCCGACGAGCGACGCCGGGCCCGAGTTGCCCACGGCCGGGCCCATTGACCAGCCCGTGCCCGTCGTCACGTTGACCTTTTCTGCGAGCGTCATGCGGCGCACGAGGTCAGCCGCGCGTGTATAGCTCATCGCCCATGCCGCCGCCGTGCCACCGCGCGGGCTCGGGTACCACGGCGGCGACTGGCCATAGACGGGCGCCCGGACGATGCGGCGCCAGGCTAGGGCGAGGCCGGCCGCAAGGGCCAGCAGAACGGCGACGATCATGAGCAGGAGGCGTGGGCGGGGCAGCCGCAGCCGGCGGGGCCACTGCAGGAGGGTGTGGAGGGTCTTGGTCGTCTTCGTCTTGGTCGTCGTCGTCGTCGCCGTCAGAGGATCCGGCTGCAGAAAGTCGGTCACGTCAAGGTCCGAGTCGGCGTCGCTGCGGCGGCTTTCAGCCGATGCGCGTGCCTCGCTCTCGGCGAGCAGGCCCAGTCTTGACTCATCCATGGCAGGTGGCAGGTGTGGTCGTGAGGACGGCCACGAGTTGTCATGGATGAGCAGCTCGGAGCTTGGACCTTTGGTGAACGGCGCGGGGAAATGAGAATCCGACGCACGGACCAGAATGTCCAGCTGGATGTCCAGCTGGGGCTGAAAATACAAAAACGACAACACTGCAGGTTTGCCTCCCAATACCATCGCATCCGCGTCTTTTCGCAATCTGACCAGACATGGCACGCCGCTTCGAGTGCCAGGTCGGAGGAAGATACCCGCTGCGAAGCGGTCGGCCACGCGGTTCCACAGCCACGACAACAGGACGATGACACAGCAGCAGCCAACCACGAAACAACTTTCTCTTCCATCCTCTGACAAAATGGACTCTACGAGTGCTCCTACGCACACCCATAGCTACGGAAAGATCGGAGGGCGAGATACTTTGTCTCGTTCCGCAAGGGGGCATCACCTCTGGAGCTATGCTCTGTTTACACTCGACACATCGTATTGGGCAGGATGACCGAAAACATCAACGCCATCCTAGATGTAAACTGTCAGTACCTGCCAGGCCGCACGCTGTAGTTGGAACGGAAGGGTAGTCTCGGCAGGAGAAATGGGGGTGGAGGTGACCTATTCATACGCTTTGGTTAGCGGGATTGGGGGCCGAAGAATGAAGAGTCCAAGGACTCCGAATAAAGTACAAGTGACTGCACGTAAATGCGCTCCCATGCTCTGCATGAGCCATGCTCTGCATGGGAGCTGTAACTTCATTGACTGCACCCTTAAAATAGGAGACAGACAAAAAGACAAATGACAGAGGAAAGTTACGTCGCCTTCTCTCGGCTTAGACGGTGGAGTCCCCCACTTCCGTACAAGATAAATGCCCAGACAAGCCCAGTTACTGTCCAGACCATCTGCCTTTATCCCGGTATCTCTTACTTCATACACAGCTCAACAGTGCGTCTGCTCTTGACAACGAGGTGCCTTGCTAACCAGCAGTGTCGGACGCTGAGCAGATCACGGCCACGCTGCACGCCTACGGTGCCGCCCTCAAGAGCCGCAACGTCGATGACGCCGTCGCTCTCTACACGACTGACGGTGTGATTCTCGCGCCGCACTTTACGGCTAGCGTTGGCGCCGCGGCGCTGCGCGCCGCCTACACACGCATCTTTGCCAGCGTCCAGCTCACGATCCAGTTCCAGATCGAGGAGATTGTCGTGCAGTCGCCCGAATGGGCCTTTGCCCGCACCACGGCCGAGGGCACCAAGACGATGCTGCACTCGGGCGAGTCCGAGGCGCACGCAAACCAGGAGGTCTTTATCATGAAGAAGGAGGACGGCCACTGGAAGATTGCGCGGTATGTCTTTTCGAGCATGAAGCCGTTGGTGCTCAACGGCGTGCGGAGGAGTTGAGAATAGAAAGAATAGAAATCGTCGATCTTGTTCTTCAAAAAAGTGTGAACTGTCGTCGTCCAATGAACTCTGCAATCTACGTTTAGCATTCTGCATTCTGCATTCTGCAGTCCGTAACGGCAAAAAGAAGGGCTCAGTCGGGGATCGAACCCGAGACCTCGCACATTTACATTGGATGTAAAGGGGACAACCCGAAGCGCGAATCATACCACTAGACCACTGAGCCAATTGGATTGTGAAGCGGCGCCAATGCTGGGTCCAAGAGTTGTGGACAGCACAAGAAGCGACTCAAAAGAAAGCCACAGGACGACAGACTCAGCAAATTCTAAAGGTATCGTGCAATCTCATCATGCTATTGTCAGTCATAATCATACAAAACACAAATCCAGACGCTGGCTCTCATGAAACTCCCTCTCCCTCTCCTTTACACGGCATCACACAGTGTCTGCATCTTTCGTGTGCGCTGCCGCTTGGGCGACTGCATGCCCCGCGTCGGCGCCTTGGGCATCTCCGCCATGCCAAAGTCGATGCACATGACCGCCTGCAACTCCTCGCTCCACACCGCGTTGGGCGCCCGCTCGTCGCCGTGCAGCACGCCCAGCGCCCGGAGCTGCGCCCAGGCCTGCCTGACGCGCTGGTCCATGTCCACGGCCACCCGCGGCGGCGGCAGATTGGCCTTGATGGCCTTGGTGACCTGGTCCTGGATCTTCCACAACGGCTCCCCGCCATACGACAGCAACAGCATGTGGGAAATGTGCGCGCCCGTGTACGAAATGTACTCGCACACCAGCTCAATGATGCCCAGACAGACGGGCACGAGGCGGCCCTGCTGCGGGGCCACGCGTGCATCCTCGTAGACGCCGAGCTCGTGCTCCAGAAGATGGGCGTGCGGCCGCTGCACGCCCTTGGCCACGAGGCTGTAGCCGTACGGCCGCAGCACCAGCCGGAAAAGCATGCTGGTGGCGCCAAACTTGCCAAACTTGTCCAGGCCCTCGCAGTCGTCGTCGAGGTCGTAGGCCAGCTGCTCGCGCATGCACTTTGCAAACTGGGCCATCGTCAGTGCATGTCGGCCGGGCATCTCGGTGCGCTCGTGCAGCTGCACATTCGGGCACTGCATGTCGAGTGGGCCGCCTATACGCAGGCCTACGAGGCAGGCCTGTGTGCAGTACGGCAGGGGATTAGCTGCAGGCGTGCAAAACGGGTTGTACGGCCTTTGTTGGTTGCTGCTACTGCTGCCACCGCCGCTGCTGCTGCTATAATTCGTAGAGTTGTTGCGCCTAGAAGCAAGCGTCTTGTCGACTGTGGAAAAGGATGGTGGCGGCCGATAGTCTTGACCGTTTTCGTCGTCATCCTTATCCTTGCGTCGCTGTGTGGTCTTTGTCGGGTCACCGCAGCCGTTAGACGTGGCAGGAGCAGGCAAGACGGGCTTCTTGTAGCCGGTAGCGTCATCATCATCGCCATCTGTCGAGTTGCTCCCGCTGTCGCCTTCCAGCTCCATTTCCAGGTACGGCTCCGGCCACGTCTTAAGGACACTATAAGCGCCCTGCTTCCACCGCTGCGTAAGAACCGGCGTCTCCATGCTCAGAACCACGAGTGACAGCACTAGTGCAATGGCCGTGTTGTGCACGTTCTCCTGGCTGCCTGGCTTGTTCGGGTCGGGGGCCACGCTCGTAGCCGGCACGGCCAGATGGTAGTGGAGTGTCTGAGGATCGTTTGGTCGCAGATGGAGCAGGAGCAGCGCCTGGCCCGAGGCGACGTAGGCATGGCACAAGCCAAATTCGATCATGTAGTGGAACGCCTGTGCAATCACCTGAGCCGTAATGCGTTTGACATGGTTCTGCGCCTTCACACCGGCGTCCAAGCTGGTCTTGTTGCTGTGCAGCTCACGGATTACTTCGGCAAACAAACGGGAGTCCTCGTCGCCTGCAGCGTTATGCTCCTGATCCTCTCGCAGCGCTGTTTGCATCGCAACGGCCGGCAACTTATGGGCAGCCTTGTATTCAATGACAAAAACAGGCACGTGAATGCCGTCCGTGTCCACACGGAAACACCACTGGTCGGGGTACACCCGGGGCCGCGGCGAGGACTGCCGCTTGGATTGGGGAGGTCCGTCATCGTCTGTCCTCCCGCGGCTCTCCATGTCCTGCTGGATGGCGGCTCGCATCGACGGCACATAAGCAGGAGTCTCGCCGTTATCGTTGCCATCATCCTCGTGGCCCAAGGCGAGCAGCCCGTATGGGTTGTTCAAGAACCGGATCTTGGTCGGCTGAGCGGAAGCACTAGACGATGACTCGGACTCTGTCGAGGCACGTTGTCTTTGAATGTGCAGGTACTTGTTGGCAATGTACCGGGTGGCCGCCTCGACGGCAAAGCACTGAAACTGCCGCATATCCTCCTCGTCGGCCACCGGGCCATCGGCAAAAAGCTCGGCGAGCATGGCGACACCGAATGCAGGCTGAAAGAGCTTTTCCTCGCCAAAAACGGTCTCAATTCGCCGTTGGCATTCGTCATGGAGGACAGGAAAGTCGTCCCAGCGCTTAAGGTAGAGCGGGTAGCGCTTGTCCTTAACGTTTGCCGCGCCGCCCACAGAGGTCAACTCGGAATTTGTCTGGATCTTGAGTGACAAGAACAGCTTGTGGTGCCACAGAGAGAGATAGGACAAGTAGTCGGTTGGTTTGACCAATTCCTCGGCCTTCTCCTTCTCTTTTATTAGTTGCTCAGTCTTGCGGTTTCCCTCTTCAATCTTGCGGTTTCCCTCTTCAATCTTGCGGTTTCCCTCTTCAATCTTGCGGTTTCGCTCTTCAATCTTGCGGTCCGCCTGCTCCAATTTGAGAAGAAGCTCCTCGTACGTCGGTTTGTGTATCGGTTGCTCATTTCCATGCTTCGCCAGGTCGGACTTGTGGACCAGTTCATCGTCTGACGACATGATGATGGAGTCAGATGCCGTCCTTGGATGTTGAATATTAGGATGATGAACATTAAAGAGTTGGTTAGAAGTCGACTGAGGTCAAATGGTGGGGTTGTTGCCTAAACATTAGCCGTCGACCGAGGAACGTGATCACGTGGACATGCGTAATCGTCACGTGGTAGTGGGATTTCTTTTCGGACCTTGGTCGAATGACCCCTTCTTTGCAAACCTACACCGTCGTCCTTGAGAGCGATAGTCAAGAGCGTGTGCTAATAGTGCGGCGAAAGAAGCTGATAGCGGCCATCGGGATGTTTGCGGGCGGTCAAAAACTCCCAGCCCTCCAGGCGCGACGCCGACGCCTTGACACGGTTTCCTCCGTCGTGGCCAAGGTGCTTGCCACTGCGGACATTGGAAAATCCGAAATAACCATTCTTCTCAACGCAGTACCAATGGGTGTAGGCATTGTTGATGTCGTCCTTTCGCGCGATCCAGAGGTGACCATGTTCATTGGTGTGGATGGCTTTTTCGGATGACCTTTCCACAATGATGTAGGTATTGCCGTTCTCGGGCGTTGAGAAGTGCCGGCCATCCTAGACATCGGCGGGCTTAGTGGGCGGCGTCAGAACGGACACGGCGTTGTAGGACAGCGTGCTTTCGGTCGGGGCGTAAAA
Organism: Leptographium flavum; assembly: GCA_963580335.1. Classification (NCBI taxonomy): domain Eukaryota; kingdom Fungi; phylum Ascomycota; class Sordariomycetes; order Ophiostomatales; family Ophiostomataceae; genus Leptographium; species Leptographium flavum. The sequence goes on along the minus strand of OY756930.1, from coordinate 2,389,952 downwards.
GGCCATTTTGGTGGAGTAAAGGTACGCTAGAAAGAGCTGCACAATGCTGGCAAGGGGTGGTCGTGATGGCGTGGATAGGTATGCACAGAAAGATCACAGAAAGATCACTGAAAGATCATTGAAAAGACGAGACAGATGTCTGCAGTTTGCGCAAAATTCAGGTGAGACAACGAGGCGGTGTAATGTCGTTTAAAGATCCCTTGATACTCGCTGGAACGATGCGAGCCATCGCCATGGCTGACTAAACAATACCGGAGTTGAGCTCAGCTCCGAAACGGTCCCACTATTATTGCTGTAAGTCTTCCTACAGCCAACAGCTCGACAGCTTCAACAGCTTCGACAGCTCTAGCTTCCCAAACATCTTGCAGTCACCATGAAGGAGAGTAGCGATTCAGACGGCCGAGGCGTTGTCGAGCCTGCACCCACGATGCCCGAGCCGTACAGCATATTTGACCGCCGACAGCGCGCTCTGATCGTCCTCCTCGTGTCGGTCGCGGCGACGTGTATGTTTCCGGAACATGCTTTTGCCATCACTGCTCATATGCTGACTCGCCAAGTCTCTGGCTTCGCGTCCAACATTTACTTTCCCGCGCTGCCCAGCATCGCCGCCGACCTCGGCGTCTCCATTGAGTGAGTCAACCTCACCGTCACGGTCACCTCGTCTTCCAGGGCCTCGCCCCCAGCCTTTGGGGCCCCGTGTCCGACGTGCGCGGCCGTCGCGTCGCCTATGCCGGCACGTTTGTCGTCTTTCTGGTGGTCTTGCTGTTTCTGCTGCCGGAGACGCTGCGGCGCGTGGTGGGCAACGGCAGCCGGACGCCGACGGGCTGGACGGCGCGCTATCTGCTGCGTGTGTACCAGAAATACAGCGCCAAACGGGTCTCTTGCCCGTCGTCGTCGCCGTCGTCGTCGCCCTCCTCCCCGCCCACGATCGACCTCACTGGCCCGCTGCGCATCCTCGCCAGCAAGCAGGCCGCGCCCATCATCCTCTTCCTGGCCGTCTACTACGCTGTCTGGCAGATGAGCATCACGGCCATGGCCACGCTCTTCCAGGACCGGTATGGCCTCGATGAGACGTAGACTGGCCTGACCTTTCTGGCCAATGGTGTCGGCAGCATCCTCGGCACGCTCTTGACGGGCCGGCTCCTCGACGCCGACTACCGGCTGGTCCAGACGGACCAGGAGCAGCATCCGGGTGCCCGCTTTCCCCTCGAAAGGGCCCGCCTGCGCCGCGTCCCCCTCCTGGCACTGCTGCAGTGCCTCTCGATCCTGCTCTTTGGCTGGGCGCTGCAGTACTCCCACCGCGTGCCGCTGGCCATTCCGATCGTCTCGACCTTTGTAACGGGCTGGACGGCCGTGTCGACGCAGTCGGTCGTCATGACGTACCTGGTCGACGTCTTTTCCGACCGCAGCACGGCGGCGGGGGCGAGTCTCAACCTGGCGCGCTGTCTGCTGGCGGCGGGCGGCACGAGCGCGGTGCTGCCGCTGGTGGACGCGATCGGGGCAGGGCCGGCGTTTGTCGTGTGTGCGGGCGTCCAGGCGGCGGCGCTGCTGCTGCTAGGGGTGCAGTGGACATGGGCGGGTCGATGGCGGGAGGAGGCTGAAACGGAAAGGCGGGGCGGGATAAACCAGGCGGAAGATACGGAGCAGTGACGGATGCACACCAGATACAACACACAGCCAAGATAGACAGCACACAACATGTGCAATACTCTCCCCGACGACGGCGACACCTTCCGCCTGCTGCGGCTCCTGCCTAGACATGGCCCTATCCGCGCGGAACTGCAAGTCGCCCGCATCAGCGCGCAGCCCGACTTTGAGGCGCTCTCCTACGTCTGGGGACCGCCAATCGACCTGCAGGCCATTGTGCTGGAAGGCGACGCCTGTATGATCCGCCCGAGTCTCGCGGCCTTTCTGCAGATGCTGCGGCTCCCGGACCGGCCGCGCCTCGTCTTTGCCGACGCCCTGTGTATCCAGCAAGACGACGACGCGGAAAAGTCGTTCCAGGTGCAGATGATGGGCGACATTTACGCGGCTGCCCGCTCCGTTCTCGCCTGGCTCGGGCCCGGCATGCCCGAGACCGACGCCCTCTTCCAGCTGCACGTGTCCGAGGACGACTACTCCCCCGCGGACAACACGTGGCAGCCTATCCTGCCGCCCGACGTCTTTGCCGCCCACCGCGCCGCGCTCCACGATGTTGTCAACTGGGACTACTGGAAGCGTGCCTGGATCGTCCAGGAGTGCCTCCTTGCCCGTGGCATTGTGCTCTACGCTGGCCATGCGCACATGGACTGGGAGCGCTTCCGCGTCGCGCACATGTTCCTCTTCGGCAAGCGACCGGAGCCGACGAGCTACACGTGGGCGCACCTCAACGACGCCATCTCGCGCTTCGACCACGTCGCGGGCGCGCGGGCTCGTCGGGCCGAGTTCCCCCAGCCGCTGCCCAGCATCCTCCGCGACTTTTGCGTTGCCGAGGCGACGGACCCGCGCGACATGCTCTTTGCCTTTTCGCGCCTCATGCGCGACATGCAGCCGGGCAGTCCGGGCCGCCTCCGGGTCAACTACGAGATGGCCGCGACGGAGCTCTACTTCCGGGCCGCCTATGCCTACGTGGCCAGCGGCGACGTGACGCAGCCGCACCGCGTGCTGCCCATCCTGCGGCGGGTCCTGCGGGTCGACAGCCAGACGCTCTACGGTGTGTTGAGCAGCCTGGTCGACCCGCTGGCGCTGGCAAGCGAGACCCAGTGGCTGGTGGGCCATGTCGAGGGCGTGCTAGTCCGGACCGAGCGGCGGGACATGCCGTACATAGAGTGTCACCGGGTGGATTTCACCACCATTTTTGCGCAGTTGGAGAAATGAATGCTGCGACATTGTCCCTTTTACTTTGTCACTTTCTCGCCAACACCTCGGCCTAGACAGCCACATACCACCCCGCATCGTCGTCGCCCCAGCGCTTCAAGGCCGCCTGCGTCGCGGCAATCTCGGCAGCTGAAATGCCTGCCGCCAGCCAGCTGCCCCGGAACAGATCCTCGCCCAGCCGAGCAATGTTGCGCTCTTCCAGCCACACGTGCGCGGCCCCCGCATAGACCGTCGTGCCGGCGCCGACTGTGATCTGCCCGGGGTCGAAGCCGCTGTCACGCAGGAGCGCCGGCATCGCGCCGCCGGGAAAGTGGCTCGTCGCCCTTCCTTCCCCCTCTTCGTCGGCCGTCTGGCCCTGCATTGCGCGCGCGACGTGGCCGGCCCAGAGCCGATCGAGGTCGTGGACGGCCGGGTAGAGGTGGACGGCGGCAGCATCGCGCGAGGCTAGCAGGCCGCCAGGCTTCAGCAGGCGGCGCAGTTCTGCGAGGGCCGCCGCTTTGGTCTCGCGGCCGGCCAGGTGCGGAAAGACCTGGGAGGCGTAGACAAGGTCAAAGGACGTCGGGGTACGGCAGACCAGTGAGGAGGTCGGCGCGGACAAAGACGACATGGGTCTCTCCAGCGGCCGCCGCACGGGCGCGGGCGGCCGCCAGGACCTCCTCGGACAGGTCGACACCAACGACGGAGCTACTTGGCACGGCAGCTGCGAGTCCAATGGTGATGGAGCCCGGGCCGCAGCCGACATCGAGGATGCGGTCGGTAGGACGGATGTGGGAGAGGACAAAGGCGGCGTCGGTGTCGACGGTGCGAGCCGCGTGGGTGCTGATGGTGGCGGCCGAGTAGCCGTGGGCGTACATGGCGAGTCAAGAGAGGCGAAGAGTTGCGGCGAGTACGTTGTGACGAGTGGTGATGCGGCGGAGTAAGTGTAGAGAATCCCACGTTCGGACTTCGGAGTTGAGATGGCGTGATCGATTTGCGGAATCAAACAGTGCAGAATCAAACAACACAGTCCAATCAAACAGCAACACAACTCTATTACAGACTAAACCCTGCGTCCATAATAACATTGACGCCCGTCATGCTCTTGTTCCGCGCCAGGCCGAGCACCTGGTCCGCCACGTCCTGTCTGGTTAGTGTCCTCTCTCCCGTCTACGACAAGTCTGACCGCGACTCACCTCAACCGTCACGAACCGGCCCAGCTTCGTCCGTGCCCGCGTCGCCGCCTTCTGCTCTGGTGAAAACCGCTCTGCCCACTCCGTCTCCAGCAGGCTCGGCGACACCGAATTTACCCGCACATGCGGCGCCACCATGCTCGCCAGCCCGCGCACCATGTGGATCTGCGCCGCCTTGGACGCCGCATACGCCAGCGCACTGCCCATGCCGGTTACACCCGCCATGGATGCCGTCGTGATGAACGCGCCCTCGCGCGCCGCCAGCGCCGCCTCGGTCGCCTTGAGCAGCCACACGTGCGACTTGACGTTCATCGTGTATGCCCGGTCCCAGTCGTCGTCAAACACATTGTCCGCCAGCCGCGTCGTGTCCCGGAACGCGGTCCACCCGCCGTTGGAAAAGACCAGATCCAGCCCGTCATGGCCGCCTGCCGCCGCCGCTGCCACCGCCGCCGCCGCCAGCCGCTCCACGTCGGCGCGCACGCCCAGGTCCGCCTGCAGGGTCGCGTGCGGTGCCGCCACTGCCGGAGTGGGCGCCGCCGCATTGAGCTCGTCCACCAGGGCCTGCGCCCGCGCCGTGTTGGCGCTGTAGTTGACCAGGACGCGGTAGCCGCTGCGGGCCAACAGCCGGGCGGTCGCCGCACCGAGCCCGGCTGAGCCGGCCGTCACGAGGGCCACGGGAGAGCTGACTGAAGACATGGGGCGTGGGCGTGTGGGTATGTGTGTGTGTTGGGTGCGTGTGCTGGTGTGCAGGCTCGGCTGTAGTGGCGGCGGCTGTAGTGGCGGCGGCTGTGGTCGGGCCGTGGCCCCTCCGGACACGGTGCAGTACAGTGCGAATACTGTGCCGCTAGGACGGAGAGGCCGACTCGCGCCGCTTATCTGGCCGGCTGACTTGGGCGTCGGGTTGCCCGAAGGCGCGCGTAGCCGTATCAGCAGAGTCCGCAGTGGCCTGACTGGCTGGTCGGGGCGAGCGCGGGCAAGAGGAGGCGACAGGATATGAAGGGTTATCCCCCGGGCGAGATTAGGATAAGTACGTGCACTGGACACACGGACATCCATTGACTGGCATTGACTGGACCACTGGATACCTGGACCATTGGCATTGACTTGACCACTGGACATCACTCCTCCGTCACCATGGACGCCAAGTACGAGACGATTCCGGCCAGCGTGCTGCGGCACTACTGGACGCAGATCCAGGACCACGACCAGGCCAGCGCAATTGTGACGGCCGTGGCCGTGGTGGCACTGAGCATTGTGCTGTACAATGTATGTGCGAGAGGAGCGAGGACGGACGATGAAGAGCCACCGACTAACCCTTCAGGTCATGTATGCCACCGACATTCCTTTTATCAAGGGCCTGCCCGAGATTCCCGGCGCCGTGCCCGTCTTCGGCCATCTCTTCCGGCTCGGCGAGGACCACGCGACCGTGTGCGAAAAGTGGTACCGGCAGTACGGCCACTCAGTCTTCCAGATCAAGCTGGGCAACACGCGTGCCGTCGTGGTCAACTCGTTTGACGACTGCAAGAAGATGCTGCTGGGCAACCAGAACGCGGTGATTGACCGGCCCAAGCTGTACACCTTCCACGGCCTCATCAGCAGCACGCAGGGCTTCACCATCGGCTCCTCGCCCTGGGACGAGTCGTGCAAGAAGAAGCGCAAGGCTGCCGGCACCGCGCTCGGTCGCCCGGCGCTGCGCAACTACTACCCCATGTTCGACCTCGAGAGCTACTGCGTCCTGCGCGACATGCACCGCGACAGCGGCGGCGGCACGATCGAGGTCGATGTGCGTCCGTACATTCAGCGCTACGCGCTCAACACGACGCTGACGCTGTGCTACGGCATCCGCATGGACGCTGTCTACGACGAGCTGCTGCGCGAGATTCTGACCGTCGGCTCGGCCATTTCGCTGCTGCGGAGCCACACGGAGAACTACCAGGACTACGTGCCCGTCATGCGCTACTTCCCCAACAACGAAAAGGCCGCGCGGTCCAAGGAGCTGCGCGAGCGCCGCGACGCCTATCTCAACCTGCTGCTCGACAAGGTCCGCGCCATGATTGCCGCTGGCACCGACAAACCCTGCATCTCGGCCGCCATCCTCAAGGACCAGGAGACCAAGCTCAACGGCGTCGAGGTCTCGTCCATCTGCCTCTCGCTCGTCAGCGGCGGCTTCGAGACCATCCCCGGCACGCTCACCTCATGCATCGGCTCGCTTTCCACGCCCGAGGGCCAGGCCTGGCAGGACCGCGCCTACGCCGACATCAAGCGCTACTACCCCGACGTGCGCGATGCCTGGACGGCTAGCTTCACGGAGGAGAAGATCCCCTACATCAACGCCATCATCAAGGAGGCCGGACGCTTCTACACCGTCAGCAGCATGAGCCTGCCGCGCAAGACCGTGACCGAGGTCGTCTGGGACGGCGCCGTGATCCCGGCCAAGACGATGATCCTAATCAACGCGCAGTCGGGCAACCACGACGTCGACCACTTTGGCGCCAACGCCGCCAACTTCAACCCCGAGCGCTGGCTGAGCAGCCTCGACCCGCCGACGGAGGCGCCCATTGAGGGCCTTGCCCACCTGTCCTTTGGCACCGGCTCGCGCTCGTGCTCGGGCCAGTACATTGCCAGCCGTCTGCTCTACACCGCGCTCGTCCGCCTGCTGTCGTCGTACAAGATTGTGGCCAGCACCGAGGCGCCGCCCAACACCGACTACGTCGAGTACAACGAGCTCAAGACGGCGCTCGTTGCCATCCCGCGCTATTTCAAGGTCAAGCTGATCCCGCGTGACCCGGCCGCGCTGGACGGCTGCCTGGCGGCCGCCGAGGCGCGGACCAAGGAGCACTACAAGGAGGAGTACTAAGCATAGAGATACAAAATAAATTGGATAAATTGGCATAGACTGAATAGATTCAGTTGATTGGACGAATGGGTGAATTAACAGGATTCATTGATTGGACCGAGTCCATTGACCGGATTCAGATTGAAACGGTATGTTATCACGGAATGGACCGGTCGTCAATCGCATCGCTATCAGTGGAGTTCCGTTGATATCCAAACAAAGAACCAATAGTGTCCGGAATGCGAACCAATTGTCAGCAATCTACCCCGCAGCGGCTCTGGCGGGGTCGTTTCGCCGTCGCCACCAATCCACCGATCGCGCCGATAGCGCTCGCGGCTCTATCACGTGACATTCCCGGTCGGCCGGTCCGACGAGCTGCCGACGATAGTTCCCAGTCGCCAGCGTCGGCGTTGCTGAGATGGGCGTAACTGTAACTGTACTTGCATGACGCCTCTTGCACGCCGTGAAATCCAGTCTTTCACTGCAATACCATGGCTTCTTTTCAACCGCAGAGTCTTTTTGGCGTCGAGGGCCGCGTCGCCGTCGTCACCGGCGGCAGCAGTGGCCTCGGCCTGATGATCTGCCAGGTATGTTGGTCCTTTGTGTCCTGTGTTCCGGGACGCATGCTGATCTTCTAGGGCCTTGTCACCAACGGTGCCAAGGTCTACGTCGTTGCGCTCCCATCCGAGCCGATCGACACTCGTGTCGCTGAGCTCAACGCGCTCGCCGCCACCGCTGGCCGCGGGGGCAGCGCCGCCGGTCTCGGCTGTGATGTCAAGAGCAAGGACGCCATTGCCGTGTTGGCGGCAGAGATCGCCAAGCGTGAGACACACGTCGACCTGCTCGTGTCCAACGCCGGCATCCGCCGCGACCCGCCGACGGCCTGCGACGTGCTGCAGGCGCCCCTGGCCGAGCTGCAGGCATCAATGTGGTCGGCGCGTCCGGGCGACTGGGCTGACACGTTTGCCGTTAACACGACGGCCCACTACTATCTCTCCGTTGCGCTGCTGCCGCTGTTGGCAGCGGCGGGCGCGCGGGACCTCGGCAACGGCCGGCAGGGCCGCGACGAGGGCTGCGGCGCCGTCGTCATCACGAGCTCGTGCGCGAGCATGCACAATGCGACCAATGTCGACCTGACGAGCTACGCGGCGAGCAAGGCGGCGACGGACCACCTGGTGCGGCTACTGGCGGCCAAATTTTCGCGCTTTTACGTGCGCGTGTCGGGCATCAACCCGGGCTGTACGTGGACAGATGGTTGAAGAAGAGGAAGAGCCAGGTCAAGACTGACATGCAACAGTCGTCCCGAGCAACATGAACCCCGTCGGCGAGGCCGGTAACATGTTTAGCAACCTCTTTGACAAGGTGCCGGCTAAGCGGGCCGGCCAGGGCGAGGACATTGCCGGGGCCGTCCTCTATCTGGCGAGCCGCGCAGGGGTGCGTACTCACTCCCGTTTGCTGTTCTTCCCTTGTGTTCTTGGACTAACGAGAAGGCCTACATTGACGGTATTTCGCTGTGTATTGACGGCGGTCGCATTCTGCTAGCCAATGGGCAGGAGTAGAGACGTTCCTGCTGAATAGAGATGATAGAATAGATGACGTCACAGACCACATATGACATCATAGACCATTGCCTTTTTCTGTTCAAAACTACACTCTTTTTTTCACTTGCCCTCGGCTAAAAACGCTTGCATATGCTGGTCAATAAAGACTGAGTCCGCCTCGTTGATGACCCCGATGCCGGCCAGGTGCCCCCACACGGTCGGAATCACATGTAGCCGCGCGTCCGGTAGATATGACGCCTCGCGCGCCGATGCTTCCCAGCGGAAATACTGGTCCGTGCGACTCGGCAGCAGCAGCACCGGCAGCGTGAGCTGGGCTAGGGCCGTCGCCAGGGCCATGTCCCGCGACGCCGCATCCGACTCGCCCTCGGCCGCGCAGCCCAGCACGCGAGTGATGTCGCCGCGCTGCCACATGCCGAGTTGTGCCAGCAAGTCGTCGGCCTCCCAGCCCTTGTAGTTGGCGCCGGTGAAGGCGTCGTCCCAGGCCTCAAAGGTGGCAAAGCCTAGTTTCTGGTAGCACGCCTGCTCGAACCAGTCGGCACTCGTGAGCCAACCCGAGTAGGCCTTGCCAAAGGCGTGCAGGCCGCGGTGGCAGGGCGGCGTAGAGGCGGTGCGCTGCGGCATGGGCACGTAGTCGACGGCGTTGGCGAGCGCGGCCCGCGGGCCTTCGAGGAACTGGTGGTTGTGGCGGCTGGTGCGGGCCGAGGCGCAGATGAGGACGAGGCGGCGCACCGGCAGCGGGTGCAGCGCAGCCCAGTGGTAGGCCGTCTGGCCGCCCATGGAGAAGCCGACTACAACGTCGAGCTGGGTCACACCGAGGGCGACGAGGAGGTGGTGCTGCGCGCGGACGCAGTCGCGGTAGTCGACCGTGGCTGTGGGGAATCCGGGCGTATTGGACGGGCTGGCAGACTCGCCATTGCCCAAGAGAGCGATCGTGACGATGCGGTGGTTGGCAAGGGCGTGCAGAGGGCCCTCGGAGAAGGAGCACGTCGAGGCGAGGCGGCCGCGAAAAAAGGTGACAATGAGGGCCGTCTGGGCCGCGGTCGGGTTACGGTCCGTGTAGGCGACGCGCAGCGACGGTACGACGGTGCCGTCGTGGAAGCGGAAGTTGGGAATGTCGTGGTGGAGGATCTCCATGGTGGTCGGTAGTGGTGGCTGGTGGTGGTTGTGATCGTTGGTCGTCTGTCGTCTGTCGTCTATGTGCCGTGTGCCGTTTGCCGTGTGCCGTCTCTCGGTCGTCTTGGTCGGTCACGTCTGTCTGCCGTCTGTCGGGCTGCGTACGGATTCCTCCGTGTCCCCTCCGTTGCCCGACCGGCCCTGCAATCTACGTGGGGCAGCCGATCGTCGGCGTAGCTTGTTCGGACAGACCGACTCGCCGCGGCCGCTGCGATGGCGCGGGACAGAAAAGTCGCGACAGTCTTTTCTGTACAGATTCCCTTCCCGTACCGCTTCCTTTTCACTTCTCGTCAACTTTTTCCAACCCCTCCACCGCCGCACACTTTTCTACTTTACCTTCTACCCCTCCATCTGCATCATGGCTCCCAACGGCGAGGCTTACGTGGCCAACCCCTCCGGCCCCGAGCCCAAGAGCATCTTTGCCAACGCGCGCCTCTCGCCCGCCGGCGCCCACCGCACCATTTACGTCGCCGGCACGGCCTGCGTCAAGCCCGACGGCACCTGGCCCGGCGTCATTGCCAACGCGGACGGCACCTACACCACCGACATCCGCAAGCAGACCGCGGCCTGCCTCGAGAACATTGACGCCGTCATCAAGGGCGCCACCGGCGGCAAGGGCGGCGTCGCCAACCTGATTGACACGGTCGTCTACATTCTCGACATGAAGAAGGACTACGCGGGCATGAACGAGGAATGGAACAAGGTGTTCCCCACGCGTGCCTCGGCGCCGGCGCGTGCCACAATTGGCATCAAGGAGCTGCCGGACCCGCGCATGGTCGTGGAGGTCAAGGCGGTCGCGGTCGTGGAGATGTAACGCGACGGAACAAAATAGAATAAACGACATAAAAGTTGCAAGTAACGAAAAATAGAAATTGCCACGGACAATAGACGGTGCAATTGCACGAAACAAGTCGCATGGTTGGCTGTGGTTATGACGTTATTGAAGCTATTCAGAGCGGGGTTCTGTCCTTGTCGGAAAATGCCAGCATTTGCCTTTTCCGCGCTCTCGCCGACCGTGCAGACTTGGTCGTACTCTGTCGGCTCGCCCTATAGAGCCGTGTCGCGTGTTATCGCCTTGTGCCGATCGTCGACCTCGTGTCGGCTCGTCCTCTCGCACTCGCTTTGACATTTCGCTCCGACATATTCGCCCTCGCCCTTCGCCTCCTCTGTCGCCTCTGTCGGGCTGTCCGCCTCGCTCTCCCGAGTAAAAAATACGACTCGGCCAGGCATCTGTTCGTCTCCACCCCCATGCACGATCCTTGCCGGGCTAAAGGGCCTCATAGCGAGATGCGCACAAATGCAGTAGCCTGCTACAGTGCCACGTGCAAGCATGGTTGAAGGCAAGTTACCAAATGAATAGCTTCCATCACTGCACGACAAGAGAAGCAAAGGAGTGACAAGCCCCCGTGAATGTCTGTATAAATAGTCTTTTGCGTCTCTAAAAGTACTCGTACAGTTGCACATTCCTTCCTTGACACACCGCATTCCCATCTGTTATTACCAATTAAGGTCTCTAAAAAAAGATACGCCAACGGTATACCAGAACCGGCAACCTCTGCTAAAACTGCCAAAAGATCGGCCCCTGCATTATTTGTGCCAAACGTAACATCCATAGCCACCTCAAATACTGTGCTTGTAAGCCGCTGAAGCATTTTGTCGATAAAAATAGTTAGTCCTCGAGTATTACCACAAAGGAACTCCTCAGTAGAGATATTGGCTGCATTTGAAGCAGGTTTTGTGCAGAGAGGTATTGGTCATGGTCTTGTCTCCAAATCGCCTCGTTCGCTCTTCGCCAACGGTAGTTAACTGGCCTTGGTTGATTTTTTCGAAACCGTCAACTCGCTCAACCAACAGCTCGCAGTAGATTTCAATAGGCGTGCGACTAGCCACTCGATCGTTAATGAACGTTGAAAGGTGAAGGCTGAATATCAACGCATAAGATGAAGTGAAAACTGTAAGCACTGGTTGTTGAAGAGGCCCTCTATGGGCACAGCCCGTTACACAAATCGTTTCATCTGACGGCCATCACGAACACTAGTGTGTCTTTGTCGAACGACGGTTTGATCTTGGGCGCAATAAAGCGGTAGGCTAATCTTGAATTCGAGTCGTACTTTGATTTATATCGCTTGAATACCGGAGCGGATTTACATTAATACGGAGAAAAGGAAGATTTGGGCAGTTTTAGGTCACGTGTAAGATAACGCGATCTATTAAGGGTCCTAGTAATATCTGGAAGTCATCACATGACCGCTAGTCCGTGCCGCTATTGGCGCGAGTGGGGTGAAGGACAGCAGATAAGCCGCCGAGCCAGTCAAGAACCGGAAATAACAAAGCCCGTAGCTTATCTGGCCCTTATCTGGCGGACAACAGGGGACAAAACGGGCCAAAGCCCCGACCCGCTGCTGTTGGGCCATTTTTGCACTTGATCGGCCCTCACGAACATGTCGGCCTCGTTTTCGCCGGAAGCGCGCACGTCGTGTGCGCGGTGCCATAAGCGCAAGAAGCGGTGCGACCGCGTGCTGCCAGCCTGCAAAAACTGCCAGCTGGCACGGGTGCGCTGCAGCTTTCTGGACAATGAGAGCCAGACGGCGGCCTCGTATCCGATTGCGTAAGCAGATCGGATGGGCCGACGGAATGGCCAGGACCGACAGCGCCACGGGCCAACACGACTAACAGCCCAGGTACGTCCGCAGCCTGGAAGCGCGGGTGCAGATGCTGGAGCGGCACGCGGTACCGGCCGGCGATCTGGGGCAGCCGGCGGAGGGGCCGAATAGACTCTTGGCAACTGGACCAACGGAAGGGCCTGGCGTGACTGGAGTGACTGGCCTGACCGGACCGCCCGGGGACGCGCTGGCGGCGTTGGACCAGGTTATGATGGACCAAAGCCAGCCCGCGGGGCCAGGGCCGGCCGCGCTGCTGCCCGCAGAGCAGGCTGACCTCTTCCTCGACGGCAGCACGGCACCAGACGACGAGATGACAGCTGTCGGCTCGACGGACAGCGATTCGGACAAGCAGGGGCAGCCGCCGCAGCCGCCGCATCAACAACAACAGCAGCAACAGCAGCAAGAGCAACCGCTGCCGCCGCCACCGACCTTTGCGAGCAGCCCGCTGCGCCGGCGCCATCTGCAGACTCACCGCGGCTCACCCCCCAGCATGGGCACGCCTGGCACGGTGCACTCGGTGCCGTCGGGGCTGCCTGGGATGCCAGCGCAGTCACCGTCGTTTGCACAGGAGCTCAAGTCGCTGTCGCTAGAGGCGGCAGCCGAGCGCCACGTCGGCTCGTCCTCGGGCGTGTCGTTTGCGAAGTTGACCCAAATGGTGTTGTGCCGGCTGACGCCGGACAAGGCCGATTTTGTCTTTAGCAACGAGGGCGGCGGCGGCGGCGACGAGGGGGCGGCGGCAGCGAATGGCGGCCCGGCGACGGGTACGACAGCGACGACGGGCACGCTGGCGGCGGCAGGCGGCGACCCGCAGCTGATCGACTTTGACTCGCCGTCGGACCTCTTCAACGCGACGGTGCTGCACAGTCTGAGCGAGAGCATCTCGGTGTACCCGCTGCTCTTTGGCGATGTCTTTCTGACGGACATTATGGAGCCGGACACGGCCCTGGCCGGGCTGACGTGGCCGCCGGCGACGGTGGTGGGCGGGATCGGCGACGAGGCACACATCAACGTGCTGGTGGACTTTTACTTTGCGCACTCCAACACGCTGTACCCGCTGATTGTGCGCAGCGAGTTTGCGGCGACACTGCAGATGATGCGCGAAGACCCGGCGGCGGCGGCGGCGACGCTGCCGTCGCTTTCGCTCTTCCGGCTGTGGATGGTGCTGGCAATTGGGGCGACGGCGTTTTCATCCGTGTCGCTGACGGAGGAGTCGGAGCCGATGCTGTACTACAACAAGGCGCTGCAGTACTCGGAGGCGGCGCTGGCGCTGGACGAGATGGCGGCGCTCGAGGTGCTGACCCTCCAGGTGTCGTACTCGTTTTTCAACCAGCTGGGGCCCAACACGTGGTTCCTCGTCGGCATGGCCGCGCGGGTGGCGCTGGGGCTGGGGCTGCACACGGCGTCGACGTACGAGAAGCTGCCCGTGGACGTGTCGGAGCGGCGGAAGCGCATCTTCTTTTCCATTTACATGATGGACCGGGTGGTGTCGATTGCCTTGGGGCGACCGTTTGCGCTACACGACGATGACATTGACGTGGGGGTGAGTGATTTGGGGGAGGGGGGAGGAGGGAAGGAGAAAAGAAGACGAAGAAGGAGAAACAGACTTACTAACCAACAACAGCCCTTCTCGGCCGTCGACGACGACTGCATCACACCCGAAGGTATCCTCCCGCAGAGCTCGCTCCAGCCGTCGCTCATGTGCGTGCCACGCCACATCCTGGCGCTCCGGCAGATTGCCAGCCGCATCGCGCGCCAGGTCTACTCGTCGTCGGCCGCGCGCCAGGCCGCCCAGCTGCACCTCGGCGTGGCACAGCGCGAGGCGGTCCTGACAGCGCTGCACCAAGAGCTGATTGACTGGCGGCGCAACATGCCCTTTCCACTGCCCGACGTCGACAGCCGCGTCCCGCACCTGAGCAGCACGTGGTACGATTTCAACTACTACACGCACTTGGCGTCCATCTACCGGCCGTCACCGCTCTTCCCCGTCATGGACCACAAGCGCGTCAAGATCCTCGAGTCGGCAGCGGCCATGGCGGTGCGGCATGCGTACAACCTGCACCAGCAGCGGCGCTTTGCGTACAACTGGCTCAACTTTCTGTCGCTCTTCACGGCGACGCTGTCGCTGATTTACGCGACGACGGCGCAGCCGGAGAACCTGGCGAGTGTGCTGCGGGAGACGCGGGCGATTGAAGACTTGGAGCTGGCCATTGAGCTGTTCAGCACGTTGAGTGTCAAGTTTTCGGCGGCGCGCAAGATCCGGAGCATGATTGCGGAGATTGTGAAGCGGTATCAGGACGTGCGGGGGGTGGTGAAATAGGGGAGGGGATACAAGGGATGGGGGGACCGGAATAGAGGCGTTGGGTAGAGGAGGATTTACTAATTTCATGATTCTATTGACTGATCTATGATTCTACCTGGTCTAGTTTTTCTCGCTATACTCGTCCGTCTGTCTGGGTTTGAATTCGATCCAGCACTCGTGTTCCTGTCTGTCAGCTGCTGCCTGTGCACACGCGTCCACTCGTCGTGACGTACCGTCATTCTTGGCACCGTGATGTCGCCAAAGATCTCGAAGCGGCTCCTGGTGCCCGGACTGGCCCCCTTTTGGCACTCGGCCAGATGCGTTGTGTAGCGGCGGTACAACGCCGAGAGCAGCATGGTCATCTCGGCCATGGCCAGGTGCATGCCGATGCACATGCGGCCGCCGCTGGAAAAGGCCCAGAACCAGCGCCGCATCTCGGCCACGTCGCCGAAATCGCCCAGCCAGCGCTCCGGCCGGAATGCCAGCGGGTCCGGGAAGACAGTCGGGTCGCGGTGCAGCGTGTACGGATCGATGCTGACGACCGTGCCGGCTGGCAGATGCACGCCGTCGACCACGCTGTCCGTCGTCGGCAGCACGCGCGGCTCCGATGCCGGCAGCGGCGCGTAGAGCCGCAGCGTCTCGCGCAGGACCGCGTCCAAAAAGGGCAGGCGCGCAGCGACATCGGCGGTCGGGTTGCCGTGCTCGTCCAGGTTGGTCTTGTCCGCGTCGAGTGCCATGACCTCGGCCACCAATCGCGCTTGGTAAGCGGCGTGCTCCGGCCGCGACAGCGCCCAGATGGCAAACATTGCGCTGTCGCTGGTCGTGTCGATGCCGGCCAGCAGGTGGTCGGCCAGCTCCGAGGCCATGTCGAGCCCGTCGATGCGGCCGGCGAGCCGCGTCATGATCGGGGCCGCCGGCGTGTTGAGGAGCGCGTCCGGCTTCTCGCGCGTCTCCGTGTCGTACTCGCGCCACGCCTGCAGCGCGTGCCGGCGGATGGCCGAGTACGTCGTCGGCTTGGCCATCGGCAGCAGCCCCAGCGCCGTGACGAGCCGCTCGGCCCAGCCGGTCAGGCCGTACAGCCACGCCGTGTAGGCCGGCAGGTGGAAGGCGAACCAACTGAGGCGGCGGCCGGCCGTGTCCAGAATGTCGTCGAGCAGGCGGCGGTGGTCCTCGCGGCCGCGCAGCGCGTTCGTGCCGCCGTGGGCCTCGCCGTACAGGAAGCCGGTAATGCAGTCGAGGCTGAACCAGTGCAGCGTCCGAAAGATCTCGAGCGGCGCCGCAGCCTCGGCTGTCTGGGCGGCGTCGCGCGTGTGGCGGTCGACGAGGGCGAGGAAGCCGCGCACGTGGCGCGCAATCAGCGGCACGGCAGCGCCGTCGAGCCGCAGGACGGCGCTCTTGGCGTAGGCGTGGGCAATGAGCTTCTTGCGGTCGGCGTGGGCGCGCACGGGGCCGACGGAGAACATGTTGGGGCGGCCATAGACGTCAAAGACGGAGTAGAACGACGTGCGCTCAAAGCCGGAGCCGGCGCCGTAGATGCTGCGCAGCGCCGCCAGCGACGCAAACGACACGTCGGCTGGACCGATGCGCACCACGGGGCCCAAGCGCGCGTGCAGCGCGTGCAGCGTGGACGTGCGCGTGCCGCGCCAGTCCTCGAGGGCGAGACGCCAGCGGGAGAGCGCAAAGAGGCGTGGTCCGGGCACGACCGCGAGGGGGGACAGCCAGAGGGGCAGCACCACCAGGTAGACCACAAGGGCGAGCACCGCCGTGGCAGCGACGAGCAGGCTGTGGCGGACCAGGGTGTTGGTCAGCGTGTCGAGCAGGGTCATCATGATGGGCGTGCAGAGAATCGGGGAACGCGAGCCAGTCGTGTGGGAGAGCGTGGCCTGACGTGGCATAGATGAAGCACGGTAATAAAGACCCAGCAGCCCGTGATGCTGGCGCCATCAGCTCGGCTGTTTGGGCAGGCGTCGGCACGACCGACGAGCTCGCTATCGGCCGGTGTCGTCACTATCAGCCGGGGATGATAAGAAGCGGCAGGGAGCGAGAGCCAAGCGAGAATTCGAGGGAACAAGCCAGGATTGCATCAAACGATAACCCGATTAACGACCAAGACCAAGAACCTCGACCAACACAACGATACGGCGACGACCACAATCACAATCACCACACCACAACACAACACAACCACCACCACCACCCCCACCACCACGCCCGCCATGTCCTCCACCACCACCACCACCACTACCACCGCCAACACCGCCAACACCGCCAACACGCTCTCCCTGGCCTCTCAGGATGAAGCCCTCAAGGCCATGGCCCACGCCGGCCGCTCATTGCCCGGTATCCCGCACTTTGCCACGCACGCCGAGACACGCCGCTGGCAGCTCGAGCACATGGCCGCCGCCTTCCGCGTGTTTGCACGCGAGGGCTTCAGCGAGGGCATCTCGGGCCACATTAGCGTGCGTGATCCCGAGCACGTCGACCGCTTCTGGATCAACCCGCTCGGCGTACACTTTGGCATGATGCGCGCCAGCGACATGGTCTGCGTCAACCAGGCCGGCGAGGTCGTCGGCGGCAACGCTGCCGCCCCCATCAACGCCGCCGGCTTCCAGATCCACGCCGCCGTCCACCGCGCCCGCCCCGACGTCCACGCCATCTGCCACACCCACTCCATCTACGGCCGCGCCTACTCGGCTCTCGGCCAGCCCCTCGAGATGCTCAACCAGGATGTCTGCTACTTTTACAATGCCCACGCCGTCTACGACCAGTACGGCGGCATCGCCAACGAGGCCGACGAGGGCGCCCGCATCGCCGCCAGCCTCGGCCCCCACAACAAGGCCGCGATCCTGCTAAACCACGGCCTGCTGACGACCGGCCAGACCGTCGACGAGGCCGCCTTTATGTTCTGCCTCATGGAGCGCAGCTGCCGCATCCAGCTGCTCATCGACGCCTCCGGCAAGCCCAAGACCATTGTCAGCGACGAAGAGGCCGCTTACAACTTCCGCATGGCCAGCACGCCAGTACGTATTCTCTCCTCGCCGCGTTTGTTTATTCTTTCCTTCTGCGCGTTGCTCGTTTTCTGTGTTCATCGTTTGGCCCGGTTTTTCCATTTTCCCCATTTCCGCGTTTCCGAAACTCTTGCATTCCTCGCTTTTTTCATTTTTCTCTTTTCTTTCTTTTTCTCGCTTCACTCTTTTTTATTTCCTCGCTTTGCTCGATTCTCATCACTTGCTTGCGCTAACAACACAGGACTGCCTCTACGAAGAGTTCCAGCCGGAATACCGCCTCGAAGAGTACCGCGCCCCCGACTTCAAACTGTAGATCCAATAGACCCTAGAGAAGAAAATAGCAATCCACTCGCAATCCCACAGCAACTCTGTACAATCCACACGACTCCGTAATCCCAATCCACCGCAACTCCATACGATACCCGTCCACAGACCAATTCACGACTCTACCCATGCGCATGCACCCCTACCCACTTGCCTCGCCCACCGGGATGCTGTAGCCCACTCTCTCCTCCAATCCCGAGGAAGTGTCATGCACCCCCCAAACTATCCGTACTTCCAGAACCCAAATGTCCACTAAATCCATCACCCAATCCTTCTTCTCCACAACTCCTATCTCTCGCCCAGCGGCTATCCCGACTGATAAGCGGCGTCTCCTCCAGCTCCACTTTTGAGGCTAGTAAATCTCAGCCCGGCGACAGCTCTGTGCCGAGGCCGCCACCTGGCCCTGCCATATAAGAGGTTATGGCCTGGCAGACCGAGCAACTGCCTCATCCCCATCGATCACCTCGGACCCAGCATAGCCGGTTCCGTCTCGAAGCCATCATCATGGGTTCTGCCAGCGAGGACGAAAAGGTCCCTACGACCATTAGCAATAACGACGATGTCGCCGAGGGCCAGGCCACGGACGTCTCGGCTGGCTCCCAGGCGCTGCAGCGCAAGCTGCGCGGCAAGGAAGTTCAGCTGTTTGCCATTGGTGGTGCCATTGGAACGTGTGAGTGTGGTGGTGCTTGTGGAGTGGAGCGTGGACATGCATGTTGTTTGTTTTGAATATTTGAAATTCAAAACGTCCTAGCTCCGAATTTTTGTTCCCCCCCGCTGACCTCTCTCCAGCCCTCTACGTCCAGATGGGCTCGGCCCTGCCCAAGGGCGGACCGGCCGGTCTCTTCATCGCCTTTCTCCTCTGGGGCTCCGTCATGTGGGCGGTCAACGAGTGCTTTGCGGAAATGGTCACGTACGTGCCCGTCCCGTCGCCCTTTGTCCGCCTCGGCAGCGACTGGGTCGACAGCGCGCTCGGCTTCGCCATGGCGTGGAACTTTTTCCTCAACATGGCGTTTCTGGTCCCCTTTGAAATCGTCGCCATGAACCTGATGATCACCTACTGGTCCGACGACGTGCCTGTGGCCGCCATCATCTGCGCCATGATTGTCGCCTACGCCCTGCTCAACGTCGCCAGCGTGCGCTACTTTGGCATCGCCGAGTTCTACCTCTCCATCTTCAAGGTCGTCCTCATGATCGGTCTCTTTTTCTTCACCTTTGTCACCATGCTCGGCGGCAACCCCCAGCACGACCGCTACGGCTTCCGCTACTGGAAGAACCCGGGCGCCTTTGTCGAGCATCTGGAGCCGGGCAATGTCGGCCGCTTCTGTGGTATCATCTCGTGTCTGTACCAGGCCAGTTTCTCGTGAGTTTTTCATTCCCCCCGCTTTGCTCGTTTTCCTCACGTCGGTCGTCCTCTAACAATCGCTAGCGTCTGCGGCCCTGAATACATCTCCATGGTCGCCAGCGAGGCCGAGAACCCCCGCAAGGTCCTCCCCCCTGCCTTCCGCTCCTTTGTCTGGCGTATCCTCCTCTTCTTTGTCGGCTCGGCGCTTTGCATGGGCATTGTTGTGCCTTACAACGATGCCACCCTGGCTGCCATCCTTGCCGGCACCACCACCGGCTCCGGCACCGGCGCCGCCAGCCCTTACGTCATCGCCATGAACCGCCTCGGCATCAGCGGCCTGCCCGATCTGGTTAACGCGCTCATTATGACGTCCATCTTCAGCGCCGGCAACGGCCTGCTCTTCTCGGCCACGCGCACGTTGCACGGCATGGCGCTCGAGGGCCACGCGCCGCGCTTCCTGTCCTACTGCACCAAGTCTGGCGTGCCCATCTTCGCCCTCTTCGTCTCCCTCTGCTTCTGCCTGCTTGCCTTTATGGAGATGAGCAACTCGGCCGCCGAGGTCATCAACTACCTCGTCGATCTCGTCACGTGCTGCCAGCTGATCAACTACCTCGCCACCGCCATCATCTACCGCCACTTTTTGGCCTCGCTGCGCAAGCAAAACATTGACCGCAACACGCTGCCGTACAAGGGCCGCTTCCAGCCGTTCACGTCCTACTACGCCATGGGCGGCACCTTTTTCATGCTGCTGGCCGGCGGCTACGACGTCTTCTTGTCTGGCGGCTGGACGGACATGTGGTTCTTCCTCGACTACGCCATGATTGGCTTCTTCATCGTCATGTTCGTCGGCTGGAAGATCATCTTCCGCACCAAGTACGTGTGGCCCGGCACGGCTGACCTCAGCCTGGGCGGTCTCAAGGAAGAGATTGACCACTACGAGGCCATGTACGTGCCGCGGGAGTCAAGCAAGATTGGCAAATACTTTGACAAGCTGTTTGAGTAGGGGCGCATAGACTAGACAAGACATTCTTTGGGGTTTTTTTTCAATTTCCCATTTCTTCCACGCCTTCTGTCAGAGATTGTAGACATCCCTTTGTCCAGCCGCGGCACGTGTCGAATGCAGACGAAACGTGTTTTCCGTACGTAAGACTACGACTCATTTATTACTTGTCACTATGACAGCACAAGGCCCACATGGAATCCTGATAGCCGTAATAGCCCCGTAACGCTAGAGGATTGGCAACTTGGCTGGACAGTCATCCAGGTGCCCAAGAAATCGTCTCCCGCCCTACGATACAACACCACTCATCACCACCCCCGTCGGGTCTCGCGAAACCCGATCGCCCCATTCGGCCTCCCAGCCGTTGTCGGCCAGATACTGCTTCCAGGCCTCGTCGTCATTCTCCAGCTGCCGCGACACGTCCGGGATGACAAAAAAGGCCACCAGCGCGCCCAGCGCCGCAAACGCCGACCCGACTAGAAACGCCACCTGGTCGCCCTTGGACGGGTCGTCGGCATAAGCGCTTTGGATGGCGGTAAAAACCTGCTACTTAGCGACGTACTAATGCCCACGTGCACACACACACGCACCTGTGTCCCAATGGCCGCCCCGGCCTTGGACCAGGCCGACACGAAGCCCATCATCTGTCCGCGGATCGAGGTGGGGAAGCATTCGGACGCTGCTAGGACGACGGTGCTGGGCCGTTAGCATCCACCATTGCACCACATCAGAATCATGTGACTCACCTCCCGGGGCCGACCTCGCCCAACGTGAGAAAGACGCCGTACAAGACGACAAAGAGCGGAAAGACGCGCTGGATGGGTCCCATGGCGCCGCCCAGCACAAAGCCGAGCACGGCCTGCATGGCAAAGCCCAGGGCCATGGTGCGGCGGCGGCCGATCCGGTCGGATAAGTAGCCGCCGAGAAAGGGGCCGGGAATGTAAAAGCAGTTGATGACGGTGCCCCAACCGAGGTCCTTGACTAGGCTGTTGGACGCGTTCATGCGCGCCATAATGGTCGAGCTAAAGATGCCAAACGGCACGCTGACCCAGTTGTAGAGGAACCAGGCGGCGGCCGTGCCGATCAGCGGCCGCCAGTACCGTCGCAGCGCCAGCCAGTAGGGCGTGCGCTGGCGGCGCAGGGCCGAGCGACGGTACGCGGTCGAGACGGCCATGCGCACCCGGAACCAGAAAATGACCATGGGCGGCAAAAGGCCGAGGGCAAAGGACGTGCGCCAGACAATGCCGTAGCGGTCCTCCCGCTGTTGCACACACAGCAACAGCAGCAGCGGCACCACGCCGCCCCACACGTAGCCCAGGCTCGAAGAGAGGTCCGCCAGCATGGCAAACATGAAGCCGCGCCGGCGTCGGTACTGGTGCGCCTCGTCTGTGGCCTCGACAGCCCCCGCGCCCGAGACGGGGTATTCGCCGCCGGCGCCGACACCGGCGATGCCCCGCGCCACGATCAGCATCCAGAACAGGCCCGTGGGCGAGCGGCCGCTGGCAGCAGCCGATAGGACGATGCCCAGCACCAGCAGCGTCGTGGTGAAGACAGCGCCCGTCTTGCGGCCAAGCTGGTCGACGAGCACGCCGAAGCCGAGCATGCCGAGAATCATGCCAATGAGAAAGGCGTTGGACAGGCGGGACGCAATCGTGTCGGTCCATGCGTCGGCGTACGTCACGGCCAGGAGAAGCTCCAGGTTGCCAATAATTCCAGCGTTGCTGGTCGTCAGCGTACGGTGAGAAAGCAGAAAAAGCCACGCACTATCCGTCCGACCCAATGGCCAGTCCGGAGAACAAGACCATCATCCATACCGACAGCTTGCTGTAGTGCGTCTTCTCGTGATCGGCAACGCTGTCCACGGCCGCGACATGGCACGGCGCGTCCTTGTCGGCAGTCTCTTCGCCGTAGGCCATGGGCGAAATCGTATTGTCCTGCTCCATGGTGCAGTTTCCTGTGGAACGGCGAATGGAACTCGGGAACTCACCGACTATAACACTCTTACCGGGAAACACTGCGATAAGAGTCTGCTCATGTCGGGGGCAGTTTCATGGCCACGTCGTATCGAATGCATCGCCGCTCAAAGCTGCCTTTTTGGGCTTAGAGCCGCCTGTCAGACTATCACTCGGGTAGTACTTCCGCTTTGGCTTGCGTTGCGTTTGCGATAGGAATGACATCGGTGCATCATGAGGATCTCTTATTGCTTGCCCTTTCCCGACACGTCGTTGCATGTTCTGGGGCAGCATAATCAGGACAGTCTATTCGTCACATGACTAGTGGATAACACTATTCCGGCCCGGTGACGCCAAGCTACCAAGTGGGGCTTTCCGCTCGAGATACCGGCAGATAGCGCCCTCTATCCCGAGATACAACGCGTCTTCGACCTTCCACGCACCTAGCCATGATGAAAGGAACTGGATCCGCGACGCTATCTGCGCCCACCACGCCAAAGGTCTCGCAATGGCGAAAGGCCATCTGGCTGGCTGCGGGCGTCTTGTCTATGGCAGCCCTGCACTTTGGCCGCTTGCCCGCTTCGGGACAGTCCATCGTCGACCGCGTGCAGCAGTGCGCCATCGACCGTTTGCTCGCCAACACCTCCTTTCTTGATGATGCCGTACCCATTGAAGCGGAAGAGTTTCTCGCCCGGCGCGATCGCCTGGCCGAGGCCCTGGTCGCCTCGGACGCCGACGCCTTTGTGCTCGAACCGGGCTACACGTTTCAGTACTACGCCAACATCTCCCAGGCTGACTGGGAGCCGTGGGAGCCCGAAGAGCGGCCGTTCTTGATGCTGGTCCTGCCACATACGGACGCAGACGGCACCATTACGGCCCAGACAGCCTTTTTGGCGCCGCATTTCGAGGAGGGGCGCGTGCGCATGCTGGGCATCTCGTCACGTGTGCCGGCTCTCGATATTGTCGTCTGGGAGGAGCACTGGGATCCGTACGACACGCTGATGGCGTCACACCTATTTGAGGGCCGGCCGGCCGACTATGCCCCCCGCCTCATGGTCGACGAGGAGATGCGGGACTTTATCGTGCGCGGACTCGGCGGCGCCGGTTTTGTCACCGTCGGCCTGACGCCTGCGGTTGAGCTCGTGCGCCAGCGCAAGAGCGTGGCTGAGGTAGCGCTGCTGCGGACCGTCAACACGGGCACGGTGGCGGCGGTGCGGGCGATGCGGCCCTGTCTGGTGGTCGGGCTGACCGAGGACGAGGTGCGAGACGTGCTGGACGGGGCGCTACAGGCGCTTGGCTTCGGCCTTTTCTTCAACATTGTGCTCTTTGAGGAGCACGGTGCGCTTCCCCACGGCGGATTTGTGACTGGCAACAAGCGGCTCACCCCCGCGACCATGGTCGTCATTGACGTCGGCGCGCACTACCGCGGGTACAGTTCCGACATTTGCCGCAGTTTCTTTATGGATCCGCCGCAGGTGTCGCTGTGGGAGAGCGCACTCGCAGCGGTTGGCTGGACTGGGTGTATACACGCCGCTGCCACCGATCCGCTGCACGCTGAAAAGCTGCACGTCTGGGCCGTCGTCCTCGAGGCGCAAGCCGCCGCCGCTGCTGCGTTCCGGCCAAACCGTACGGCCGCTAGCGTGGACATTGCCGCGCGCACCGTCATCGAAGAGGCCGGCTACGGCTATGGCTTCACGCACCGGCTGGGCCACGGCATCGGTATTAAAGGTAGGTTTTGAGATGCCTGCAATCTTCTTCCTCCTTCCTCCTTCCTGCTTCTGACTTGTAGCGCACGAATCGCCCTATCTCAATAAGTGGAACACGGAGGTGTTGCTCCAGCCTGGTATGACCTTTACCGACGAGCCCGGCATCTACCTCGAGGGCAAGTTTGGCGTCCGCCACGAGGACATTTATCTGGTCACAGAGACGGGCGCGGCCGAGCTGCTGAGCGGACAGCTGGCTCAAAGTCCGTTTGCGCCGTAGTCTATGTAGAGGATGTGCGCGTTACAAAAAATTGCGAGCATTCCGTACCTTCTGGTTCTGTAAACGCACATACACAGCCTCGTCTCTCCCTGCCACTCCCTGCCATTGGTACCTCCATCATAACCCGCGCTCCTGTAGCGCCACCCATCCCCCGTGGCGCAATTGGATAGCGCGTTAGACTGTTACGAAGCACATCTAAAGGTTGGTGGTTCGAACCCACCCGGGGGAGAATAGAGTGTCTGATTTGAGGACTGTTGAGAGACTTCTTTTTAGCGTGGGGTTGCCTTTATTTCCATTTTCTCACGCTTCCTCAATGTCTCTCCAACTTTCCCCAACTTCCGGCTTTTTCGCTCTACGCTCTTCCTGTCTCCTCGTGATTGGCTCCTTTTTTAGCCCCCTCGCTGCTGCCCCACAGTGCCCCAAACCACATAAAGCCACGGGACAGTCCCTGGGGCCGTCCAACCGCCACGGACAGGACACGCCTCCATGTCTATGAGCATCGATGACGCCGCCACCGCCAGGGACGGCTTCCCGCGGCCGGTGCCCGCCATTCCAACCAATGTGTTGCAGCAGTTTGACCTGACGGGCAAGGTCGTCGTCGTGACGGGCAGCGCCGACGGCATTGGCCTGGCAGTAGCAACGGCCATGGCCGAGGCCCATGCCGCCGTGGCCATGTGGTACAACAGGTGTGTGGCCCGTCTCGGTCGCGCCGCCTCGGCTCACAGACAGCAACGATGCGGCCATTGCGCAAGCTGCATCGCTGGCCGCCACGCACAGTGTCCGGGCTGCGGCGTACCAAGTCAACGGTTTGTTCTGTCGTCTGTCCCGGACAGCACATGATGCTCACCGGCAGTCTCGGATGCCGACCAGGTGCAGGCCGTCCTCGCCGCCGTCCTCGCCGATTTTGGCCGTATTGACGTGTTTGTCGCGAATGCGGGTGCGTCGAGGGAAAGTTGAGAAAATCCAAGACGCTCCCCCAAAACTAACTGCCAGGCATTGCTCTCACGGCCGGCATCTTGGAACAGTCTCTCGACGACTACCGCAAGCAAATGGCCGTCAATGGTGCGTCCTACCTCCTGTCCCATTCTTTCGCTCCTCCTCACACAGCCAGTCGACGGCGTGGTGTTTTGCGCCAAATACGTTGGCGAGATTTTCAAACGCCAAGGCGCCGGCAATCTCATCATCACCTCCAGCATGAGCGCCCACATTGTCAACACGCCGACCGACCAGGCCGTTTACAACGGCACCAAGGCTTTTGTCACACAATTCGGCAAGTGCCTCGCCCGCGAATGGCGCGACTTTGCTCGCGTCAACATTGTCTCGCCGGGCTTCTTTGACACCAAAATGGGCGCCGGTCCGGACGGTCTCCAGGAAGCCTACCGCATGGCCGTGCTCGGTCGCCAAGGCCACGTCAAAGAAATAAAGGGGGTGTACCTGCTGCTTGCGAGCGACGCGTCGACGTACATGACCGGCAGCGATATTATCATCGACGGTGGCTATGTCTTGCCATGAGGACTGTGCGGGAGATGTGCGAAAACTAGATACGTACTATGCTGTGAAAATAGCTTGTTGGTGCGGCCACGTGACTCAAATGGTGTTGGTCTGAAAATTCAACCTCTTCTGTTGTTCCCCATGGCCAGTGTCCCTTGCTCTGGCTGGCCGCATTCGCCTACGTGCCCACCCCAGACCCGGCTATGTCTTTGGAGTCCCTCCCGCCAGAAGCGCGCGACCAAGTCCGCCGGTTCTGCCGCCAGTACTGGCAGCGGGAGCCTCACTTGACCTTTCCGGCGCCGCACTACCTCTGCCAGCATGCCGTACAGGACCTGATTTTCCAGCGGCTGTGGGGCCCCGAGAACCAGAAGCCGCCTGGCCCGCCACGGTACCAGCTCAAGACGCTCAAGCAGCTCGTCGCCCAGGTCGAGGCCGCCATTGATGACTGGGAAGAGCAGGTACGCCGCCGCACAAGACAGACAGCGTCCGGCCTCTAACGACACAGGGCGTCCACGATGGCCTGATGGAGCATATGACGGCGCTGCTCAGCCAGCCGCTTCCCTCGGAAATGGCGGCAGCCCAACAAAAGACGTATGTCGTCTACAGCCTGTCCGCTCTCGGGGTAACCGACGACCACCGCGGCTCCGATGCAGACTGCCCTGCTATTGTCTTGCGCGAGTCCCGCACCATCATCGCCGCCCAGGGCACGACGGGCCTCGCCACGTGGGAAGCTGCCTTGCATCTGGGGCAGTACTTGTGCCGCGAGCCCGGCCACGTTCGCGGCAAGCATGTCCTCGAGCTCGGCGCCGGCACGGGCTACCTGTCCGTCTTGTGTGCGCGCCATCTCGATGCCGCGACCGTGCTCGCCTCGGACGGCTCGGACGAGGTCGTCCACAACCTGCCCGAGACCTTTTTCCTCAACGAGCTGCAAGGCGTCGACCAGGCTATGGCCATCGAGCTCAAATGGGGCCACGCGCTGCTCGGCACGGAGGAGCCGCAGTGGCGCGGGGGCCGGCCTGTGGACGTGGTCCTGGGCGCCGACATTACCTACGACAGCAGTGCGCTTCCTATGCTGATGGCGACCCTGACCGACCTGGTCAGTCTCTTTCCGCAGGTGGAGATTTTAGTGGCGGCCACGGAGCGCAACGAGACGACGTTTGCCGCATTCCAGCGCGAGACCGCGCAAGCGGGCTTTTCCATTGAGGAGCTGGACTTTTTGTTGACGCCGCAGCGACTGCAGACGGGACCATTTTACAGCGATACCGTGCCGATTCACATTTTTGCGTTGCGGAAGAAAGGAGTTGCTAGTGTAGAGAAAATGAACCCCAAAAAAGAATAAGAGGAGCGTTCCTTGCCATGACCCTCCCTTCGAGGGTAGGCTAAAAAAAGAATTTGAAATCAAGGTCCTACCCGGAATCGAACCGGGGCTACTGGAAAGGATGATCCGAAAATCAGAATCCAGTGTCCTAACCGCTAGACTATAGGACCATTTGTGATGTCAGGGCATAGTCGGCTGAGCTTATGGAGTCATTGCATCTGCAAAAGGAAATGTGATACATACAACTAATAATACCGTTGGATTCCGGACAGCTGAGTATTTAATTGGCCATTCGTATTCTAGTCCACTCGCTGGATATATTTCGGCATCTCGCGCGACAGCTCCTCAAACACGCTGTCCATCTGCCGCCGCAGCGCCTCCTCGTCAATGGCGACTACCCGGAAATCCCGCACAACCAGCTGGCCGTCCACGATGGAGTGCTGCACTGCCGAGCCGTTGCAACCAAATACCAGGTGGCTTTCCAGCATGCTCTTGCGTTGTACGGGATCCTGTAGCAGCGGCGTAAACATGTGGTCCTTGGTCAAGTCGAGGACGATGACGTCCGCCTTGCGGCCTGCAGCCAGCGTGCCGGCGTCGATGCCGAGCGCACGCGCGCCGTTGCGCGTGGCCATGCGCAGAATGTCGTGCGGCCGGCCGAGCGCGGCATTTTTGTGCAGCGCGCGCTGCACGAGCGCGCCCATTTTCATCTGGGCGAACATGTCGGGGCTATTCTCGCACTCAAAGGCGTCGATGCCCATGCCGACGTTGACCCCGGCGGCCTGCAGGGCCTGCAAGGGGGCGATGCCGTTGCCGAGTTTGGAGTTGGAGCCGGCATCGTACGAGACGGACGTGCCGGTGGCGGCCAGCAGGGCAATGTCGTCGTCGGTCAAGTGCACGCAATGTGCGGCGACCGTGTCGGGGCCGAGACAGCCGGCATCGTAGGCGATCTGCACCGGGCTGCGGCCGCCATAGGTCGCCCGCACCGTCGCCACCTCGCTCTCGGACTCGCACAGGTGGATATGCAGTCCGGTCCCGAGCATCTTCTTGGCCTGGCCGACGGCCGCCATGAGGGCCAGGTCCGACGTCAGCATCCACTCATGGCCGAGCCACACTCGCACGCGGCCCGCAGCCCGGCCGTCGTGCGCCGCAAAAGCAGCCTCGTTGTCGGCGAGCGTCTCGAGCGCGTGCGTCGGCAGGGCGACCTCGCTGCTGAGCGTGGCCCGGATGCCGATTGTGCAGGCAGCGTCGGCGCGGGCCCCGACAAAGCGGTACATGTCGTTGACCGTGGTCGTGCCCGTCTTGAGGGCGGCGCAGTACGAGTGCAGGGCGGCGACGTGGGCGCGCTCGGCGGTCAGCGCGCGCACGCTGGGGTACCAGACTTCTTCGAGGTACTCCTTGAGGGGCAGCTCGTCGCCAAAACCCTTGGCCACGGACGTATGGAAATGGAGGTCGACGAGACCCGGCATCACCAGCTTGTCGGTGCCGTCCAGGACCGTGGTGGCCGGATCGGCGAGGATCTCGGGCCGTGGTTGGCCGGCATAGACGCGCGCAATGCGGTCGTCGACAATCTCGACCGTCCCGGGGTAGTGGAAGCTGTCGGCATCGTCCAGCGTCAGGACCGTCGTGTTGTAAATGACAATGCGCGTCATGGTGTGTGTGGGAGAATGTGCGTGCCGGAGTGTCGAGAGCACCGGCAAAGAGATAAGACAATGTCATGTGGGGCAGTCCACGACCCGATATTGCGGAAGTCAGTGTGAAGTGGAAGAATATCATTTACGTAAAGGTCTGCCCAGCAGCAGGGGCTTTCCTGGATAACAGAGAGAGAAAAGGTCCAAACAATATGTGAACACTAGGGACAGACTTGACCTCTTTCGAGTCTCCATGCTAGGCATCACTGTGCGATTGCCTAGAGAAAATCCACCTGAACACGGCTTTCCTCGAGCGGTCATCTGGCCACAGTTGCCTTACTTGCGCTCCGTAGACTTTCTGCACATGCGTCGCCCCATATTTTATTTTGTACAAAGTACAGTCCGTTCCTTGTCCTTGTTGTCCAGATAGTCTGCGTCGTTGCGATTGGCGGCGGCGGCAGCCTGCTCAGGTGTTCTTAGTCCAGAATGGCTGTGATTTCGCCCTGTTTGTTGGCCAAGATGTTGTTCAGATGCAGATCACCGTGGTAGAGTCCTGTTATCTCTGGCTCTTGCACAATTGGAGGAAAGACACGGGGGGAAAGGCGAGCAATGGGCACGATTTCTTCGCATTCTCCTTGTCGCCTTCGTCCTCCGCTTCTCCACGACAGCTTTCTGGTGCATCAGAATACTGTTTAGCACCGCGCTCAGCCAATCGTGGCGGGAGTCCAAAGAACCCCGCGGAATATCGTAATGGAAGGCGGCAATCCGTTTGGTACGCGGGAAATTTTGCTGCGTCGTCATGCTTGGCGCATGTCTTGTGTCGTAGGTAGACGGGCAGCGAGACAACCTCTAAAAAGTAAAAGAAAAAAAGAAAAAAAGATTTTTTTTTTTTAAAAAAAAACATATAAAAAAATAGACGACCCAGATGTAGAGGGTCCCGGCCGGTCTCTGGGCCCACGTATTTGCTGGTGGCGAACATCCCCCCTCCACAAAACTGCCCGTCTGTCGACCCCCTGTGCGGCTACTCGACAAGCTCGTCGGTGGCGACAGCTGCTCTTGCTTGATGCGCCCCGGGCAGGTGCAGCGCACGACCAGACCTTTCTCTTGTCCACCCCGGACGGCGTTGCCTCCTTTGCCGCGCAGGCGTTTGACTAGAACGTCCACGACGACTCGGAAGCACCGTCGTCTGGGGCGGGGGACTGCATTTCTGGCAGGAGCTCTGACGCCTCGGCGGCGCTAACTTCGTCGTCGTCGTCGTCGTCGAGAAAGTCCTTTGCCTCGGCTGCTCCAGACATGGACGCGATCTGGAGGCATACCCACTGGACGTCGAGCATGGCCTTGAAGCGCAGCGCGTCGTCCATGGACATGGCGACCTCAAAGACCGCGCCCGTCTGAAGCAGCCGGCTGGTGTACGGACTGGCAGCGGCGACGACAGGGTCGGCCATGGCTGCGTCGGGCTCTGGACTGCCACAGGGCGGCCGGCGTTGCCATTCGCGCAGCCACTCCAGGCCCTGTTCCTGCTCCTCCAGGGGCACGCCCTCGTTCCACAAGCGCTTGCGCGCCGTGGATTGGGGCAGACCCCTCGGCCGCTCCTCACGTCTCTGGTGCTTCGGCATCCAGTGAAACTGGATGGTGACAACAGCCTGCCCAGCTGCTGTCGGGGTCACACCAAGACACTTGAGGGCAAAGAAGCCCTCGGACCACCACTTGTGGAGCTGGCGATCTTAGCACACCATGTTCCAAACCTTGTCGGAACAGCCTGGGCCACCCAACAATAGGGTGCGCTGGTCGCCAACGAGCGCGTCCAGGGCTAGTGAGGTGTGCTGCATCGCGCTGCAGTTGCGCTGGCTGGCGGTGGCGGCGAAGGGGAAAATGTGGCACACGGCTGGGTTCGCCGTGCCCATGAGGACGCAGCGGTCCTGGTCCCGTGCTTTGCACTAAACGAGACGTCGGATTAGCATTTTATTTTATTATTGGTACCTGATTGACCGAGGATCGGCCCACAGTAATTCTACTAGTTGTTACGCGCAGTAAAACCGTACTGGCCGCAGCCAGCCGGATGAAAACCCGCGTCCATCATGCCTGCTGCGCGGACTTGTCATCGGTGATGAAACTGGTGTCACCCTACCAGTCAGAGGGCTCCGGGGATGGAGAACATAGCCAACCAACCAAACAACAACTAACCACCCAACGCCCAAACAGCCTCCCTGCCTACCAGCCAAGTATTGGGCCCGAGAGTTGGTCTGCCGCCTCCGCTGCCCGATCCTCCTCCCGCATTTCCTGGCCTATCGCTGTGGCCAGTCGGTACTCGGTCAGCCGGCCGAGTCCGAGTAGCCATCGGACGATTACTCCGGCCGTGCTCGCGCTTTCCGTCAGCAACTGGACGTCGCGGCTCGTGGCGAGTCGCTTTGGTGCCAGGACATTCTGGAGCTCGTTCCTCTCCGTTTCCAGCCCGGGGCACGAGAGCAGAAGATGCGAGGCAGTCTCCGGCGCGGTGCCGCATCTGCAGAGTGGCGTGTAGGTGTCCGGGACTTTTCGGGCAAACAGAAACGCTCGAAGCCCGATCTTGCCCGTCCTGATCTGAATCAGGACGGCGCTCTCGTGCTTGAGCAGGCCGTGGTGCGCCCGAAGCGTGTCTTCTGTTTTCTTCCCTGGTGGCTTATCTGCTGGTTGGACCACCCGTCGTCTGCCGGGGCGGTTCGTGGCCTTGTCGTATTCCACCTGCCAACGCTGTGTCCAGTCCCGTTGCTCCGCCTCCCCTGGCGACATCGTTCCGAGCCACCCTTCTGCCCACGCCTGTTGCCACGGCACCTGGCCTGTCTGCGGCCCCTCCCGCCTAGGCCGCCCTCGTCCCTGCGCTTCACGTCGTCGCCGCACCGCCGCCGCCACCGCCGCCTGGCAGTGACGGAGAAGCTCTGCCTTACCGCTTTCCTGCAGTCGGGCCTCGAACTGGGCCAGCCGGCGGTTCAAATGCAGGTCTAGCGGCGCAACCGCCACCTCCGTCTCCACGCTTCGTGTCGGTGTGGCTCTGTACGCGCCGGCAACCACTCGTAGGCACCGGGTTTGTGTCTTACACATGGCTTTGGCAATCCCGCCAGGCTTGTCGACCGTCGGTGTGTGCCACACCGACGCCCCGTATGCCAAGGCGCTGCGGACCACCTTGGTGTAGATTTCGCGTGCGCGTGCCAGTGTGCAGCCCCAGACGGAGCCGGCGAGTCGCGTGAGCGCGAGGGTTTGCGTCGCCATCTTGGCCTGGACCTTGGACAGGTGTGCCCGCCAGCTGAGTTTCCGGTCGAGCCACACGCCGAGGAAGCGTGAGTGTTCTGCTGGCTGTACCACCGCGTTGCCTAGGCGTACTGGCTGCGTCGGTTTCTTGTGGCTGCGCGAAAAGTGTATCAGCTCGCTCTTGGCCGCGTTGAACGTCATGCCTCGGGTACGGGCCCATCGCGCACAAGCCGTGAACGCGCGTTCCAGCCGCTTCGTGTTCTCGACGAATGTCCTGCCAATAGCCACGAGGTTCGTGTCGTCGGCAAAGCCG
This sequence comes from Leptographium flavum, assembly GCA_963580335.1. Taxonomy (NCBI): domain Eukaryota; kingdom Fungi; phylum Ascomycota; class Sordariomycetes; order Ophiostomatales; family Ophiostomataceae; genus Leptographium; species Leptographium flavum. The sequence continues at coordinate 2,357,810 of OY756930.1, read as the reverse complement.
ACGACCATCACTCCTGTGGGCTCGAGAGCCTCGTATAGTGATGCCACGTAGAGAAGGAACAGTATTGGCGAGAGGGGTGAGCCTTGTGGCACACCCGCTCGGAGTGGGATCGAGGGCGATTCTTGGCCGTCGAAGATCAACTGGGTAGAGCGGTCCGTCAGGTAGCTAGCCAGCCACCTGATGAGCCACATGGGGAAGCCCTGGCGGCGCATCGTATCCAAAAGCCGCACGTGGTTCACCGTGTCGAACGCGCCAGCAATGTCCAGTTGCAACAGTGATGGCTCCATTTCCTCTGCCCAGGCTGCTTTAACCGTCTCAGTGACGATCCGGACAGCCAGCTCGGTTGAACGCCCTGGCCGGTTCCCCATCTGCATGTCTGGCAGGAGGTGGTGCAGCTCGGCCGCCTCGGAAATTCGCTGCGCCATAGCGGCCTCTATCACCTTCCCGACTGTGCTGAGGAGCGCGATAGGTCGCCAGCCCCCTGCTGTTTCTCGGTCGCGCATTGTTTTGCCCGGCTTCTGGAGAACGATGGTTCCGCCCGTGCGGAAGCGCCGCGGGAAGTATTCAAGCGATAAGCTGGCGGTAGCCAGGCTTGCTAGTGCTCGGAAGAGCGGCTCGCCACAGGCTTTCAAAAAGCCTGCAGGCAGATAGTCGCCCGTACCCGGTGTTTTCCACGAGCCCATACGGTGGCAGATCTTGGCAATTGTGTCTTCGGTAATGCCGCGGTCGAGAGTGAAGGGGTCAGGCCCCGCCCGGTCGGCCCAGGTGCTGTCCGTGATGTCGGACAGGTCGGCTGCTGGATTGGGAAAGAATTTCTCAGCCAAAATAGCAGTTTTTTCCGCGTGGGTATGTGCCGTTGGTGTGTCGTCGTCTGGCCGCCGCATGGCGGGCATTGTCGTGCTCGTTTCTGGAGTGTGGCTGCGCAAGCGCGCCCATCGAGATAGCGACCAGAGGTCCTTGCTATCGCTGGACGCGCGTGCCAACGCCTTGCGCCAGTGGTGCTGCTTGGCCTTTGTCACCGCCCTGTCCTGCTTGTTGCACGCCTGACGTAGCCGTCTTGCCATCAGCGTCGAAGGGGTCGCCCGATACTGCCGCCGGGCTCTCCTAGCCTCGCGGGTCGCCTCGTCGACTTCCAGGTTCCACCAGGCATCGCCCTTGCCAGTGTTGTTTTTCCGCCGTGGGGTAGAATGGTCGGCGATTGTTGTCAGTTGTTCGATTAGGTGGTCTGCGGCCTCGTCGATGTCTTGTTGGGTGGTCAGGCTGGTTGGATTGTCGATCGTGGCCGCCTCGGCTTCGACTATCGTCTGGTCCATCCTCGGCCAGCTCCAGCCCTTTGGTGGTGTCGGAGTAGCGACTCTCCCTGCTTCCCGCACCCAAGCCACCTGCGCACGATGGTCGGACCCTTCCAGACCCGCGTCGCCCATGTACTCTACTCCGATTCACCTTGGTGATGGCCGGGGTGTTCTGCTGTTGCAGAACCTTCAGGATATTGCTCTCCGCGCGGAGCTTCACTGCCGGCAACCCTTTGGCGAGCATCGAGTACTGTCGGCGCGCCGCCAAGGCTGTTGGCCCAAAGGCTTTCTGGATCCAAGATCCAGTCGGCCGGGCCATGGCTTCCTCGTTGAAGAGGACGACTGTCTGTCCATTCTGCAGACGTCGCACGGCCTTGGCAGCCTCCATACCCATTGCCTCGTTCACGGCTTGCACCGTTGCTAGGGCGTCGCGGTTCGTTAGGTCGGGGGGCGCGTTCTCGGCGGTGACCACGACCTCTCTCAGGCTGCGTGCTGGGATCGCCATCGCGGCCACGCCCGCCCAAGTCGTCGCTGGTGTGTTGCTGTTGTTGGTTGAAGTGCTGGGTGACTGCGGCGTCACCTTCGCCGACTGGCGCGTCTGCTGGATCAGCTGGCGGACCTCCTTCGCCAGCGCTCCTTCCTCTTCCAGCTTCTGCGCCCTCGTCTTCAGCACTTTCATCTCCGCCCCCATCGCTTCCATCTTTGCCTCCATCGCGGTTACTCCCTCCGTTAGTGACCGGAGGATCCCCGGAGCCAGCTGACCAGCTATTTTTTGTAGCAGCGCTAGGACGTTCGTTGCTGCCGTTTTCTTCTTTGTTGTGGTAGGCGCGCCCGCCGTGCTGGGCTTTGCCTGCGTCCCCTGTGTCCCCGTCGTCTTTGTAGGAGTAGTCGTTGCCTGTCGTGGCTTCGTCTTCTTCTTCGCGGTCGTCTTCAGGGCCTTGTCGGGGGGCGCGTCGCGCGTCGTCTCGGGGGGCGCGTCGCGCTTCGTCTCGCAGGACGTGTCGGCGGGCGCGTCGCGCATCTCCTCTTCGGGAGTCGATTCGTGTGCCATTGGGTTCAATTGTCATTCGTCGGGGTAACGTATGCGTCTTTCTATTGCGTAGTTTTAACGTCGGATTAGCATGTATTGTCTAGAGGGTACAATGAGTGTATGGGAGACCTACCTTGTCCACCTCTCGCCTGTCCCGGGGCACTGGTTCCCTGTTGGGTCCGCCTTTGCGGATGTTCGTCTGGAGAACTGTAGTCTGTCAGTCAGTTGTTGTGCCTGCCGAGATCACACGGCAGACGTACATGCTTTCGCCAGATTGTTGCACTGGTCGGCAATGGTGGCAGTAAACCGGATGTCCGGAATCATCCCTCTTAGGGCGGGCATCGGCAGGCAACACGCAACGCTCAAGTCAAAAGACGTGAGCTGGTAGTCGTGTCCCGTAAGCGGGCCCATAACAGCCACGACCTGCCGCGCAAAGCGCAGTCGCTCCTCGGCTTCGTCGGCCGGGAGCATGTCCTGAATGGGCATGCTCCGCGGCCGCGCCCTCAGGTACTCGACCAACTGCACAAAGTCGGCCCTTGCGGTCTCCTCGGCCGAGAGGAAGCCCTCGACCGCCTCTCGTAGCCGCACACGGTCTTAGTCGGTGCACGCAATCATGGTGGTGGTTGTGTGGTGCACGAAAAGGTTGGTCTCATCGTGCAAAGTGGTGTTGCATGGGAGAAAAACAAAACAAGCGGGGGAAAAGAGTAGCGGCAGATATCATCACTTGATTGTTGGACCAACAGAACAGTACGAATACAGAGAGCAGACAGTGTAATTGTGCATAGTCCACCAATTGCCGAGAATGAAATATTAAAAAGAGGGAGAAGGAGAAGAAAAGTAAAAAGACAGACTCGGTCGCATTTTCGCCCCATTCCCCGCCCCCGCTTCTCTACAACCACTCCCCTGCTCTACAGCCCGTTGGCCTCGAGAAAGTCGGTAATGACCGTGTAGGCACCCGTGGCGTTGTGATGGAAGTTGATGTTGTGGCTAGCCAGCGGGTGCAGATACGGCACAAAGGACTTTGCGTTGCGCCAAATCGTCCGGGCCGGCTCCTCAAAGACGCCGCGGCAGTCGCCGTCGCAGATAATGTAGTCAGTCTCGCCCGTGATGGCCAGGGCGGCCCCGGTGAAGTTGCCGGCGTCAAACTCGCCGTCGGTAATGGTCAGAAACTCGCCAATGGCAAAGGCCTCCTTTTGCGTCTCGGCGTACGACGTCGTCGGCAGGTCGTAGTAGGGGTACTTGAAGTAGGTGTTGATCTGCACAATCGAGTCGGCCCAGGTCAGGTAGCCCGGGTCCAGCGTGCCGAAGCGGACATTGTTCTGCAGCGACGCGACGCGCGGCACAAACGAGCGCACGAGGCCGTTGGCGTTGATGGCCGACGTGTTGTAGTTGATGCCCGTCAGCACGGCCGCGTCCGCCAGGTCGGGGTGCTCGGCCACGGCAAAGTGCGTCACGTACGAGCCAAAGGAGAAGCCCATGACGGCGAGCTTGTCGGGAACAAAGTCGGCCGTGTACTGGCCGTTCTTGACGAGGCGGGCAAGCGCGACGAGCAGGTTCTTTTGCAGCCGGAGCTGGTTGACAAAGCCCGAGATCCTGTTGGTCAGCTAGAGCACATTTTCAAAGTCCCGGCAGTACACAAGCACGCACTTGGTCGACTCGCCCGTCCCGAGGCGGTCGTAGAACCACACCGAGTAGCCCTGGGCGATGGCGTGCTGCACAAAGTTGTACCGTTCCGGCTCATAGGCCGCGTTCCAGTGGCTGCGCGCCTGGCCGATGCCGTGGGTCGCGAGAATGACGGTGCCCTTGCGTAGGGCCTTGTCGGTCGGCGTGCAAAAGGACGCGGCAATGGTGTAGCTGCCCGTGATGTTGGTGGTGCCCGTGACGACCGAGGGGTAGCCGGCGCTGGCCCGCGTCGTGGCGGCCGTCAGAAAGTTCTGCAGCGCCAGGTCGTCGGCCCACGCGGGAAAGTCAAACGTGAGCACGTCCGAGGTGACGGTGATGGGCACGCGGTACTCGTAACACGTGGCCGCAGGGGGGTAGTAGGGCAGCTGGAGGGGGACGAGGTCGGCCGTCGACACGCCGGTGGCAGCAGCGAGGGCCTTGCCGGCGAGAGCCAAGAGAGAGATTTTCATAGACATGGTGAGAGGCAGTGATGGGCGGAGGAGAGGAAAGGAGACGAGAAGTGAGAAGAAGATGAAGAGAAGATGAGGGATGAGGTGAATCGTTTGTTTGATTTCGCACACTAGATCTCTCTTCTTATACAGCTCGACCGCATGTCTCTTGGCATGCTTATTCCTCTCCTCCTCCCAGACCCTCGATCTTGCACCATCGCAGCTCATAGGGCTGTGGCTGATTCCAAACGCTCCAAACAAGCGCGCTGCGGAGATTATCGCCGTGTAAGCTTATTCCAAGCCCCCAGGGCTCATTTCCGCCTTGCAGCGGCGGAGAAGCGGCCGAGTTGTCGGAGACCATCACGTGACACTAGGACAAGCCAAATTTCTCGACATTTCATACTCTGTACTCTGCCACTTCCTCCGAGGCCATTCTACTTTGTGTTCTGTACTTTCCCGTCTTCCACCGCGTCTTTCCACTATTCACCCGCGCATCCACCTCTGGTACCTTCCGCACAGCCATACCACCGTTCTCTACCCTCCCTCTACCTCGTCTACCCCGCCATGCCCCTCCTCAAACTCCGCGACGGCGCCGAGCTGTTCTACAAGGACTGGGGCCACCCATCCGACCCGATCCTCGTCTTTTCGCACGGCTGGCCCGTCAGCAGCGACAGCTGGGATGCGCAGATGCTCTTTTTTGCCAGCCGTGGCTTCCGGTGCATTGCCCACGACCGCCGCGGCCACGGCCGGTCGACGCAGACGTGGACGAACAACCACCTAGACGCCTTTGCCGACGACCTGTACGAGCTCTTCAAGCACCTTAATGTCAAGCACGCCGTCATGATCGGCCACTCGCACGGCGGCGCCGAGGTGGTGCACTTTCTGGGCCGCCACGGCAGCAGCCGCGTGCGCAAGGCCGTCCTCATTGGCGCCGTCGCGCCGCTGCTGCGCAAGACCGAGGCCAATGCCGAGGGCGTCGACCAGGCCGTCCTGGACGGATTCCGCACGGCCATTCTGCAGGACCGCGCGCAGTTTTTCCTCAATGTGGCCAGCGGGCCCTTTTTCAATTACGACCGGCCCGGCGCCGTCGCGAGCGAGGGCCAGATCCGCAACTGGTGGCGGCAGAGCATGAACACGAGCGCCAAGACGGCGTACGACTGCGTCAAGGACTTTTCCGAGACGGACCTGACCGGGGACCTGCAGCGCATCCAGGTACCAGTGCTGCTGCTGCATGGCGACGCGGACCAGATCGTGCCGCTGGCGGCCACGTCGGCCAAGGCAGTGCAGCTGCTGGCGCACGCGACGCTCAAGGTCTATCCGGGCGGTTCGCATGCGATCCACAACCTGAGTGCGGACAAGGTGAACCAGGACATTTTGGAGTTTACGAATCTGCCATAGGAGTGGAATGAACGGAGAGGACTTTTTGTCGGTGGTGATCCTTGCGCCACGTCTATCCTTCTGCCAAGTCTCTAAAATAGAATCGAGCAGGGTGGTACTACCGTAAGCTGATGCGCGGCGGAGAAGCGGCCGAATTGTGAGAATGCCTAGTGTATAAGAGCATGAACTGGATGCCGTTCATCGTTTTCTTTTCGCTCTTTTTATACTCTTGACCTTCCTCTCGCTCTCTTTCTATTCTCGCCTTCTCGTCACGATTCTCTCACCTGCCACCTTTTCCAACAGCTCCTCATGTCTCTCGTGCGCCTCTTCCGGCGCAAACGGCCGCCCCCCCTGGTCTGCTCCGTCGCCCTCGACGACCACGGCCACCCTCTCGCCGACGATCCGGCCCACGTCCACACGGCCGCCTGCTTTGTTGAGTTTGCATCGCTCGCCCTCATCGAGCTCTTCCAGTCGCAGGGCTGTGTCTCGTGCCCGGCGGCCGTCCCCGCCATCCAGACCGCCGCCGCCCAGCCGAACCGCCTGCTGCTGACGTACAACATTTCCGTCTTTGACCACACCGGCTGGAAGGACACGCTCGCGCGCGCCGCGTGGGACCAGCGCCAGCGCGCATACCTGCGGCGGTGGCAGCGCACCAGCCTCTTCACGCCGCAGGTGGTTGTCAACGGGGCCGTCGACACGTCGGCCGGCAGCGACCTCGACGGGGCCGTGTCGCAGGCGCGCTCGGCCATCCAGGCGGCCATGCCGTGGCACATTGTGCTGGACGCCAACGATGAGGCGGTGCGCATCGACTCGGACGCACCGTCGACGGTGCCGGTCGTGGGCGTGGCGACGGAGATGACGCCCGACGACTTTGCGGCGTCGATCCCGCCGTACGACATTTGGCTGGCCGTGTACCAGGGCGGCGATCAGACGGTCAAGATCGGCAAGGGCCCGAACAAGGGCAAGAAGCTGCTGCACCGGCACGTGGTGACGCAGCTGGTGAAGCTGGGCGAATGGCGGGGCGGCGACCTGACGGTGGCGCTGCCGTCGGCGCGGTCGGCGATGGCGCCGGGCCTGGAGGCGGTGGTGTTCCTGCAGGCAGGGCCTGGCGGGCCGATTGTGGCTGCGGCGCAGGTGTAGATGTTTCGCAGCGTGTCTGTTTGTTTTACTGTTTGACTGTTGACATATCCTTATTTCTTATACCCGCTGCTTGTACTTAGGGGCACGTTTCCGCCAGGGAAGGACCGCCACGCTCCGCCGTTTGCTACTGCCAAGAACAGCTTCGGATATCGTTGCATGTTCTGCCGATTACTGGACGTGGCTAACTTCTCGACCTCAACTTAGCGCAAGTCGTGCTCGATGCGCTCATCAGCAGGCGTATCGCGCCATCTAGTGACGGAAGGCTTCCAAGTGATTGAATAAGATGCACGCAGAGGAGATCTCTGTTCTATTCTCTCTTCTATGATCCCTGTTCTCTCGTTCCCAGCTCCAGCCTCTTCTTTCATCTCTTCTCAGCCTCTCCTCACCCCTCTCGCCATGGCACACCTCGCCGCCCGCAGCCACGTCTCGCTCGAGTCGGGCTATCCCACGACGCTGCACCCCAGCTTCAACCCCAAGATACGCAACTGGACGCCGCCCGAGCCCATCCGCGCCGAAATCACGCCCGAAAAAGACCGCGCGCTCTTTGCCGACCCGAGCAAGGCCGCCCTTTTCGCGGCCGCCTCGTCGGTCGAGGACCTGACCGAGTCCATCGGCACCGTCCTGCACGGCGTGCAGCTGTCTCAGCTGTCGCCCGGCCAGCTGGACGAGCTCGCCCTGCTCGTGGCCGAGCGTGGCGTCGTCTTCTTCCGCGACCAAGACCTCACGACCGAGCAGCAGGTCGCCCTGTTTGGCCACTACGGCACACTCGACCGCCACCCGGCGCAGCGCAACACGCAGCACGTCGTCATCCGCGGCAGCCGCGAGGACCACCGCGAGGCGCTCAAATACACGCCCTGGCCGTCGGCCGAGTGGCACGCCGACACGTCGTTTGAGCTCAACCCGCCGTCGTACTCGATGCTGCGCATGGAGGCCCACCCGCCCGTCGGCGGTGACACGGCGTGGGTGTCGCAGTACGGCCTCTACGACGAGCTCAGCCCGGCCCTGCGCACGTTTGTCGACGGCCTGCACGCCGTGCACACGTCGCGACTGCAGTACGACACCATTCTCGACCTCTGGGGCGGCGGCCCGAACCGGCCGCCCATTGACACGCACCACCCGGCCGTACGCACACACCCCGTTACCGGGCTCAAGGCGCTCAACGTCAACCTCGGCTTCGTGACCGACTTTGCCGAGCTCAAGAAGCCCGAGTCGGACCGGCTGCTAGACTTTTTCGCCGCGCACATCCACGGCGCTGACGACCACGCCGTGCGCTGGAAATGGGCCGTCGGTAGCATCGCCATGTGGGACAACCGCTGCAGCGTGCACCGCGTGATTCCTGGCCGCTACGAGGCCGAGCGGCGCGGCATCCGGACGACAGTCTTTGGAGAGAAACGTGCGTACCGTGTGCACACAGTGTCGTACTGTACTGACAGACAGCCTACTTTGACGCCGCCAGCGAGAGCCGGTACGAGCGCGAGGAGCGGCTGCATGGGAAGCGGGTGGTGGAGCATGTTGCCCGGATTGTCGATACAAAGGTGGCGGAGGATACAAAGGATACCGTCGCGATCTCCGCATAGAGTCTGTAGAAAGTACGCCGTACGACCAGGTGACGCCGCAATGACGCCGCGGGGCAGTGTAGGCGACTCTTGGTGTAGGCGAGTTCGTCCGTGTTGGAGATGTGGGGCGTGGCGGGGAAACGCTCCACCGAGAAAGAGTGGGCCGTCAGCAGCGTCAAGTCAGCCTGCAATCAGCCTGCCCAAGTGCTATATATATCTTCTGGGCGCCCAGCCGCTAGCAGTGACAGGAACTGTGTGTGCATTCATCGACGCCATGACATTGTTGACCAGGTCCAGGACGAGCGAGGCCGACGCGGCCACTGAAAAGGGCAAGGGCCATGAAGCGCCGCCGGCGTATGCCGTGCAAGATGCCTCGTCGACATCAGCGACGACAGCGACGGCCACAGACACGGACCAGGAGCTCACCGCCGCCTTTGATCGGCTGACGCTCGCCAAACTAAAGCTGGGCGCGCCCGGCGACCCCACGGCCGACACCTGTCTAGCCCACCTGCGCTTCCTGGCCGCAATCCACGCGCTCAAGGAAGACATTGGCTACACAGACGGGCTCTGGGGCTTGCACGACGCGGCCGCGCTGGGCGACCAGCTGGAGCTCATCCTGCCCGACGGCCAGCCGGTACCCGCGACCGAGCAGGCCCGCGTGCAGGCGCGCCTGGGCCTGCTCCGCGAGAAGCGATGGGCCGTCTTTGTTGCGCGGGCCGTCGACCGCTATGCGGCGTGGTGGGCGTCGATACCGGGCAAGAATCCGCTCCAGGAGTCGGACATGCGTCTTCCGGACGGCATCCGCTATGGCGCGTTTCCGACGGCCAGTGTGCCCATGGTGTGGACGGCCGAGGCACTGCCTCCGTTGGGTGAGAGAGGATGAGAACGCGAACATGCCGCCTTTGCTGACACTGGCAGACGTCCTCATGGTCCTCCACGCGCACATGCTGAACCCCCGCGACTTCCTCGAAGACTGCATGCGCGCCGGCGTCGGCGGACTCTGGGCGGCCGGCTTCCCCCTAGCGGCCGTAGACGAGGCACTCACCGCCGACGGGGACTACACGGCCGGCAAGACGACGCGTGCCTGCTGGACTGTATCCACAAACTGTCAGTGGGACAATGTGGCCGACCCGATGGACAAGAAGCTGGTGTGTCCGGCCTGTTTCCAGCCTGTAGTTGTGCCGTGGACAACGTGTGGGGGGGAGATGACGACCGAAAAGAAGACGACGAACCAGACGGACAAGACGGACAAGACCTCTTCAGATATTGACCTCCAGGGCACTGGCTACGGCGATGGCGACTTTCACGCCACGTGCGACAGCTGCGGCCTCGCGCTCGATGTGTCCGTCCTCGCCGTCGCCAATTTTGTCCGCCACACCACCTCCCTCCTCCGCCACGGCCGCCCGCTGCCCGGCACCGTGCTCAGCGCCAGCACCGGCCGGCCCGAGCCCGTCCAGTACGACTACCGCCTGCAGCTGCAACACGGCCAGACTTACCCCAACGATCTGGTGCGCCACAAAATGGCTGCCTGGACCCTGGTTCTGCTGGAGCCGCCCACCAAGGGACGAGCGGCCGGCCAGCCGCTGCCGCCGCCGCCGCCCACCATGGCCACGGTCCGCGACTACATTGCCGAGCGTATCAGTGAGGCCGACCTGTTGGCCAAGGTCACGCGCCGCATGAGCACTGGCCGCATCCAGCGCCCCGATGGGCCGGCACGCCTCGCCATCCGCCGCATGATGCGCAGCTATTGGGACAATGCCGGTCCGTTTGCGCTCAATTTGTCCGGCGCCGTCCTGCGCCAGGGCCTCTTTGTCGACAAGATGGTGCAGCTGGACTGGTGCCACAGCCCGGCCGCGGCCGAGACCATGGCGCGGCTGGTCCACAAGTACGTGCGCTTCATCGGCCTCATGGCGGCCCATCCGGACCAGATGTGCGTGCCGACGCTCGACGTCGACCTGGCGTGGCACACGCATCAGCTGCGCCCGGCGGCCTACTATGTCTACTCGGTGCGCGCGACCGAGCGCGGGACCACGCCGGGCAAGCTGCTCGACCACGACGACAAGGTGGACGAGAGCAAGCTCAACCTAGCCTTTGAGTTTACCAGCAAAATGTACCAGCAGACCTATGGGGCCGTGTACAGCGAATGCACCTGTTGGTACTGTGAAGGTGCGTCTTTTTGGCGTCTCCTCTGTTCTTTCTCTCCTCCCCCTTTTCCCTCCCTCTCCTCTCCTTCTCTCCCTCCTCACTCTCCCTTCTCTCCTCTAACCGCTAGCCATCCGCGCCGCCCATGTCAACTCGGCCGGCCGGCTGCTCGGCGTATCCCGCCACGGCCGCATCGCCGAGACCTTTCACGCCTCGGGCCAAGCTGACCTCTGCCCGCCCGACCGCGCCGCCCACATCTCCGCCCACAGCGCCGTCGCCTTTGTCGACGCCCTCCACACCGACGTGGCCCGACGCGCCCGCGACGTCCAGCTGCGCCGCCTCGAGCACAACTACGAAAAGGCCGTCAAGCGAGCCCAGAAGCGCGGCCGGAAGCTGCCCCCGCGCGACGAGTACTACGATCACTGGGGCTATGCCTACTTTAGTATGTCCGACCCGTCATCAGACGCCACCACACCTAACAGACAGTGTACTCTCCCTACATGTATGTCGGCTACTACACGCCCGGCTTCTACTACGGCGGCGACCCTGGCTGCGTGCCCGTCGGCTCCGGCGCCTGGGGGGCCTGTGCGGCCGGCACCTGCAGTGCCACGGGCGGCGTGGCGGCCGGTGCCTGTGGCGGTCCGGGTGGCTGTGGCGTACGTGTTGATCCCCCCGTGCGTCTTGGAGCAGCACTAACCGACAGAACTGTGGTGGCGGCGCTTCTGGCGGATGCTCTTCTGGTGGATGCGGCGGAGGCGGAGGCTGTGGCGGTGGAGGAGGTTGCGGCGGCGGCGGTGAGTCGTGTCCCGTCGAGCATGTCCCGGTCGAGTCCTCTACTAACAGGCAGGCTCTTGACTGGCTTGTCCATGTGTTTTCGTCTGGTTCTATTCATCAACGCTGCGTTTTTCTCTTTCAATCTATCCCTTGTACTTCCATCTTGTCACGTGATATGCTGTGTAAACCCCAGTTCAGCCGTTGAGACGCCTATTTATTGCCTCCCTGTTCTTTCTCTTCTTTAGTAAGATACAGTCCACGCACCTCTCCCGTCAACTCCATGCACAAGCAATCCAACGAGATGCAGCCGACCTTCAGGCCCGTCCCCTCCGGTAGCCGACTGTTGCTGCCGTAAGCCAGCGCCATGGCGGACAGAATATCGCCGCGGACACTCTTCAGCCAAGGATGCGCCGTAGTCATATAGTCTTGCACCGTGACGAGCCCACCCTCCTCCGCCAGCTTCACCACAACGAACATATTTGTGCCGTTCGGTCTGTCCATCCCGCAGCACTTGAGCAGATCCAGGTAATACTTGTTGCCGTACGAGTCCACGTTATGGCCGTTCGAGTCCGGGGTCATGCCGTCTAGCCGGCCGCATGCGGCACCTCAACTGCATGAGGTCTATCCGGGTCCGAGTGGTCCCAGTGTTCGTCACACCAAAAGTCCTCCCAGAAGCCCAGAAACGACACGTGCACCGTGATGGAGGAGACCGGGCCCACGGAGATGGGCCACTTGGCAACCGGGTGCCATATGCCCGTCGACGGGCGGTAATAGGGCTCTCGCTTCTCCAGGTCCGTCGGGTCAAGTATGACCGAGATGGCGCTCTCCAGAGGCCCGTCCAGCATCCAGTAGAGGAGTTGGCCACTGTTGGAAGCGCCTTCGATCCATGGGGAAGCCATCGGGACAGCACTTGTAGGAGCGGCCATTTGAAGGGATGGATGTTTGAAGCAAGTGGAAGAGTCTCGAGTTTGGAGCGAAAAATAAAAAGGCACCTCGAGCCAAAGGTCGGTCAGATATCTGTATTCATTGTCCTGTGGTCTCCACACCCTCACTGCTCGCTACAAAATGCCATGGAAACGTTCTGCATCGCGTAACGCGTCAAAAGTTCCCCCTCGTCTCCTCCGTCTCCGCCTCCGCCTCCTCTCTTCTCTCACGCGCTTGCCCGTGCCTTGGCTAGCCCCCAGACCTTTTCCACTGCTGCCCCCAGCGACCGCGGATCCGCGCCCCGGAGCACCGCCTGTCCGTTCACGGCCACCTGTTTGCCCTCCTTGAAGAACAAAAAGGTCGGCATCGCAGAGATAGCGTACTTGCTCGCCACTTCGCGCGCCGCGTCCACGTCGACCTTGGCAAACGCCAGCTGGCGGGGCACGCTGTGCTTGGTAGCAAGGCTCTCAAACACCGGTCCAATCGACCGGCAGGGACCGCACCAGGTCGCGGTAAAGTCAATGGCGACGTACGTATTGGCCATAAAGAGCGCGTCGAGCTCAGCGAGCGTGCCAATGTGGTGGATTTTGTCGGCCATGGCGGGTGTGCTGGTGTGTGTGTACGAGAGTGCGTACGAGAATGTGTACGAGTGAGTGTGTACGAGCGTGCGTGCGAGTATGCAACTCTGCTAGAATACATTAGGATTCGCCATGAGCGGCGGAAATTTGTCATGAGGCAATACCACGTGACCAGGCCCACTTCGCTCGGCTTCTGCCGTCTTCTCTGCCACATGAAATCCCCCCAGCGGGTATGGGTCACGTGGGAAAGCACGGACCCCAACTGACGCAAAAGCAATAATAATAATAATAATAATAATCTGCCACATGAAGTATGAAAAGCGGGTCCTGGTCGAGGTTGTTTCTGATTAGGTACTCACGACCTGTAAGCCTTGAATCGGTGTAAATTCCATCGGAATCGACCTATCTCAGCAGTCGCCGTGAGCTTCCGTCACCCTATCTAGAAGCATCGAAGAGTATATGTACTCGTCATGTGCAAACAAAAGCTGCATGAAAGCAATCATTTCAGTTGCTGTTCTGTTAGCTTTTTCAATATTAAAGCAAGCAAAATAAAAACATACGCGATATGCGGCCTTCATTCCCTTCCTTTCCATTTCGGGCCGTGTAATCCTGTACGATGCCTACTCGCTTCATCCGAGCCTTCTCGTAGAGCTTGAGTCGTGCGTTGACTTGGTGGCGGGTTGTGCTAGGCGGAAACATAGCTGCGACGCTGACACCGTCTTCGACGGCCATCGCACCGCCCTGGCCCATATCTTTTGTCTGTATTAGTATGTCGGATGCGGAAGCTGAGATGGAAGCACAAACATGGCTGAAATGGGTGAGCGGCATCCCCAATCAAGGCTGTGCGACCTCGCACCCAGGTTTGCAGAGTATCTAGCTTGAGTAACTCCCAGGCCTTGATGTCATCGCCCTCGTGTATAAGACGTTTGGCCTCTGCAGGGAAGTAGGAGAAGCCGACAACAAGGCTGTCTTTGCTGCCGGACGTACTCCAGCCTGTATTCATTGTTAATACCACATAATCAAGACCGAAATACAAAAATGTTAAGTACCTGTAACAGTCCCTACTTCCTTACTAGGAAGGAAGGCGCAGACGTTGAAGATTTTGTTGTCAGAGCATGGGTAGGCCACAATCCTGCGGTCAGGGCCCTCCCACTCGATAAAGGTTCCCGGACTCTGTACGACGGCCGCGGCATCAACGGTTTTGACCAATGTACTTGTAGGAACTAGCCAGCGAAGACAACTCTTTCCAGTAGACTCCGGCCTGTTACCGTCATCATCTACCAGGCTTCGTGTGAAAGACTAATCAGGAGATCGATTAATATTTGTAGCATGTGGTCGAGGGGACACTTACGTGAACACCATCAGCACCGATAATGATATCGCCATGATACACTTGCCCACTCGCAAGCTTGATGGATGCATTGTCCACGTCAATATTTGTAATTGTGCTTCCGGTGTACAGGATGGCTGGCGAAGTGATCCCGTTATCTGCAACAACTTTCTCTTTCAGCGCAGAGTGAAGGCTTTGCCGATGAACAAGATACCACTCCTACATGAAAAATGTTAGTCAATCCTGGCCTATTCCGATTTCTTATTGCCTAGAAAAACGGCGGTATCTTACCGCAAGCCATTTCTTTCGAATCTCCGTAAAGTCCTGGTGATGTTTTAGGTAGCCGGTGTCGTCATACCGGAGGATCTATCCGAGAGGCTAGTACACAGCCTAACGTTGCATGACGCAGAGATGGATACATAACCTACATGTTCGAGTAGCGTTCCCCCAAAATCCTTTGGATCCAGGCCAAGTCTCTTGAGTAGCACGGTACAGTTCGGTGGGACGTGAATAGCTGCACCAACTTCTGATGCAAATTGGGACTTTTCAAATATCTGGCGTAGTCGGTTAGCTATCGGCCTCTACCTGTGCTATGGGAACATACCGTAACTGAGTGTCCTTGGCTGCGAAACGCAAGAGCAGCTGTAAGCCCACCAATGCCGGCACCGATAATAAGCACCGAGAGGGATGGGATGATCTCGGTCTGAAGAGCACCCATTTCTTCACTTTGTTCGCAGCATGTTGGTGCTACTATGTCAGGGTCCAAGTCGAGTAGGCCGCCTCTAATATACAAATCTTCCAACTTGGAACCTACTGTTGCATCATTGAGTTTACGGTCATAACACAGCTATCCCCTCCGGACTGTGTGGAGATTCCTTGCGTTATTTTCGAAAAACTATTCAGTACGACGTAGAATTCAAGCACTTGCCGATCCCGGGACGAGCCACCAAATGTCCGTAGAGCCCGCTGTGGGTCGTCATGGCTTTGCTCATTACTGGCTAAATAATGCACACGTGATGTTACTGTTGCATTCTTTTTGTTTTCGTCCGTTCATACACCGCCCCCCTACTCCGTATGCGCCATTGGCTACACAGAATAGTCTAGGTCTACCTTCATGTATTCAGAGCAAATGATGCAGCACACTCGATAGCGAAACCAAAACTCTGTGCATACCACCCAAGACCCCAGTAGCTCAACTCGAGATTGTGCGGCGCGGCTGTGAGGAGACTCGTATCAACCCGTGTGCTGTTGGAAAATGCCGCCGCGAACTCAGCGAGGTGCTCCGTCGTCGCATGCCAGTAGTGGTCTCGGCCGGCGAGAGCTAGTAAGACAGGGGTGGTCACATGGACTGCCCATCTTGTTCGCCAGGTGGCTAGCCAGGGCTCGCGCAGCGAGGCGATCTCGGGAAATGGCATCGGGTGGTCGAGACGCTGGCTTTGAGCATAGATCTCCTCCGCGGCGGTTCCGGGAAGCAGCAGGCAGCTGTCCTTGACGGCCACCGGAATGCTGATTTGAGACGGTGGTGGATCTGGCTGGGGTGCGTGGCCGCCGGTCGGCTTTAGCTGCACGCCAAAACCGGATATGACAAGACCGGCAAGGGGGTAGGCCGGGACCGAGCCGCCCTGGGCCTGGGCGTGACTGTGCAGGGCCGCCGCCACGATGGCGCCGGTAGCACCAAAGCTGTGGGAATGCAGCACGATGCAGCTACATCCGCTGGGTACACCAAAGTCCTTCCACAGCGCCGGCAAGATGGACTGGTGTAGCCGCGTGCCCCATGCTTCCGAAAAGTCGACACCCTCCGACAGCGGTGTCACGGGCGTTGTCGCGCCATAGCCGGGGCGGTCAATGGCGATAAACGGCACAGACAGGGCAGTACTAAGAACTGCCGCTGAGTACGTCGGCGTCGCGTCAAAGTAGCTGCTCGTATAGCAGCCGCCGTGGAGTCCAACAATGAGGGGGGCGTATTTCGGCTCAGCGGTCTTGGCGGGGTTGGGCACCGTGCGGAGTCCCGACAGGACAGTGTTGTCGCGAAGAGTGAGTTGGAACGGTTCCATGATTAGCGGGACGCGGCCGAGCTGTAGTCAAGAAATTCCCGCTTTGTGAAACTGGGAGGGAAAGATACGAAAGTACATGGACTAGCCACAATATTTGTATTTCTTATCGCGCAAGCTCAGCACTTCAATCACGTGAGCTGGCATGGAAATAAGGTGCTTTGCCCCTTTTCCGCGGCGGGTCATTAACGGTGCCGGCCGCCATTTTCCACTTGTATTTCCGTCTCGGCCGAGTCCTCGCTGCTTCAAGACCTGTCATTTTCGAGTATGGTTCGGCCACAGAACGCCTCTCCTCTATCAGAGGAGGTGGAGCGAGCTGAAACACCTGTCGCTGCATCATCGCCCGACACATGCCCTCCTGTCGATTCACCGGAAAGCGACCGTGACGCCCCCCAAGACTTCCAGACGGCTTCTCCCGATCATGATCCACCGACCGGAGCCGAGCCTACAACTGAAATGCACCACATTGTCGCCGACGATGACCTGACGGACGAAGGCTTCGACTCTGATGCAGACTCCGTCGCTTCAACGTCCCTGGCGTCAAGCGTGCGCGACTATCAGTTCGAGAATAGCCGACGCTACCACAAGTTTCGCCAGGGTCTGTATCAGTTTCCCAATGATGAGCCGGAACAGGAGCGCGAGGACATGAAGCACACGGTGGCTGTCCACCTGTTGGGCGGTAAGCTGCACAGCGCGCCGATACAGAACCCGCACCGGATTCTAGACATTGGCACGGGCACAGGCATTTGGGCTATTGACAGTGGGTTGCCCTCTTTGTTTTGTTTGCTTTATTTTGATCTGGATCGTTTTGTTGGGTACGTGGCTTGCTAATGACTCAGTGGGTGACGAGTATCCTGGGGCAGAGGTAACGGGTATTGACCTTAGCTCGATTCAACCGCCGTGGGTGCCCCCAAACGTGCACTTTTATGTTGAAAATGCCGAGGAACCTTGGCTATGCAAGGAAAACACACTCGACTTGATCCACCTGCGCAACATGTCCACGGCGATCAAAGACTGGCCAAAGTTGTTTGAGATGGCGCACCAGTATGTGTAACAACGCAGCATCGAAATGTAGCAGATGCTTGATGATCGTCTAACTGTTGGTCAGAGCACTGAAACCAGGCGCCTGGATCGAGCTGCCTGAATTCCGCTGGGAATACGGCTGTGACGACGGGACCATGCGCTCCAATTACAGCCCGCCTACGATGGTGGCTTTAATCCGCGATGGTCTAGCCACGTTTGGCGTAGACATGCATGCGTCTCGCCATAACCCAGACCGCCTGCGCGAAGCTGGTTTTGTCAACGTGTGCCACGACGTCAAAAAAGTACCGGTTGGTCCTTGGGCCAAGGACCAGAACCTCAAGACCATTGGCCTGTACAACCGCAGTGTCATCTATGATGGTCTGCAGGCCATCACAGTTGGACCATTCACGAGGGGGCTGGGCTGGACTTTGGAGGAAGTCGAGTTGTTTCTCGTCCAGGTGCGGCGGGACCTGCTAGACGTGTCCGTCCACGCATACGTCTATTTTCACTCGTTGCGTGCACAGAAACCCGAGGCACATTGAGGTCCTGTTATGTTGTGCGACTTGCCCGATATTCTTTACTGATTAAAATCCTTCTGAATGGATGGGGATTTAGTCGGGCCCTTGAAATATCCGCGGCGCCGGTGAGGCCGGCGCCGCTAGTGTTTTATCTTCCAGTTTAGTTGAAATGTCTGCAGGCGCTGACCCTGCCACCGTTGGTTATCCCAGCCACGGTCTTTCATATCGCTTGGCCCATCACATACAGAAACAAGTTCCAACGGCCAAATGTGGCCGTGGCAACCTATAGTGTCGAATAAGTCGACTATCTACGCGCATATTCTCAGACTTGCAAAATAATTCACCAACTCTATCTAAGGTGTGTCAGCAGGGGGAACAAGTGTATCAGCCGGGCTCTCTACCGGCATTTAGGAGTTTGCACATTCTAGACAAGTACACACGACACAGACATTAATCAACAGGTGACCAATATCATCTGACACAAGTAGACCCTTATTCACTACTCTTTATAATAAGCTCCGAGACTGACCGTGACCAGGAACGGTTTTTATAGTCTTTTCTCCTCTTGATCAATAGCGTTTTGGAGTACTGTGTCGGCCTGTGATCTTTTAGTAATGCACACGATTCCAGGAAACCTCCTACCTCGTAATTATACATCCAATTGTAATTCTTGTGCCACACGCTGTTCACCCGCTGCGCGATCTCTTCGTCAGATGGTAGTTTCCCCTGGCTGGCCAGTGTTGTTTCAGCTTCGCTAAAGGTGTCAAGCACGGCGTATAGCGCAGCGTAGTGTGGCGAGCGCACCCGATCGAAAAGCTGCAGGGCTGCCGCCAGGGGACGTCCTGTGTTGTGGGCCCAGGACAACACGCCACCAAGGACGTGGGCGTCCTCGAGAGCAAAGGCCGCCCCGGCACCAAAGGCCCCGGAGAGGGGATGGGAGGCATCGCCGATCAGAAGGATATTTGGATCGTGACTCCTTTCTGGTGCTGGACTGCCCACCAAAGTTTCAAGACGCGGCCCGGCAAAGAAGTCGTACTGATCGACAGTGGTTACTCGATGCAGTAGTTGACGCAATGGTAGAGCCACGTCGAGAAACTTGTCGCGAAAGACACTGGCCGGGACTTCGTGGCCCCAGCTGACGCGAGCCTGTCCCTCCACGGCAGCGTCGGAGGCGCGCCCTGTCACCTCAAAGTCGTCGCCGCCGAGGGGACATGTGTAGATCCATTTGCCACCCACTCCGTGCCAAAAGGTGACTGCCCGCGGGATGCCATTAATGCGCAGGGCGTCCGAGGTGCGTAGAACAGTGCGGTAGGCTGTGGAACCTGTATAGGCCACCTGATGAGCAGGGAAGGCAGCGGCGCGAGCAGCCGAGCGGATGCCATCGGCGCCAACGAGTAGGTCGACTTCGTCTACAGAGCTGTCTGCAAATGTAAGGCGAATGCGGCCGCCTTGGGCCGCGGCAATGCCCACAACTCTGCGGCCTACACGGACACGACTCTGGTCGACCTCACGAAGGAGGGCCTGCTGCAGCACGGCACGCTGGGCGCGGCCAGGCAGCTCGTGGGACGGCGTATCGACAGACGAGACATTTGTCAGCAGGAGGCGGCCATTTTCAGCATTTCTAGGACAAGTCAGCAGAGACAAGTGGAGAGATGCGAGATGCGTGCCTGTGCTGGACATCATGCTGGGGCTCCGGCCGAAAAACGTCGTCCGCAGTGATGTGTGCAGCAGCGCCGTTGAGCTGCAACATGCGCCAAGTGTTCTGTTGGAGTGATAGGCCATTGCCTATCTCGCTAATGACGGGCTTCTTTTCGTACAGGGTCCAATCGATGTGCGGCAGGCGGCCAAACTCAATGGCTGCGGCCAGGCCAGCAGGACCACCGCCAATGATTGCAACCTTGATCATTGGAAGGGCTCGAATCTGCCTGGTTTACTTGAGTGGCATATTCGCGCAGGCCTGCGCCGTCACTTATATCCATTCGACAAATGATCTGTCAGGTACCAAGTGATTATGGCCCGTTACCTGTCTATGGCCCACCCTTCCGTTATCCGTAAAAAAAGATCGGGTTTTTTGCGGTCCTCATTCTCCTGTGGAATATCGTCATCTACTCCCGCGAGTAAAACCGGCCGCCAACCGGCGCAGGGCCCGTATATCCGGCTTCTAGTCCGTCATGCCCTCATAAACCCTGGTCATGACGTTAGTTTTGCGACTCTTTGCATTTCACTTACTGGCTGCACCTCCTAACGTCGAAACCGTGTAGGGCAATTGCGCCTTGCATCGGATAAAGTTATCTGGATCCTTTGACGGAAGAATGAACACACCTCCGACCTTGCATTCTCAGATATCCGAACGTAGATAAGACATGGATGCCATGCGCTTGATATCCATCATGTTCGCTTCGTACTGCACTGCATTCATCTCTGGCTCTCCTAATCATGTCTGTCTCACCTGAACGCGTCCAGGTCCAGTGGTACCGGTCGTCCATGTTCTCGGCCTTTCTCGTCGCATGTACAGCCTTTACATGTCCAGGCATATTTGGCGCTCTCAATGGCATGGGCGCCGGTGGTGGTGCTTCGGCCGGCGCCTCCAATGCCGCCAATGCTATCGTCTTTGGCACCCTCACGGTATTTTCGCCAGTCGTCGGAGGTATCTGCAACAGAATTGGCCCCAAATGGACTCTCTTTGTAAGGTCCCCAACTTCTGTCACGTCCCGGGTCACACTGACTCCTAGATTGGAACTCTTGGCTATGCACCCTATGCGGCTGGCCTGTATCTCGTTGACCGGGATGGTGTAGACTGGCTTCTATATCTCGGTGCCGTTGTGATCGGCCTGTCTGGCTGCTTTCTCTGGGTGGCCAGTGGTGCAATTTTTATGGCGTACGCCGAGGAGCACAGAAAGGGATTTGCCAGTAGGTCCGGCAACTCTTGTCTCAAATACTCTGTTAATAATCTCGCCAGCTTCTCTCAAGTTTGCCATGCAGAATCTCGGTGCTTCCATTGGCGGCATCATTGAGCTTGCTCTCAACATTCACAGCGCATGGCGTGGCGCCATCAGCCACAGCACCTACATTGTCCTCATCACGATCATGTGTCTGGGCTGGCCCTTTGCGTTGGCCTTGCCATCCGCTTCGCGCGTGCAACGCAGTGACGGCCGACCGGTCGTCATCTCTCGTGCCGACTCTCTCGCTCTCGAGTATAGGGCTCTGTGGAAGATTGCTCGCTCTCCCACGGTCGTGCTGCTGATGCCGTTGATGCTCTACGCCCAATGGTACCTGTCATACCAGTGGCAATTCAACTATGCCTACTTGACCGTGCGCGCTCGGGCTCTCCTCTCGTTCCTCTTCTACACAACCGGCCTGTTTGGCGCTCTACTCTTTGGCCTCCTGCTCGATTGGCAGCGCCTTACTCGTCGCACTCGCGCACGCATCGGCTTCTTTGTCGTCGTCCTGACGTCCGGCAGTTCCTGGATCATCGGTCAGGCCGTCCAGGTCCACTACCTCAAGACGGAACCCACATTTGACTGGAGCGAACGCGCTTTTGGTCTCCCTTGTTTCATCTTCGTGCTCTGGGGTCTCTCGGACCCGCTCGGGACGACGTACATGTACTGGCTGCTCTCAACGCTTACGAATGACATTAGTGAGACCTCCCTCCTGGCCTCTCTCGTCAACGGCATCGGCTCTCTCGGCTCTACGTTTGGTTTTCTCATTTCCGCCATGGAATTCAATTACGCTGGTGCGTGTGCGATCAATCTAGCCCTCTTTTGGCTTGCCGTACCGGGAACTGCCTACGTCGCCTTTTTCAGAATTACAGAAACTGCCCACAATACGAATCTCAAGGAGCAGCTAAACGAAAGATCGACAAGCGAGCGGGCCGAATACGTGGATAAGAAGAGAATTCATCCTGTTATAATTGGATAATTATGGCGGCTGTCGGTATGAATGCATCGCATCGCTAGAATATGATTATGTAAGCAGTGCGCGCACAGGAGGGATGGGAGGCATCGGGCTGTAGGGTCCCGACCAGACCCACTGGAAGATAGGGGTAGTGTCACAGAGTCCATAGATGTAGTCTCGCGCACCAAATTTTGGTGCGTCGGACTACGAGAGAAGACAGACCACTTCACCACAGATCAATTATAGCTTCCTGCAGACAGGAGGACGTACAGGGTCACGGTGAACACCAATGTGCATTGCTTGAACCATCGCATTTGTACAGGTGAATCCACAGCGGCAATATAATTCTCAAATTGTCGTTTATGAACATCTCGTAAATAGGTGCTAGTCAACCCGAGCCTGCGGCGGGGCTAGCAAATGCACGTGATGACCCACAGTATAAGAGACTACGATTAGTAATATTTGAACGACAAATCACTTTTGTTGGCATTTCAAATCGACTACATTCAATCTACTCAGTGCTTGTGGCCGTGATCGTGATCGTGATCGTGATCATGGCCGTGGTCGTGCATCTCGGGCCAGTCGGGAAATCCATCCTGGAATAACTGCTGCAACACCTCTTGCCGGCAAAGGTCTGCATTTTCCTCGTCCGCCGCCACCGGCTCGCGCATCACCGCCTCCCACTGCGCAAACTCGGCGTCCGTCAGCAAACACGCGTCCAGCACGGCCGCGAGCGCCGGCTTGTCGAGCGCCTCTCCGATCAAGACGAGCTCCTGGCGGCGGTCGCCCCATTCGCCGCCGCTGGTAATGTCGTGGCGCACCAGACGGTCGACAGACGCGTCGCCGGTGAGGTAGTCCTCTTCCGGCAGGGTGCAGAACCAGGGCCGGCCGCCAGTAAGCGTCAGCATGGTGCCGGCCTGGGACCAGTCGCCGGCGCGGTGCGGACGCGTGGCGAGGAAGAACTCGCCCTTGGAGCGATACAGGCGGCGGAAGAGCGGCGAGGCGCGCTTGGTGGCGAGGATGGTGTCGTTGGGAGGCGTGACGAGGTCAAACGGCTGGTCGGCCTCGTCCATGGCGTCGTCTTCGTCGTCGTCCTCCTCTTCGTCTTCGTCGTCCTCCATCCTGTCGTCACCCTGCTCGTCCTCATCCTCCCCCTCGTCGTCCTCCATCAACAGAATAAACTTGTCGTAGAGCAGCTGGTACAGCCGCTGCGGATGAAACGGCCGCCGCCGCACATAGACAAAGTTGCGCAGGTCGTACGTCTGGACTTCGCGCGGCGCCACCGGCACGGCCTCGCCACAGCCGTCGACGGCGCGTTGCGTCATGTCGTGCAGGTCCTCGAGCCAGCCGTAACCGGTCTGCGCACGCTCCAGGCTGAAGAGGCCCGTGTTGACCAGCGCGGCTACATCGACGCGTCCGTAACTGGTCTCGAGGATGCGCGCGCGGTGGTTGAGCTTCTGCACAAGCTCGCGGATGCGCTGCCGCTCGGCCGGGCGGACAAGGTCCGTCTTGTTGAGCACGATGACGTCGGCAAACTCGATCTGGTCGACCAGTAGATCCGACACGGTGCGCTCGTCCTGCGGCTGGACGTCGGTGCGGCGCGTCGACAGCATGTCATCCGTGTCAAAGTCGTGCAGCAGCGTAAAGGCATCGACGACGGTGACGGTCGTGTCGAGGCGCGCAAAGTGGTCGAGGCCGCCGGCATCTTGAATCGTCTTCAAGGCCGTGGCCACCCAGTCGTCGAGATCGTCGGCGGCGACCATTTGCGCGGCGAGGCGGCCGTCAAAGGTCTCGGCGATCTGCTCGGGCTCGCTGATGCCGCTGCTCTCGATGAGGACATAGTCAAACTGCTGCAGCGTGGACAGCCGCACAATCTCCTCGAGCAGGTCGCCGCGCAGGGTGCAGCAGATGCAGCCGTTTTGCAGCGCAATCACCTTTTCCTGGCGGTGCGTCATCTGGTGAGTGCGGTTGATGAGCGCCGCATCGACATTGATCCTGGCGGTCAGTTCGGCCGGGTGCAGAGGAGGCGGTAGGGCAACGAGACGCACCCTCCAATGTCATTGACAATGACGGCTATCTTGAGGCCATGATCCGTCTCGAGAATGTGCTTCAACAGCGTCGTCTTGCCGCTGCCCAGAAAGCCCGATAGGAGCGTGACGGGCAGTGCCGCCTTGTCGACCGCGTCAGTACCAGCCATGGGAAAAGCGTACGGGCAAGATATAATTTGAAATGTGCATTCTGTGCGCAGGAATATTCTTCAAGGTGTGAAAAGACACTCTTGCCCCGGCGCAGACTTGCACCGAAGAGGCGTAGTTTGTGCCATCAAGGTGCTGCGTCGATGTTGTGTCAATCCAATTGGCAGTCGTGACCCGGCAGAAAATCTTTCTGTTTCGGGACGACATTGTAGTGCTGGCGGCTGTTGTCTTGGACCCAACGACCAAAGCGCGAAATGGCTTCCATTTGCCCCCATTTCATGCTTCCGTCAACAGTACGAGCTGGGTACGGCTAGTCGCCGACAGCGGCACGATTGATTGTGGACCGGGCCGGTGCAACAGGTAGCGATTGGGAAGTGCGGAAAAGCACGTTAGCGAGAGGAAACCGAAATCGAAATGGACACTCACAGACCAACACCACAACCACACCATGGCCAAGGCACGCGTTCTACTCGTCGGCAGCGGTGGCGTCGGCACCATGGGCGCCTATGCGCTCGAGACTGGCGGTCTGGCCGAGGTCACGGCCGTGCTGCGGTCCAACTTTGCGGCCGTCCACGCCAAGGGCTTCGCCATTGCGTCCATTGACCACGGCGACGTCGAGGGGTGGAAGCCGACGGAGAGTGTGTATTGAACCCCGCTGTCCACAGCTCGCCATGTGCTGACTGCCAGTCGTCGATGCAGTGCCGGCGGCGCCAACGCCGCCGTTTGACTTTGTCGTTGTCGCGACCAAGAACGTCGCCGACGTGTCGCCGACCGTCGTGGACATTGTCCGCCCGGCCATCACGCCGGGCCACACGACGATTGTGCTACTGCAAAACGGCCTCAACATCGAGGTGCCCGTCATCGCCGCCTTTCCCGGCAACGTCGTCCTCTCGGGCGTCTCGCGCATCGGAGCCGCCGAGACCAGCCACGGCGTCATTCTACACAATGACCCGGACCGCCTGCACATTGGCCCGTTTGACAATGCCCATTTGCCGGCCGACGTGCAGGCCGCGGCGGCCGCGCGCTTTGCGGCGCTGTACGGTGCTTCCGGCAAGGTCGTCGTCGAGCTCGACCAGACGCCGAAAGCGGTCGCCTGGACGCGCTGGCGCAAGCTGATTTACAATGCCTGCTACAATTCGGTCGCGGCGGTGACACTGCTCGACACGGGCCGCCTGCGTCTGGCCGGTGCGCCCGTCGAGGATCTGCTGCGGCCGGCCATGCACGAGATCATTGCCATTGCGGCGGCGCTGGGCCACGAGCTGCCGCTGTCGCTGGTGGACGACGTGATTGATGCGGAGCCGGTGGGCATTTACTTCAAGCCGAGCATGCAGCAGGACGTGGAAAAGGTGCGTCGTGTGTCGCGCCGTCGAGAGGCGCTTTGCTAACAATCAGGGCAACTTTACCGAGTTTGAAAACATTGTCGGCGAGCCGCTGCGGACGGCCCGACAGGTCGGTGTCCCGGCGCCGACGCTGGCGGTGCTCTACGGCATCCTGCGGGCGATCCAGTGGCGGACCAAGGAGAGAAAAGGGTTGGTGAGTGTAAATGTGACAGCGACAGAATGAAGCCGAGCGTATTCAGAGGGAGTTGCCCGTTGGAGCTACAGGGGCCGTAAAGCGCTACAGCGTTCGGTGGCGCGGCCCCATACAATTGACGACCGTTCTTCCTCGCTTTCCGCTACAGCACATCCTTTCCGACGCCCTTTGTGTCGGCAATCCGAAAGACGTACTTGACCGCGTGCGCCTGGCCAGCCTTGAGCGCCCGCAGCGCGTCCTCGATCCCGTCCAGACCGCCCGGCCACACCTTGTGCGGCTGCGGCCGCAGCCAACCCTCTTGCAGGCCGCGGCCCAGGAAGCGCGCAAAGACAAAGCCCAGGTCCTTGTTGCTTGCCGGCTCCTTGTGCACCGTGCCCACGCTCAGGGTCGTGTGCCGCACCGTCGCCGGGACGCGCGCGTCCTCCTGCCACGGCAGCACACTCGCAATCTGGCCCGCCGGCTGCAACGCCTGGCTCACAACGTAGTTGCTGTGGTGGTCGGCCACGGCGTCGAGGGCGTGCGTGACCGCATGCGTGCCCACGGCCGCCCGGAGTGCCGCCGCCGCCGCCGCCTCGCCGCCGCGGTAGTCGACCACCGTGTCGCCCCGGCTGCGGTCAATCAGCGCCTCAACGTGCGCGGCCGACTCTCCAGCCACGGCAAAGATGGGGTGGATGTTGCTGCGGGCGGCCAGCTGCAGGGCAAATGAGCCGACGGCCGTGGACGCGCCGTAGACAATCAGCGCCGTCGGCGCCGTCGCCGGTGTCCAAGGCTGCGGCAGCGCCAGGACCGCGTAGAGGCCGACGACAGCCGTCAGCGCAGCCAGCGGCAGCGTCGCAGCTTCTTCAAACGACGTCGTCGGCGGCAGGAGAAAGGTCGTCGACTGCCAGGCGATGGCGTACTCGGCATAGCTGCCGTGCGGCGTCAGCATTTCGTGGAAGGCGGCGACGCGGTCGCCCGGGCGAAACTCGGTCACGTGGGCGCCGACGCGGACGACGACACCGGCAATGTCGTCGCCCTCGTTAAGGGCGCGGCCGGTCAGCTCGGCCAGCTTCCAGTCCTTGGGGTTGCTGCCCGAGACGACGACGCGGATCAGCAGCTGGTCCGCATTCGGCTCGGGAATGGGCGAGTCGACAATGACGACCTTGGGGCCTGGCGGACGTCAGAAGAGCCCGTCCAAACGGGACCGGTAGGGGCCTACCCTTGTGCACAATCGCTTCCTTCATCTTGACGTTGTTGGCGAGGGGAAGACGTGGCAGGCTCTGGGCGGAGCCCCCGCTATAAATACAGCACGTACTCCACTGTAGCAGCCGCGATGTCTTAGCACGCCATCCCGCCGTTTTGCCTGATCATCCGTCATCGGGATGAGTTACATGCATATCATGATGTCACACGGCTTTGGCAAAACCGAGCTACCGAAAGTGCACGGCTAGTGATACCTGTGTTGCGTTTCGCAAATATCTTGGAAGACTTGACGTTTTCTTCCATGGGTGCCGAGTAGATTGGACACGTAGGATAATTGTGTAGAGAGACAAGAGAGAGGCTCGTCCCAAATCGGCAGGCGCGTCGAAATTTCTACCCCACCAAGAACGAGCGTCGGAATTCCACAGCTTTTGTCGGCCTCTTTCGCCTTTTTCGTCGACGCGTCGGCCTGTCGACTCCCGTCGCCATGGCGTCTGCCGATGCGACCCCCCTCGAGGAGGTCCCCCTCCAGCACCTCCCCCCCGGCTACACCGTTCTCGCCGTCCTCTTCCGCGACGTCGCCAACGCCGCCTTCCTCCAGGCCCAGCTCGTCGCGCGCAACGCCGACTTTGAATATGCCTTTGTCGATGCCGCTGCCGTCGTCTCGCGCGCCCATCTGCTCGCAGCCGTCTACAAGGCCGTGCTGGCCCACGTCGGCGGCCATTTGCGGACCCCCAACGTGCACTCAGAGACGGTCCTCTCGCTGAGTCCGTCGTTGAATGTGCGCTCTCCCCCATCCCTTCCCCTGCTCTTCTTCTCTTCTCCTTCCCCGCTCACTCCTCCCTCTCAGATCTCCGAGGCCTACCGTCGGTTCGGCGTGACGGCCGGCGCCAAGACCGTCCTCGTCGTCAAGATTCTCCTGCCCGGCTCGACCACCACGCCCGCCGCCGTCTGGACACACCTGGCGGATGCCGTTGAGGGCACGCCCGAGCGGCCGTCCGACGCCGCCCTAACAGCGGCCACCGACGTCGCCAAAGTGCGCAAATACTTTAAGCTCAACGGCGTCAAGGCCGTCGCGGGCGTCCTCGACACGGCCGAAAAACGGCGCGAGCTCGAGGTGCTGACGCTGGGCGCTATGGCCCTGCAGGGGCTGTAGGCTGGAGGCTGAAGGCTGTAGGCATGGCATATTTACGGCGTACTCTGTACCACATATCCTTCATTCTATGCTCTAATGCAATGTCCCGTGTCCTTCTCGCTCGTCCTTCTTCGTTCATCGCTCATGCCAATCCAAACACCCCCCTGAACCGCCGCCACAGCTCCGCCCGCATCGCATCCCGCCCGTCCTTGGTCCGCTGCACCGCGTCGCGGTTCTCGTGCGCCCGTCGTAGCAGATACTTCATGCACTCGCCCGTTGAGCCCCAGACCAGGTACTTGTACGGCCGCACGGCCGTGTGCGTCTCCTGGGCCGCCGCCTTTTTGGCCTCGGCCTCGGCCGCCGTCTTGTCGCATGCAGGGTCAATCAACGTGCAGCTGACCTCGTCGGCCATGCCCTGCAGCTGGCCAAAGGCCACGTCAATCTGCGCGCCACCCGACTCGACAATCGCGCGCGCCCGCCGCACCGTCGTCGCATTGTGCGAGGCCACCACCAGGCTGACGGCGGGAAAGACCTCTTGGGCGTTGTCGGTCAGCACCAGCGGTGCCCGCCACTGCTGCCGCAGCACGGCCTCGGCAATGCCGTCGTAGGCAGCGTCCGTGTCGGCCTTGGTGTCGTGGATCAGGTGCCGCGGGTCTGAGCCAATGTAGGCGCCGCGTACGAGTTTGACGCCGAGCGCAAAGCCGCCGTCGCGGGCCGCGCGCAGGTGCCGCGACAGCGTTGCCGGCGTGGACTTGAGGTACGCCTGGTACGTGCCGTAGACAAGCGCCGCCGTGGGCCCATTGTACTTGCGCATGTATGCCAGCGTCCAGTCGTCGATGCCGGCCTGCAGCGAGAACTGCTCGGCATCAAAGAGGAGCCGCACGCCGCGGGACTGGGCCAGGGTGCAGACTGCGTCGATCGCCTCGGCCAGCGCCGCGCCGGGAGGCTGCCGCTCCGAGAGGTGGTAGAGGGCCTCGTTGCCGGCGCCCGTGAATCTATCCTGTTAGAGACGCAACATTCTTCAATCCTTCCGTCGGCCCATGATTCCTGCACTCACTTCAACGCCACAAAGTCCCCCGGCGCCACGATGCGCACCGTCTCCAGCGTGCCCTCGGCCCACGCCGCCACCTCGCGCTGCGTGGCCTCGTCGCTCTTCTGGGCCGAGAGGTCCTTTGTCTCAGCCTCTTCGAGCACGACCTCCTTGGCGTAGCCCAGGATCACGCCACTAAAGCCAATGTTCTTGAGTGCCGCAATGGTCTGCCGCGCCTCGGCCGGTGTCTCGCCTGCACAGAACTGGGCGTAAAACGTCTTCTTCAAGATCCAGTGCAGCAGCGGGTTGCGGTCCGGGTTGAGCAGTGCGCTGCGGCTGTTGGCCAGCCAGCTGGTGATGGCCAGCGACGGCGGCAGCAGCAGCTTGGACGACGAAATTGATGTCACACAAAACGACCGGCACACCGTCGTCAGCGGCAGCACCGCCAGAGGCGTCGCCGCCGGCTTGGCGTCGCTGGGACTGCTTTCGCTCGCCAGAACGGGTGGACTTGGCCGGTGGCCGGTGCTATGAAAGGAGCGCGTGCCAGTGCGGAGCAGGTGCAGCGTCGTGCACTGTCCGAGGCCGGCGGCCTGTGACCGCACGCTGGGCGTCACGGACAGCATGGCGATGTGTAGATGGGTAAGCGCAAGACAGTCGTGCAAAGTAAAAAAGGTCTCGCTTGGGCAATTGGCAAGTTGAAATCGAATGGCGTCAGCCTGGGCAAGCGGTGGTCTTATCAGAAAGCGGCGGCATCATCGCTCCTTCCCGCACGCGGCAGGCCGTTATAAGTACTTCGGGCGCGTCACTACGACACAGTGCTGCAACCCAACGCCCCTTCCTGCCCTCCATATCTCCGACCGGCGCCAGCATGCGCCTGCCGTTCGTGGATAGCGACGGTCGACGCCGCACCTGCTCGACGCGCTGCACGCCCATTGGCCCCACTGGTATCTGGATGCGCACTCTGGCGGCTCAAAATGCCCAAAATGGGCCAAATAGGCCAAATGGGCCAAGTGGCCAAATGCCGCCAGTAGCCGTCCCCGCCGCCAATTCGCTCTAAACCTCGTTGAGCTGCCGACGTCGGGCAGTCGGCATGCAGGCAGACTGAGGCGTCTCTGGGCTGCGCCGTCTCTGCGGCTACGGCAGCCTCATGGACGATCCGCGTTCTCGTTCTGGTCCTCGCCCTTACTCCTGGCCCAATGCCGCTTGACAAAGTCGACGTAACTGACCGGCCGGCCCCTGATCACGCTCGCAAGGTCTTGCACGCCACCATACGCCAGCCCCACCAGCAGGGCCGTCTTGGTCGTCCGGGCCGCCGTTGCGAGGGGAAATCGGTCTGGTCGAGTGGTCAGTGGTCAGCGGTCCGTAGTCGTGATCAAGTTGTCAAGACACCCACTCCACAAACTAAAGCCGCCGGCAACCGTCACACTGGCCAGCACCGTGTTGACCAGGTCCATCTGGCCGCGGTAGTGGTCAAAGAGCGTCTCGATGCCAAACATGGCCGTCGTCCAAAACGTCACGCGCGCACCCATCCGCAGGCCCTCGCGAATCCCGCCAAACGCCACGTGGTAGTTCTTTGACTTGTGGTACAGGTACCAGCCCGCCGTCGTCTGCGGCAGCTTGTGTGCGTGCTCGGCCCGGAACCGCATGCCGGCCATCGTGCTGCCCTGTGTCGCCCCGAGGCCCATGCCGACCGTGAACGCTGCTACGGCCGCCAGCGGGAGGCGGATCGGGTCTGGCAGCGAGAGCCGCGACTGCGCCCAGACCGGGTCCCATTCCGACGCTGCGGCGGCCGAGGCCGTAGGCGTTGTGTCCGTCGCCATGTTGCTTTGTAGAAAGACGGAAATTCTGTTGCTTTTCGATTTGATGCTCTGTGATTGGTCGCTCTACAGCCTGTTCCTTTACATGCATTTCTCCTACAACGATTAATCGGCTAGCCCTGCTCGAAGCGGAAAGCCGCGGCTATGCGATGAATTTCTCCAGCGCTGTTAGATAATGGAAATATTGACTACTTGATAATGTCTTAGAAAGCCGTGAATGGCCGTGTACTCGGCAGTGAAGTGGAAATTCCTGGCTGTGCGACAAGTGGTCTGGCCCGTCTGCGTGCTGACGTAATCTCCTTCACGTGACTGGTATCCATACGGATGCGGCATGTTGGCTTCGCCGCGGTGACACAACGGCAGCAGCGCTCAACGTCACCATGGTAGGCCACGCCCTGTTCTGCGTCCGTTCTACGCGAACTGACCTCCCAGGCCACAGACCCGGCAGACGCCATCTCCCTGCGTTTCAAGTACGGCACCCAGACCGTCTTCCTCTTTGTCGACCCGCTCGCGCCCTTTTCGACCATTTCGGAAGAGCTGCTCGATGCCCTGCGCGAGTGCTACCCCGCCGGCCTGCAGGTCTCGGCGGAATTGCCGGTGATCGAGGGCCTGCCGGTGCCCGAGCCGCCCGAGTTCACCGACGTCCCCGCCCAGGGCGACACCTACCACGTCGCCTTTGCTGCACCCAAGAACCCCAAGGATCTGTCAACGGGCTGGAAGCCGCTGAAACTCCGCGGCAACGAGACGCCAGCCAGCTTGAAGCTGCGGGAAAACGCTGTGCTAGCGTTTGTCATCCAGACGGGAGAGGACATGGACGCGGAGCCGACCTTTGTGGTGGCCATCCCGACGGACGAGGAGTGAGCGGTGAGGGATACTTACGCCGTACGAGACTACGGCGCCAAGCAGTGGACAGCAGCAAAAACAGGTGCTGGAGTACGCCGAGTGGCAAGATGGGCCGGTAGAGCTGTCCGCCTGCAGGGACGAGAGCGCTCTTTGAAAAGTGGGTCCAACGCCAAGACGCGTCGCAATAGGGGATATAGGGAGAAGCAATGAAAAAAGTGCAGCGAACATGAGAAGAAGTTGGAACCTGCCACCGCCACCGCTCGTTTGCCCGCCGCCCACCGACAGTCCTTTCAGTGCCCGACGACGACGACGACGACCAGTGCTGCACTGCACCGCATTTTCTCCCCTCTGCGCCGCGCGGCTGCCCGCCAGCTGCCCCCCATGGCCGGTCCGTCGCGTCGGACGCTGCTCGGCTGGACACTGCGGCTGCTCGTGCCGCTGGCCGGGCTGCTGACGACGTACCTGTACCTGTACCCCGTGTTTCTCGGCTGCGCGTTCCCGCTGCCACCGGCCGACGGCGGGCCGGGCGCCAACACCGGCACGGCCGCCTGGTTCGACACGCTCCAGCGCCATGTGCCCGTGGTGGGCGACACCTCCGAGGCCGCGGCCCACCGCCTGGCGCCCTTCCGGCTGCTCGCGCTGGGCG
Source organism: Leptographium flavum (assembly GCA_963580335.1). Classification (NCBI taxonomy): domain Eukaryota; kingdom Fungi; phylum Ascomycota; class Sordariomycetes; order Ophiostomatales; family Ophiostomataceae; genus Leptographium; species Leptographium flavum. The sequence goes on along the minus strand of OY756930.1, from coordinate 2,325,692 downwards.
ACCCGCAGCTCGAGGGCGACACGTCGATTCCCAATGCGCACGGCGACTCGTTCCCGCACCTGTGGACAGCGCTCGCCTACGCCACCTTTAGCGACGACAGCAGCAGCGGCGATCTCAGTCTGCGGGAACGCACGCGGCTGCTGCTGCACGACGTGGTGGACTTTTGGTTCGAAGACGTGCCCAACACGGTGACCTCGATCCGCAAGCGCATCGACCTGCGCGGCAACGATTTCTACCTCGCGCACATTTACCGCACCATGCACTGGTGGACGGCGCCGTCCCACGTGGCCGTGCTGGGCGACCTTGTGGGCAGCCAGTGGATCGACGACGACGAGTTCGCGCGCCGCGCCAACCGGTACTGGCACCGCGTGCTGCGCGGCAGCGAGCGCGTGCCCGACGAGCTGGCCCTGTACCCGGCCGAGGAGTACAACCTGTCGGGCTACCTGGGCGGCGGCGGTCAGCCAACACGCGGCGCGGACGACGACGAGGCCGTCAGGGCGGACCCGTGGCCTCGGCGCATCCTCAACGTGGTTGGCAACCACGACATTGGGTACGCGGGCGACATCACGATGGAGCGCATGGCGCGGTTCGAGGAGCAGTTTGGCCGCGCCAACTACGAGCTGCGGTTCGAGCTGCCGCTCGCGTGGCTGGGCCTCAACGAGACGGCTCTGGTAGTAGCCCGCGAGACGACGCCCGACAGGGATGCTGAGACGGATGCCGATGCCGATGCCGACGCCGACACCGACGCCGCCGCAACGACCCGTCTCGTGCCCGAACTGCGCATCGTCCTGCTCAACGACATGAATCTCGACACTCCCGCGCAGGATGCCGGCCTGCAGGACGAAACGTACGCCTTTATTAACGCGGTCATCAACACGGCCTCGGCCGTCGAGTTCCAGGGCCAGTTCACCGTCATCCTGACACACGTGCCGCTGTACAAGCCCGAGGGCACCTGCGTCGACGCTCCCTACTTTGCCTTTGGCGACGACGACGCCGACGACGACCGCACCGGCCTGCTCACCGAACAGAACCAGCTGAGCGCCGACGCCAGCCGCGGCTTCCTCGAGGGCATCCTCGGCATGCACGCCGACCCCCATGCGCCCGGCGCCGGCCGCGGACGGCCCGGCGTCATCCTCAACGGACACGACCACGCGGGCTGCGACACGTTCCACTTTATCAACCAGTCGCGGGAGGTGCCGGAATGGGAAACGGTGCGCTGGGCCGCCGAGGGCGCGGCCCTCGTCGGCCTGCCCGGCCTGCCCGGCGTGCGCGAGCTCACGGTGCGCAGCATGATGGGCGACTTTGGCGGCAACGCCGGCCTGCTGAGCGCCTGGTTCGACACGGACACGTGGACGTGGCAGTACGAGTTTGCCACGTGCGCCGTCGGCCGGCAGCACCTCTGGTGGGTGGCGCACGTGGTCGACGCGCTCGTCCTCGGCGGCCTGCTGGCGTACGGCGTGCTGTGGGTAGTAGAAAGGACGGCGGCGTCGACGGCGGCAACAGCACCACCGAAACAGACGGCACCAGCCCGTGTCACGCCCAAAGTCTGATGGCGGTTTCCTTTTGTACTTTGCATTCATACGTAATCAGGATAGACAGCATACTTGGATTCAGGAGGCGGCCTCGCACCGCGTCTGGCAGCGGCCGTGATGATCTTTTTTTACTACCCGCGCGCCCCGTGCCCGTGATACCAAACTCCAAAAGACAAGACCCGGATAGAGAAGAGAAGAGGACAGAAGGGGACAGAAGAGGGCGGAAGAGGACGGAAGGGGACGGAAGAGGACGGAAGAGGACGGAAGGGGACGGAAGAGGACGGAAGAGGACGGAAGAGGACGGAAGAGGACAAGGCCGCCGTCGACGACCACGCTGCTCACGCCTTCCTAGCGGCATCGGCTGCCGCGGCGGTAGCGTCAGACGTCGGGGTCGCCGCCGCCGCCGTCGTCGTCTCTGCAGAGGGCGGCACAAACCAGCCGGAAAAGGACTGCTTCATGTTCTGCATAGCCTCCTGCTGCAGCTTCTCCTGCATGGCGGCCTCCTCGCGCAGCCACTGCTCGCCGTTCTCGCGGATCTCCTTCTCCATCAGCTCGTACGTGCGCTGGCCCTGTTCGCGCGCAATGTCCTGCAGCATCTTGCCCTTGGCCAGCTGCTCGGCCATGTTGGGCTCGCCGTCGGGGTGCACCATGACGCTCATGTTGCTCGACTTGAGGCCCAGCAGCGCGCCCAGGCTGCCGATGCCGCCCTCGCTCTTGTGCACGCGCTTCTGCCGGTGGCTCTCGAGCTGCTTCTGGAACTCGGCGCGGGCCAGCGCCTCGCGGCGCGCAAACTCGGTCGGGATGTCGGTGCCGTCAAACGACTTGAGCACCTTGCGCACGTCGCCGTACTTCATCGTGTAAATGTACTCGAGAAAGGGGATCAGGCCGACCAGCTGCGTGTCCTTGGCGTCGCCCGTCCACTTGGGCAGCACAATCGCGTTCTCCGGCTGCGCCCGCACGTGGCTGGCGTTGGTGTCCAGGATGATCACCTTGGACAGGTCGCGGTTGAGGTAGGACAGGTCCTGCAGGGTCAGTCTCGCTCGCCTCCGTCGCGTCGGTCGGCCGCGTCGCCCACCTTGACAATCTCGCCGTCCTTGTACTTGGTTGCCTCGCGGAACAGCGGCAGCGCAATGAAGCGGAACGGGTCCAGTTTGCGCAGCATCGGCTCGCCCATGGCAAACGGCACCGTCGTGAACAGCACCAGCTCATAGTACTGGCTCAGGTACCGCAGAAAGTAGTCCACGCCCGGCCGCTTGGCAATGCGCCAACCGTGCTCGCGCGACCACTCGCTGTGCACCAGCAGGTCCTCGAGGCTGATGCAGAGCGTGTACGGCCGCCCATACAGCGGGTCCGGGTCTGGCAGCAGCTTCTCAAACGCCGGCTCGTGGTAGTACGACAGCAGGTCGCCCATGCGCGTCGACGCCCGCCGCCACCACAGGCCCAGGCCCCAGCCATTGGGCACGTCAGGGAACCGGGCCGCCTCCTCCGCGTCCCAGTCGCGGCCCAGGTACGCCGTGCCGGCCACAGCCAGGCCCAGCGCGCCCGCGAACAGGTAGTTGGCCACCTTTTGGCGGCGCCGCTCCGACGACGACACGTAGGCCGACGCCGGCAGCTCGCCCTTTTTGCGCCCGCCGCCGCCGGCCGCCGCCGCCTCGGGCTCCAGCGCCGCCAGCGCCGTCTTATCGGTGGCGCCGGCCATTTCCTCTGCAAGCGTCGACGGGATGCCCTGTGTCAGGTCGGGCAAAGCCGACAGCGGGATCTCTGGTTCGGCTTCGACGTCGGCTTTGGCTTCGGGGGGAGGGGCTGGTGGTGTGTTTGATTTCGAGGCGTGGGCCGGGGCGCTAGCTGACGCGCTGGCAGACGGGCTGGCAGACGCGCTGGCCGACGCGTTCTTGCCCGCATGGTTCTTCCAGGCCGGCCGGCCATCCGGCTTGGTAGCAAACGAGCAGCGGGTCGGACGGGCTGCGCTTTGTGGCGCCAGAGCCGCGCGGACGACGGCCGGCGACAGTCGCGGTGCTCCCAGGCGGCGGGAGGCAGCACGGAGAAACATGTTGTGGTGGTGGGCAAAAGCAAGGCAGGGTTCACGTCTGGGACCGACGAGAACAAAAACCCCGTGACGCTGTCAGGAACTCCGGCTGTCTCGCCATTGTAGCCTCGTGGGAAAAATTTCCTTAGGTCATAGTCCCGTGCCCGAAAAGGTGCGTTCCCGCCGGAGTTTAGTTCTTCCAGCCGGGGGACGTCCCCGCTTTGTCGCCACGACGGCGATGGCCTCGACGGGCGTCTGCTTGTCCGCTTTCTCTCACCTTCTCTTGCTCACGCACCATGGCCGCGGCGGATGCTACTTGCTAGGGTGGCCGCCATCTTCCACAATGATGGCGCCACTCGAGACCAACATCTCATTCCGGCCGACACCTTGAGCGAATCGAGAGACGACCTCTTTTCCGTCCAACATGGAGTCCGCCGAGCTGACGAAGCAGGCGGTGGCCAAGGCCGGCAAATCCAAGGCCAGAAAGCCCGAGAATAGAAGGGCCAAGCCCGCCAAGCCCAGCAAGCCCAAGGCTGCCGTCCTGTCACTCCGCATCAAGCCGTCGAGTTCACGCGAGGCCGACTACTCGTCCGACGACGACACCGCCGAAGCAGCCAAGTTTGACGTCAGCACGATCCCGCTCGGGCAGCTGGCCCTAGGCGAAAAGGGCGAGGCAGAGCCGGCAGGGCCGGCACGGAAAGCAGCGGGGAAGACGGCAGAGAGTGCCGCCGGCAAACAGGTCGATGCCGACGACGACGAAGAACCCCCCAAACCGTTCCCGTTCCTCGCGCTCCCGACCGAACTGCGCATGCGCGTCTACGCGTACCACTTTGCCCTCGTTGAGCCCGTGCTCGACCTCACGCCCGACAACTGGCGTGTCCACCGCCGCCTCGCGCTGCTGCGGACGTGCCGGCGCGTCTATGCGGAGGCGTCGCATTTCTTTTACAGCACCCGCGTCTGGCGCATTTTCCCCACCTTTCCCGGCCGCTTCTTCAAGACGCGGCGCCCGCTGCTGGCCCGTCTGCGCCGCAACCAGCGCGCCACCCTGACCGCGCTCGAGCTGCGCCTCGGCCCCGGCTTCAACAAGCCGCCCAAGTGCTGGGCCGTCACGCGCAAGCTCGGCCTGCACGAGTGTATCCAGGCGCGGACCCTGCACGTCTTTGTGCAAATCGACCCGAGCGTCAGCTGGCTCGACGGCTTCCGACAGCAGGGCTTTTACGAGTCCTTTTCCAGCGACCTGCTCGACGGCATTCTGCGCGAGGCCCCCGCCATCGAGGTCGTCGTCTTTGACGGCTACGAGAGCGTGCGCAAGGCCTCGCCCATCATGCTGGCCCTGCTGCGGACGGCCCGCGCCCACGGCACGCGCATCGCCTGGGGGCCGCGCAACGGCTGGACCGCCGCCGCCGACAACGAGGCCAATAGGGCCACCCAGGCCCAGGACGACCGCGCCGCTGCCGAACGCGCCGCCGCCATGGCCATGCTGGAGGGCGGGCTGGTGGCCGCGGTGGCCTAGGGACGGTAGTAGTGGTGGTGGTCTATGTTTGCGCTTCTCATTTACTGTACAGGCGTCCACTGGTTCATTTGCTCTCTATATATCAATCGCTTCGTTGCCCTGTCATCGTCCATCCACATTTTCCCGCAAGCCTTTGGTCCGCAGCGTGAGTGCGCCGCCGGAAAAGGGCAGATCAAGCACCGGGCTCCGCGCGCGGAGCATCTTGGTCCCATTCGCCGTCCCGTTGGCTGTCCCGTTAGTCGTCCCGTTGGTTGTCCTGTTGGCTGCCTCCTGGACGGCCTCCTTGGCCTCGCTGCCGTCGACCGAGGATGCTCGCGACGCCGTCGGCTGGCGCTGCAGCAGCAGGCCACGCACGCCGCCCCGCTTGCGCTGCGGCAGCTCCGTCGAGCCGGCGCTGCAGACGTAGAGCAGGTACTTGAGGTTCGGCAGTGTGTGGCGAATGTCGACCACCTTGAGGCCGTGGGCGCTGCACAGCGTCTCAATGTCCTTGTTGAGCAGGAACCAGGCGTAGTCGAAGCGGTATTGCGCGCTCAGGCCGCCGCGCGGCAGGTGCAGCGGGAACTCGCGCTGCTGGTCCGGGATCTTGCTAATGTCGTCGCGCACAACGGTCCGCGATCCGTACGGCGTGATGCCGTATGGTAGCACTACCGCAAGGTAGCCCTGCAGCGCGTTTGTGAGCAGCGCCGCGAAGCCGAGCGCCGCCGAGAGCACTTCCTCCGCCTGTCCGGGCAGACTGCTCGCGTTGCCGCCCGCGTTGCCGCCGCCGCCCGACAGCGCCGGCCCGTAGTCGGTATTGGGCAGCGGCAGTCCGCAGATACGAAACGACAGCGGCGCGGATGGCGCCGGCTCCTGCTCGACGCCAAAGATGCGCAGCAGATCCTCGCATACACGTCGCCGCTGTCCCCGGATGTCGTTGGCCGTTCGCTGCGCCGTGGCCCGCGACACGGCCAGCTGCTGTCCCGCGTGCGAAATGTCCTCCAGCGCTTTTTGCTGCAGCGCCCGCCCGGCCGCCATGGCCGCCCGCCGCGCCCCCAGCGACCGCCGCAGGTCGTCGCGTTTCTGCCGCGCCAGCTCAGCGCCTCGTCGCTGATGCGCCCCCCCCCGGAGCACTCGCCGCAGACGTGCCTCTGCGTCAGACAACGCCATCTCGGCCGCGCCTTGTCCTCCCAGTCCACCGCACGTACCGTCGGATGCGAGGTACGCGTCAATTTGCATGGCCAGCCGATCGCGCGTCGCCAGCAGGTCCTGCAGCGAGTTCTCGAGGCTAGCCAGCCGCATCAGTGCAGCATATGACGACGTCGGCAGCAGCGCTCCCTGCTTGCGCGGCGTCGCCGCTGCGACTGTCCCTGCCGCCGCCGGCACCGGCCCGCCAAATATGTAAATGCCGTCGACGAGGTGCAGCACAATGCTGTTCGGGGCAAAGTGCATCGCCGTGCCGGGCGCCGTGGCCGCCGCCCGGCCCTGTAGGGAAGAGCCGATGTAGCTGAGCAGGCGCAGGTCAATGTCGTCGTCAATCAGGAGGGTCCACACTCCGGCGCGGCGCATCCACACGCGGACCGTGAGGCGGCAGCCGCGCGAGACGTGCGGGTCGAGCTCGGAAAGGTCAAAGATGCGAAAGTTGAAGTTCTATATAGTCAGTCATGGCCTCGAGGGTGTTTGGGCGCCGCATTGCCACCCACCGTTGCCTTTGCCTCCACCTCGCTGACATATATGGGCTCTCCGCCGCCATAGTGCAAGGAGAAGAACGCATCGGCCGTATCGTGCTCGAAAGCCTGCTCCAACAGTCGTTGTCGCGCATGTGCGCTGACACCCGAGAGTGTAATCCGCCGTCCCCGCGTTCGCTCCGAATGCAGGCTGTCGCTCGAGTGCGCATGTGGTAGACCAACCGCTGGTCGTAACGCCGCGTGTCCGTCGGATGCGCGTTGGATGTCGCCGTCGTCTATCGTGCGACCGCGCGGGCGCGCAAAAGTCAGGTTTCGAAGGGAGATGCCGCGGAGATGGCGGATCTTGCGGTTCTCCGGTAGCAGGTATGAGGGGCCGTGCAGAGACATGGTCGTCGCCACATGGCCTCAGCCCGTCCCGGGGCCTTCGCAGTGCGAAATATGTCGAGAGGTGTCGAGATACAGGTCGAGATATCGTCGCGATTCGGGAGACCGATTAAAAGGTCGCTGGCTGATCGCAAAAGGGGCAAAGCACGCCGAGTGTTTGTGGCCGCTCGTGTCGGCACTGATGCATCTTCACTCCGTCCGGCGCCAAGCTGCTGTCGCAGTCGTTGGCCAGTGTCGTCGTTGGCCAAGTCGATGATCGTGTTGGCTCTTTCGTGGCGTCTCGGGTTTCGAAAGCAACGACATCACATAATCAGTGTGGGGCCTTTAAATTGCAGCGAGCTGCCTGACACCAGCACTTTCCTAATTCGGCATTTACTCGCAACATCTTTGAATCGAATCTTTTCAATCACTCTGGAATTCTGTCCGGCAAATCTCTAATTTTTCTGGGACCTGGCTCTAATTGTCTCTCAAATACCTATTGCTTTTCTGTTGAATTTTACCAAATGGAGTGGCCTGATTACAGCGCCACTTGGGAGGCCTGTGTGGACGGCGGAGAAACGAATGCACGAGGCAGGTACGCGCTGTCCTCTTTCTCCACATTGTATTCCATCACAACGTGCGTTCATTTCTGTGTTCAGTTTTCCCCTGATTCGATTTTCTTGCGGCTTATCAACATTCTGCTTTCCATCTTGTGTTTGCCCATTTTGATTATCATTTCGCTGTTCAATCCGGTTTTCGACATCGACCTCCAGTTCTGTCTCCCACTATGACCGGCCAAAGGATCACTTCATAGCTCCGCAGCCGACGGCCAGCAGCAGTTGCGCCGCTGTTTTCGGATTCTATGCAGCCCTTTTCCTCTCGACGCAAAAAGGCTTCCGGAACGGCGTCTGAGCAGGCTGCGGAGCCGCCGCCCTTTGGCGCGGGCGATGCCGGCGAGCTGTCGCTCGAAGAGTCAGCCCACGGCGGCATGTGACACCATCTGGGACTCATGTCTGCGACCCTTTTAATGTGCGCATCGTTCTTGACTCGAAGCTCTCCCCTTACTGACCGTCCAGCGTTGGCCGCATCATCGGCACCGGCATCTTCTCTACTCCCTCGTCCATCGTCAGGGGTGTCGGCAGCGTCGGCGCCGCCCTGCTACTCTGGATCCTCGGCCTCGCCCTCCCGTTCTGTGACCTATTGGTCTGGCTCGAGTTTGCTGCATGTATCCCCGCAGCGGCGGCGAAAAGGTCTACCTCGAGGCCGTCTACCGTCGCCCGCGCTTCCTAGCCACCATCGTCTTTGCCGTCCAGGCCGTCCTCCTTGGCTTCACCGCATCCGGATGCATCGTCTTTTCCACCAATATTGTCGTCGCCTCTGGCCGCCATCCCAGCGAATAGGAAATGCGTGGAATCGCCATCGCCGTCATCGTCACGGTCACGCTCGTCCACAAATTTGTGCCCAAGGTGGACGTTCTTCTCATGCACATTACCATCTCCATCAAAACATTCATCCTGCTCTTTATTATTGTCACCGGCTGGATCGTCCTGGCCGGCGGCGTCGTCCTCAACGAGCCGGCCGACAGCTTCCGCGATGCCTTTGCAAACAGCGCCACGTCCAGCAATCAGTATGCCTCGGCACTCTTAAGGTTCTCAGGTCGCCTACAGGGTGGGTTGCTTTTATTCCCAGCCTCTCCCTGCGCTCTAACATTTCAGCTGGTCCAGCGTCGCATACGTCCTCAACGAGGTCAAACATCCCGTCCGCACTCTCAAGATCGCCGGTCCCCTCGCCCTCGGGATCTGCGGCATCCTCTACCTGCTCGCAAACGTTTCCTACTTTTCACAGCCGCCTCCTATTTTGTCGGCAAGGTCTTTGGCAGCACCGCCAAACGTTTCCTGAGCGTCTCTGTCGCCATCTCTGCATACGGCAGCGTCCTCACCATCACCTTTGCCTAAGCACGAGTCAACCAGGAGCTCGCCAAGGAGGGCTTCATACCCATGCAGCGCTTCTGGGCCAGTACTTAGCTTGTTGGCGCTCCCTCTGCTGGCCTTCTACTACACTTTATCCCCAGCTTCATCGCCATTGTCGCCGTCCCCTTTGGTGACGCCTTCAACTTTATCATCGACATCGAGGGATACCCGGGCAGCATCATCGCAGCCTTTGTCGCGATCGGCCTCTTCATCCAACGCTGGCGCCTGCCCAATACCCGCCGGCCCTTCCGCGTGTATCTGCCCGTGGCTTTTGCCTTTCTCGCCGGCCAAGCCTTTCTCCTCGTCGCGCCATTCCTCAAGCCGCCCAGTGGCAGAGGCGACATAAGTCACCCCTACTGGCTTTACCCGATCGTCGGGATCGTCGTGCTTTGCGGCGGTGTCCTCTACTGGTTCTGCTAGCGCAAGCTGTTCCCTTGGCTGGGCAACTTTGTGCTGGAAGAAACCAAGGTCACCCTGGACAACGCACTGTTGTCAGCCCATCCAAACGGGTAAAGAACCAGTGAATGCGGGGTTTTTCTCATCATTTCCGAATGCTTTTGAATTCACATTCTGGAAATTTGATGTTTGCCTAAACATGAGTTGGAAGTACCGGATGCGAAACGAGTAGCTTGATAATTCATACACTCGCGATCACTAAATAAATTCTTGTTTACACTCACTTTGTGACTGGATCGTTCCTTCCTTCGACAACTGATGACCGTCGAGGAAAGTGCAGGCCTCTTTAGGCACAGATTTGTTTTATTCAGCGCTTCCTCTTTTTGGAATCTTAAATTTTATCACTCTTATTTCGCATTTAGAGACGCTCAAAAAATGAAAGTCACCGGCCTTATCGCTCCGAGCGGAACAGGGCCTATCTTCGCCATCGTCACACTCTTCTCCCTCGGCACCGCACAGCAGATTGGAAAATATGTCGCCGAAGTTCACCCTCGTCTCACTACGTGGAAATGTACTACTTCAGGAGGATGTTCTCCGAGAAACACTTCCGTGGTAATCGACTCGAGCTTTCGTTGGATTCACAAAGTTGGTAGCCAGGAAAGTTGCACCACTCTAGATGGAGACCTCAGCAGAACGCTTTGCCCCAATGCAGCCTCTTGCGCACGGCACTGTGCACTCGAAGGCGTCAATTATACTTCGGTTGGCGTACGGACCTGGACAGACGATGCTTCTGAGAACTCATTGACCCTGAATATGCATGTTGATGGGAAATCATACAGTGCGCGCGTGTATCTGCTTGGGGATGATGGTGATTATGAGGGTATGCGGCTCGTCAACCAGGAGCTCACCTTTGACGTGGACATGTCAAAGATGCCTTGTGGCTTGAACGGCGCCCTCTACCTGTCCGAGATGGACCTGACTGGTGGGCGAGACCAGCTGAATCCAGCAGGTTCCTCCATGGGCACCGGATATTGCGACGCGCAATGCCCCGTGGTGGATTTTATCAATGGCAAGGTAGGTTGAGATATAATGTTCAGCAATTGCACAGGCCATCTGACAATATCAGGCCAACACCAATGGCAGCGGTTCCTGCTGCAACGAAATGGATATTTGGGAAGCCGACAGCGAGGCAACGTCCATGACACCACATCCTTGCGACATCCACGGCTTGTTTGCATGCGACGGTACCGATTGCGAAGATGGAGCCGACGGCGGCGTATGTGACAAGAACGGCTGCACGTATAATGCATACGATCAAGGGTACCACACCTTTTACGGGCCTAATGGCACTGTCGACACATCACGGCCGTTTACGGTGGTGACGCAGTTCCTGGCAGATAAAATTGCCGGGAGGGCAACGACTGATGGTCTGAATCTGGCGGCCATTCGTCGCATATATATTCAGGGCGGGAAGATCATTGGCAACGTGTCATCCACCACGGCAAAAAAGACGACGACCGCCCCCATAGTGATTGGCGACGATTTCTGCAAGAGCGAGATCTTTGGAGACATGGGTGGACTAAAAGGCATGGGACAAGCCCTACAACGCGGCATGGTGCTAGTCTTTAGCATCTGGAACGACATCGATGACTTCATGAACTGGCTGGACAGTGGCTCGAACGGACCCTGCAGCAGCACGGCCGGCAACCCCGCCATTATTCTGGCAGAGAACCCAAACGCTTCGGTAACTTGGTCAAACCTCAAGTGGGGAGACCTTGGATCGACATTCAACAGCTCTTAGCTGCCGAGGCTTGTGCCGGGCCTCTGTCCAGGAGGACAGAAGATAAAACTCTTACGTATTGTGTTTACCCTATCAGCAACGCAAAGAACAGAGTATCTGCGGCATAATCTGGGGTGTGAGGTTTGATTCAGATACGCCCCACGAAAGATACAGCAGTTTATCAGCCTCTCTATGGGGATTGGCCGAGCAGACTTAGTCTACCAAACATGCTTCTTATCTGTCCATTTATTGTCGACGCCATGCAAATTGATACGCTCGAGAAGAATTTGCATGTCGATACCACCTCAAACAGGACAGCCACAATGAAAAGTCTTACCTGAGAGGTTTTCACTGTGGGGGCCAAACTCGGCCTCTTTTTAGACGAGATGGAGTATACAAGGGACAAGCCGATGGATGGGTTGCTGGGTTCTGCTCGGACCAGACAATTTGACAGACACTCACAATACCGGGAAGATGGGCGACGACTTAGATGTCAAGGGGGACTCCGATCTCGAGAAGACGGGCATTGGTGCCAAGGACGTCGTCATCATCACCGGCACGACCAGTGGCGGCGCCCCCGACGAGGTTGATGCCGAGCATACGCCACACATTCTCGACCACAAGGCAGAGCGCGCGCTGGTGTGGAAGTTCGACTCGCGGCTGCTGCCCGTGCTGGCTGTCATGTATCTCTTCAACTCGCTGGATAAGTCGAATCTGGGCAACGCCAAGACGAATGGCCTGCAAACGTCGCTGGGCCTCGTCGGCAATCAGTACAACATTATCCTCAGCGTCTTCTTCGTGCCCTACGTGCTGACGGCGCCGTTTCTTGGCATCCTGGGCAAGAAGTACGGACCCAACCGCGTGCTGCCGTTGATGATGTTCTCCTTTGGCTCCTTCACGCTGCTGGTCACCGCCGTGCAGAACTTTGGCGGCATCATGACGCTGCGGTGGTTCCTGGGCATGAGCGAGTCGGCCTTTTTTCCACTTGTCATCTACTACCAGACGATGTAAGTGGATGTCCATTCGCTTGCCCTTATTCCGGCTACTGTTCCGGCACTAATCCACAGGTTTTACCGCCGTGGTGAGCTTGCCCGTCGTCTGGCCGTCTTTTACGCTGCATCTAACATTGCCTCTGCGTTTGGCGGCCTGTTGGCTTTTGGCGTCTTCCAGATCACGACTGGCACCCTGGAAAGCTGGCGGTACCTGTTTGTCATTGAGGGCGCCGCCTCCGTGACGTTTGCCGTTTTTGCCTTCTTTTATCTGCCCAGCTCGGCCGCCGAGGCGAGTTTCCTGACAGAGAAGGAAAAGGCGCTGGCGTACCACCGCATGGCCGTCGACAGCTCAGGCGTCGTCAATGAGACGCTTGTGCTACGCGAAGCCTTTCGCATCTTCCGTGAGCCGACCAGCTGGGCCATTGTGGCCATTGAGATCTGTCTCGGCGTGCCGCTGCAGAGCGTGACGCTCTTTTTGCCGCAGATCATTGCCCGGCTCAAGTACAGCACCGTCAAGACAAATCTGTACACGGTCGCGCCCAACGTGTCGGGTGCCGTCGTGCTGCTGTTGCTGGCCTTTGCAAGTGACTACACCCGCCTGCGGTTTCCCTTTGTGGCTGCGGGCTTCCTCTTTACGTTTATTGGCTTTGTTATTTATGCGGCTATTGACGTGGAGAAGGAGCTGCACGTCGCCTATTTTGCTTGCTTCATGATGACCTGGGGCACGAGCGCGCCAAGCGTGCTACTGGACGTGCTCTACAACAACAACATTGTGCACGAGGGCCGCCGCGTGGTGCTGACGAGCTTTGCCGTGCCCATTGCCAACCTGATGGGCGTCGTGAGCTCCAACATCTTCCTCGACAAGGACGCGCCACGCTATCTGCCGGCGCTGGCGACAACGGCGGCCTTTGGCGGCACCGGTATTGTGTTGACACTGCTCCTGGGCTTCTACATGATGGTGGACAACAAGCGGCGCGACCATAAGCAAGGCTGCGTCGTCAAGGCCAGGGACATCCCGACGCACAAGCTGTATGAAGGACCGGCTTCGCCCGACTTTCGCTGGTTCCTGTGAACGGATATTGGACAGTAGACAGTGGACATCCGTAGAGAGATGCCAAGAAAAGATGGCGAGAAAAGAAATGTCTGACCCGTATCTGTACCGTGATGACATCCTGGCACAGCACGGCTTAATCAAGGCCAGTAGTGTTCAATCTGCGGCAACGGAGGCTGTCGGAGCAGCCCCAGAATCCAAGGACAAGAGCATCCATAGAGACTTTACCAGCCGGGGTGGAAAGAGGGGGTAAAGAAACAAGACGACAAGAAATCAATACTGTTGAGCAGTCACGGTAGAAGAAAACATGTTGGTACACCAAGTTCTTATTTCCTTCCAGCCTGGATGCAAAGTTGTCTCTTTGACACCAAATCAAAGAGCAGACCGCCGCCGGTGCTCATGTCGTCGGCAGCCGCCTGGCATCGCCAGTCCTCCCCCCAGAGAAAAACAACAGCACTGGACGGGATATCGTGGAATCGTTGGCTCTAATTTTCTCTTTTTTTGGTATTCCTTGCATTTCGCTGTCCCCTCCCCGATGCCTGACAGGGCCCTTTTCGATACATTCGATATCTGAGATCCGAGAAACAAATCGCTGGGTATGCGACGATGGGCGGTTTACCGAACCGGGTTCCAGACGTTCTTCAGGAAGCCGTCGCGCTGCGCGAGGCGGTTGACCGAGTCGTCGCTCTCGCCCTGGGCACGGACAAAGCCGCAAAGGGCGTAGACGTGATTCTCGCCCGCAATGGCGCGGCCGTTCTCGTCCACCTAGCAATGTCAGTCTCCCCGTCGCACGTCCAGCATCAACACCGTTGGATTCGTCCTACCTTGGCGATGGAGATCTGCACCGAGCTGTGGTCCTTGGCCTTGATGATACGGCCAGTCGCAGAGCACTTGCGCGGCACGTACAGGTCGACGATATCGCCTCTCTCGTTCTCCATTGTGATGAATTTGGGGAGTGGTGAGTGGTGGGAAAAAAGATCGTAAACGGTGTTCGAATTCGCGGTGGATGAAGCAGAAGGGAGTTTCGATTTTGGCAAAGGCTTATCTGTGGATTTTTTTCGGCCGCACACAATTTTGATTTTTTGATTTTTTGTGGGTACCCTGGGGGCTATAGTTATCACATGACACATCAGCTGATAACGCGCCCCGTACGTACTACTTTTCGGTACCGGTGCTCCGTGCATTTTGTGTCCCCCTGCACTGTCACGAAACAGCGCTGTCGTAAAAAGGGCAAAAACAACGCGGGCACGTTGACGCCAAAACGCAGCACATTCATGCATCGACACCCCTGACCCGCCCCTGAGACGCCCCTCCCGCTCGCCAACGCTGTATCGGCTTCACTTTATTCCATGCGCTCTGCGCATCTGGTGTCCGCTCCAGCACCACCCAGACATGGTTCGCGTCAATACAAGCCTGCTGCTGGGCGGCAGCTTTTCCAGCCTGTCCGGTCCGTCTGGGTCGATTGTGATCCCCTCGTCTCCACCGCTGCCTTCCCCGCCGCATTGGCAGGATCGGCGATCACAAACGCCCGACTCGCTCTTGTCTGGGGCAGAGGACGTCGCATTCGGCAACCGCATCTTGGTGCCGTCGACGCCCGAGGAACGGCCGCTTGGTCGAGACAAGGACGGGAGCCGGACACGGCGTATTCTCGAAGATGACGGCTGGGCGCTTCCCAAAATCTCGGACCGATCATATATAGGTGGTGCAGACGGTGCAGGAGACGCAAGCGCCGCCAGTAACAGCGAGCATCTGCCTGCCGATCCACAACCGGCGATAGCGCGGCGACGGGACTGGACGCCGCCGCCGGCCGACACGGTGATTCTCGACTCGGACTCGTCGGCCGCCATGGCCGAGACGCGGTCGTCGCCGCAGGCGGCGTCTCGGCAACAGAATCACGTCTTTCAGAGCCTCCGCGACAGCTTCACGTGCAAAGAGGCCAAGCCGACGACGGACCGTGCCGTTCGTACAGACCCAACCCGGCCGGGTGGCGGGATCGAATATGCGTTTTCGACGCGCAAGGCCATTGAGATGGTGCCGGCCGAGGGTGCCAGCACCGGGTCCGCGTCCAAGAACCCGTCTCCGGCCAAGGCCAAGACCAAGGCGCCCAAGCGGAAAGCGCGCACTATCACGGAGCTGGCCGTGGCCGCCTATGCTACGCCGTCCTCGGTGGAGGAGGCAGTCGAGGAGGCAGATGCCGCTCCGCGTATTCTTCCGGCGGCCAAAGTGCCCAAAGTTGGCAAAACCGCCCGCAAGAGCCGGGCTGCCGGCAAGACGACTGCATCTGCGTCCGCGCCCGTCGCCGCCGCCATCACCGCAGGCCCTGTTATCAACCCGGGCCTTCCGTTGACCAAGATACGCAAGGGCATGAAGGCGGTACCCAAGGAAAAGGGCAAAAAGGGACGGAAGCCACGGACGGCAGCGCGCGCGGCAGTCCTTTTGTCACCCCAGTCGGCCATGATAGCGTCGGCGGCACAGGACTTTGTATTTGGTACGTCGAGCCAGCTGGTGGGCAACGAGTCGCCGACGTTTCTGCGGGCGCTACAGACGGCGATGCAGTCGTCGAATCGACAGGACGGGCCGGACGAAAAGAGCCTCGGTTTTGATTTCGATTTTGATTCCGAGTTGGATTTGGATAAGGGCTCCCGACTGTCGGTTGGGGCAGCAGATGTCACGGACGTGTCGCGATGCGCAGCGGCGGGCCGCAGACTGTGGGCAGTCGGATCACGCGCTGACGGCAAGCTGACGGCGGACCATGTGATTGATCTCGAGGAAGATATTCGCTTCCCAGAAGACCCTGATGCCATTGCGCTCGCGCAGACGCAAGCCGAAATGCAGGCAAAGACACAGCAGATGGCGACACAGCGAACACAACGAACACATGCTGAGCCTAGAACGGTCGTCCTCGACAGCGATGCCAGCGAGACAATCATATCGCCGGCTTGCGGCGCTATGCTGAGTGCGGTAGAGCACGCTAAGTACACTACGTCACAGGCGCAGGCGCAATCAGAACGGCCGGATTTCGAATGCCAGACGGTCACGCAACTAGCGGAGCAGGTGGCCTCGTACGGTTACAAGCCGATGCGCGGACGCACTGCCATGATTGCGGTGCTGAGCCAGTGCTGGGAGGCCACGAACGCACGCCCATCGCTGGGCCGAGGCGTACACACGGCGGCTGTCAGAGCCAAGTTGGCCAAGACAGCCAAGGTGACCAAGGTGACCAAGGTGACCAAGGTGACCAAGGTAGCCAAGGCTGCCAAGACGAAAAAAATCAGCAAAGTCGATGTTGCATCCCCAACGCGGGCGACGACATCGCCAACGGCTGCAAACCGGCTAAAGCCGGCACAGACGGCAAAGGCGGCGCAGGTGGTGTTTGAGATTTCAGATTCCGAGTCCAATGGTCGGCTGTCGGCCTCGCCGCAACCACCCTCGTCGCCCATGTCGGACGAGAGTAGCGCGGAGAGCTTGTGTGGCTCGCAGGACGGCGAGGACACGGAGATGTCGCTAGCGGCGACACTGACGGTGGAGGAGGCGGAGCTGTTTGCTATGATTACCAAGGCGGTGGTGTCGGTGCCACGGAGCAACGACCCAGCGTGTCCATCGTGGCACGAAAAGATACTCATGTACGACACGATCATCCTGGAGACGTTTACGGCGTGGCTCAACGATGGGCAGTTGCCGCGGGTGGGCTACGCCGACACGGTGGCAGTGGAGCAGGTCAAGAAGTGGTGCGAGTCCAAGAGCGTGTGCTGTACGATGAAGCTCAACTTGCACGGCAAGGAGAGGAAGTTGTAGTTGTTGGTGGAATGACGTTACGACCGGCGTTTTGGTAGTTAATTTATCCATTTCGGAGCAAACGACGTTCGTTGACGCACCAAGTCGAATAACTCTACTGGGATCTCGGAACCGTTGGCAGTCTAGCAGCCGGGCTGTTTTTCCGTGTGGCATTCCGCGTGTGTTTTGAGCGGCACATTCCTACGGTTCCCTGCAAGGCCCAACATGGTCGCTGCCGTTTGCCCTCCTGATCCTATCGTTTTTCTACTTGTACATGCAGTTGCTTCCGTGCCTCCGTATCCTCGTTGTTTTCCCCTTTCAGCGAGCTACTGCTCACTTACCGTTTTCCGCGCCGAGCGCTGTCGGGCGGTCATATCTCGCCCGTTAAGCAAATGCAAATTGCGCAAATTAGACAGATTGCCCGTCACGCGCGAAAACCCTAAATCCTGCTATCGGGCCTATCACGTCTGGCGGTGCCAGTGCCGATCACATCACGTCTTGTTTCATTGGTGTTGGTGGGAATGACAGGAGGAGAAGGAAGAGGGGGTGCGCAAAGGGATGCTGGCCCATGCTCCTTGCGGAAGCGATATCGGGTGTGCATCCCGTGCGGTCACGGTCGTGTTCCTTTTTAGCACGCTGGACGGCGGCCGGCGAAAAAAGTCGTAAGACGCGCGGGACTGGGAAAGACATCAGTGCGACGTGAATAAGAATAAATCGAAATCCCAAATCCCAAATCAATAAAAACAGTAAAATATTAATTCCCATCTTAAAAGAGACATGTGGGGTAGCCGGCTGTGGTGCTGGAGAGTCATCGTACCTCGGCATTGCCGTGAACTAACCGACGACCGCTCGTGCAGTGCTCTGCCGGCGTACGAGTCTGCTGCCCGATATAGAGTCTAGAGTTCATATACGCACGTCCGCGCGGTGTTGCACGCTGTCCCCCGCTCAGCTATGCACGGCTTCCGGCCCTTCCGAACGCGCCTATTCTGGGCCTGGCCTCCACTGCGATCGCCGGTGGTACTGGACACACGTCCTGCGTGTTACGTGTGCCGCCAGCGGACGGTTTCCGTATCCGTGCGGAGCATTGCTGCGTGTACATTGCTAGCGCATCCTCGCCGGGGGACGGACAGGCTGGGCAGGCTAGGCAGAATGGACGGCAACCGCTCCATCCAGACAGCCGGCTGCAGTGTCGCGGCGCCGAGTGCGAGGTGTGTACGTCCTTGGATTCTTCGATTTACCTCCCATGTGTTAGCTGTTGCTGACCTCCAGCGTGATCGTGCTGTCTCCTCGCAACGAGATCCTGCTGCTGCACCGCATCGAGCACGGCGCCTTTGCGGCCGCCCATGTCTTCCCCGGCGGCAACCTCAGCAGCTTCCATGAGGGCGCGCTCGTCCCGACCATTGACAGCCCCGCGCGACATGTGGACGGGCCAGCGTACCGCCTGGCCGCCATCCGGGAGACCTACGAAGAGAGCGGCGTGTTGTTGGCCCGGCCAGTGGAAGGCGGCGCGGAACCATTGCTCCTGTGCGTGCCCGACGACGTGGCCAGCGCCGGACGGAAGCGCGTCGAGGGCAAGGAGGAGCGCTTTACCGACTGGCTGGCCAGCGTCGGCGGCGTTCCCGACAGCGGTGGGTGTGCCTGGAAGTCGTGCTCTCTTTGCACAGACGGCTAATGTTGGCAGATGGTCTCGTCCCGTTCACTCGCTGGATCACGCCGCCCAACCTAAAGCGGCGCTTCACGACCCAAATGTACCTGTACCTGCTGCCGCTGGACGGCGACACGACGGCAACAGCGGACCTGACCGAGGTGGCCACGGCCGAGTTTGCCCCGGCCGCTGTCTGGGTGCAGCGGGCGCAGCGCAACGAGATCATCCTCTTCCCGCCACAGCTGTACCTGTTGGCGGTGCTGGCGCCGGTCCTGCGCGGCCCCGGCGGCCTCCCCGCGGGCACAGAGGGACTAGCAGCCGTCGCTCACTACGCGGCGGAGCGGGAGCAGCTGCAGCAGCTGATGCGCCGTCCTGCGACGGACCAGACCACGCCCTGGGCCGACATGGTCATCAGCCCGACGCTGCTCGGCCGGTTGGCCGACGGCCGCGTCGTCATGGGCCTGGACCAGCCTGGGCCGGAGCTCCGGGGCAGCGGACGGCACGGCGACGACCAGCGGGTGGTGGTGGTGGGCAACATGCCGCCCGGTCCTCCACGTGACGTGGAGCTGCGGCCGCGAGCAGAGGTCATGGCGGCGGTGAGGGCGGCGAAGGCGGTGAGAGGCCGAACCGGGCCAGGCGAAACAAAGTTGTAGCGGGTGGCGACCCAGGCGCGTTCTCGACGGGCCCATTGGGCAGAACGAGGCCAGGGGTTTGGCCGCGGGGCGAGGGTGCACACGCCAGGTTACAACGAGGCACTCCGTCCTGCTCCGAGATTGCACTTATGCACGTGATTTGGCGCACGAGGGAATGCCCAATCGGGCCATGGCGCGGTGGTGTTTGGCGTTGTCTGGTCCTGCCTGGCGCTGTTTGGCCAGGCCTTGGCACGCTTGGGCCAGCGGTCTTAGTCACTTCCAGGTAAAGCCGCCCCGCCAAGCGTTCTTTTTAGAGCGCGAATCGGCGGTGACATAAGCGTCGCCCCCCCGTATGTTAGTCCCATGTGTCCTTTGTCCCACACCAGGGACCCCGTGTTGTTTTCCCAAATTTTCAGGATTTGAATTTTGCAATTCTTTTGTGATTATGTTTTATTGCATTTTGGGGATTTAATTTTTCGCTCGCCCATTTTCCGCCGCCACCCAATGGCGGACGCCCCTTCCCACTGGCTGCTGTATCACCCTTCCCTCTCCTGCCTACATCCCGATTTTAGAACCCCTCTCCAGCCGCTGGGCGCTTCACAAACACCTCTCAACAACACACCCCCAACTTTGCCAGGATGCGCGCACCGCCCACGCTGCCATGAGAGCACCAAACACACATACGACTGAGCCGTGAAAAAGACGTGAGACATGAGGCGATCATAAGCTTCTCCCTGTTGGCTTCAACGCGTCTGCCACCCGCCGCTCTGCCTACCCTCTACAACCAAAGAGAAAGGGGCTTCGAGACGTTTTTGTCTTGTCCCGTCGCTGCACCGTTTCCTTGGCCTGTCCCGTCTCCGGCCTCGTTTCCTGTCCTCTTGTTGCTTCCCGGGCTGGCACGTCTAATCTGAATATCCATTTCCTTTTCTGCACCTTATCCATTTCCTTTTCTGCACCTTTTTGCGCATTCGCCGCCTTTTCGTCTGTTCGCCATTTGTTTCGCTTTTGTTGCCCTTTTGGTTTCTGTCGCATCCGCCACGTTGTCTGTTTTTGGCAGTGGCATTTCTTCTCTCGCCTGCCATTGACGTGATTTGTTTTATTTCCCCTTCTCTCTCTCCACCTCCCCCCCTGGTCGTCCCGGCTTGGCTGTGCGTGCCCGGACGTCTGAATTGCGATACTTTTCGGTTTTCTCTTCGCCTTGGATCGATCCTTCGATCTTCTTTGGGGCAGCCTCGCACGAGAGACCTGCTCATCGCACCGCTCGTCGGAGGTCACCACACCATGGCGGGCAGCACTCCCTATCCGACCCATACGCCACCGTTGGCCTTCACGCCGGATGCAGAGTCGTCACCATCCAACGCGCCGTCGCAGCATGAATTCGTCCAGATCGCGCCCTCCACCACGAGCCTGGCCAGCAGCACGCCCCATGGCCCGGGCAGCCTGATCGGGTCGCCGAGCATGAGCGTGCTGGGCCAGCCGCTTAGCAACGGCCTCGGCAACGGCCTCGGCAATGGCCTCGGCGGCCTTGGCCAGACCGCCGTCGGCCAGCCTTTGCCGCAGATTCCCGGCGCGACCGTCTACACGCCCACGGAGATTCCTGGCGTCGAGCTCAACCCGCGCAGCTGCGTCACCTGCCGCCGCCGCAAGGTGCGCTGCGACAAGCACATGCCTTGCTCCAACTGCCGCCGCGCCCTGATCCCCTGCATCTTTCCCGCGCCCGAGCGCGCGCCCCGCCGCCCGCGCCGCAAAGACCCCAACGCCCTGCGCCCGCACCAGTCGACCGAGCGCGAGATTGAGCTGCTGAAGCGGCTGCGCAAGTTGGAGGGCATCGTTGAAGAGCTGAGTGGCCAGGTCGAGCTCGAGGCGACCAAGCAACACTCGAGCAACGGTGGCTCACCCGAGGCCATCAGCGGCACCACAGGCAGCCTGGCCGGCGGCCTGGCCGGCTATAGCGCGGGCATCGGCAGCGGCGGCAGCGCCGTCGACGGCAATCTGCCGGGCTCGGTCGGGCCTGGCAGCGCACGTAGCCAGCAGTCGCCCATGCTCAACAACATGCCCGTGGGCGGCAGCCCCGGTCGGCTCGTGGGCGGCACCAACGGCATGCTCAAGGGTGGCAAGGACTCGGAGCGCCAATTTGGTCGTCTCGTCATCAACGACCACGGACGCTCGCGCTACGTCAGTAGTGCACTCTGGAGCAAGATTAGCGATGAGGTGAGTAGTGCGGGCGGGCAGTAGGCAGTGTGCCTCGGGTTGCATTGTTGTGGCGGTGTAGCCGTGCGTGTCCGCTAACCGCATTTTTCGTGCAGCTCGACGAACTCCGCGCTGAAGCGCAGCGCATCTCCGATCCCGAGACCGAGGCGTCCGAGACGGAGAGCTCGCCACCGCACGAGTCGGATGAGCGGTCCGAGGCCGACCACAATGCTTTTCTCTTTGGCTTCCGCTCGCTCAAGGCCGACCTGCGCCAGCTGCACCCGCTGCCGTCGCAGATCCCGTACATTTGGCAGGTGTACCTGGAAAACGTCGACCCCGTCGTCAAGGTGCTGCACACGGTGACGACGAGCAAGCTGATTCGCAATGCGCGCACGAATCTGGACGACATTTCACCGGCCGCTGAGGCGCTCATGTTTGCCATTTACTACGCCGCCGTGACCTCTCTGGACGAGAACGAGGTAAGTCCTCGTGATGGCCGTGTGGTCGTGTGGCCGTGTGGCCGTGTGGCCGTGTGATCGTTTCGAGGCTGACAAATGGCATTACAGATCAAGACCAACTTCATGGCCGAGAAGGATGTGCTGGTGGAAAAATACCGCTTCGGCCTGGAGCAGGCCCTGGCAAAGGCGCAGTTCCTCGTCTCGTCGGACCTGGTCGTGCTGCAGGCCTTTGTGCTGTACATTGTGCTGATCCGCCGCAACGACGAGACGCGTCTGGCCTGGACCATGACGGGTCTGGCGCTGCGCATCGGCCACTCCATTGGGCTGCACCGCGATGGCAGCAACTTTCCGAGCCTGTCGCCCTTTGAGGTGGAGATGCGGCGCCGCCTGTTTTGGGCGCTGTGCATCATCGACATGCGTTCGGCCGAGGACCTGGGCACAGATCTGTCGATCCTGGAGCACGGCTTTGACACGCAGCTGCCGCTCAACATCAACGACAGCGACATTAGCCCCGAGAGCTTGACGCTGCCGCCGGCGCGGCAGGGCGCGACAGACATTACGTTTGCCCTGATCCGGTACGAGATTCTGAGCGTGGTGCGGCGCATGCACGTCATGAACTCGGGCATGGGCTCCATCTACCGCATCGACAATTCGGCCAGCCTGGAGGAGCGTGAGCGCATGATCCACGAGGTGTATGAGCACATCCAGGAAAAGTACCTCGGTGCAGGCGCGACGTCGGGCGACCCCATCTCCTGGGTGGCCAACGTTATTGGCCGCGTCATTTGCACGCGCATGACGCTGGCCGTGTACCAGCCGATCCTGTTCCCGACGCGTGGCAACGAGGACATGTCGCGCGAGCTGCGCGACCGGCTCTTCACCGGCTCGACGGAGCTGTTCGAGTACAGCCACATGCTGACCATGGACCCGCGCACAAAGCAGTGGCGGTGGCTGTTCAAGACGTATCTGCCGTGGCACGCGGTGGCCTACATTCTCATGGAAGAGGCGCGACGGCCGTGGAGCGCGTCGGTCGAGCGGTCATGGCAAGCGCTGTCGATGATCATTGTCGGCCCCAAATCGCAGGAAATGGAAAAGATGACAACGAACGCATCCATCTTTTTGCCGTTCAAGATGCTGTTCAACAAGGCGCGCAAGCACCGCGACGCCGAGCTGGAGCGGCTGCGCGCCGACCGCCAGGCCGTGATCCGGCTGGACCGCGACGACCAGCCGCGGCTGGCGCCGACCATCTTCTCTGCAGCCGAGGGCGGCATCGATGGCTACCACTGGCGCGACAAGTGGCTGGAGCTGGTGGGTGCGCCAGAGCTGGCCGAGGAGTCGCCGGCGCCGCCCTCATCGGGCAGCGACGTGTCCGTGGGCGGCACCGAGATGCCGTCGGAGCCGGCGCTGCAGCAGCCGCAGCAGGGGCCGCAGCCGAGTGCGCAGCAGCCGCAGCAGCAGGATGTGCAGCATGGCCCTCACCTGCAGACATTGGCACATCATCAGCAACCCCTCAGCGCGGAAGAGGAAGAAACGAGCCGGAATTCGATACTGGACGAGGTGTTTGCGCGGCCGACGTTTGAGCCGACAGACCTGTTCCCGGTGTACCTCAACGACCACATCAAGTCGCTGCCGGAGGCGAACACGTATGGCGCCTTTGGGAGCTCGGACATGCCGCGCCAGGACGCGGCGCTGGCACACTACGCGACCAACGGGTCGTACGAGGCCAGGGCGGGTGGCGGGCACGACGGTGCCGGCACGGTGGTCACGACGACCGGACAGCAGCCCAACGGCACGCCACTGGTCGATGGCATGGTCAAGGACTACCCGCCGCCGTGGCTGTGGACACACCCGGGACAAAATACGGAGCCGTCTGCCCAAGACCAGCAGCAGCATCAGCAGCAGCAGCAGCAACAGCAACAGCAACAGCAACCACAACAACCACAGCAGTTCCCCGGACTGCTGGCCGATGAGGACATTACAATGGACGACAACTTTGACTGGCAGGACTTTGGGCAGAATCTGGGAGGCATGCCCAACGGAGTATGGAGCTCGCACGGCCTGTGAGGCGCCGCAGCGGCCGCGGAATAGACAACTAGACGCGTCTGGATAAAGAAAAAAAAAACGAAAACCAAGAAGCCAACACGCCAACACGCCACAATCGACAAAAGACCAAAAAAAAAGCACAAGGGCGGAAGCCGCAGCAGAAGCCCCAGAGGAAGACAGCAAACGACGACACGGCAAAGCATTGGACGGCGGGCAAGGACGGGCATGGACCGGAGGTAATGGGGCGGGTGCATCTCGGAGTCGTTTTGTATTCTGTATTCTTTGTTCGCATTTTCTGTAGTACCGCGTGAGCAGAGATACCTAGTGAATTGGTGTGTTTTTTTGTCAATCAATACCCAGTTTTGCATCAGACAGAAGATCAAAGTGGACAGCTGTGACGGCCAGTGTGTAGGCAGTATTTGTACGGCGCAGACACTGTGTTGTGTGCCTTGCGCCTTCCGCCTCTGGCTTTTTGCCTCGGCCTCCATCACCATTTTGCGCATCAAACGCCGCACCACGACCATGGACGACCGCCAGACGTGGCGGCCGCTGCCGGGAACGCACCCGGCGGTGCCGCGGCTGCTCGTGTCGGCGACATTCGGGGCGTCGTCGTATGCGGTGCACGTGTCGGATTTGGTGCACGTGTGGACGGAGGCGCTGAACCGGCGAGAGATTTGCAGGCGCGGCTTCCGCGAGGACACACCGATTGATCCGAGCATCGATGCGGAGCAGATGACGGTGTTTTTGGGCAAGCTGGAGGGCGCGCTGGAGGGCGCGCCGGAGACGACGTTGCGGGTGCGGAGCGAGGCGAACGAATGGGACGTTGAGGAGACTATGGGCGGCGCGAGGAACTCGAAAATCGTGTTGGATATCACGGTGCCGCTGCCGGGCGGTCTGCGGCCGCTGCAGTGGCCGCTGTACCTGGCGCGGCAGCCGGCGACGGCCGTGGCGACGTCGCTGCTGCGGCCGCTGCTGCGGGAGCGGCAGACGCGCACGCGCGAGATGGTGGCGCTGACGGCGGCGCTGCGGGACAAGGACGCCGTGATTGGGCGGCTGGCGGACAAGCTCGAGGCCATGGGCGTCAGCCTCGCCAGCGTCTTTCCCCGGTCGGCGGGACGCCCGGCGCCGACCCGGACAGCCCTGGCCGAGCGGGTGCGCGGCCTGGCGCCGTTTGACGCGGCGGCCCTGCGGCAGACACTGCGCGCCGCAGACGACGATGACACCGGGGACAGCCTCGACGCGTTCCACATGACGTGCACGACCGTCGAGCCAGGCCCGGACGGACAGCCTGCTGACGACTGGTGGGCGTCGCTGGGGCTAGGCGTGGTACTGGCGCCGACGACGGCCAAGACGAAGACGACGCACCGACCGGCAGACGACGCGTCGGCCGCGGCCCCGGCGGCGCCAGACGAGGATGCCGATTTTGCGGCGACGCCCCCCCAAAAAAACAAGACGGTGGCGGCCGTGCCAGCCTCCTCGCCGCCATCGCCGCCATCGCCGCCTTCGCCGCCATCGCCGCCCTCCCCCACGCCTGTCCCGCCACCACTGCCCAAGGCAGCCAAGGCCAGCAAGGCGGGCCGTCTGGGCCGGCTCGGGGTCATTGGCAAAAAGACGGCCACGCCGACGCCCGAGCCGGAAGCGGCGGCAGAGCCCGAGCCCGAAGCGAAGCCGAAGCCGAAACCGAAGCCGGCAGAACCGGAGCCCGAGCCGGCAAAGCCTGTACAGTCTACAAGTATGCCATCGCCCGACGACGAGACGGACGAGGAGGCACCGCCGACACGGGCGAGCCAGGCACAGACACAGGCGGCCCATGTCTCGGTGCGGCCGCGGTCGGCGGGCGGACTTGGGCGGATCGGCAAGAGCAAGCAGCAGGTGGCCGAGGCAGCGGCAGCGGCAGCAGCAGCAGCCGAAAAGGCAGCGGCCGACAAGAACGCGGCCGACGAGCAGAAGCAGCGGGAGCTGCGGCAGCAGGTGGCGGAGCGGAACGCGGCGCCGGTGCGGAAGAAGCGCAAGTTTTAAATTGTCCAAAAAAAGGTTTCGTTCTCTGCCTCTGTTTCTGTTCTGGGTATTCGCTTGCTTCTGTCCGTTCATCCGTCCATCCGCCCTACTTGCGGTAGAAAATCTGCTGGTCAGCGTGGTCCCTCTTTGCGCGTCCGTTTCCGTGAGACACACCTTTTTAAACTGAAAGTGCAGCTGCAGGATGCCCTTTTCAAAGCTGCTCTTGAAACCGCGCTCGCGCTTGGCGCTGTAGTCCCACTCGCGGTCGACGATGCGAAAGGCCAGGTCGTCGTATGGCGGCCCGGCCGAGAAGCGGATCAGACAGGTATCTTCCTCGCCGGCCGGCGCAAACGACTCGCCGCGCCGCCGGCCGCCCTCGCGGATGATGCGGTACGTCGGCGCCTTGGTCGCGTCGAGCAGCTCCGGGTAGAAAATGTTGAACTTGTAGCCCTGCACCACCTTGGGCGGCGGGTTGTCGTGGTCGTAGTGCGTCTGGTTGTACTTGTTCCACTCGTAGCCCATCTGTACCCGGTTAAAGTACCGCGGCTTGCGCGGCCGGTACTTGTCCGCCCATGCCGGCGCCGCCGCTGCCGCCGGCACCGCCTCCTCAGCCGAAAAGATCTCCTCGTTCTCCTGCACGCCGCGCGCCACCTCACGGTCGTACAGCGCCTTGGTCGCCTGCGACGCGTCCTCCCCCGCCGTCGCCGCAAACCGCGCGATGCCGCCGTCGCCGCTGGCGTCGGCGTGGGCCGCTGCCGTTTCCTGTCCTGTTTCGCCCTGTTGGTCTTGTCGGCCTCTGTCCTTGTCCTTTGTGTCCACGGGCCATCCACGCGCGACCGCCTCGGCCTTGGCCGGATCCCGCTCCTGCAGCAGCGCCGCCCGCGCCGCCCGCACGGCCTCGCTCGTCTTGCGCACCGTCGCCCGCGCCTTCCACACCTGCAGTCGTTGCAGCAGCTGGCCCCAGTAGTCGGCGTCAATGGCCTCGTCCGACTGCAGCTTGGCGCGGATGCTCCGCTCCAGCGCCTCCAGCTGCAGCAGCGTCTTAGGCCGTAGGATGCCGTCAATGTCGTCGGCCACAGTGCTGAGCAGCCGGGCCTCATTGCCGCCGCCGCCGCCGCCGCCGCTGGCCTCGTGTCGCGCGCGCATCTGCTGCGCCGCCGCGTCCCGACAGAGCACCAGCAGCGCGTCCCAGTACGCCCGGTTGGCGGCGTTTTGCTCGAGCGTGCGGAACGAGCGGATGTCGGCCTCGAGCGCGGCCAGCGGCTGGCCCGGGTCGGTCGGGTCGTCCGTGGCCGCGGCGACACTCGCGAGCACCGCGTCGGGTAGCGGCACGTCCGTCTCGACGTCGGCCGGCTCGTCATCAAAGGCGTCGCGGTCGCTGTCGACGAAGCGCAGGTGGAACGCCAGAAAGTCCACGGGCTGCGCCCGGCGCTCGCGCACGCGGATGTCGGCCTTTTTCTTGGACTGCCGCAGCACAAATTTGTCTTCCTCCGCCACAAACTTTTCCGACAGCTGCTCCTCCGTCATGTAGCCACCACCGCCGCTGCCGTTGCCGCCGCGTCCCGCCCGTGTCGTCGATCGGTCCGCGCCCTGCGGCGTCCCCCGCCGGTCCCACGGCTTCGTGATGCGGTGGTTGTCGTCGCGACGCGGCGCCGTCAAGTCGCGGTCACGGTCTCTGTCGCGCCGGTCGCCTCGTCGGTCGTCTCGCCGGTCGTCGTATCGCTCCCGTCGCTCCCGTCGCTCGGGCGACCCTCGCCCCGAGATCATCGCTGCCCGCCCAGGATCCATCTTGTCGTGGTGGTGCAAGTGGCAAAAGATCCAGACGTGTCTCGGCCTTTTTGCAGGTGAAGCCTGGCCCGTGCCCAGTCACGTGGTTTTACAGAAAGCATCGCCGCCAGCCTCTTTTCCATCCCAAAGACCTACGAGATATTCAGTTGCAGTCCTATTTCAGGAACATAGATCTGGCGGGAGGTTATCACTAGCCGAGATAGTCCTGTAAAAATAGCCTTGTGTTGTGAGTCATACTTCTTATCATTGCCGCGATGGAAGCGGAAATGATACAAATTGAGTCGGATGCAAAGAATCACTTTCGACGAGCCCAAAATCCAGAAAATCCAGAAAATCCAGAAGATGACAGACACACTCCCAAACCCCCGTGTGGGTGTCGCTGCCGTCATCAAGAGCCAGGACGGACTGTTCTGCCTGGGCCGGCGCAAGGGCTCGCACGGCGTCGGTTGGTCTCGATCCGTTTCGATGCGACTGCCAAGACGTGACGCAACTGACACGCACAGGCAAATGGCAGTTCCCCGGCGGCCATTTGGACTATGGCGAGGACGCCTTTGCATGTGCGCGCCGCGAGACGCTCGAGGAGTCTGGTCTGCGCGTGCAGCCGCAGGGCTTTTTGGCCGTGACAAACGACATTTTTGACGCGGATCAGAAGCACTACATTACGCTGTTTGTGCTGTGTGTGCGTGAGGATGAGGCGCAGGAGCCAGAGGTGAGTTGGGCGGGGGGGAGGAGAGGAAAGAGGGAGAAGCCCTGACGAGAGGAGAGGAAACCTCTCAGAAAAAAAAGAAGAGAAAAGAGCGTGACGCCCTTCAAAGTACGCGTCATACACTGACACGCCAGAACCTCGAACCACTCAAGTGCGACGGCTGGTCCTGGAGGCCGTGGTCCTTTGTGCTCGAGCTGGCCCAGAAGGGCCCCGATGCCGCAGACGGCGTCTTTCTCCCCATCATCCACCTCACCGAGCAGCTGGGAGACCCGCTCTGGATCGGCCTGGACGGGCACAAGTGAGGGGAGGCGACCACTGATAGATTTCCTGTCGTCTACCGCGGCAATGCGTTGCACTTTCCTGTCCAATATTTCTACAATCCTGTGCAATAGAAAGAAATGGACCACCGTTGCTTGGCGCATGGGTTTCTTGGTCAGCGCCGTGGGCGTCGTGGCGGCCGATGACCAATGTCTGCAGTGGAGCCGGCATGGGTCGACAGACCAGGACGGGGCGGCACAATCAGATGGTGGTTTGCCAAGGCTGAAGAGTCCCGGCCGGCATGGGCGCGAACCTAAAAAACCTAAAACTGGAGCCGAACAGTGCAAATGCCGGTGGCTTCGGCACAGGTGGCCGGCATTTCAACGTCGTATGCTTGTACTGCCAAGGTTCCAAGATCAAGCGCGGTAGTTGCAGAAGCTTGACTGCAAAAAGGACGGACCAAAAGAAAAAGAACAGAGCAGGATACAACAGCAAAACAGACCAGCAGAACAACGAACAAAACGACTCCATCGCGTCCGAAATTGCGCCGCGCATCCAAGTGGAAGAATGAATCATGCACATAACGTAAACCTCCCTGATCCAGACGGCTGTCTGTCACGGCCACTCACGACGACCGAGCGTCCAGGCCGCACGGGGCCAGCACGTTGCCCATCTCTCGTCTTGGCTCGACGGACTAGGACGGATCTGATAAGATTGCGCCGTCTAGCCTGATGGCCCTGTTTCGCGAATGTCCACTATCCACCAATCAGCAGCGTCTTCGGACCCACTTTAAGCTATCGCGTATCTCTAAGCTATCTCCAATCTTAGCAGCCCCGCGACAACACCGCAAACAGGCCGCTGCCCGTGCGGTCTCTGCTTGGAGAGGCCGCGGGTGGAGCCCGGTGGAGGCAACCGCTTCATCATCCCCAAGCCGGAGAGCATGGAGCAGTGGGATGGAACGATGGCAAGAAAGCGTCGCGCTCTCGTTTACGCGAGACGAGGAAGGGGAACGGGGGGAAGGGGGAGACGAGGGTACGACGCCACGAGGAAAAGAGTTTTTTTTTTCTAGACCATGCCGTCGTCGCAGTCAAGGCTCCACGGTATAGTCGATGGCAAGTATATAAGTCTGATGTCTGGGCCCAAGACATCTTCTGCGTCCTGATGCTACACTCCCACACATCCTCTTCTCTTCACCATGTCTTCTCGGTGGACTGCTCTCACCAAGCGCTTGGTCAGCGGCGACATGCCGGAGCCTGTGCCTGCCCCGGCCCCGGCCCCGGTCGACGTGGAGACGCCCGGAGCCGAAAGCAAAGAGGCCGAGGCGCAGGACGACCCCAAGGCGGACATCGACGTCGACGACGTGAACAAGTCGACCGAGTACGGCGTGGCAGCGGCGCGGGCCCTGACCGAGGTGTGGACGATGAAGTCGTTGATCTTCGCCTATGTCTTGTAGGTTTTTGATGCGTTTCTCTCTGTCCCGTCACCCTATTCTTTGCTCACACTTTCCCCCCTTCCAGAATCTGGATCGTCTCGTTTGTCCAGGCGTTTGCCTCTAGCATGATCGGCACGCTGTCCGTCTACGTGCTGAGCGACTTTGACTCGCACTCGCTGACGCCGACCGTCTCGATCGTGGCGAATGTGCTCTCGGGCCTGATCAAGCTGCCCTACTCGAAGCTGATGAACATTTGGGGCCGCCCGCAGGCGTACGCCGTCATGATCGGCTTCATCACGCTCGGAATCGTGCTTATGGCCGCGTCGCGCAACGTCGGCACCTATGCGGCCGCGCAGGCCTTTTTCTACGTCGGCTACACGGGCGTCGACTTTACCACGACCATTTTCATTGCCGACACGTCCTCGCTCAAGAGTCGCGCCTTTATGATCGCCTTTGCCGCGTCGCCGTACCTGGCCACGACCTTTGCCTACGGCCCCGCCACCGAGCAGGTGCTCGAGCACATTGGCTTCCGCTGGGGCATCGGCATGTGGGCCATCATCTACCCGGCCGTCACGGGCCCGCTGTGCCTGGTCTTCTACCTCAACCAGCGCAAGGCCGAGAAGATGGGCCTGGTCCGCCGCGAGGCCAGCGGCCGCACGCTGTGGCAGAGCGTCGTCTACTACATCAAGGAGTTTGACATTATCGGTCTGCTGCTCGTCTCGGGCGGCCTCGCGCTCTTCCTGCTCGCCTTTGCCATTTACTCGTACCAAGCCAGCGAGTGGCGGTCGCCCATTATCATCTGCTTCCTCATCTTTGGCGGCCTGCTGGTCGTGGCCTTTACGCTGTGGGAGCGCTACCTGGCGCCGGTCACGTTCATCCCCTGGGGCCTGATTGCGAACCGCACCGTCTTCTTCACCTACACCATGGTGGCCAGCATCTACACGGCCTGGTACATGTGGGACAGCTACTTTTACTCCTTCCTCGTCGTCGTCTTTAACCAGTCCGTCACGGACGCGACGTACATTACTAACATTTACACCATGGGCTCATGCTTCATCTCGCTCGTCATGGGCGCCATCATCCGGTTCAACGGCCGGCTCAAGTGGCTGGGCCTGTACTTTGGCGTGCCGCTAACCATTCTCGGCGTCGGCCTCATGATCCACTTCCGCCAGCCGTCGCAGCACATTGGCTACATTGTCATGTGCCAGATCTTTGTCGCCTTTGGCGGCGGCATCCTCGTCATTTGCGAGCAGATGACCGTCATGGCCGTATCCACGCACGAGAACATTCCCGCGGTGCTGGCCATGGAGGGCGCCGTCGCCTATGTCGCCATGGGCATTGGCGAGGCCATTGCCGCCGCCATGTGGACCGGCATCTTCCCTCACAAGCTGGCCGAGTACCTACCGGCCGAGGCGCAGGCCAACCTGACCTCCATTTACGGTGACATTACCGTCCAGACCTCGTACGCCGTCGGCACGCCCACGCGCGACGCCATTGACCGCTCGTACGGCGAGACGCAGAAGCTGATGTTGATTGCCGCCACCTGCATGTACTCCATCACGCTCGTGTCCGTGCTCCTGTGGAAGGACGTCAACGTGAAGACGATCAAGCAGCTCAAGGGATTGGTGTGGTAGGGCGGATGGTGGTGGATGGAGGATTTGTCGAAAAGGGACTGAAAAATCTGTTGTATGAAATTAGGTCGTTGATCGGACTGCCGACCTTTGTTATCGACTGCCGCTTCACAACTCACGTATCTACACTTAATCGACTTGGTGAGTCGGATCGTCCGCCCATAAAATGCTCAGGGTGGGCCGGCTATCTCTGTGCAACTGCCGAGGGGCCTTATCGGCCGCCAGAGATACCCAAGATTCGCCCGGCCGTTATCTCTGCGGCGCGACCGATTTGCCGAGATGCCTGCCAAGATGCCTGCCAAAAACACATACAATGGCCTGCAATTCGTCCCGGGTCGTCTGATGCGCCGTCATTGCTGTCGTCTAGACGTAACCGACGGAAAACCTTTTTCCACTTGATCGCGCGCGCGCCCGACGACGCCTTCTCCCCAACAACATGCCCTCGTTTGTGTGGCAGGCCGCCCAGGCGGCGCAGACAGCTGGCTTCGGCGGCCTCGCAGCTATCGCCCTGGCTGTCGTCCTTGCCTCGACCGTGGGCCTCTGTGTGTATCGCTTGTGGTGGCATCCGCTGGCCGCGGTGCCCGGTCCGTGGCTTGCCGCCTGCTCGTCGCTATGGCTGGGCTGGCACTCGTTTATCGGCGACGAGTGCTCGGCTGTCTTCCGACTGCACGAACGATACGGTCCCGTGCTGCGCGTAGGCCCCAACGATGTTGATATTTCCGATGCATCCGCCATTGGGCCCATCTATGTCGAGCGCGGCGGCTTCGCCAAGACGACCAACTACAACAAGTTCAACGTCGACGGCCACACAACACTCTTCTCGTCGTTGACACGTGACGAGCGCCTGCCGCGCGTTCGCGCCGTGGCGCCGCTCTTCTCGACGGCCTCGATCCGCAAGGCCGAGGGCGAGACGGACGGTGCTGCGACCGACGATGCGACCGAGCCCAGCGTGCTCGTCGGCGTCGTCAACCGCTTCGTCGCCTGCGTCAAACTGCACGCCGAACACAGCCGCCAGACAGGCCGGCCCGTCAACGTGTTGTCGCTCGGCCGGTCCATGGCACTGGATGCAGTCAGTACGTACCTGTTCCAACAACCGTACGGCGCGCTCGACGAGCTGGCGGCCGTGGCGCGCGGCGATAAGAAGGCGACGGAGTTTGACCACGGCCTCTCGGCGGCGCCCTTTGTCGACGCGTTTGTCGGCGTCGGGGCCTTTTTCAACCTACACGTCTGGTTCCCCGGCTGGGACACGCGGCTGATGGAGCTGATTGATCGCGTGACTGGCACCATGACCAACGCGGCCACGGACGACGCCTTTGCCACCATTGACACGTATACGGCCAGGCTCGTCAAGACGGCCACGCCCGGCAGTGGCAGCTATGTCAGCCGGCTGCTGACGGCCGGTGCCAAGGCGGCCACGGCAGCCGGTCTGCGCGCCGACGACCCGCGCGTCTGGCGCCGCCACGTGCAGGCCGAGTGCAAAGACGTCTGCTTTGCTGGCACCGACTCGAGCGGCATGAACATTGCCATGATGCTGTGGCAGCTGTCACGCCACCGCGGCGTGTATGCAAGGCTGCGCACAGAGCT
This sequence comes from Leptographium flavum, assembly GCA_963580335.1. NCBI lineage: Eukaryota > Fungi > Ascomycota > Sordariomycetes > Ophiostomatales > Ophiostomataceae > Leptographium > Leptographium flavum. Next base: position 2,292,272 of record OY756930.1, on the reverse strand, counting down.
GGCGTCCGCCGACCCCGCCAGCCCGCCTGACATCACTAACGCCTACCTCCGCGGCGTCGTGCGCGAGAGCCTGCGTCTCTCCTGGGCCGCGCCCACTCGTCTGCCCCGGGTCGTGCCGGCGGCGGGCTGGACGTTTGGCGGCTACCACTTTCCGGCCGGCGCGGCGGTCGGCGTGGCCTCGTTCCAGCTGCACCAGGACCCCGATGTGTTCCCCGACCCGACTGCTTTCCGGCCCGAGCGCTGGCTGCAGCCGACGGAGCAGATGCTGTCCAGCTTCTTTGCCTTTGGCCGCGGCGGCCGCGCATGTATCGGCCAGAACCTGGCCATGTCGGAGCTGCTGGTGGGCACGGCACGTCTGGTGCAGGAGGATGCGCTGCGGGGGGCGAGCACGGTGCACGAGCGTGTCGACATTCTTGAGTGGTTCAACTCGCGGGTCAAGGGCGAGGAGGTGTTGGTGCAGTTTGCGTGACGAGGAGAAATGAGAAATGAAGACAATTTATTCGAGCGTGCAATGCAATTTATGGGAAGGAGAAGTGGCGAATTAGGGACAAGGAAGGAGCGAGAACGGAAGAAGCAACGGGAAATTTGGGACCAGGAAGGAACAATCGCTGAATTGGGAAGGCCAAGAACAGAAGGAGCAAATCACTACCACGTGATGAATGACGATTACAGCTACGAGCCGCACAATCCTGCATGTTTTTGTACTTGCGAATTGCAGATTTCTGATTCTGTCAACTTGAAGGGAGTATCTCCGCCTAGACGTCCACCTTGGTCGTCGCCACATCCACACGCTTAATGTCGACCACGTCGCGCCCCTCAATCACGTCCTGCACGTGCACCATGCCCACGGTGGCAGCATGCTCGTCAAAGAGCTCGTCAATCTCCTCGAGCGACTTGTCCTTGGTCTCGACCCAGAAAAAGTAGACAAAGAGGACCTGCAGCACGTCCCAGGCGCCGTTGATCATGTACGTCTTCCAGCCAATCTTGTCAAGGGCAAAGGGGAAGGACATGGCGACCATGAGACCGACACCGTTGGTGAAAAAGGTGTAGACGCCCATGCCGACGGAACGGATGGAGTAGTTGAGCACTTCGGGCGGGTACAGCATGGACAGCGGCGTCCAGCCAAAGCTGTAGGCACCCATGAAGAGGAAGATGCTGGCGACGGTGCCGTAGACACCCGAGTTGTTGGTTGAGGTGCCGAAGCGCGCCGTCAGGCCGCCCATGAGAAAAAGGAAGATGATCATGCCAATGGACGAGGAGATGGCGAGCGGGCGGCGGCCGATCTTGTCGAGGAAGAGCGTGCCAATGCAGGCTACGACGAGACACCAGGCGTTGAGGATGATATTCTGCTGGTTAGCGGAGACAAGAAGAGGTATCCAGGCACACGTACAATCTCCAGCTGGGTCGTCGTGTTGGTGATGCCGGCATTGTCGAGCATATCACCAATGTAAAAGGTGACAATGTTGTTGCCCGAGGCCATGGAGATGACGGCGACAGAGACGGCCAGCATCAGGCGGCGCATGCTCGACTTGGAGCGCACGAGCTCGCGGAAGTCCGTCTTCTGCTCCGTCTCGGCCTCGTACTTGAGCGTCTCGACAATCTCATTGTACGTCACCATCACGACCGGGTCGTCGCGCACGCCGTTGGACTGCAGCGAGGCAATGGCGGCAATGGCCTCCTCGTGGCGGTCCTTGTAAATCAGCCAGCGCGGCGACTCGGGCAGCATCGGCAGCATGGTGACGCCGAAAATCATAAAAGGAATTTGCAGGATCGACGGCAGCCGCCAGGCCCAGGTGCTCTCGATCTGCGCGGTGCCGTACGTGATACCGGCCGAGATGAGGCCACCGACGTAGTAAAAATCCATAAAGATAGCCAGGCCGATGCCGCGCCACCGCAGCGGGAACATCTCGACGAGATAGGTCGGGCCGCAGGCAAAGGTGGCGCCGTTGCCGATACCGACAATGAAGCGGGCGGCGACGAACATGCCAATGTTTTGCGAACAGGCCTGGATGATGGCGCCGGCGAGCGTGACAAAGATACTGAGCCACATAGCGCGCTTGCGGCCGAGAAAATCGGTGATCTGGCCGTAAAAGATGCCGGCCACGGCGCAGCCGGCCCAGGACACGGCCGACTGCAGCGACAGGGTGGCCGTCGTGAGGTGGAAGTAATCGGTGTACGAGGGCAGAATGTTGAGGGCGGACCTGCGGGTTAGCAGACGTCACGGAGGCGTGTCAGCGCCGGGCGGCCTCACATCATGGAGCTGTCATAGCCGAGCGACTGTTGGTCAGTACGATTGGTGTACAAAAGAGTGCGCGATCACAAGCACTTACAGTCGACAGGACGCCGGAACATAGCAGCAGCAGACACACATTGTACGTGGAGTTGTCGGTCATCAACGACCGGCTGGAGAGACCCATGGTGATCACGGAGGGGTTCGATTGGGACGGGACGTGGACGGGACGGGGCTGGCGAGACGAGACGAGACGAGGCAGCTTGGTGCGCGAAACATTCGGAGAGCGACCCGCCAGCCTCTTATAGCTACGATACACCACGCCGCGCACTTCGCGACAATAGGCTTTGACGCTTCACGGCTTTGGCGGATCGCCTTTGCGATACGGCATCCTCCATCGGTATCTCTGGGCTCCACGTTCGTCGGCCCGTCCGCTGCTGCACGGGCCTTTCAATGTGCCATGACCCTGGCTTGGCTCTGGCTCCATGACCCTGGCTTGGCTCTGGCTTGGCCCATGCTTGACCCTGGGCCTGGTCCTGGTTGGCCTGGCAGACGTTGCACCGGGTGTCGGCCGTCTTATCGGCCGACATCTTAGTCATGCGATAAAGTGGGACGTTTGCCGGATCGGATCTCTGCCGTTATAAGGCCCTTATCGTGTAAGTCCCCAGGGCAGTCTTCCGTCTCCAGTTTTGGACCCCCTCCCATTACGCGTATCCGTTTCCCGTAAGTTCGATTCTTCGGACGCCAAGCCCCTTGACGCCAGACCAGCCTCAGCCTTCCCACGATGCTGCCCAGCGAGCCTTGGCCTAACTGGGCCGAACTGACGCCAGAGACGGCGGAGATCTACCCCGATGATGTGCGGTACAAGCAGGAGATTGTGGCCGAGTATGGCGAGGCGGCGCTGCGCAAGAGCTGGCTGGCCGTGTGTGCGCGCCTCGACGAGCTGGCGGCCGAGCTGGCGGCCAAGCAGTCGGCGGCCATCCCCGAGGTGACGTACGAGGAAGCGCTGCAGCCGAATGCGGCGTTGCGGGCTCGGCTGCAAAAGGCCGGCTGCTTTGTCGTGCGCGGCACCGTCGACACGGAGACGGCGGCGAATTGGTATGCCGACCTGGAGGCGTATGTGCGGCAGAATGATGTATCGGGTGTGTGCTCCTCGTCTTGTGCCTTGTGTCCTTTTCTTCCCTTACGTCCGCCTCTCTTTTCCCCCCGTCTGACCCTCAGGCTGGCCGGCCGAGTCGCCATGTATCCTTCGACTGCACTGGTCGCGCGCCCAGATCGAGGCGCGGTCGCACCCCCGCGCCATGGCGCTCCACGCAGCCCTCAACCGGCTCTGGCACGACGACGACGACGCCGACAAGGCCTTTGCGACGCCGCTGACTTATGCCGATGCCGCGCGCATCCGGCCTCCCGGCCGTCCGTTTACCACCCTGGGCCCGCACATTGACGCCGGCAGCCTCTGCCGCTGGGCCGAGCCGACGTACCGCCGCGTCTATGCGCCGGTCTGGTCGGGCGACCCGTTTGCCTACGACCCCTACGATCTGACGCTGCGCAAAAAAGCAGACGCGTCCTTTTTCGACGGGCCGGCACACGCGTCCGTCCTCCGGCTGTGGCAGGGCTGGACGGCCCTGACGACGGCCGGCCCGCACGAGGGCAGCCTGATGCTGTACCCAGACGTGCAGGCGGCGATTGCGTACGTGCTGCTGCGGCCGTTTTTCCAGCCGCCGGCCGACCCGGCCGCCGTGCTCGACGCGGCCCAGTGGACCTTTGACACGACGGACCCGTGGTTTCCCGGCGTCTCGCGCGAGGAGTCGCAGGAGCTGCGGCCGGACGCGTTCCCCCACCTGCGGCTGCGGTCCGGCCTCGTCCACATTCCGACGATGCACCCGGGCGACACGGTGTGGTGGCATTGCGATGTGAGTGTTGTCTCTCTCTCTCCTATCTTTCCTTCTATCTCTCCTCCTGTCTTATCTCCCCGTACCTATCTCTCCTCACCTATCGGTCTTCCCCTTCCCTCCCCTCCTATCTCACCCCACACTAACGACTAGATGTGCCACGCGGTCGAGTGTGACCATAGCGGCGAAAACATCTCCAGCGTCATCTACGTCGCCGCCACGCCGACCACGGACGAGAACGTTGCCTACATCCAGCGCCAGGCCGATGCCTTTCTGCGCGGCGAGCCGCCCGAGGACTTTGCCGGCGGCTCCATTGAGCGCGACTTCAAGGGCTATCCGGGGAACAAGGAACTGGTGCTCAACGGCGAGGCAGGCCTGCGCGCGCTGTGCTTGCCGACGGGCGCCTGATAGAAAAGAGAGATAAGCGCCTTTTCCGTGGCGTGGTTGGCCTCTGTATCTCGCCTATACCGCTTGCTTCGTCTGGTAGCCTCGTCCAAAAGTCCTCCTCTTTGGTCGCTCCTCGATACGCTCAGCCCCACCGGCGGGCAGTCCGTCTGTGCTGATCGCGGCAGGCCCGACTGTCGACTTGTTCCACTTGCAGGTGCCGTGCAGAGAAATAAACGTAGTACGCCGCAGGTCTTGCCCGTTGAATCGTAGCACTATCCAATCTCATCCAGCCTTGCCCATGACCTCCACTGGCTCCACTGCTGTCTCCACTCCCTCGGCCGATACCGTGACCGGTCGAAACTCGGCATCCACTCCACGCAACATCGCGACAAAGTACGACGGCATACGCGTCGCCGGCGGCAGGGCCGCATGGATCTCAAAGTCGCGCACGAGCGCGACCACCGCCCTGTGCAGCACCAGCTCCGCCAGGAACCGCCCTGGACAGGTACGGGCGCCGCCGCCCCACGTGAGATTGCAACGCTCCATCTGGCGCAGCGTCTGCGCGTCCGCCGCGAGCCATCGGTCGGGGCGAAAGACGTCGGCGTCGTGGCCAAAGAGCGTTGCATTGCGGTGGAGCGCTGCAGGGCAGCAGCCCACGGTCGTGCCGACGGGTATGTAGTGGCCGTCGGCCACAAATAGTGCCGTTGCAGTCCGCGGCAGCGCCATGCCCAGGGCTGGGTGCAGCCGCTGGGCCTCGCGGATGGCCGCCCACGTGTGTGGCAGATGGCGTCGGGCACTGTGGGCGTCGACGACCTGGTCGGCAGCCGCGCCGGCCGTTCGGACCTCGGCCGCAACGCGCCGGAACTCGGCCGGGTGCGTGCCGAGCATGCCAACAACAGCCGTGAGGGCCGAGCAGAGCGTCTCGTGGCCGGCGCCAAAGTTGGTGACCGCGAGGCGGCGCAGGTACGTCTCGGAAAAGGCAGGCTTTGCAAGGTGCAGCTGGACGAGGTCGGCCATGAGGTCGGGGGGCGCAGACGGCTTCACGCTGTGCTTTTTGGCTTTGGCACCCGCCTTCTTGGGCTGCGTGTTCTTCCACACCCGCGCCGTCTTGATCCGCGCGGCAACGCGCTGGCCCACGGCGGCAAACAGCGGCCTGTAGTCGGCCCGCCGGACGTAGCCCAGCTGCCAGACGGCCGCAAACACGCGGCTCACCCACCGCGCGTGCAGGTCGGCCACGACTAGCGCGGGAAAAAGGCCAAAGACACTCTTGCGGCGCCAGTTGTAGTAGGCGGCGTGGCCGGAGCCGTAGTCGGAGCCGCCGCGCAGAAAGCCCGGCGACCACGACAACACGACAGCCGCCAGGCACTCGACCGCCACCATGTGCATCCACTCACACAGGTCGAGCGACACGCCAGCGCGGCTGCGCAGGGCGTCAATCGCACGGTCCAGCACCACGTCGACGGCGCCAGCAAACTGTGGCATGTTGGTGGCGCGGTAGACGGGGCCGATCAGGCGGCGCTGGCGGCGGTAGCGGTCCACGTCACGGTCAGACAGCAGGTCGAGCGTGTCGGGTGCCGTGATGTGCAGGGGGGCGCGCCAAGAGACGCTGGGCCGGAAGAGGGCCGTGGCCACTAGAGGTCAGAAGAAAACGACAAGATCACGACGACGTCGACGAACAGTAAAAGTCGGACTTGGGAAATCCCTGGCTGGGGTCTGTCGGTCAGCGCGGCCACCACGTACAGCACTCTTAGACGCACGGTAAATCAGCTGGAACGCCTCGGCCGAGTCGAACCAGACCGCGTTGGGTCCGACACGCACGGCATGGCCATAGCGACGGTGCAGCCGTTTGGCCAGCGGTAGTAGGCGGCCCTGGCGCACCTGGTAGGCATACCACAGGCCGGAGACGGCGGCGAGCGGCGGGCCAGGCACGCGAGAGAGGGCGTGGAAGAAGCGCCGGTAGACGGCGACGCAAAGGGGGAGGGCCAGCAGGAGGATACACACGAGGAGCATGGTGGGTGGTGATAATTTGTGCAGTGTCACGTGTGTGGCAGTTTGTGTCACGGTATCACGTGCATTTGACAGCTTATGTGCATCCATCACGTGCGGCTTGTCTCCCTTATCACGTGTCCGTGGAGCAACGTCGTTCCATTCCTCTGCTACACTCATCGTCAACCTCCATCATGCACCCACCATGAGGAAACTGCTCAGCAAGCCGACCCCCCACGAGGCCGCCACGGTCACGGGCGAGACGCCGCCAGCCGTGGTAGCCGCGCGGCCCAGCGGCCGGCAGGACGCCGTCTACCAGGCCGGCGTGCCGATTGCGGCGATCGACGCGTCGCCCGACGGACGGGCGGCGGTGCTGGGCGGGCGGCACGTGCTCAAGACGGTGCGACTCGAGGGGCTGGTGGTGCGCGAGGGCGTGGACCTGCGGGCGCTGATCACGGCGCAGCAGCAGGCGGCGGCGACGACGCGAGCGGCAGGCGGCGGCGGCGGCGGCACGGGGTCGCTGGCGGACCAGCTGTCGATCCGCGACGTCAAGTGGGCGCGCGGCGCGGGCGAGACCCGGCTCTTCACCGCCTGTCTGGCGGGCAAGATCTTCCAGTACGACCTAGGCCGGCTAGGCACGGGCACGGCCAACGGCGGCATCGACACGGTCCTGACGCAGGAGGACTCGCGGCAGATCAACACGCTGGACCCGAACCCGCACAGCGGCACCTTTCTGCTGGCGGGCGGCCAGGACGGCGTCGTGCGGCTGCTGGACACGCGCACGGCCGTGCCGGCGCGCTCCGGCCCGACGTTCCGCTCCAAGTCTGTCTTCCGCTGCCACGCCGACGCCGTGCGCCGCGTCCAGTGGTCGCCCTGCAACGGCTTCTACTTTGCGGCCGGCACCGAGCAGGGCGTCGTGCTCAAGTGGGACCTGCGCAAGCCGGCCGCGCCCGTCCTGCGCCTCAACGCCCACGACCGCGCCTGCACCACGCTCGCCTGGCACCCCGACGGCGACCACCTGCTGACCGGCGGCGCCGACCGCGCCTGCCGCGTCTGGGACGTCTCGCGCACGGCCGACCGCCGCCAGCGCGCGGCCCTGCACACCATTGCCACGGCCGCGCCCGTCGCCGCCGTCGCCTGGCGCCCGCCCCAGTGGTCCGCCAGCGCCGGCGGCCTCCGCGCCGCGCAGATTGCCGTCTCCTACGACAGCCCCCACGCCGGCTTTGCGCCCGTGCACATTTGGGACCTCGCGCGCCCGACGCTGCCCTACCGCGTGCTCGAGCGCTTTGCCATTTCGCCCATGGCCCTGCGCTGGCGCTCGGCCGCGCTGCTCTGGACCGCCGGCCAGGACGGCCTCTTTGCCCAGTGCGACGTCGCCTATGCGCCGCGCGTCGTCGACCGCACCGCCTTTGGCACCCTGGCCTTTTCGCCCTGCGGCGACCTGCTCACCTGTCTCGAGGAGCGCCCGCCCGCACGCCCGCGCTTTGTCGACGCGTCCGGCGCCGCCGCCTCGGCTTCCGTCTCCGTCTCCGCCACCGCGCCTTCGGCCGTCACCACCATCACCCGCAGCGACTCCGAGGACGACGGCGTACGCACCTTTCTGCGGCCGCGCCGGACCCGCACCCGCCGCTCCAGTGCCGCCCCGCTCGCCGCGACACCCCCCTCGTCGGGCTCGTCGGCGCCTCCGGGCTCGGCCTCGCCCCAGCAGACGGCCGACGCCGACTGGACGACGACTGCCTCGGCCGCCACCCCCCTGCTCTCCCTCGAACAGGCCCTCGCGGCCACCGGCATGTACCGCCCCCAGCAGATCATGGCGATCGGCCACGTGCCAGCCGCCACGCGCCCAGACCTCTACGGCTACCTCGCCGCGCACTACATTGACGCCCTGGTCGCCCACGGCGGTCTGCCCGGCACGCCCCTCGACGAGACCGCCGCTGCCACCGCCGCCCTGGCCCGGCCGCTGCCCGACCGCGTTGCGGCTGTGCTCGCCTGTTTTGCCCAGGCCGCCGAAGCCGCCAGCCAGTTCCGGCTCGCCCAGGTCTGGCGCATCCTGGCCTTTGCCGTGGACCTGCTGCTGCGCCGCCGCGAAGAATACCACCGTCACGTCGACGACAGCACCTCCAAGATGCCGACGCCCCTAGCCCGGCCGGCCGACCGCCGGAGTCTGTCCGCGCGGACCGTGCCGCCCTTGGCCCTGCCAGCACCACACGGCGCCTCCTCCGCACCGCCGCCGCGCCGCCACCTCGACTCGATGCCCTTTTCCGAGACCAGCGAGGCGACGCACCTCTCCAGCCAGGACGGCTACGACTTTTACGACACGGAGGCGCTGGCCCGGGGCCCCGAGACGCCGGTCACTCGCCACGACGAAGATCCCTTTTTTCCCCTCTCCCAGGGCGACAGCTACAACAACCAGCACAGCCAATACAGCCAGGGCTCTGCATCGAGCAATCCGCCTGCCCGTGTCGCCCGCCTCAACCGCACCCTGCTGGCCCTCCGCTGGAGCGGTTCCGACCTCGCCGGCGCACCCAGCATCGTCGACGACACCTACTACCCGACGCAGAGCAGCTACCGCGACCGGTCACAGGACTCTGCTCCGTCAGTGTCGGCCGATTTTGGGCCACCGATCCACGATGCCGCCTCGCCGTCCTCCTCCTCGTCCTCTTCGTCCTCCTCCTCCCCAGTCGACTACCCCTTCCTCCCCTGGCCCGACGACCCTCCCTTTCCCTTTACCACCGCCCCCGTCCCGTCCGCCCTCGATCCCTACATCATTGTTCGCCGCGCCCTCGACTTTGAGACCCGCTCGTCGCCCCTGCACGCCGCCGCCATGGTCCTGCTACTGCGCCCGCTCATGCCGTCGTCTGTGCTCGACGCCCGCCAGGCCGCCGCCATTGTGCGCCAGCACCACGGCCGTCTCATGGGCATGCGCCTCTTTCTCGCCGCTGCCCGTCTGCGCAAGCTGCTCGCCCCAACCGTGCGCGACGAGCCGCCTGTGACCGACGACGGCCCGCTGCCAGGCTCCTACCGGCCCATCACCGCCCAGGCGCAGCACGGCGTCGCCGTCGGCTACACCTGCCCCGTCTGCCGCAAGGCATTTGAGCGCAGCCCGCCCACGAGCAGCGGCACTGCCGGCGGCGCGTCGCCCCCGTGGCACTGTCCGCGCTGCACCGCCGTCATGGCCCCCTGTGCCGTCTGTGGCCACCGCGACGCCGCCCCCCTCGCCCCCGGCCCCGCCGGCGTCGTCCTGTCCACCTGGTGGTACTGCGTCGCCTGCGCCCACGGCGGCCACTCGACCTGTCTGACCCGCTGGCACGCCGATCCCGACGCCGACGGCTGCTGTCCGCTCGACGGTTGTGCGCATGCCTGTCTGCCCGGCCGCTGGCGCGCTGACGCCGCCGTCGCCCGGGCCGACGATCTCGCCACGGCACTGCGCGAAGGCGACCGGGAGCGCGAGCGTGAGCGCGAGACGTCCCTGACCGGTCCGCCGCCGCTCGTCTCCCGCGCCTCGGCGCCGGCATTGTTGCGGAGCGACTTCTACGACGTCCGTGCCGACGGGCTCGAGGCCGCGCCCAGCCGGGCCGTCGACGTGGTGCGTGACGCGCTAGCGAACCGCGACCAGGGCCGTCTGCTCGGCACAAGTCCGGGCCGGGAGCGTCGCAAGAGTGTCAAGTTCGTCGGGGAGTGATACGGTGTGTATTGCGTCATACATTTTTCGCACTGTATGATGCAGCTTACACACGTGACATTTGGCAATTCAAATGCGCCCCGCAGAAAGCGACGGCATGCGAGGGAAAGCGTCGGCCTTGTTCTTGTTTTGTCCATTCGCACCTGCCTCTTGTGCATTCTCCAGTCTACACACGTCTCCGTTGTCTCTGTCCACAAACTCCCATGGTATTTTCGTTCCTCGGCTCGCTCGCCCGTCTCGCTCTGCCACGCGCCTCGGCCATGACCATTGTGGACGGCTCCGGCGCCGGTGCTGGTGCCGGTTCCGGTGCCACGGCCTCCTCTGCGGCGTCAGCGAACTTCCCGCCCGGCGCCGAGGTCGCCACCGTCGCGGCCGGCTGCTTCTGGGGCGTTGAGCACGCCTACCGGCACCACTTTGGCGGCGCCAGTGCTGGTCTCTACGATGCCCGCGTCGGCTTCATCGGCGGCGACACGACGAACCCGTCCTACCGGTCCGTATGCAGCGGCGCGACGGGTCATGCGGAGGCGACGCGGCTCGTGTTTGACCCGGCGCGCATCAGCTACCGGCAGCTGATTGAGTTCTTGTACCGCATGCACGATCCGACGACGCCGAACCAGCAGGGTGCCGACCGCGGCAGCCAGTACCGCAGCGGCATCTTTTACCACGACGCGGCGCAGGAAAAGGTGGCACGCGAGGTGACGGCGGCGGCGAATGCGCAGTGGTGGGACGGGCGCATCGTGACGGAGATTTTGCCGGCGCAGCAGTGGTGGGACGCCGAGGCCTACCATCAGCTGTACCTGGCCAAAAACCCCGACGGCTACCAATGTCCAAGCCACTACGTGCGGCCATTCCCGGCGCTGCACTACGGGGCGTGAGCTGTACCGAGCGGTGTCATTCTAACTATTTAAGATCCATAGAAGTGGAATTCAGAATTGTACAAGATGCCTCTCCTGGTGGCCGTCTGTTGTCCCTTGTCTCTCCCAGTGTTGTCCTCTGTCCTCTGTCCCTCTCCCTCTCCCTCTCTCTGTCCCCTCTCCGTGCCCGCGCAAGCCCTACTTCCTCCGGTTCTGCTGCATCATCAGGATCTGCACCATGCGCACGAAAATGTTCAAAAAGTCCAGCTCCAGCGAGATGCTTTCGTTGACCGGATCGCGCTTGATCACGCCGCGCTCCGCCAGCCGCGCGTGGTAGAGCACCTTTTGCACGTCGTACAGCGTGAAGCCGCCAAACAGCGCCAGGCCGCCGTACAGCCACAGGCTCTCGGTAAACGCCAGCGCCCGCACTGCCGTCGCGGGGATCACCAGCGGCGCCAGCCCCGACACCAGCACGATTGCGCAGCCAGCCATCAGCGGCCCGCCCAGGTACAGGTACTTTTCCTGCTTGGCCGTCGCGCCCACGAGCGAGATGGAACCCATCATGGCGACCGTGTAGAGGCCGGCCCGCGCCAGCAGCGCGCCCGGCACAAAGGCGATCAGCGGCGCCACAAAGGCGGCCTGCGTCGCGTTGAACGCCGCCCAGAGCGCGTACTTGGGCACGTAATTGTCCGGGTCAATCGACCGCGCGCCGATCATGGTGCCAAAGCTGAGCGCCATGCCACCAATCGCGACCGCCCACGGGTTCGCCGTCATGATGCGGAAGGCGAAGCCGCTGCGCACCATTTGCCGCGCCGTCATGGCGATGATGCCGATGCCGAGGCCCGTGTGCAGAAACGTGTTGTTGAGATACTCGCGCTCAAACACGGGCATGCCGCCGTCGTCACGCGTCTCCCGGTTGAACATGGCGTTGGTCAGCACCAGCGTGCCGCCAAAGATGGCACCGCCCACGAGCAGCTTGCGCAGCACGCCGGGCTGCGGGCCCTGTGTCGCCGTCCGCGCCTCCTGGTAGTAGCTGCGGCTCGTGCCCGCCAGCCGCGAAAGCAGCGTGCTGCCGCTCGTCTTGCTGCCGCTCGGCAGCCGCGCCGTCCGCGCCGTAAAGAAGCCGGGCGCGCCGTGGCGCGCCGACTGGTGAAACGCCCGTGGTGCAAAGGCCACGGCCCGGCCGGCCGGCGGCGCCAGGCGGCGCAGCGCGGCTGCCGGGACGGCCATTGTCGTCAGCGGCATCATGGTTGAGTGTGGTATGGGTGTCGCAAAGAAGTATGTGTGTCGGATGGCTGTTGTGTCGCAGAGGATGGCGCGCTGTCAGTGGTTTTTATCGTGAGGCAAAAGGCTGCAGGCAAACGGCAAAATGACGTTCGGCAACTCATGGAATCCCAGCTGCTTAACTAATCGCCTACGGCCTGCACGTGAACAATTTGGCGGGGTTAGGCGTCGGAATTAGGAACAAATCTGCTTTCTGGAATTGTCTGCGCTCTCAGTGGCCCATTCAGCGACTGCCGTGGAAGCCGTTGGAAGGCCAGCCAAGAACCAAACTCCGTCCCCAACACAGCTCGGCCGGGCATGGCGATGTGGCATTGAAGGAATGACAAGAGACGTCGATGACGTAATGTGAAGCTGTAGCTATTGTGGGTCTTCTGCAGCTGTGTTTTACAAACACTCCATGGAAAAAAGAAGCGTTCAAAGAACGTTTTGTCGACTTCAATATTTTCAACAATATTCTTTCATGCTCTCCCTTTGTATCTTGATGACAAATAACTACTAAATCTTTTCGCTCAACACGGACAATCTTGCTGACTTTTGGAACAGTGAGGCAGTTTCAACAGAGAGGAGTACTTGCTCATCCCTCCCTTGGAGCTGTCGCAACGCATGTGGTTGGGATGGCGAATCGGACCACGACTCCTGAAAGCTGCAGCACACTTGCCTTGGCCGACCAGAACCTTTTCATCCAAGCCATGGCTCCAAAAGGCTAATCCTACTCGCCAAGTAGCTTGTTTGGGGATGGGGGACCCCCTTCTACATGTACACCTGTCCACCAGCTCGTACTCGGGATCGCTGACGACAATGGTAAGATGGAGCATCCCTAATTATAGACACCGCCCCGATAGTCGACTGATGAATCAGGGGCACCGACAACCGGTCAGTGGGGCCGCTCCAGTTTGGTCGGATCGATCGGCGAGCCTGGCCCGATGGGATGCTGCAGCACTAAGTGATAGGCGGGTGTACGTACGCCGGATAGACTGTTGCGGTGAGAGGCTGCTGCGCTTCAGCAGCCAGCGGTTGTATTCGGAGCTTGCCGTCCGTAGACAGCTCACCGTTGCCGTCTCTCTATTCTATCCCAGAAGCCGTCCTACCGCGCCCGTTGCACGGCTTGTCAGCTGTCGGCGCCTCATGCACGTCGAGGCTACACAGCACATGCACGCAACGGCCACATCCCTGTCTCGGTCACCTTCCCCACACAAGCACAATGACAGGCAGGAAGCAAGGCACAACGTAAGATGCTATAAAAGGCCCGAGAGGGCCTGGAAAAGAAATGCCCGAGGTCTCCTCGTGTTGAAAAGGAACGTGCCACCCCGTCGGCGCGTGGGCAGTATTAAGGCGATGCATGAAGCATCTGTAACGTGCGTGTATGGCGCATCGCCTCTGTTGTTTCGAAATGTCCAGTCGTATGTCTCGTCTCGTGCGCGTATTCGGTCGCGCTCAATCGGCCTCTTCGAGCAGGGTCACCACGGGGGTCTCGCCGAGCTTCGCGCGGCCCTTGAGGAAGGAAATCTCCAGGATGAACAGGTAGCCGACCAGCTCACCGCCTACCATGCACACGAGCTCAGCCGCAGCCGCCGCCGATCCGCCTGGCAAATATGTCAGCAGGCGAAAAAGAGGACACGGGTTCATTTGTCTGGACACGAACCCGTTGCAATAATGTCATCGACAATGATGACCTTTTGGCCTGGCTTGATGGCGTCCTCCTGAATCTGAAAGTAGTCGACACCATACTCCTTCTCGTAGCTGGCCGTGACACAGGGGCCGGGCAGCTTGCCCCGCTTGCGGACAGGCACAAAGGCGGCGCCCAGCGTCAGGGCCAGGCTGGGGCCAAAGAGAAAGCCGCGGGCGTCGAGGCCGACAATGACATCGACCCAAGGCGTGCCCGGCGTCGTCGTGGGCGGCGCAAAGTAAAGCGCCTGCAGCTCCAGGGCACGCAGCAGCTTGCGGTGGACGGCGGGGTCGCCAAAGAGGGGCATGATGTCGATGAAGCTGACGCCCTTGATGGGAAAGTCGGCGTAGCGGCGGAGGGCGCCATACAGGCTTAACTTTGCACTGGCGAGTTCGGCGGCGGCGGCGGCGGCGGCGGCGGGCTGTCCTCGCGCGGCATCGTGAGCGATTTCGGTCGAGGGGGCGGTGGGCAGAGAAGTGTCTGGACTTGTATCCAGGCTCTGGGCAGTCTGTGGGACCGGGACGGTCATGATGGGGAGAGAAGAAGAAAAGCGAGAGAGGGAGGGGGGCCAGGAGAGGGAGGCGGAGCGGCGGGAATAAAAGCAGGAGAGGACGGTGTGGATGGAAGGGTAAGGGGGGGAGGGTCCAGAGACCGATGAGACAGAGCGGAGCGCAGAGCGCGGAGCGTGAGAGCGAGACCCGGATGGTACAATGTACGTGCAGAGGGGTGCGCAATTAAAATATGATAAAAACAGCGTGGACAGTGGACAGTGGTGGTCGAGGCGGTTGAGGAACGAGGTCGCAATCGGTGGGAGAAAAAAATTGTTGGTGCCAGCTAACCAGGCCAGGCTGTAGTGGAGGGGTGTGCAGCCAGCGGAGCGGAAGGATAAGCAGACTGCGGATGCGCTAGCGAGGTAAATGAATAAACGGGAAAACGATCCATGCAAATTGACGGGCACCTTTTCCGTTGCGCAACATTTGATCGCCCACAGGCGTGGGGCTAGCACGGTGGAAGGCTGAGAGCATACGAGAAGAGGGGTCCGCGAACGGAAAGTGCTATCGGAACGGAAAGCCCCTGCGCGGGCTGCAGGACGCGCTGATGGTGTGCAGGATGCAAAGCAGAAAAGAAAGACCAGCTATGATGCAAGTGCAGATAAACACGAAAAGACGGTCAGAGCCGCCAGCCAATGAGAACATACCCCCCCAATGAGTCACCACTTTGGTCAAGCGGCTGGACCAATATCTCCTTGGGTGGGCAGAGACGGGCGGTCGAGACACGTCTTTTTCCAGTCGGATGGCAGCATCCGGGCACTGCCAACGCCCGATCAAATGATCCGAGTAGCCCAACGATTGCATGAGCTGGAAGCCGGAGCGTCTCATCGTCAAGGCAATAAGCAGACATATGTCGAACAGTAGTAGCCCAGGCCTCTACGGGAGAGTTCCCTTGTCTGCGCTTTGGAGAGTGGGCTTGATATTGGCTGTCCTCCTGTAAGCTGCAGGGACGCCACCAGCTCGCATTGTCGTATCACTTTGGCTCTCATGCGGGGCAACGCCTCTGCTTGTTTCATCAGTATGTACTCCAATATGTATCAAAGTCTGTTCAAAGTACGACGAACCGATACATACCCGGCGAAGAAGGCTGTTTGGAAGTCTCAAAATATTGAACAAAGACCTCGCTGACCGCCTCTTTGGTGAATCTGCCCAAGATTATTTTCCGGGAGTTCACCAGATATTGTTGATATTCTTTTGCACCCGGCGATGAAAATGCGTTGAAAAATAATTAATAAAAGAGGAAAACTAGTTAGAATGTTGCTGCAGGAAGCTCAGCCGTGCTTGTCAAGAGTATACATGTTGGTTTCTTGGGTATGTCTCTATTCGTGGCTACATTCTGCAGTCTATACTCTGAAAACAAGACAAACCTGCCGCAAATGCAGCGCTGTCTCGTCTCCAAGACGGCTGGATATCACAAGAGATTGAAACAGCCGAAAAGGGAGTGGGTCACTCAGCCACAGGGGAGGCTGTTTCCCGTCCTTCCTCCCAGCAATCGACCTCACCCCGCCATCAAGATACCTCCCGTCCGCATTGCACAAAAATTCCCGTCTTTTCTGCCTCTGCCAACCGACTGGGCGGGGTACATATCCAGCAACATGACCTTTCGCAGTATCTATCTGGCGAAGAATGACGCAGGCGCTCGGCGCGACAATTTTGCCATTTTCATACCCGACGCCGAAGACGACCGCATCGACGTCGCGGTATCATTCAGACAACAATCTACAAAGGGCACCATTATTCAGGTGATCGGCGAGCCTGTGATGGCGGGCTATTTCCTGGAATTCCAGCGAAAGTTTGAATGCCAAAAAGCCCGTGACTTGAAGCAGCTGATCTATCTCGGCAAGGTGGATGAATGGCACTTGTATAAGCCGCCCAGGAACGAGGCGCCGCAAGAAGAGGCGCCCGAAGAGGAAGACAATTTGTATAATCAGACAGACGACCCGATCCGGGAAGACACCCCTCGCTGCCGGCTGGAGTGGGAGGCCACCAAAGTGCCGCCTCCACCCGGCGGACAGAATGCGCGCGCTCCTATTGATGGTGTACGTTTTGCGCGTCTCCCTGGGAGCCTTTGAACATGTCGTTGCTGATTCTGCCCTACAGGTCAACACCAGGCGCTGCCAGGAGTGGACGGTGGAATATCTCCACTATCTGAGTCGTTTGAACCTAATTGACGTCTCGGCGGTCTACAGGGCAGAAGCTGAACGGGACCCGCCTGGCTACGGCCTAGCAGTGCAAGCCCCGAGAAGGTGAACAATGAATGTTGTGTATGAAACTGTGGATGTATTGTGAGCACGGAATAAGCACTGTTACTAGATGGATCGCGTCGAGAATAGAATCTTGCAGCGAGAGCAACAGCCTGAGGGACCTGTGAAGATAACGTATTCGCGCGGTTTATCTCACGCAGTGGAGCGCTGGTTGCCAACAGCAGCCGGGGCGGAACTGTCCAGGTTTTCGTTCTCCACCAGACGGGTGCTCCTTCCCTGCCGCAACATTGCTTCCGCTTTCAGCCCTCCCCCTGGTCACGTCGCCTGAGCCTTGTTCCAGGGCCTTTCGTTTCCGGCCACCCCGTAATAATAACCCGTATACGATATGCCCTTTTCCAAAACTTTTCCAAAGAGCCTTTTGATTTGGCAGGACAGAGTACGTATTCTGTGCTGTCTGGAATTTTCACGCTCTCGGAATCACTCCGTCCAAGAGACGGTGAGGACTGCGACGTGCTACGACTATCGCTCCTGCCTCTTGTGCCGTCGGGCGGTACACATCAGGCAACGGCGGACTGTGCGCATTAGGAAGGTTCGGAGGGGTCGTCTGGGGCCTAGCGGTGAGCGGCGGGAGGACGTGTTGGTGTCTGCTATTTTGGGCCCCTCGATAAGTTGCGCACTTCAGGACAAGCCCAGCGTCCTCTCGATCCAACCATTGCTCTGGAGCCACGCCCAGTCGTATCGCCTTCTTCCGGCGGTGGGCCCAGACGAGGGGTTGTGGCGCGCTGTGAGGGAGCTGCCCAGCGGCTTGCCGTTTTCGGGCGTCGTCTCGCCCTGGTGCGCGTCCGCTCTCTGCCGCCATCGCACCACAATTCACCCCCCCTCAAGACAAGACGCATGTGGTGCGGCGGACGGAGCGTCTGCTCTCCGCGCGCGCACGCCGTTCTCGTCAGCAAACAGAGCACCCTTTGTCCCGTTTGCGCTCGGCCGCGGCCAGCACACCGCCCACGCCCCGTCCACGCCCCGTCCACGCCATGCACCAGGCGCGGGCCAGTCACAGCACAGAGCCCTCCACCGTGACGTGCTGGGCGAATGACGCATGGCGCGCTGGTGTGTTTCGTGTTGCGCCAGAGCAGCGGGGCGTCCTGTATCGCCTTTTGCATGTGTTTGCGTTGGCTGCCGCAGATTCCGCAGCCCGATGCGAGGCGATACGAGTGGCAAGCGACAGAGCCAGAGACCATAAGATGCCGAGAAAGATACAGAAGCGAAATACATTGCCTCTACATGCCCTCTGTACTTTTGTGCCGGGACCATCCGCTGGCCTGGCTCGCCCGCGCGCCGCTCACCGAACCTCTTATCGCGCTGGCCGGTGCTCTAGTGCGTCCTCGTTGTTGCGCCGGATCCTGTGTGAGTCACTGGCGACCCGAGGGAGGGGGTGTGTAAAAGTAAATGGTTGCTTTTACCGGTCTGCCCAGGATGCAACCAAATCTGTCGTGTTCGTGCCGTGCCACACACGATTGGCGCAGGCACCGTACCAGGGGCCCGCGGAACGCTGGTCGACGACCTATGAATACGACGTGGACGCCTGTCCGTCACTATCATGCGCATGCGCATGCGCGGCAGGCGTCGGGCAGCGCGCCTCCGTTGCCCCGGCCGCCGTCGTGTGCGGTACCGCGTGCGTGCGTGCTGGGTGTCGATGGAGGCTGACGTTGGCCCAAGCCTCGTAAGCGTGCCCGGACGAGCTATCGTATTTGCTGCCTTGGCAGTGACGGGCTCGACGCAGCAACCCCCACGTGGATGGGCGGCCGAGGACCAAGAGGACCGTGGAAAACAGCATATTGGGCAGCAAGACACAAAGTGGCCAGATGGAATTGTATTTGCTATGCTAAAGGTTGGACATGAGAATGGGTATCATGGAGAAAGACGGCACGTGTAGGACAGAAAACAGATAGGAAAAACACATCAGGACGACGCGCGCCGGCTCAGAACCGCAGCCGGATGATGGAAAAGAGCATGTTTTGCAGGACGTGGACCGTCACGGCCACGCTGGCGGGCAGCAGCTCGGGCCAGGTGGCCAGGTCGGCCGTGGCTTCGGGCACGACGGCGACGCCGTAAAAGGCTAGGATGAGGGCCGAGACGAGCAGGGCGGCGACAAGCTCGCAGGCCCAGGTGATGGAGGCGGCGTAGAGGGTAAAGGAAAAGGTATAGGCAAAGGGCGCGCCGTCGTCCAGGTTGTCGTCGTCAAAGGAAAAGTAGGGGTAGACGTCGCGGTTGGGGCCTAGATGCAGGACCAAGAGCGCGGCGAGAAAGGCGAGCATGGTGGCGTTTTGGGCCACAAAGCGCAAGAAGACGTTGCGCACACACACCTTTTGGTAGGCCGGATAGGCCATGCCGTTGAGGCCCAGCACGGCCAGCAGCCGGTGCATCCAGGGCGACATGAGCAGCGGCGTCAGTACAATCAGCGTCGTCGACGACAGCACCTGCAGCAGCACCACCTGCGACGGCGACCGCAGCCGCGCGTAGAGCGCGCGCACGTACGTCTGGTACGTGAGCATAAAGTAGAGCTTGAAGACCCAGCCGAGCGGGTACGAGCCGACACGCTCGCCCTGGTGGCCGCCGAGGATCCAGCCGGTCAGCGCGTCCAGCAGAAAGACGGTGACCGTCCAGCCCCAGACGTAGACGACCGCGTACGCCGTCTCGTGCCGCATCGCCGGCAGCGCCGCCAGAAAGAGCGACGCCGACGCCTCGCCCAGCTCAAAGACGAGCAGCGACACAAAGAGCGCGCTCATCAGCCACAGGAACCGCACAAAGCTCGCCGGCAGCCACGCGTGCGGCAGCGGGAAGCGCCCGCCGTGCGGCTCCGCACGCGTGCTGGCAAAGATGCGCTGCGTTGCCGATAGCCCCTGCCGCCGCCCGAGGTGCCGCTCGTGCAGCAGCAGCAGCGCCAGCGCCGCCGCCGCCGGCACCGCCATGACCGCAAACGTCCACGTGACCCACGCCGTGTTGTGCGTCATCAGCGCCGCCACCACGTTGGGCGCCGCCACAAAGAGCACCGCCGGCACCGCCAGCGACGTGGCCGCCAGCAGCGCCGCGCTGGCCGCAAAGCCGGGCGACGGCGCCCACCAGTTGAGCCCGTACAGGTTGAACACCTTTGTGATCCACAGCAGCGCCGCCGCATTGTACGGCCCGTAGTAGGCCAGCAGGAAAAACCAAAAGCTGATGCGGACCCGCGCCTCGCCGTGCGCCGGCAGCCGGTGCTTGTGCCCGCCCGCCCCGTCGTCCTCGTCCTCGTCCAGCGCCCACCGTGGCACCGGAATCGCACACCACGCCACCGCCAGCGCCGCCGGCAGCACCACCAGCAGCGCCCACCGCGACCACCACCTGGACACGGCCCGCCGCACCGCCGCCGGCCGCGGCGTCAGCCACACATCCCGCAGATGTCGTGCCGTGCGTCGTGCCGCGCGCCGGGCTGCCAGCACGAGTCCACGACGCGCCCGTCGCCGCCGCCCGGCGCTGCCGCCGGCTGATCGCCGCACGGACTTGCCAGGCGGTGTGGGATCGCGTTCGCGCGTCTCGTCGGCGGTGGTGCCGGCCAGGTCATCGTCGTCGTCGATATCGTTGTTCTCTTCCTCTTCTTCCTCCTCCTCCTCTTCGTCATCATCCTCGTCGTCCTCGTCGTAGCCATCGTCCTCTTCTTCCTCCGCCTCCTCCTCCCGCGGAATCGCCCCGTAGCCACGCTGCCCCGCCGCCGGCCACCGCTGCGACCACCGCGAGGGCCACCGCTGTCGCCGCAGCCGGTTGGCGTGTGGCTG